>OZ034975.1:15789641-16989641 GCA_964030785.1 Siderastrea siderea
GAAGAGAGACCCTGGGAACGAGGTTGTTGACCCTTTAAGCCCCTATCAACCTGCACGTTCTCGTCAGTGTTCTCCATATATTTCTTATGGTGTTAGTCGTGAAAATTTATCTTTTATTTTTCTTGATAATTTTCCCCCTATCTGGTGACCTGTTGTTTGTTTGGTAAGTGATATTGTATGGAGAAATTAGATGCTTGTCACTACTGGGGCTAAAACGTTTAACAGGTAGAGCTGCAGGGCACGGGTAAAACTCCGGGCCAGAGTACTAATCAGGGCCTTAAAGTAACTGGTAGGAAAAGTTAGTAGGGGACGTTAAAGAACTCATCTAATATTTTCTAATATTTTTCGAAACACCTAGTGTTTCGCTGTCATACAAAAACCAAATCCATTAATCGCCTTATTGATTTACTATGAATTTTAAACAATAATGCCACAGCTAGTCAAAACGTAGTCCAAACTCATTATTCATTAACATAGCTTGTCCTCAACTACGGCCAAAATTCAAATTCTATCGTTGATTTCCTTGTAGTGATATCAGTCAAACACAAGGAACTTACCAATGCACATAAGAGGCCCGACTCCAAATGGAAGACTGCAAAAAGGGTGGATTTCCCCCAGTTTTTCACTGATCCAACGTTCAGGTTTGTATTCTAAAGGACACTTAAAAGACTTCTCTTAGCGGCCAGCGTGGTAATTATCATAGGAAAGAACGGTCTGAAAGTAAAGATGGATTGGACAGATTGTGATGAATAAATAATATGACCTCTTTGATTGACTGACCGGCAGAGGAGCTAAAATACGACTGTACAAAGAAGTTACAATATTATGAACAGCCGGGTATCTACATCAAGTATTTATGGCGTTATACATCACAACAGCGCTCTTGACTGAACAATCACGGTCAAGTTTTACCCCGTGTAATTCCTGGAATAGTTCCTGAATATCACAGTCATAGACTGAGAAGGTTATGACGCGTGCGACACGATTCTGTAATTTTTGCCATTGCTGAGAAAGCCCCTTGAACAGCATCCCCACACTACGCTTCAATAATCGAAATGAGGTTGGACTAATGAGTTATATATGGTAAGTAGAGGAGTCTCAAGTGGGACAAAATGGCGAATACGTTTAATTTTAATGGTGCTAATACTAGAAGGAAGTGTTTTTGGATAGTTCATCAATGAGTACACCTAGAGATAGTTGTCGAGACATGTTTAACTGGCAACTGTTTGATTTTGATAGTACGAAACACTGAAAAATTTGACCCTAGAACCAATCAGCATAAATTCTGTCTTCATCATATGTGAAGTGACTTTGTTGGCTGCAAGCCGCACGCTAATTCTACCGAAATCCAATTTAACACAATGATTTATTTCCTCGACATCATTAATTGTGAACGTTATACTAGTATGTCGGCATATATTAATAACAATACCCCTAATAATAATAATAATAATAATAATAATAATAATAATAATGATGATGATGATGATGATGATGATGATGATAATAATAATAGTAATAATATAAATACTATAAAATATTCAAAAGCGCTTTACTTTAAATTATTATTATTTTTCATAAATTAAGACTTTGGTAAAAAGAAATGTTTTCAATTGCTTTTTAAAAATGGCGAGGCTGCTACTTGTTCTTACAGTTAATGGCAACGAGTTCCATAAAACAGTTGCAGCATGAGCGAAGCTGGGATCCCCAAGCGTAGAACAGCTGACTTTTGGAACGAACAGAAGAGATTGTGTAGACGAGCGAAGAGAATTAAATAGAACAAAGAAAATACGAAAAAAAAAACAAAAGAAAAAGAAAAAGAAGAAGACAAGGGACGGCTTGACTGTCCGAAGTGGTGGGAAAAAACAATTCTCTAGCCGTTTCTAGCCTCAACCTCAAATATACAATAAAAAGAAAATAAAATACCCTGGCATACTGCTGGAAGTGGGGGAGTGACAATTCAGACATACGTTTAGACTTATCAGTGGTCTTTACAAGAAGGTTGGGTCATTAGTCTCAATTCTCATAGGAATTTGGAAAAATTGTCTTGGTTGGGAGAGTTGCCCAAAACAAAACAGCTGCAAGGATAAAACACATTGTCCGATTTGCTTATACACATACACTGAAATAAAATAAATGAAATACAATAAAAAGCTGAGGAGACGAAATGTGCAAATATAACTTGGAAACCCTCTTGCTAGGGTATTTTTATCAAGTTGGTTACACTAGTATCTTGTTAGAAGAGCCTTACTTTCAGTGGTCCACTTTGCAAGTTCAACTTCAAGATCTGGAATCTCGATATCGCCTCCTCGAACTGCCACAAAGTGCTCGACAGTGTCCCTTGTGACACTGTTGAAGTTGTCCAGATTGTCACGTATGTCTTTTGGCCGGAGCATCTTTGGTGCCAAAACCTTGCGTGACCGGCTCCATTCTTCTCCCTCCCTTGAACACGCAAAGGAAAGAAGACAATTAAATGGTCAAATTAAAGGGGAATTCTGCAGTACATGGATCACACCTGACTATACCCTGTCCATGAACCACTTCATGGGCCCGATGCATGGCCCGCTCCATGGTCAAACTCTTATTTTTGAAGTAGAATTTTTAACTCCGCTGTAAATTCGTTCAATTGCTGTACTATGTTACCGCATTTCCATGGGGCCACCCTACTCCTATTACATCGAGACCACGCTTTCTCATTCAATGAACTGAACATTAACTTAAACGAGTTGACCTTCATGTGACAAGTCATGGAAAGTAAATTCGAGGAAAATGCTTAACAAATAACCACAAAGGGATTAGAAGCCGAAATGTTGCAGTATTGAACGCAGACTCCATCTACGGCCGACTGCGCAAATTAATACACCTGGAATGAAGGCAATTAATCTCAAATAGGTTTCCTTTGGGGAAAAACATTTTCGTCCTCATCCCTTCCCTTGCTACTTCTTCCGGGAAATATATCTTAGTTGGGAAGAGAGGAAAAGAATTGCTAAATTATATCCAGCCGACGTATATTATCAATGTTGTTTCGCCCCTTGTTTTCTTCCTCAAACGTGACCATGTTAAGCAGCCTTGGCTGGCACATGTGCAATCCATAATGTTATCAATGAAGGGAGAATTGGGATTTGAAATTTATATATTAATGCGATTTTGTATGACTTCAACCATGAATCAAAATTTCGTTGTGCAATATTTGTTTAGCCTGCGTGCAGACGTCTCCTATTTCCTTTGCTTCACACGTGAAGGAAAGGAAGTAGGAGACGTCTGCTCGCAGGCTTTATTCATTTAGCGTGAAACATAATGTGGACATTTAAAAGTCACATTCTCTGTTGGGAAAGACATAAATTTCCTATAAGAATTTTGTATCATCTACGTTTCACTAAGCTACTTACAGGCTTCCTAATAAAGTGGGCATCTTTCTACTTTTAAAGTACACTCTGACTGGCTTGACAATATGGTCCGGTGGTCTCGGGTATCTGCCATCAGCTTTGAACACGGTTTCCACATCCTTGGGGTCTTCAATAAAAACGACGGTGTGGCCCAATATTGTCCTCTTGAATACCGGTCCATATCTCTTAAAGGCGCTTTTTAGGGCGGCCATTCTTTTCTTGAACTCCGAGCTGGCCATGAGGAAGCTAATTAAGTCTCCCAAAAGAGGTATTCCCTTTGGCCCTGGCATCTCCTCGAACGAGCGAACGCCGTCTGCAAGCTGATTCGCAGTTTGCGAGCCATGAAAAACTTTGAACAGAAATCTCAGCAAACTGTAGAGTTTTACGAGAGGATATATCAAAGAGACAACGATTGAGATCAACAGGGCAGAACACACCAAATACAGCGTATCATCCATTTGCGGAGAAGCTAAGGAAAGTTCACTTCAATCCCATACCAGACACGAGCAGTGCTCGTGTTTATTAAGGGAGATTCAATTACCAGGTCACGCTATTTTTAAAGTCACACCATTATTACGTAACAATTTTACTGTGTAAATTTTGACCTTAACGTCTTGTGTTCATCCAGTCAACTTTGACATTCCCATGCCAACGAAAAAGCGAAGCTATCATGAAGTCACGCTGTTATTTAGTAACGCTATTTTCTCGGGGAGAGTAAAGGGGGGCAGCGAACCCGGACTCTGTTAACACATGACGTTCCAGTTGCTATTAGCTCGGCAGCGTTCGGTACGTAGTTTTCTCTCGCGCTGATGCCAGGGCGCGCGGACATCGTCTTAGAGATTGTCAGTTGGAATTCAATAAAGTTCTGCTTAAAACAATAAAATGCAATAAATCGCGAACTTTTATACCTTAGTTAATAACAGAAAGCCCCGACAAATTCCTTTGTTTTGTTACATGTATTGTTACCGTTTTTTAGTTTTGACCGTACACAAGCTAACCAATACAAATGTTAGCCAGACATAGTGCCTAGAGGCTGTTCGAGGCATAAAACCACATTTTATCATCTTTATATATAATTATTTTACATTATTCATATCGTTTTGTTTTCTTTATTTTACCAATATAAGGGAAAATGGCTCCTCGGTGTTGACGTACCTAACGTGCCATGATGCAAACACTCGGGGGGAAGGGGTGGGGGGTTGGCTTGGGAGTCTGCAGCTTCGTGTACGTTGTAGCACCCGAGTGAGAGTATCTTTGTTTAATCTATTGTTGTTAGATTAACTTTTGTCACTGTGTTTTACTTGTTATCGGGATGTCTCTTTTTTGCCTCAACAGTGTCAACAAAGCTTTGTCTTTGTCTTGTAATGCTTGGGTTCACTTCCAAACTCCCTCTCTTGTTTGCATCACGTTATGTAAGCATCGACACAATCTCCCATTTGATTATTTATTTTTCACTGATTTGCCTTTTCCTTATTGATCATAAAAATAAAAATACTAATATGAAGTTGTTAAATATGCAGCTGTTTCACTTCTGCCCTCTTGATGATTGCCTTTTCCCCAATACTTATTCCCCCTTCACTGAATCCTGGACCTGCCACTGTTCACCTCATTTAAAGATAAACATGCGAGTGGACGCGCGTGGGAGTTTTATTTCTTACGACATATTACTGGAGTGAGTACTGAACAGTACTGCGAAGCTCCACATCATAATGACGTCAACTAGCCTGGTAACCACGCCGTTGTTCTAAGCTGCGGGCTTAGACAAGTGCAGAAAATGGGAATAAGTCATAAGCAAAGGTCACGTGGCTTTGTCAGGTTGCCTATTGAACTGAACTGCGGTGAGATTTTCATTGAGGTTCTTATTACCTAAGTTGTTCTTTTCGTATTGGATGCCACAATACTTGCTCAACTGAGAAAAGTCTTCGCTGGTGTACACCGAACTTGATCACAGTTTAGATTCTCCGAATTCTCTTAACGTAGTTCTACTCGTTTGCAATGAGCCTCTGCTATCCGCCATGCGCTGTAGCAGAAACGCTTTGTTCTCTACAGTGATCCCGCTGGGAAGGTTTGGCGGTGCTTTTTCCAGGGTTATTGTTCGAAGTCTTTTGCTTGTGTCGATGGAGCTGCAGAAAACAAAATAAGGACAGATATTTGATTCTGAACTTAGGGCTATTATATCAAGAGCAAAGTTTAATCTCTTTGAGGGATAGGAAATTGCCATGAAATCATGCATAAACTCTCAGTAAAATACCAGACACTGGATCTCTGGTATTTTACTGAGAGTTTATACCGCATGCACGATTTCGACAGAAGAATCAGAGGCCGCTTTCTTCATTCTCGTTTTTTTTTTTTCAGAATGAAAGAAGACTTGGCGCGACGTTTTCTCATCATAGGTAAGATGCCTGGCATGACACGCAAACAGTTAATTTCCAATTCGTTTTTATTCATACCTCGCCCTCTTTTTCCTGGATTCTGTTCCTTTAACAAAGAAGATGACCACAAGAACAGCTGTTAGGATTGAGATGACAGCAATTGTGACGACAACGACCATGATTATCTGAGTTTTAATATCTATTGAAGACAAAAACACGAGGGTAGTTAGTCAGTGGTAAAAGCGTTCTTTACAATCGTGATTTTATTCTGTTTAAACATATGAGACGTATGGCAAGTGTGTGATTTGAGTGCCTGTGTGCACGAGAGGGGAATCTAGTGAGAAAAAAATGAACAAACAACTGAGTGATTGATGAATGAAATACGGTTTAAAACTTAAAAACGTATTTAATTAACGAACAAACAAACGAACAAATGAACGAACGAACAGACGAATAGTAAGTGATTTTAGGGAGTGAGAACGAACGAGGGAGTGAATAAAAGAACAAAAGAATAAAAGTTACGATATAAACGGTATTGAAAACATACGAATGACCAAACTATGAACAAAGGAAGGAATGAATTTATGAGGGAATGCATGATTGATTGAGTGAATGGGCCTTATGCATGGCTACGTCACTTGTCCAAAATTCACCACCAAGCCTCGTTTGTATTAGATTATCCTCATCCTCTAGCACGTTGCACGTGGAAATTCTTTTCATTTCTGTTGCTTTGGGATTTTGTTCGTGGTAAAACATACAAGTTTCTACTCTGAAAGCATGGTGAAATTATCTAGTCTGACATAAACATGCATTAGGGCTTTTAAATCGGGCCAACAAACGAATGAATGAATAAACGAACGAACGAAAGAAGGATCGAATGAATGAAAGGAAGAAAAAAGTATTCTGATTAGTTTCTCGAGAAAACGTTTTAGGATTTTTGCGCTATTTGATCTTAGTTTTCATAAAAGGAGAAAAGGAAAAGAAACATCCGTATTCATTCATATATATAACACTACAACGCGTAAGAAGCTCTGTACCTGGTAAAAAGAGATAAGTGTCTATAGAAACTATGATGTTGCATCGGTGGGGGGTGATAAAATATTCAATTTGATATCAACTATGTTCATACACTTGTAAGATAAAAACGGTCACGTTAAAGAGAGATTGCTATGTCCAACTCACCGCGACAGGGTCTATTGTTACAGCCCTGTGTTTGTTGAGTTATGTTACATGCTTCGCAAGTTCTGTTTCTCACTCGAACTCCCTCATCGCATGACGCGGAACACGAACTCCATTGGGACCATTCACCTACAAAAAGGGGGCCTTTAGCTTGCATATATGCGTTAACTAACTTATGTCGTATTTAGAAAGGTCTGAAGTCAATATGATTTTTAGTGGCAAATTAAAAGAGGTAGAGGTGTTTACACTTGCACTTTTCTAACAGCAGTCTTAAAATTAAGCGATATTGGTTAACTTTAACTTCAGGTATTGTGATTTTACATAACATGTAAGTAAGTAAGTTCGTAAAGTAAGAAACTTTATTTCTCCCCAGGGTAATTTATCAGCAAAATTTACAATGCTGCTATCAATGGGGGGTGTCAGTAAAACGCGGGGTCGGGGTCGGGGTCGGGGTCCATTGTTCTTTTGTTTCGTTTTCTGTTATCTTGCCCTAACCAAAACATAAAACCGAAAACGAAACAAAAGAACAATGGACCCCGACCCCGACCCCGACCCCGCGTTTTACTGACACCCATCAATGGGAGCCCTAATCCACAACACTAAAAAAATATAACAACAACAACAAGTTGAGGAGCTGCTGAGGGACCTGAATCGTATTAACAGAAATAATAATACTAAATTGGAGGCTGTTTCAATTGACGACTAATCATAATGGCTTCCGTTGATGGTCGGCGGAGAAAAGTGCTAGTTTTTGAACTTTTGATGGGCAATACTTCTCAGGCCGTACAACGGTTGCTCTTTAAACCCCACCGATACAAATTTTCTAAGGCATATCGTACTCGATGACAAAAACAAAAGAAACCGGAGAAAACATGTTCATTTATTCTTTTTACATATACCCAGCTGTCTCTCTATCAAGCTTCGTATCAAACAGACCTTGTTGCATGATTTTATCATACGCACAACACTTTATGAACTTCCTGTCGTTTCCATTCTCGTCCTAAGCTTCGTTTCAAATAAGAACTTTTTTCAGTTCCTTGCCGGGAAAGTCGCTGAGACTTAGCTGACAAATGACAATATAAGCACCATTCAGACATTCTTGAATTGATAATCTAAAAAGCTTGTATTCTAACATCTGAAGTTCTCTGTTGGCTAATATCATACTAGTCTGCAAAACAGTCACTTTTTTACTCGTCACGTTATCTCACCCCACTTTCCACTCGTAATGATAACGTTGGCTCCATTTCTTTTCCAATCCAATATCATTCCCAGAAAGACAACCAGCGCTTTTATATTGGTTTAAAATAGCACCGCTTCGCACATTTCACTCTAACTCATTCCAACTCGGGCTCCTAAATTTTGCCCAGATATTTGCAGATATTGAGCGACTAAAAGAAAGATCCTTCTTGGAAAAGAGTTCAGTTTGTACCATCTCTGAAGTATTTATTCCGAAGACAAAACTGCTACCTCTCAGTAGCTTTCATTTGAATTAGTCTCACTTTGGGATTTCATCCACAGACTCATAAGTGGGAACCACCTTCTACAGCATAATAAACTACACTACAGAAAAGTACTGTACGCCAGAAGCCTTCATTTAAAGGGGCATAGTCACGCTGTTTTAGTTCACTTTAAAAAAACAAAAATATGTCTTCACATTAATGAACGCCCACAAATAATGGTCTAACTTTGTTACCAAAGACTATCTTACTTCACTGAAACTATTTTCTGTCGTCTGTTGCTACGGATGGCACGGATGGAAATGGATTGAAACTTGAAAAAATGAGCCGGGCTAAACTTGTCAAATTCTTTCAGCGTGTTGACATTAAATCGATATGAAATGGTCATGGTTTGTTTTCTGTTAATGAAATGAAGTTAATATGTTTTTTTAAAATGTTCAAACACAATGTTGGGCATTGATAAAGTTAGCTAGCGATAATTTTAGCACAGTTTTGACCAAAAGTCTGCGAGATCCTCGTGACTAAGCCCCTTTAAACAGTCACCCTTTACAATTTTGAAGACACAACCACATTCCAAGGAACAATAAACAGCCCAATATATTCCAGATTTAAACTCCGGGAGTTAAAAAAGTGAAACGAAAATTGTTATATGCGCTTTGCGTTTGTCGCCCTGGGTGGCAGCTGTGACATTGAAAGGGGATACATTTCAGTTTATTCACTCGCGCTGTCACTTGTCGGATTTCGAAAACGCCTCGAAACGCGGAGTTTAGACTGCAGTGTTGGCTTTACATTTCCTTAGAGAATTGTTTAACTCGTCCCAACTTTCCGTCGATTATCGAAATCAATATGGCGGCTTAAACACAGCTATGTCAATAAAGGTTGTCGGATTAACTGAAGCTTACGCGAAAAGACCGAAAGGTAGTGTGGGTAGTTGCAAATCAGCTAGTCAGCTAGCCTAGATTCACGGTTGTCAGAAGTTGGTCGGGAACTTAGAATTTCCTACAGCAAGTAATAAGTGGGCACCAACCGATTGTTGTCACGACAATCATGATACTGCTTTCAATTTTCAATTGTTAGGACTTGTTATGGAGTGCGAAAAAATTATGTTCCGTACTTTTCATGCTGCTGTTTTTCCAACTTCTAAATTACATACCATGCACGCGGTCCACGTGCACCCAGTTATTTTACTTTGCCGAGTAGACGAAAGCTCCAGCTGAAAATCATCCTTTGAGTTTTTTTTTTTAATTTCCATACTATAAAAACTCATCCATATACTTTGCTATTGTACGGCAAGCAAGGTACTGCTGATTTTGGTGAACTTAGGCATAAACATCCCATATTACCCTGTGGTCTTGTCGCGCAGCCGAAGGTTTGGGTTTAGCTCGGTGTAAGAACCTGACAAGATTTTCTTTGTTTGTTAGCTTTTGTTTTGCTGTAAGGTATTGTTTAAAATGTTTTTGTTTCCTTTGTTTTACGTCATCCGTGAGTTTCACAGGTTCTTACACCGAGGTAAAGCCAGGTTTCATTAATTGAAATAGCTGTATACAGCTCTTGCTTGTCCAAAGCATAAGGCGAACTAATAATTTCCCGCTATAAGGCTATTGTTGATGTGGTTTTATATGTTAGCAACTAAGAGCTGAGTTCGTAGTACCAACCTGATCCGCTAATCGTCCCTCTAATTCAAAGATCAGACAATTCTTGCACTTAGCGAGTTCATGAATCAATATTTGCTGTGTAATGACTTAAAGCAATTGAGAGGTTATTGTAGATCAACATACGCTGCCGCTATATTGTAAACATTTTAGTGTATCCGATTGACAAGTTTTTACCAATATCTGCTAAACAACGTCGCACAGTTCGTTGCTCCAGAAAGTTTCTTAAATGTCGGTCAACAATTCGATTCCATGAGAGAATTCGGGAATTCAGTTACTGCTCTTCGTGCGAAGCCGGACTCAAAGAACAAATTTCATTTTTGTCCGGTGTAAAACTTGAGAGCAGTTTATTTGCACAGTCTCCACATCACATTTCACAACGGTTTCATCGTCTCCGCGAGTCACGTTCGCCAAAATTGTCCGTTGAAGCTTTATTTAGTGGCTTTTATTACTGCAACAAAATAACAATAAAGTGGACTAACAACCTACCTGGATGATCCGAAGCTACCAACAATAAACTCGAAGCGAGAAAAAGCACCGGAAATCCTCCAACTTCCAGCATGGCATCCAGATGATTAAATGGCAAAAAAATCCTTCCTGCACGTGATATGAACTGGATCGTCTTTGAGCTGAAACCCACCGAACTATCGAGAATAACGTTATCCGTAGGCCAACACGGACTAATTACGACCGACTGTAATCAGGAGAAGTTAAAAAACTGATACTGTGTTTTGATGCTAGCTATGGCAATATTGTGGTTCGTCAGTGTCTCTTTCCCATGTCTGAGTACACGCAGTGAGCGAAATATATTGCCTACGGTATCGTGAAAGAACGAGTCATTATGCTAATATTAGCGTTGAAGGAAACACAACTATGCAAATGTGTTAACCTGCGGGTTATCCGGTATAGCTTTTGAATAAATTAAAACATTGGGTCACGCGATCAACTTAAAATAATACACAAGGAAAGTTCCTGAGTCGAAAAGCTATTGAACGTTAAATAATTGAATTAAAAAACGACAACAACAACGACAACAACAACAAATGAAGAAAGAAAAAAATTGGAGAATAGTCCACACACGCTACGCATCGCTGATGTCACTCTTTTTTTTTTTAATAAGAACGCGTATAATTTGGCTGAGCTTGAGGATGTTCTTATTTTAGCCCATACATTTTCCTAAATTTGGGGGCAAATCTCAGCCTCAACGTTCTTATAAAAATGGTTGTTATAAAAAAAGAGTGTGCTACGCACTTGTAGTCCAATAGAGTGGCTGGCCATGAGGTCCAATGTAAACTCTGTATTTAAGAAATAATCAATATTTTCGAACTTTGACACATTGGGAAGTCTTCGAACTGCCTCGGAAATAATAAAATAATTTCGCAATAAAAACGTCACTGAACATTTGAATCGTAAAATTTGGCAAGGAAGTAGTATGAACATTTTCCGTCCCCTTCATAAAAACATCCTGCTTTGCAAAATTCAACTAGGTACAGTTTTAACAAGTGAGACAACGTTGATCCTAACTTGAATGAAGCAACGTTCACCCTTATGCGTCGATCAATTCGAAAGTTCAACATCCCCCTCCGGGCAACCCCCGGGGCATTTGAACTTTTGAAGATTGGCTTGTTCAAATTCCCTCCCCTCGGGGCAAAAAAGCTGTTCAAATGCCCCACCAATTAGTACTGAACTACCTCTCCTCAAGACAAATTTCGTCTTCAATCAAACACTTTACACGCCTTTTAGAGAGAAATATGCCGTAATGACACCTTCAAACTCCTTTTAAAGACCCTTTTGAAAGAGTCATTCACCAACAAAGGCGAAATTCTATCTTGTAAATCCGTCAAGCCCTGCAAAAATCGAAAAAAACTCAGGGGCGTATTACGTCAGAACAAGAGATAAATCCGGTTCAAATTCCCCACCCTTCCAACGCAACGTTCAAACTCCCCCCACCCCGGGCACGATGCACAGTCAAATGCCCGGGGGGGGGGATGTTGAAGTTTCAAATTGATCGGCACATTAATCTAGATTTGTGTATTTATGCGCTTAATCCCCCCGAATTTAAATTTAAACTAAAAGAGTTACCTTGTTTAAATAAATCAGCTTCCTCCTGGTCTGAATAGGCTTTAATGTTTATAGGCTGATTAGGGCTACGATGGCCGCAAACAAAATATCAATGCTCCATACAATCCCATCAAATCACATTACCTAGAAATAACAAGCGACAGGAGAAACGTTTCATGACAGTTTAGTAAAGTCGTAACCTCTTTAACGGTCTTACGGCTCGATCAGGTGAGAGATGTTTTTTTTTATGCTATAATTTCGAAATTCTTTCAAGTTCGAGTGGTGTCGGCAGAGGTTCCAAGTTGACCCAGAATTTCATGCAAGTACAGTAACGCGTCTGGGAACTTTTTTGAAGTTCGGAAAAGCAACAAAAAAAAATTGAAGGTGGCGGATCTATGATGGACGCATTTATGACGCATTCCCACTTCATGTGACGTCATAAGGCCATTATTTGAACGTGCAATGTACCTCATATCCTCAATGTTCCATTTTCATAACCGTTAATACTCTTGGAGGTACGGATAGGTAAGAGGAATGTGGAATCTGTCCCATCTCCGGGTTAAAGAAGAACTCCCCAGTTCTCCCACCAACCCCACCCTCCCCCCCGCCCACACACACACACACACACACACACACACACACACACACACACACACACACACACACACACACACACACGCTCAAAAGACGGCCAGTAAGCATTTACTCTTAAAATCAAATCTACTCTAATCAAATCCCAAAGTGAAATCATTCTGTTAAAGCCTCAACAGCATTAAAATAATGTAAAACGATGTTGTTTATGTTTTGATGATCGTAAGAATTTCTGTTTTTAATTTTGAACTTTGCCCTCTTGGCAATCGAGTGCCAACGCTTAGACTGACATGTGCACGAGCTATTTCGCTCTTTATTACAGAGGTGTTAAACCTTTCGTGGTCTGAATAAAATTAAGTAATGTTGTAGAAGTGAATTTAAACCCACCGAAAAACTTGAATGTGGCTAGCCACGCTATCTTTCACTCAAACATTTTAGCTTTCAGTCCAAAACGGCAAAGATTTGTTTGTTACTTATCCCCCGAAAACGGAGGCAATATTCCCTGCAGTGCAGTTAGGAAGAAAACGATACCCCTCTGGGGCAGAATGTCCAAAGAAAGAAGGAAACGAACGAATGAAAGGACTGAAAAAGGCACTGATTAACGAATCAACCAAAGAATGAACGAGCGACTTAGAGACCCACTAGCCAACAGACGAACGGACCAAAATACGAACTCAGGAAAAAACAAACAAATTAAACAAACAAAAATTCGGATGAATGGATGAAGGAATGAAGAAATGAGTAAAATTCAATGTATGCACAGACATAACGACCCCAAAACCTATCAGAGAGTCGTAATTCATTTTCCGTTAGGATGCATGGAAATGCTTGGCACAAACTGTGAATCACTGTCGTCCGTTTTCACTATTTGACCTGCATCATGATGGACATTATCCGTGATAGGTGTTCAGCTTAGTTTGAAAGATTGAAACAAGAAGCTATTTGAATTTGAAAAAAAATCAACGTAATTGACCTTTTTTGTGAAACAGAATTAGCCATTTAAGCTATTCAATTATTATTATTATTATTTATTATTATTGCTAAAACACTTTGCCATTAGTAGCCATTAAATTGGCTCAGTTGCAGCAACATTGAAAGATATCCGCTTTTTTTTATTTCTACCGTACCGCTGCACTTTAGGGAGGGTTTCAGCATCATGTTGATGTTTCGTTTTTCTGTCCGAGGAGATATAACGTTTAATTTGAAACGAAACGTTTTGAAAACTTTACACGAATTACCTTAGGAGGACGTACTGCCCCGTCGCATCATCTTTCGATAAGATGATAGTGACCTTCTTTCTTCTGTTAGCGGGTATGCATCATGGATTCTTAATTAGGACTGACAACAAACTCTCCAAAAATGGAGGCCAATCACTAAGATTTCTAAAGGCCTTACAAATTTAAAGAAGCTAAGATTAAAAAAAAAATGGCTCCAAAATCTTTATAATTAGCTAATATATAGTGTACCTCTGATTGCAAGGCATTCGTTGTTAATGTGTGCATTTAATTTCAGGTGCTATGGTGGATAACGTATCTTCAAATCTTAATGGTAAGTTCTTTGCAATCTGATAAAATATATGCAGAATGCAAAATTGGGCTAAAATAAAATAAAGAGTCTCTGCATGGCACAACCTGCATTTACACGACATTCATTTTGGGCATGACATCCCTAAATTATGGTACCTGTAAGGCATGGCACTCTGCATTTACATGTCAATATAGATTCAACTTCCTTACATGTTAATTTGTTAAACGATTACCCTAATCTGTTAGTTGGGCACTCTTAAATTTAAGCCCTTGATCGTTTTAATCAGCGGTAATCAATAATCGCGCATTTTCAGACGGCCACCGAAGTGGACAAACGTAGCATTTGTATTTAGGATGGCGATGAGGATGGCATCAGGGATGCCGAAACATGTTTTCTTTAAAATTTAAAAGTGTTGTGCCTTATCTTAAACTAATCACTTGTTTCCTGCTACCAAGACGTTTTGGCATTATTTAAGCTTACAAGTTAAAAACACTTACCTAAAGCGTCGTTTACACGTCGCTGCTTTCTGTGGAAAGTTTGCAGTTCTCTAAAGAAACCTGAATAGTTTCTTTCAATCAAGGACCGATCGGAGTCAAGGCCACTTCGAATGACCAGTTTGTGCTCGGTTTTAAGAGATTCAGAGCCGACCGAAGATGTCCATTAGTAGAATTATAGTCAAAATACTCAGCGCGTACTGTTCTTTATTTAGGAATGATTTTCATTCCTCGGGAACGGATTGCATTATTGGAATCAAAATTCCATTTTCAAAGTGAAGATTGAAATCTTCCAACGGTAGACTCATTCGAAAAAACGAATGTTGATTGGGTTGTTACTTACATAAACCAAAAGTTCACATGCGAAATACAAAACCGTTGGCGGCTGCTGGTCTAGTTTTCGTTTTGCCCTTCCCGCCTGAATGTTTCTCCGAGGGAAACGAAAATAGAGCCTGATTGCAGGTTACAATCGGTTCGACATTACAGGGAATTTTTCTCAATTTTCAGGAACATTTCTTGTGCATTTACAGCAGACTTGTTTTTAAGAAATTATTCTTCACGGTTTTATAGAAACAGACTGCTTCTTCACTTTTAAAAGTATTTGCGACTAATATTTTGTTGAGCGAACACAAATCAAGTCAGATAGGTCAAGCCGCCAACAGTCTGGTACTTGCACGTGATCAGGAACATTCGCCTCATGTCAATAATAAACCAATCAGCATTCCTTATTTGGACCAAGGCTACCGTTGTAACAAAACAATTTTCAATTTGAAAGTGGAATTTTAATTCCAATAACACAATTCGTTCCCGATTAATGAAAGTCATTCCCAAATAATAAGAGGAACACGCTGAGTATTTTGACTATAAGGGTGACTGCACATGTGTGGCTCAAATTTGGGTACGCGGGCCCTTTTTTGACGGGCTGAGTCTACCTCGGTAAAAAATATTTGCTATTAATATCAATTGTTTTTTTTTGGTACGCTGCCTGATGCAATTTGCATTAACGCAGCAACTTTTTGGAGATGCCCTGCCATAAACTATGGGTCCGCATGCCTAATTTCAGAAGTGCTGTGCCCGAAATGAACGTCGCCAGTAATTGCTTTGAGACCTGGTAGGAGGAACAAGGTATCTTTTAATTTTTAGTTGTAGTTTCCAGTTTCATCTTGGAAGGACAAATCTTAACAGCAACGTGAAATGTAGCACTAGCTAAGTAAGTTCGAATACTTTAAGCATCCTTTCACTTTATTTCAGGTCTCAGTTTGCTCTCGAAAGAAAGACAACAAAACTTTCATCCCAACCAACCAGTAATAAGAAATCCAAGATACTGCAGCTCATTAAAGACGAGTGTTGAAAAATTGCAGTTATTTTCACAATGCTAAGTACTTGCATAAAGTTGGTCGCTGAGAATGTCATGTTTTCTCGTATACACCTTATTCCAAAATGGCGGGAAATACATTATTCTTTTGTCTCCATGTTAATTGGCCCTTGTTGCCTCTTTTTAAGGTGATTCCATTCAATTGCATTGCGCATCCTTTCTGTGCATCAATTTTTGCG
The DNA here is from genome assembly GCA_964030785.1 of Siderastrea siderea. Taxonomy (NCBI): domain Eukaryota; kingdom Metazoa; phylum Cnidaria; class Anthozoa; order Scleractinia; family Rhizangiidae; genus Siderastrea; species Siderastrea siderea. The sequence continues at coordinate 15,805,915 of OZ034975.1, forward strand.
TGATTAGCGAGCGCACGAGCGCGCGTGTGTTCGAAACTTGGTAGGTTTTCTATGAAAACTGAGCTGTTGAGAGAAATGAGTTGTCGTTTTCTCCAAAACGAACTCGGTGACCCCTCTTTTTTATTCCATTTATTTGAAGAAAACACGACTCTGCATGATATGTCCAAATTTTGAGAAATTTTCATTATTCAATTTTCAACTATTCTGATTAATTCATTATTACAATCTGATTTTAGGCATTTCACTGGAAGCGTGCATGTGCTCGATTTGCTTATTATTTCATTACTTTTATTTTTGAGGCAACATTAAGGCCTTTTACTGTAACATTGTTTTGCTATCACAAGAATAATGCTTATATTTTATTGCCACTGATAACTTTCTTAAAGTAGTGGGTGTCTCTGGTACAAAGTAAGGCTTTTTAATATTGCTGTCGATAGCTAGCAAGGTACCTATATATACCACAGCCCTGTAGCGTGAAATCAAACACGGTGGCCCCCTCTTTTTATTTTATTTTTTCGATGTACTAGGTGTAATTAACAACTGTGCAAAGTTTCAACAAATTCTCATTTCAACTTCTTTTTCGATGGAATCACCTTAAGCCAAATATTCCTTTGAATTCTGCAGATGAGATCGAGGCAACAAGGGCCAATTAACAATTAGACAAAAAAGCAATGTATTGCCGCCATTTTGGAATAAAGTGACTATATTAAAGGAGGTCAAAATTCATTTCAACCACGCTTATTTAATTTTTCCTTCTGTTTGGTCAAAAACCACTGATTAATCATATTATGAGTATCACTTATCAATTGAAAATAATATCATCTTCGAAGTTGGTTAAGGCAGAAAGAAAAAACAAACAAACAGACAAACAAAACATAATTCGATTATAAAACTTCGAACGCTCATAACAATGTTTCATGATCTCATAGATGTACGGTTGGTTAATGGAAATGGATCTTACCAGGGCCGAGTAGAAGTGTTTTACAATGGAACTTGGGGAACAGTGTGTGATGACTTCTGGGGCTTAAAAGATGCCAACGTAGTTTGTCGTCAGCTTGGATTTGAAAAAGCCAGAGCTGCGAAAGTGTCTGCGGCCTTCGGACAAGGAAAAGGAAAACTGTGGATGGATGATGTCCACTGTAATGGGAGTGAGAGTTTATTAACACAGTGTGCTCACAACGGGTGGGGTGTAAGCAACTGTCGTCACTCTGAAGACGCGGGAGTAGTATGTATGACAGGTAGTAATAACATTCCGTGTCATAATTAACCAAATTAAAATAAGATGATGAGATGAGACGAGATTAAAAAAAGTTATGTAGTTAAACCAGCATAAGCTGGTAAATAAATAAATAAATTAATAAGCAAATAAAGAAATGAATAAATAAGTTGGAACCAGAATAAAATTGGAGGTGCTTATAATTGTTCCGGTGCGACTTTCGAACCGGTGTGAGTTTAGTTTGGTTCGCTCTTTATTTATTTTACATGATACCGGAACACGATGGTCTTTCTGCTTGACTATTCTTGAGTGAAAAGAGACTGTTCGTACGTAGTCTAGATACTGGTCCAGAATCCTATGTCGGTAAAATTTAGTCTTTGTCTTACTATTTCATCGCAGAAGGAACTCATCGTCCCAAAAACGGAATATGTAAACGCGGAATAAATCTCCTACCGGAAAAGGACAATATTAGCTCGTCTGGAAGAAATTTAAGCGGCTGATAATGTCACGTAGTATTTCAGCGTTGACATCCTCGTTTGAGGCTTAGCCGATCGAGTGAAGTGGGATGTAATTTTTAATTAATTTGCAGTATAACTAACGCCAGGACAGTGTGCTTGAGTAGAGTTAGTTTTTTCGATTTGCCGATGGTCAACAGCCTAAATTTTTTTCCTCAAGGCTATACGTTTTTTAAGTGATTTCCTGACACACCGCAGTTAAAACTTGTTTATGTATCTCTCAAACGCCATGGATAACAGTAGAATCAATTAAAACAAGCAAAAAAAGAATTTCACGCTTAAAGATTATAACACATTCACGCGAAAATTAACGCCTAAGTGGAACAGAAACGATCATCAAAACAGATTTAATTACATTAGAATGCTAGTAAGTCACTGGGCTTCACGCAGAGATACCGGACTAAAAGACTGGTATCTCTGCGGGATCCCAAGGTAATTTTTGGTTGCTAAGAGCGCCTGGCTCGTTATGATGACCCTCTAATGTTTTGATCTTTATCTGTCCCTCCACCCAGCTCGTTTTGTGGAAGGGCAGTCAACCCGAGAAGGACTGGTGCAAGTTCTATACAACAACACCTGGGGATGGGTGTGTGCTGACCAGTGGGACAAAAATGATGCTGATGTGGCTTGCCGAATGACGAACTTTCTTGGATCATCATCATTTATCGACAAAGGAAAAAACAAGGAAACAGCACACAGCGTTTGGCTCAACAACATGCAGTGTAAAGGTAACGAGGACTCTCTCTTTTCTTGCGTTCATGACGGTTTGGGATTTCATGTCTGCGAAGAAAAAGCTGGTGCGATATGCAGACCCAGAGGTAAGAATATATCATCAAAACGTGTTCGGCTAAAATTCGATTCTATCATGTAAAATTAAAACAATGTTTTTAGAAAATTTGCTTACAAAAATGATGTTTTTTGACCAGTGCAGAACTCACCCGAAAATGCACCTGCGTAGTATTTACAATGAAGACAACCGCTTTTGCTGGCCAATACATTTCACAATGCTATGAGCTACTTCATGCAACCCATACATGTAGTAATAATTTGCAATAATTTACAATAATTTCTGCATTCTGATTGGCTAAGAACATGTCAATTTATCCCAAAACAGTGCAAACAATGAAACTGATAGTGCAAAAAGTGAAATTGACAGTGCAAAAGGTGAAATTTCCAGTGCAAAATCTGAAATTGGAAATGATTGACAGCTAGCTTACCAGCCGCAACAAAAACAAAATGGCGGACAGGTTCAGAGATTGTAACTCAGTTTTAATACAGAGTTTCAAGGACAACGCAAAAAAACAAAACACGAAATTAAGTACAGCTAGCTGGCTAAAGGTATGGAAGACCTGGGCGAAGGAAAAGGGCCACGACGAAAACATTGAGCTCTATGAACCGGGCGAGCTCAACCTATTCCTCGAGCAATTTTACGCGACGGTACGTAAACAAGACGGCACCGACTACGAGCCGGATAGTTTACGAGTTATGGCCACAGCTATCGACCGCCACTTGAAAGAAAACGACTATAAATATTCCATTATGCGAGACAGGCAATTCTGGGGGGTCAAAACAAGTTCTTGAGGGAAAGGCCAGAAGACTCCGACAAGACGGCAAAGGAAAGCGGCCAAGCAAATCGCGAAGTCTAACCTTCAGTGAAGAAACAGAGCTCTGGGAGCAAAGAAAATTGGGCAACCACAGTCCTCAAGTTCTTATCCAGACAATTTGGTGGCTGTTGACCCAGCATTTTGGGCTTCGAGGACGAAAAGAGCACCACACGATGCAAGTTGAAGACTTCACCTTCGGTGTTGACGAAAATGGTGCGGAATACGTCGAATTTGTGGAAAATCCAACCAAGACTCGCCAGTCTGGGCTCTCAGCAAGACCTCGAAGTTTTCTACCTAAGATGTTTTCAACAGGCGATGAAAGGTGTCCTGTAAAGCTGTTTAAAGAATTCCTGGCGCGTCGCCCTCGCGAAAAGCAAAGCACGGGGCCGATTTACCTCAGCTGCATCCAAAATCCCTCCTCGCAAGTGTGGTATAAGAAACAGCCCATGGGAGTTGTTCATTTATGAAAATTTACAAAACTCACATGTCAACTCATGTCAAGTTCTTCAGCCAATGACGCTATTATAAGCAGCACACGTGTAATGTCACGAAAGTAAATAAAATGGCGTGACAGAAATTATTGTACACAAGTTGTTAACAAATAATCACATGATTTTTGCGTTCAATTAGGAATAAATGAGCACTCGTAAATTTTTCAAAGGCCACAAATTGCACGAGCCCGTAGGGCGAGTGCAATTTAGTTAACCTTTGAAAAATTTACTTGTGCTCATTTATTCCAAATTGCACTCAAAATCATGTGATTACCTGTACAAATAGCACTGGTCACCCCAAAAGTCACGGAGCTTTGCTGTAATTAGATCGACACACCTTAACTGCAAAAATTTTCTTCTCCAGAACATTAATTATTAATTATTAAGTGTGATACGGTACCACTAGACATTCATAATTTAAATAAATAAAACCTTGTTGATTTTTAAGGAACGTTGACCACCAGGAATTTTATTTACTAAATAAAAGAGGCTAATAGATTTCTTCTATTCGACAGTTCGATTGGTTGGTGACAATAATATGGTATCTGAAGGCCGAGTCGAGGTGTTTCGTAGAGGAGCTTGGAGACCAGTGTGTGGTAGTGGCTGGCATGTAAAAGACGCCAACGTAGTTTGTCGTGAGCTTGGATTTGGTAGAGCTCTAACAGCACCTAAGACGGCTTCAAAACGACTTTCGGATTTCAGAAGTAAAGTACAAACTATCTGGCTCACTAAGGTGCAGTGTGTGGGAAATGAAGATTCAATAAACGAATGTGGCCACAGCGGGTGGAAAAAATACTGTACTGGCGATAACGATGCTGGCGTTGTGTGTAGTAGAGGTAATACACCTTGCTACAGTTAACAAACTTTGCAGTCTCATGGTTTTGTAGTGATGGGCGAGAAAATTACCGTCATTATATTCAGTTTATAAAGGGAACGGATACAACAACAGCAACCAGCACCACAATAGCAACAAACAGAAAGAAAATTCTACACTAGTTATAAAATTAGATCTAGTTTCAACAAATTTGTTAGTAGGGCTACCGAAATGGATATTGAGAGCTAAAGTACTCCGGTGATTATGTATTCCAGATCACAATAATTAAATCCAGTTGGTCAGGTAGCAAATTAGATAAATAAATTAATAAATTTATAAATATATTCAATTAGTTAAATTGCCACACACAAGTAAATATACTAGGCAAGCAGGCAGGTTGTGTTATTGTAAAATGGGATTCAGAAGTGTTTAAAGAAAGTAGGGAGACTTGAAGAAACAAATGCGAAATTGCTGAAGATAGAAAATAACGTTGAGTATTTGAGTTGAACAAAAAATATCCTTCGCAATAACAGAGCTTGAAATTTCTTTTAACATCGTGCTCCTTGCATTGTTTTAATGTTTTGGCTTTTCTCTATTCCTTTCCATCAGCTCGCTTAGTGGGAGGCGGATCACCGAATGAAGGACTGATTCAAGTCAATTACAACAAGACCTGGGGCTGGGTGTGTGCTGATCAGTGGGACAAACAAGATGCTGATGTGGCTTGCCGAATGATGGGCTTCGATGGATCGTTATCATCATTCCAGGAAAAAGAAAAAGTCAAAGAAATGAAATATGGCGTTTGGCTTACCAACTTGCAGTGCATTGGAAATGAACGATCTCTCTTTTGGTGCATTCACGACGGTTTGAAGCGTCACAATTGTGAAAAAAGACAAAAAGCTGGCGCAAGATGCAAACCAAAAGGTACAAAACACACGTTAGCCATGTCAATCTGGTGCAGCTGGTGAGCTGAATAGCCTTTATAATGCCCTGTTAGGGTCATTCGAAAATTAACGACCTTTTTCTCGACTGTTTTTCGACCGTTTTCCCTACTTTGTTCTCGACTTTTTCCCTGACTTTTCCCTCACTGTTTATTCTGTACTAAAGACCGCTGACAATTTCAAAATGACGGCAGCAAGGCTTTCACGGTTTGGGATATTATATTTGGTTTTTATCGCAGTTATAATGGAGTGTGTCGGTGTTCTTCCTTCTAATATTCCATCCTTAAAAGAAGGTAATAGTGAGAACGTAACGAGCTACAACGAGATCTTTTAATTTTGTCGGACTGTTTACAGTGCGGCTACTCCAACAGGGCCAGTTGGAAGAAAACTGGCCAATCGCGACGCTAATTGAAAACAATAGATAGCAGAGTTTTTTTGTAAACAACCAATAACGTTGAGGCAGGCAGACAATGCACGTTCGAAAAAATTTGACACCGTGACCTCTGATCATGACCACTCGGGAAACTGTCACTTCTACGATTGGTTGCTTTCGATCCTACATGTGCTAAATTTTGAGGAGAACATTGAAATGTCGAATTCGCAATTGATAATAAAATTTCCGCCCATAAACAAACCTTTTAAAAACAATACTTTCGCTTCAGCAGCACACCTCATGCATGAGTTTGTTTGTAGAACAAACCTTCTCCGAAATGAAATTCGGTAACGCAACAAGCTTGCTTGATGCTGATAAGCGTTCGCTCAGCGCAGCGAGTATAACGAACACAAATCTAAAGATAAATATCGACATTTGCGCCTGTTGATCTCTGTCCTCCGCAGTGGCTCCTGTTAGTAAATTACCAGCGAAAGAAAAAATACGGGAGCGGGAGCGCTGGCTGGAGGAAACGGGAGCGAGGCCTCTGCCGAGGAGAGAGCCCGTTGATCGTTCAATTATAAACGGAGGTTCCCAAATTTCCTTATTCACTAAGTGCTTTTTGAATCAACAGATGCTTATCGTTGATGTATTAATTCTGGCTTCTGCAGCCCTTTCGCAGCCGCGGTCTCAACACTGCATGGAAATCCAAATCCTGTGAGCGTGATGCAAGCCCGAAACGTAATCTCGTAAATTATAGCTGGGAATGTCGGCGACTGTTGCCGTATATGCCGCCCTCTCGATTCAGCCTTACTTGTATTTTCCGGGCAAAAGCCATTTAGGAAACATTTACACTTACAATAAGCTTATAGCTTATGTGACGCGTAAAGACTATCCGCCAGATTGCCATCGCATTGAGCCAACACCGCTCCGTTTGAAAATGTTAAAAAACCATCATTGAAGCTAACCAATGAAAAATTCGACTATTTCCCGAGAGGTCCGCAGAATGAGCGTTACAAATTTATTTGGAGATGTATTGTCTAGATCCTTCAACGTTATTGGTCAGTTTATGAAAAAATGTTGCCTTCTTTTGTTCTCAATTAGCGTTGGGATTGGTCAATTTTCTTCCAAGTGGCCCGGTTCGAGTAGCTGTACTGTAATACATGGTATTATTTTAAGCATCAGGAAGCTAAGTCGAATATTGAGATCTCGCGTTCTTAGAAGGAGAGGAAATCGCAGTGATCCAAAAAAAAAATCTATCGGGCAATTGAAGAGTGAAAGAATTATTAAAAAATACTAGATCTCGATGGTTTAGCTACAATATCATCACAGACTCTGGAGGAAAAAGTCGAGAAAAAAGTCGGGAAAACTCCGAGAAAAATGTTGAAAAAAAGTGGCGAGAAAAGTCGAGAAAAAGCCACGAAAAACGTAGAGAAAAAGTCGCGAGAAACGTCGGGAAAATAAAAATCGGACGTAAATTTTCAATATCCAAATATCAACTCGTTCAGTTCCTGCAGTAGACTGTGATGGCTTTAGCTGTACGTGGTTTTGCTTTGTTTACCATCTGTGCGAACTAAGGGAGGTTTAAATAAGCAGAAAAAGGCGTAGCAGGCAAAGCTGAGTTAAAAAGTACTAGTTAACTAAGATTTGTATGTTTGGTAAAGAAACAAATCTTAAACAAACAAACAAATAATCAACAAGGGTCAACTTTGTTAAGCAATAGAACTCAATGATCATCAATACAAAACTGACAATAAATCTTTGGCTAGCCGAGTTGCTCATGCTTTGAACAACTGCATCACTTTTTTGTTGTCATAGTTCGATTGGTTGGTTGGGGCAATATATCATCTCAAGGCCAAGTGGAAGTGTTTTACAATGAAACCTGGGGAACAGTATGTGGTAGCTACTGGGATTTAAAGGACGCCAGAGTAGTTTGCCGCCAGCTTGGATTTGAAGGAGCTAAGGCAGCTGTAGTTTCTTCCGAGTTTGGAATTAGAAAAGTGTGGTTGTCCAACGTACGATGTTTAGGAAATGAGGCTTCATTAGCAGAGTGCCACCACAACGGGTGGGGAGAAGGCAACTGTCCAAGCCGTTGGGATGCTGGTGTTGTGTGTATTACGGGTAAAATATCAAACTCTTTAATAATTTTTCCATCAATTATTCTGTAACTTCACTTCTGTAACTTCACTTCTGTAAAAAAAAAAAAAACAACACACAAAAAAAACCAACCCCCCCCCAAAAAAAACAAACAAACAAACAAAAACAAAAACAAAAGCAGAAGCAGCAGCGAAACAGCAACAAAAGAGTGAAATGCTGGTTTAATCATTAAAAAAAAATACCTATCAAAGCTTTTTGCGACCTCGGTAATTCGCACACAAAACAAATATCCTTTAATTTTCTGTGCCTGCTGACATACACAAGCTTTTAAGCTTCACTGAAGTGAGTCTACTGCATGCCTTCAAGTGTTTCATTTTTCGTATTATCCCTCATTTTTCGTATTAAACGCAGCGGAAACTGATCTAAACAGACACAACTTATGAAAGTGATATGGCACTTCAGATTGTAATATCACAATAACGAAATACTCTCATTTCTCTCTGAACGGTTCCACATCTGATTTGTTTTCAGATGCTCAGTCTGACCTATCTTCCTATACTCCCACGGCAAAAATAATAAGACGTAAAGGTATGTAGGGAGATGGGCTTACACAAGAATTTCTTGCCTTGCCTCCAGACACCAGTGTGCAAAAGGGATGAGTTCTTGGGTGGAGCATGTAGATGAAAAATTACCTGTGGATACAACGTGGTATCACGAACCAGCTGCTCTTTTGATCGCGTTTGATTCGAAATTGTAGCGCGATACTTTCTTCTTGAGATTGGCTGAAAACCCCTAATCGGCACCCTGACCGTGGCACACAGAGTGCTCAAATCTTACTACTAAAAAAAAAGACACATAGAAAAGCACAGGTACAAGCGTCATACAGAAAAGAATCGAATGCCACACTTAACAGTTGGCTACCTTTGGATCGACCAGTGGAAACCCACTATTCTCGATCCGAGCGGTGGGGAAAAATACACAGCGAAAAACGTATGCCAAGCAGAATGCCTTTTCATACCCTCAAATACCATGAACTTGTATAAAGGGCAACTCGCAAAGCCAATCCCTGCAACTGATGAGACCCATGGTCTTGCCTGTACGTACTCTTCGCTCAGAAGAACTGGCAGCAAAGTCTGAGTTTTGCCTAGTCACTTAGTTCCAAAAAACTTAAATACACGTTGATTCTCGTCGCTCCTGCAAACCACGTCTTTAGCAGGTTGCCTTGGTGTGAGCACTGAACTTTAAACCTATGTAACTTGCGCACACAACTCCTCGCACTCAGGTTGAAGATTTCCAGTTTGTTTAACAGCCACTCGGGGGAACAAGTGCTACTTGTTTCGTTTGTATGCCCAAAAAGGCCCGAGGCGATTTATATTTTCCATTCAGATATTACTACTCGCCAAAGTAAATAAATAAATAAATGAATAAATAAATAAATAAATAACACAACACAACACAACACAACACAACACAACGATACACAAAACAAATGACAAATCAAATTCTAACGTCGTAGTGTAGGGAGTAGTCGCCTAATCTCCCTAGCCAGGGGCTCATGTGTAAACATTTGACGTCCAGGTCGAATTGGAATTTGGAAATGTTGGTCTTAATGGAGGGAGGAAAACCGGAGTACCCGGAGAAAGACCCTCGGAGCAAGGACGAGAACCAACAACAAACTCAACCCACATATCACACCGGGACTGGGAATCGAACCCGGGCCACATTGGTAGAAGGCGAGCGCTCTCACAAAAAAATTAAACAGCAATGTTTTAAAGTATAGCACTCCGAGCATGGAGGAATCTGGAGACCATACTTCCAGAAATGGCTTAGCAATGTGGCTGTTGGCGATTCCGAAATTATTGGTTTCTGCTTACGTTATTGGTTGAAGTTTTATGGCTAGTGTTGGTTACTGTTTGGTTAGCGGACGTGAAGTAGACAGATTTCTATAGGCTTAATTTAATTTTCCAGCAAGTTCACTGCTTTTTTTAAATACTTCTATTTAATGATGATTCAGTCCGCTGAGACATTTATTTTTTAAATTCTTTGCTTACGGAAAGACACCGTGTAGAAAATACTTAAAAGAAGAAAGATATTCCACATTGGCGAAGTCGCGAAGCAGGACTCACAGTTTACACATTTTACTGTCCAACCTTACATTTGTTACAGATTTCTGAATGATTTTTGAAGAAGACAAGATGAGTGGAATTTTGCACAAATGGTGCAGTCCTTTTAATTGTTCGGTTACCCCAGAGCCAAATTGCCACGTAATGCATAAGGCCAGTAGCTAGTGCAATTTCCAGATTGCAATTTTAGAGTGAGATACAACCGTGACGTCAATAATGTGAAGGCAAGAAAAGTTTCGAGTTTAAGTAACATGTTTGGATACTGTGATGTTTGTTTGTAAGCGATCACGTTTTTGTAATTATCTTTGTGAATGTACAAGTGGCTTACAATTTTGATTTTCGTTTTATGGAATTCCACTGTTACACTAGCCTAACTATTATTTGTGTTAGGCTAGCCTAACTATTATATGCTAGAAAACAGCTTTGTTTCCTTAATTCGAAATATAATTGTTTTACTATCATTTAGTTCTAGCGGACCCAAGCTCCCAGCCTCTTCTTCATGCAGTGATTGCTTTAAGCGTTCTCCTGTCCTTCGCAATCACGGGCACAGGCTTCCTGGTGTGGAGGCAGTGGCGATATTTACATGCCAAAAAATCTGACACAGGAACAAAACAACGGAAAGACAGTGAAGTGCTTAAAGAGACCAAGGCTTTCTGCAGACCAAGGAAAACCGAAGAATCTTCGCATTCCGAACTTCGTTCCCTGAGAGCTACACAAGGTGTCGCGGAACATCAGTACCAAGAATTGCTGCGTTTAAACAAGTCTCCTATATATGAAAATACATCGGAGTAAAAGCGCCAAAGATAGAGTTGACCAGGACTGGAAGGATTGAAAGAAAGACAGTTCAGTAAGCACCTGATTTTCTTTACCCATACTGTAAAAATTCAGGTCAATGAATCACCACTTATCTTTGCAAGTTAATGAGCTTCAATAAAATGTATAACGAAAAGCCGACAGCAATAACTTGTTTTTATATTTCTTGTATTTTTTGTATGATGTGCCTAGTCGCTTTATCTATGGAATTTGGAGTTAACTATCAGCCTCAATGAACCATCTGGCTTGTTCAATTTGTTGGACTGGACACGAGACAACCCTTAATAAAAGTAAAATTTTGACAGAAATTTCAAACATCAGAAAGAGCACGATCTATTCGTGTCCTAAACTTCTCAATACGCCTTCTCTCATGCAATGTGTTTCTTAACAGTACATATGTTCAATTACGATGCACTGAATGTTATTGCAATTTCACAGAGTACGATTGTTTTAGCACAGTTTTTATTTCTAAATTAGTAGCTGTGCAAATGCACGATGAGTAATCTCGGATATAGTTCTTGTCATTTTTTTTAAGGAGCCAAATACCGTCAAAATCCATTATATATTTATATGTGTATATTCTTATAAGGATAAAAAATAAACTGATGACAACAGTTTCATTTTCCTGGATTTGTTTTTTTTTTTTACAGAAGATACTAAATCACCACCGAACAGTTTGTTCAATCTTTCGTTGGTTCATTCATTTGATCTTTCGCTTGTTTAATTCATTCAACCATTTGTTTTGAATTCAAATCCCGCCCCCTTCCCTCCGTTGACTTATTAAATGTTCTTGCTCTTTCGTTGATCGTTAAAGGGGTTGGCTCACCAATTAATAGTAATAATTTAAGAAGCCAAAAGACATGTTTGTTTCGATGGAAACCCAAAATAATGGTCTGCTTTTGTTTAAAACTACTCTACTAGTGTACTAAATTAAGTGCCACTGGCCTTGGATGACCAGCATGGAAACGGATTGCAACTTGAGGAAAATCGGGCAGCTGTTTTTCAAAGTTTTCCCTCTTGTCTAGCAAAACCATTATAACCTGATTGCCATCTTCGTCTTAGATTTCTAAGACCATTTTTCTGTATACGAAAATGCTGTTAGTTTTGACTTAAGCAGACTTTTGACCACCAGAGGTAAAAATACCTTCACAGAGCCTCTTTTAACCCGTGAAATATAATCAAGAGATCATGAAACTTACAAAACTCTATGACGAGTTGGAATCTGCTGTTAGAAGACAACCAGCTGTGAGAGACGTGCGGCCAGTGTCGTGTTCTCAGCATAATTCAATGTTGGACTGTTTTCAAAGCCAACAATATGATTGGCTACTCACTCTTCCAAGTCCTCAACTTCTACGGCGTAAGTGGTCGACATCGGTATAGTAATCAGTTAATGACGAAAGAGAATGAGATGGCTGGCTGTAGTATAAATTATACTGCAAACAGCGAATGGAAGTTGTATTCATCCCTCAGGCACGCACCAGTTTTCTTAAGAGTTTTTCTTTCTTGTTTTTTTTATCGCGGTTTTCTAAAGTGAACAAAATTTTCGCGTAGTCAAACACTGCCTTGAAGCGATTTCTCCTGCATCGTTAAGGATTCGATTGGTTCGTCTTTGGTTTTTGAGAGGAATCACAGCGAACATTAAGGAATCAAAACTTAATGCCTTATGACCATAAGACGGTTATAGCACAAGGATTCGAGACTGTTTCCATTATCAGAATAAACCTCGACGTTTTAATATTTCCTGATATTTGCCTCTGCACATCTCCCGGTTGTTTCTAGGTAATAGAGCTCCAACGAAGTCAGCCGAGGAGAGTGTGGTCTTGTTGTCCGGACGCACCTTACTTTACCCTACCAAAGGGGCTAAGTCCTGTGTGGTGCCTGGTGCGTCCTGCACCTTCCTGGATCGCATGTGCGGTTTTTGTCCCCCCAGCTGGGGAGAGAAACCATATTTAAACAAGAGAGTTCTGTTCTTAACAACATGCTTCCACCCGCAACCAATAAAGAAATAATGACATGATAACATTAATTCCTGTTTATACGTGCCGTCAATACAACCTCCATTGGTCTCTATTCAATTGCTGTCATCAATTCACAAAGACTGAATCAAACACAAGTACATGGCAACTGAGGAGATTAGAAAAACTGGAGAATTGAATGCGTATCTCTGAGAGATACTCAGCGGTTAGGAAAAACCTGCTAAAAACCCAGTGGGGAAAAAAGGCAGGAAACCTGAGTAGGAACCATGATCAAATCTCAGCCCTTTCTACAACTAAATATATACATAAACCTGTAAAACGGTGCCATACTGAGGCAAAAACTCCTTACAAAGCTGGTTGAAATAAAAGGTTCAAAAACAACTAAAATAAAATTTCCGCTAACAAATTTGAAAATGTCTGATATGACTTTAACACTGTGATCAAACTGTTCCTGATTACCCGGCTTTTTAATCTGTTTGGCCTCGATCTTCACCCGCGTACTCGAGTGAAGGGACTCCGATGAATGTGGGGCAAATCGTTTCTTAAATTCTTCCAAACTAGCATCCACGGTCTTGACTAAGGACTCCAACACAGTTGCCAAGGATTGATCAACGATTGCTTGGATCAGGGGGCAGTCTAAACCAGCTGCAGCGTCCTTAACTTCGGTTTGGTTAGAAGCACCTTCCGCCGGATTCGCAAATGTTTCAGTCTAAAGTTCCGCTAACAAATTTGAAACGTCTGATGTTGAGCAGTGTAACGACCGAGAACTGATTTGCATGCTAAAGAACGCTCTATTTGTACAAAAACCTCCCACGCACAAATTTACTACATGCACATGTACATGCTTAAATTCATGGCATAACATTACACCATCTCACCAAAAAGCTTAAACAATATCGAACAGAAACCAATTCTCTTCAAATGCTACGCAACCGAAGAGAATTGTCAATTCTTCTGTCGAAGGCACCATCGTGTGATAGATTGTAATTAGGTTGCTAATTCGTGAAAAGTCTCTGAAAGCGGGTGCAAGGTTTTTACAACCTCTCGAATTTGATTTTAGCAGGTTTACAGCAGGCAAAGAAAACATTGCAATGGTAAAAGCTGGAAGTAAACTTTGTTCCCTGCATATTCATTACAATGGATTTTATCTCGTGAACCGGCCCCCCAGGGACAATGACAAAGCACTAAACAATAGGCAAATGTAAGGTCCCATTTATATGGAGAAAAGTTGTCTCGGGTACCCGAGACAACCCTCCCCTCCGAGACAACTTTACCGAGCGTTTATATGATAAGAAGTTGGCCGGGCTGACCGAGAGAAAATTGACCCTACTTAAATATTCCGTAATCTTACTTTGATATTCATGACCTCAATACGCCCTCTTCCTTAAGAATTTTTCGTTGATTTGATCACTGTAAAGGTGGCTCCGTAAAGTTTTAATAAGTGTGCCTCTTTACGGACAATGAGTTACCTTCATGACCCTAGATATTTACTCTTTTGCTTTACGTTCAAGAGCTTTTAAAGGAAGGAAAGTAACACCATGACAGTTTCTTTGCCGTTGTTAACACCACGAAAAACGCTGTTGCCATGGAAACAATGGTCCCCAAAATGACTGAATAAAAGCAATTTTTTACCTTTCTGAAGTTATTTCTCGAGTTATCTTCGATGAATTTTCTTAATACCTGGTAGCTGAGTGAGAATCGTGAAAACGAATGTTCTAAAAGGAAAAAACATGGGGTTGTTCGGACAGGTGAGAAGATATCTCCGTATGTTATGTATAAGAGAATAAAACTGAATTGACACGTAGGAAATTTTTGAAAAACTAATATGTCTAAGAAGGGTTTTGGCTCTCAAAGTGTGCCAATTTGTAGAAAATTTCACCGAAGGAAACCCGAGAAAAAGTACAGTTTATTTGTGGTCTTTGCGTGGCCTTTGCGTGTTGATGACGTCATAAAATCTCGAGTTTACCACGCGCGCATGCGTACTGCTGAGAAAAGCATTAGGTGTTTTTATTTCGTTCCATTCTCGTCCCTAGAGCTACGCGGCTTTTCTTAAATTACGTCTCTTGTAGCTCTGGTAACGGCCAAAACTTAATTTTTTTTGATTGGCCGATTCAAACTGTATGCGCAATAACGTAAAAATTTTTGGGCTTCCACGCATAACGTTTTATTTCCGATTGGATTAATCAGGGCATTAATTAATATATTGACTTGACCAATTTCCACGCAAAGAATGCGGCTTAGGGCAGATTAAGCGACCAAATTTTAAATTCAAAGTGTTGAGATTGTCGCTAAATGCAAGCGATTCTTTCCTCGCTACAGCATTTTCTACAAAACTAAAGCTTGTCTCATCAACTTTTGTAATGACCTCTTGATGTCGATGTTTGAAAACTTGGGCGCCAAATGCTTATGGAAATTTCGATGGGGTAAAACGTAATACACTAGAGCGTTTAGGGATGGCGAAACGATAAGTACACAGTTGACATTCTCATACAACAGAAACCAGACGAATGTAATAAAATAACTGTACAATTCAATATAACGCAAATGCAATAATATTATACCTTTAATCAGGCAAGATACAAATCCAAAACCCGTGAGCAAAATGCAGGGACAATCGTTCTTCTGAACAACTACGGCACGAAAGGCAGCTTCTTAAGTTTGTTCCTTTTAAAGCAGGTTTTCCGCTAATTACAGGAGATGGGTCCCGAACAGCTTTTAGTCGATCCATAAAGCACCACGACTCGATCGATAGGAATTCAAATTTCTCAGTTGTTGTCAGAATTGTCATGCCCAGAGCTCCACGGACGAGAACAGAGCAGGCACAATAGCACCTTAACGAATTGGACATGCGCTACCGGATGTCGTGAATTTCACGACATCCGGTAATGGCTGATACCAGAGCCCTACGATCCCACCGCTGATAAAACAGATCGTAGGTTCTGGCAACGAGAATGATTTCGTTCGAACGTTGGTTCAACTGGTGTAATGGTATGGTGAAAAACAAGTAGGTTATTGTGACATATTTCAGAGTTGAGTATGGAAGCAGTAGTCCTTACCTACAATTGAATATTATCTTGGAAATTTTTAAGGATAACAGCTAAAATTCGACCCGTGCGAGTTACGCGAGGAGATGTGGATGACGAAGAAATCGAAGTTGGTGGTCTACGAAGAATTGCAATCAGTCCCTCTTTCCCGTACTGAGTAAATACCCTTTGTAAATCTTCGTAAGCCAAACCGCTCCCAGCAATTTTTTCAGCGATATTTTTTCTTAAAACACCATTGTCTCTTTCTGCGTTGAACAACTTGCCTCGGAAAGATTGCAGCACGGCGTGGCGTCGATCAAGGTACACGAGATCCTCAGCAGCGTCGTGGGTGCTCACCGGTGATTAATGATCGATTATAGTTTCCGTGGAGAGTTCAAGTCTCGAACAAAACAGAATTTTTCTAAGGGCCAAAACGTCTTCTTCGTGTGCGTTGAAGGAATCGTTAAACAGAGTGTTATACAAGGCAGACTGGTTGGGTTTTGGAAATGTGCATCACAGTTCTTCAACGAAGGATGTGCGCTTTTAATGAGTGATTTGAACAGTGAAAGAGAGTCGGCAAAGTAAACATCCATCGATTGTAATTCATTAGTAAATTCCCTTCCACCATTTCTGAGGAGGATTGGAGTGTCGAAGCAGGATGCGTTGTGTCCGATGAGAACTGTAATGACCTGGCTGTTTGTTATTAACTTTGCTCTGTTTACAGATTGTGATACAAGTCTCAGGAAATGTGCGATGACTTCATTAAAAGGAAGAGCAGTTACAACCATGTTGTCTTTGAGAAGTTTGCGTTCACCATTGATATTTACTATTTTAAGTTTGTTAATTCTTGAGGCATGAAAATCGATGTCTTGTACGGGCATAATGAACTTTGAGAAGGTATGTAATCCAGATTTGTCAGTTACCGATAGCTGGCAGACTTCATCTGATTTACCGGTCGTGTTTGTTTCTGTGTCAAATATCAGAAGGTTGTAGAATTTGTCTTTTTCGTGAGAGACGTGTTTTGCCAGTGGTCTAGGGGTATGCTGAGGGACAGAATTCTCGATAACTTTAAACTGGTTTAGTGGCATTGCAAGAGCTTTGGCCTGAACATCTGCCAGGGATGTACTTGTAGTGGAACAGGTGGGGTCAAGTTTAAGGCCTATTCCAGTTTCGTAAGTTTTTCCCTCTTTAGATTCCTCTCTAGCAGTCTGAGAGCAATTCTGAGAATGGATTTGAGCTCTTTGCCGCTTAAATTCTTTTGCTGATTTTCTGATTTTATCCTTGACAACTTTTTTTAGCCCGTTTTTGATTGAAGCTCAAGCAAAAGTTTCCAGGGTGGATATTAAGATCTTCAAGTGTTCTGTTTACATACTTATACCTCAAGTTGTGTTGTGCTACTCCACATGCAACACGAAAGTCACTGCTCTCGCTGTCACCATAAAATCTTATCTTTGGATTTTTTGACCCAACAATACTGTTTAAGGCCTCATTTCGTTGTGAATTCAACATTGGTGCTAGCTTTTCAGCAACTGCCTCTGTGCTGTAGTCATTAAATACATGTTCAAGCGCAGATTTTAGTTTGTCACCAAACAAGTCTTTTCCATATGGAAGGTCCTTATGTTTATATGAAATGGGATTTTCCTTGTATCCACACCATGCAATTTCGCAGTTAGTATGGTCCCCAAATGCATGAGGAACAATGCATTGAACAGTTGCCTGTATACCTTTTGGATTGCCTTTGTTTTGTGCAATTCCCTAGGAAAAGCATTTTACTAGGTAATTTATTACCTTTTGTGACAAGATGGAACAGCCTGGACATTTTCCATTTTGGCTCAAATTATGTAGGCGAGTCGTTAGTGATCTTTTCATGTGGACAATGTCACTGAATTTTTCAACTTTATAGGTTACTTTTTCCCGACTATGGGCCCCTGATGTGGAGTCATCATTTCCAGTGTACACTGAAAACTTTACACCTTGTTTGGGGGCATTACTAAACATTTCCACTGCTGAGGCAGGTTCCATTGCCTTTGAAGATGCTGTGTGGTTTTTACGGCAGTCATGAGCTTTAGTAGTCTTGTTGCTACCTTTTGCATAGTCACAAAATCTACAACTTTTGGTCGTTATAGGATAGTCTAGAACTTTACCAGTAGTTAAACTCATAACTGCAGCATGGCCAGTACGGGAATTGTGCCCTTTACCACACTTTTGGCAACCCATGTCAAAGGAGAAGTGCACTGAAACCATATTGTTTTCATCAGGTTGGGACCCACCGCAGAGTGCCTGTGACCTCTCTTCGTTCAGAGATTTTTGACAGCTAGTTTTGGCGACAATTTCAACTGCCCTCCCAACTTCTCTTTCCCTTTGTTTAAATGTAGAGGAATTTAGAGTAGGAATGTTCATGGTTGACAGCACATTGTTGATACGAGTCTGACCAATTCCAGAATGAAGACAACCAAGAGCTACTCGTGTGCTGACATCAAAAGCTGATGGTCCACGCTTACCAGATCTGTGTTCCCCAGAAGCATAAATCTTGTTGTCTTTGCCACAAAAAGGCAGACTATCGAAAATGTGCTGGCTAATTCATGTCGTATCTCATCCCTGACACTGTAAAATGAAAGTGGACCTAATTGATAGCAAACACAAAAACGTCTTAGAATAATAATACTATTATTTTGACTAAACTGGCGAGGGATGTGTGTTAAAAAGTGACCTGACCTACTTAAAGAAGACTTGTTACAATTTCTTGAAAATAACTCTTAAGGAGTTGTAATATACCGTTAGGTACAGAGACAGGGTATTAGAATCTCGACTGTTCTTTGTTCTTTTAGTAATAAAGCGGGGTTGTAATAGCAATTTATGGGGAGGACCCTGAAAAATATATATTCTTTAGAAGTGGGTCACCTAAATAGTGCTGAGAACAGAAGACTACAAGCATTGAAAGATTACTCTTAAAAGTTACTGCAACATACTGAAAGAACCCTTAAATAGTGTTACCGACTGGAGCATTGTCTATAAAAAACTAATGTTGAGGTTACCCAACTGCTCTTGCTTTTGTTTTGTTCAAAGGGCTAATATTACACGCCTTTGAGAAAAAAGTGCCTAAAAGCTGCACGAGCAATAAATTTATTGCTAAAAAGATTGACTGGTATGTAGAATTTAAAAATGCTAGCATACTAAATGGACCCGTTCGAAATGGCTTTTTTCATCACTTCTCAGTGTTGTTTTCTTCTGTTTTGTTGCCTGTCTGTTTTTTTTTTTTGAGTAGTTATATGCAAGATATTTATTTGTTCCTTTTTTTTTCATATGACAAACTTGCTCGATGTTTTAATCATGGCCACGAGATTGCAGCAGTTTTTACTGATTCTGTTCACCTAGTCAAAATAACGTTTATTATCGTTATTACGTTAAATCCTTGGCATTAATAGTTATGTTTGCCTTGTTCTATTTTCCTTTTTCTCTTTACCTTTCCTTTGATGTAGCTCGTTAACAGTTATTAAAAAGGCAGGTTTTTCATGCGGCCAAGACGTGACGTGTTAGAGTAAAGCTGCCTAAAACTTGTACACAAATAAACCAATACCTTTCAAACAGCTAGAGCACTTCTTTAGCCAGTTCTCGGAATACATCGAGGTCAATAATTCTTGTTCCTGAGGGAATGAGCTCCTGTGCCTTTTCTTGGTTCTGAGACAGTTAGTGTTAAAATTTTCTCATGGTTTTATTTCACGAGCAAATATCGCGTGACGGGTGCGGTGTTGTCAGTGAAAACCGGCATAAATGTAAACAAAACAAAGAAACTCTTACCGACAAAATTCTTGTTTTTCGCTTGAAGCACACTTGGTCCTGCTCTTCACCGTTGCTTTCAAAATTTTCCTCTTTCCTGATTTTGTTGACATTTGGTATCCGCGCTGGCCGGCAACAGGCTACGACATTTTCGCTGAAATACATTTCCACTGGCTACTAGAAAGCTATTTTTCTCTAATTGACTGCCGAGCGGCGCACAGCAATAAGACGAAAACATAGTACGGACGCCATTTCTATTTTCCCCGTCGTGGATTTCGTGTGTTTTTAAAAAATCCCAGTCTACGCGTGCCATGAATCTATAGGGAGCCTCCTTAATCGTTTTTAAACCAAAAACCAGACGTTACATGACACGTAGCACGCAAAAAGTCGTCCCCAGTAGGCGAGACAAAGTGTTTATATGAGAAAAAGTTGTCCCGCCTACCAGGGTTACCCTACCTGCCGAGGTGAGACAACTCGCCCCTCGATTTCTCTCGCCTCCCCGAGACGAGTTGGTGATCCTCATGTAAACGGTTCATTGAACTATTCAAAGAAACAGGTGAAAAATTAGCTCGCCCAGGGTAAGTCGGGGGGAGGGTTGTCTCGGGTACCCGAGACCACATAAACGGGGCCTAAATTAAGAAAAAAAAACAAAAAAAAAACAAAAACAAAGACCATGCAATTGTCAAATCCCTCAGCCGTTATCAGCTTGCTACTTGTCTCAGCAGGCATCTGCTTGAAAACATCATGCTATTAAGGTGTTACGGCACATGTGAATAAGGAACTAAATTTACACTCTTTTCTGAATGTCCAAAGGAAGCAAATAACCTATCTCACTAAATAGTACTACTAAAGCTTAAAAAAAGCTTAACGTGGGGAGATAGTGCACATGAACTTTAAAATATCAGTTGGTAGTTGGTATGGTTTTGTAAAACTAAACAAAATAAAACAAACGAATTAGTGTCAAACAGTGTCTGCTTGTCTAATGCCAGCCCATGGGATTTTGCAAATCTCTTTATCACACGAGTTCGAAAAACAAAAAATAAATGTTCAGGTTTTTATCTATTTGTGGTTTTCGGTAAACCTTCTTCTTTCTTCTCCTTAACTTCAAACGAACCTAGAAGGCAAAGGACGCATCGAACACCACACAGGGTTTAGCCTTTTTGTCAGGGTGGGGTAAGGGACGTCCTGGCAACAGGTCTAAGGAGAGTGAAATTCTTCCGAAGGCGACAATGAAGTGTATTGATAAGTAAGTTTATATATCATGAGTGAAAATCAATACAAATAGATGCTTAGGGCAATTCTTGGATATTGCAACTTTCAATTAAGGCATTCCATCTAAAACCAACGAACATTATACCCGGGGAACAGCTGTAATGTGATAAATGGTCAAAAAAACTCGTCAAGGATGGTGGTCGCCTAAACGACATTGGAATGGCTTTCGCAGGCTACATAGACGTTTCTAATGTTTACACTATCGTAGAAACAGATTTTAATAACACTGACTTCTTAATTGTTTGGCCTTATTTTCTTTCCTGTCCTCAAATAAGGTTTTCTCCGATTTTTCTCAGTGTTTAAATTACATTATATTATTTCATACAATCGAGAAAACAATTGCAATGAATTTTTTTTCCAAAGCAATAGTATACTATAATATCGATCAATTGAATTAAGTGCGCCATCGTTTACCCAGCGTAGGCTAGAACGCAAAACTGTGCCCGGAGACAAATGCAGGTAGCTATCGATCACTCTGACCAACACCGAGGTTGAATGGTTTTACAACACACAAAGGCTGAAAAAATTATAACCATTTTTGTACACTGAAATTCTCATTGCTTTATTCATTGATAGCTCAATGTGCTCAGTGCACTAATCGCGTAGTAATTGCGAGGGCAAGCGTTTCAGGTAATGACCTGTACTGCATTTTAATTTGCTTTGCTGTGTTTAAGCCTGATGATGTCCTGAATGGCAGAAACCACATGGTATACATAGAGAATAATAAATGGACGCCGGAGATATGGAATTTCTCTTGCCTAGTTCCTAGGCCTCCATATTTCGTTGCGGTCGAGCCGTTTTGGGTCACGTGGTCCGAGCGAAAAAGTGAGGCCTACACAAACTCGCAACAGGTGAGACACTTTGTCTCACTTTGGGCGGAGCCTAGCGGATAACTATCAATCACTTTTCGCTGTAACCATGAAGCTTTTTTTTTTTACTTCGAGCTCGCAGTGGCGGCGCACGGCGGAAGTAAGCGGGGATTCATTTCTTTTCTGAAAATTTGAAGTTTTAAGACAAATTTCGATTGGCAAAGGAGGCTTCAGTTATGATAATCTTACATTATTTTTAGGTTGGAACAGAAGTGTATCTAAGCGATTGCTTGCGGAAAGTAATATGGACTCTGAAGGTAGGCAGTAGCTGAATATAAAGCTCCACGTCTTAGCTCTGTTTCTGGTCGCAAAATCTGCCAAGTTGTTCTGTTTAGTGGTTAGCATTTCATGTGCCAAATCCTCGCTTGTATCCCTAGGAAGCGATGCCGTGGATAATTCTTCTGGAGACTCCATCGAAACACGACCACGAGAGTAAGTTAGCTTGTAATAATTGTTGAATCTCTGAGTTCTGTAATTGTTGTAGGTTGCCTGAAGGGCAAGCAAGTTTCGCTTTCTTAGCTCTTGAACGAACGTGTCTGTTTACATTGTGTTCATGTCAAAGTTTGTTTAGTTGTCTCCGTTTTCGCGTGTAGGACACATTTGTTTGGGAATACAATATGTGTTAGAGATAACACGATAAATTTTTAGTTTTCCTAAAACATTTTTTCTCAGCAACAAATGTTTCGCTTGCAAACTTGAAAACGTTTGTTGCAGAAACAATGTTCCCCGCTTCGGGGTCCTATAAAAGCCGCTTAAATATACGAACCTCACCTAGATGAGTGCTATACGGACTCAAGCAAAAGAGATACACAATCAAAGGCTTTCGAACAGCCAAGAGATAAAAAGAATAAAACCCTTGGTAAGTATCATGATAAATTTCAAAATGATCAAACAGGTAAGAATACTTAGAACATCATCTTAGTTTCATTAAGATGAAACGTATTCATTCTTTGCAATATCATAAAGAGCCTGCTAAACTTTGAATAATATATTATTGATTTCAAAACTTGATACTTACATACTTTCCATATACTTTTATGTTTAATAATAAGCTTAATTACTGACTAATTACATAATCTTATGTAAAGTGGTCTTTAGTGGGCTACACAAGTAACACAGCACATGTTAATTTTGCATTTTTAGGATATTTCAGGGACTGAAAAAGACATCTTGGGTGCAGATTGACTTTTCTTTCATCCAGAGAGTCTCCAGAACCTGGGCCGGTTGTTCGAAAGCTGTTCAATGCTAACTCAGGATGTAAAGTTGACAGTGGTTTCTACTTCTCTTGTTAAAAATAGTTTTCTCAGTTAGATTTTAGGTGGCTCAAAGCAAAAATGTTGAGCAAAAGAGATTTCCAGGAATCCTCACTGCTTGGCTATGAGACTGGATTAAAAATTGCCACTAACCCTGGGTTAGCTAAATCCTGCTATGAACAACCAGGCCCTGGTGCACAGATATTTGAAATTTCCTTGAGGATTTATCTGGCTTTAAAACTACTCTTTGAAGATGGCAACAGATCTTCTTAATAAAGCATAATTCCAAGATGCTGACCCTCAAATAAAACTAAAGAGAGTCAAAGTCACAACAGAAAACAAAAGTAGAGTGAATATGTATCCTATATAGATGACCCTATTAGTGGCATTATTCGTTTTCCATTTTGCCTATTTATTTATAGGGTACATTTCAGTTGTTGTGAATATGCTTGCCTACATATCAACTGTTAAGGGAAGGGGAATTAATGCAAAAAAAAAAAAAAAACCTGCTTGCCTACCCAAGTAGCATGCAGGTTATTTGAGGAAATCTTGATTAAAAAATACAAAAACTGGGCATGATGATGTACATTTGGTAGCTCTAAACTGTTTTTAGACAAGATAGCTAGGCACTTAACACTTTTCCCCTTTTCAATGAGTGTATTAACAGAGTGGGTGAACATGCAGAGACTTTTCCCATGAGTATGACGCTTTGTTCCCCCTCACATTCCTTCCCCTTACTGCACCTGCCATACAAGATAGCTAGGGATACTAGTCCACTGCAGGGATACACCCCAAAATTCATTAATACCAGGTTCACCTTATTTGAGGGGGTGTTTTCATTAGTGGTGCATTATAAATTGTCAGCATATGAAGTTGGTCTTGACTAGATTACTAGATTATCAACATATGCATTTGAGAACCTAGTATTAATATAGAGACAGCTGGTGCAACATGGTATTGTGTTTGATGCAGACCTAAAGCTTCATGAAAAGCTTCACGAAGCTTGGACAGTCCTATGAGGCAATCAAACAGAAGAATATAACTGTTCTTGAAACAAATTGGGAACTGTTGGAAAAAATCAGAGTCTTAGAAGATTCAAATCAAAATTCCAAACAAGTGAGACTGCCACCAGCTCCAAAAGAATTGAGACTGGGTCTCTCAGGTTAAGCAAGGCAAATGCAAGTGGTCTTTTAAGGGCTTTGATGTTTTTTTAGGAAGAATAACTGAGAAGGTGAATAGAAAGTGCCCACTGCTGACTACCCTCCTGGAGACAGTTGCAGACACACAGTGGCAGACACACAGTGGCAGACAGACACCTTTTCAATTCAAGGAAGCACTGCATGATCTCTCATTCATTGGCCATGTCAAAACAAAGAAGAGCCTTTTCTCTCCAAATTACTTTAAATAATAATAATAATAATAAAGGTATTTTAACAGGAGCCCACGTCACAAATGTGGTTTTCAGTGGGGCCCTCAGCTCTTCTTAAGAATATAGGGCAATTAGCTCTTCGCCAATAAGGAGAAAACTACGTTAACCTGGAGGTTTATTGGTAGAACGAACAACGAGCGAACACATGGAGAGGGCGAACGGGCGTAACGCGCATGTGTATAACAACGAGCGGCTGAACAATACATAATGTAAACAACGGAGTGGCGTGGTCGCCTCTCTACTCTACCTATTGTCCTCTAACAAGGGATAAAGCTATAAGTAAGTAAAAATAGAAGTACATAGTAGATAAAACAGCGGCGACGATAAAACTAAAAGTAAAAAACGAGCAAAGGTGCAATGTCAATGTCCTTGGCTTGGCCCTCAAAATTAAACTTATGAAACTTATCAAACTACAGTCAAAAAATGAGCAAAGGTGCGATGTCAATGTCCTTGGCTTGTCCCTCACAATCAGGCTTAAGAAACGTATAAAAACAATGTTTAAGTCTCTATTCAAGGACCCAGTCTTCACTACGCCAAAATGGGGCTTTACATTGGCGACCGGATCTTCTTGGAGGTTCCACAACAGCAGGCAGCAGAGGTGCGCTGGGTGGTTGAAAGCAATCTGGAACAGGATCGTGAGGGAGTGGAACAATATCTGCTGGGACTGGGGGAGGATGATAAACAGGATCAGGGCGAGGTGCACAAACTGCGGTGATCAGACAATCACCTATTATGTGACTGTTTCAATATATAGAACGAGACAAAATTCGCCAACTTCGCAATATGTATTACTTAACAAGTTATCTAATATAGAACCACCTCCTCGCCGATGTACAACGGCGAAGTACATGCGTCTGTATATAAGAAAGACTGATATCTCGCCGATGTACAACGGCGAGGTAGGTGCGTCTGTAAAGAAGAAAGACTGATATCTCGCCGATGTAGAACGGCGAGGTCGGTGCGTCTGTATATAAGAAAGACTGATATCTCGCCGAGATACAACGGCGAGGTAGGTGCGTCTGTATATAAGAAAGACTGATATCTCGCCGATGTGCAACGGCGAGGTATATCCGTCCGTATATAAGAAAGACTGATATCTCGCCGATGTACAACGGCGAGGTAGGTACGCCTGTATATAAGAAAGACTGATATCTCGCCGATGTGCAACGGCGAGGTATATGCGTCCGTATATAAGAGAGACTGATATCTCGCCGATGTACAACGGCGAGGTAGGTGCGTCTGTATATAAGCAAGACTGATATCTCGCCGATGTACAACGGCGAGCTAGGTGCGTCTGTATATAAGCAAGACTGATATCTCGCCGATGTGCAACGGCGAGGTATATGCGTCCGTATATAAGAGAGACTGATATCTCACCGATGTACAACGGCGAGGTAGGTACGTCTGCATATAAGAAAGACTGATATCTCGCCGATGTACAACGGCGAGCTAGGTGCGTCTGTATATAAGCAAGACTGATATCTCGCCGATGTACAACGGCGAGCTAGGTGCGTCTGTATATAAGCAAGACTGATATCTCGCCGATGTGCAACGGCGAGGTATATGCGTCCGTATATAAGAGAGACTGATATCTCACCGATGTACAACGGCGAGGTAGGTACGTCTGCATATAAGAAAGACTGATATCTCGCCGATGTACAACGGCGAGCTAGGTGCGTCTGTATATAAGCAAGACTGATATCTGGCTGATGTGCAACGGCGAAGTATATGCGTCCGTATATAAGAGAGACTGATATCTCACCGATGTACAACGGCGAGGTAGGTACGTCTACATATAAGAAAGACTGATATCTCGCCGATGTACAACGGCGAGGTAGGTGCGTCTGTATATAAGAAAGACTGATATCTCGCCGATGTGCAACGGCGAGGTATATGCGTCCGTATATAAGAAAGACTGATATCTCGACGATGTACAACGGCGAGGTAGGTACGTCTGTATATAAGAAAGACTGATATCTCGCCGAGGTACAACGGCGAGGTAGGTGCGTCTGTATATAAGCAAGACTGATATCTCCCCGATGTACAACGGCGAGGTAGGTGCGTCTGTATATAAGCAAGACTGATATCTCGCCGATGCGCAACGGCGAGGTATATGCGTCCGTATATAAGAGAGACTGATATCTCGCCGATGTGCAACGGAGAGGTAGGTGCCGCGTCTGTATATAAGCAAGACTGATATCTCGCCGATGTTCAACGGCGAGGTTATTAAGTGCGACTGCATAAAATTGCAACTTGAAATTCCGCCGGCGTAGTTCATCGGCGAATTATATAAAATGGAGCATGATGGAGATAAGTCTGTTGGCCGATGCAAAAAAGTAAAGATAGATTTCCGCTGAGCAAATATCGCGTGACGGGTGCGGTGTTGTCAGTGAAAGCCGCCATAAATGTAAACAAAGCAAAGAAACTCTTACCGACAAAATTCTTGTTTTTCGCTTGAAGCACCCTTGGTCCTGCTCTTCACCTTTGCTTTCAAAATTTTCCTCTATCCTGATTTTGTTGACATTTGTTATCCGCGCTGGCAGGCAACAGGCTACGACATTTTCGCTGAAATACATTTCCACTGGCTAAATTTCTACAAGTCGACTAGAAAGCTATTTTTCTCTAATTGACTGCCGAGCAGCGCACAGCAATAAGACGAAAACATAGCACGGACGCCATTTCTATTTTCCCCTTCGTGGATTTCGTGTGTTTTTAAAAAATCCCAGTCTACGCGTGCCATGAATCTATAGGGAACCTCCTAATCGTTTTTAAACCAAAAACCAGGCGTTACGTGACACGTGGCACGCCAAAAGTCGTCCCGAGTAGGCGAGACAAAGTGTTTATATGAGAAAAAGTTGTCCCGCCTACCAGGGTTACCCTACCTGCCGAGGTGAGACAACTCGCCCCTCGATTTCTCTCGCCTCCCCGAGACGAGTTGGTGATCCTCATGTAAACGGTTCATTGAACTATTCAAAGAAACAGGTGAAAAATTAGCTCGCCCAGGATAAGTCGGGGGGAGGGTTGTCTCGGGTACCCGAGACCATATAAACGGGGCCTAAATTAAGAAAAAAAAAACAAAAAAAAACAAGAAACAAAGAACATGCAATTGTCAAATCCCTCGGCCGTTATCAGCTTGCTACTTGTCTCAGCAGGCATCTGCTTGAAAACATCATGCTATTAAGGTGTTACGGCACATGTGAATAAGGAACTAAATTTACACTCTTTTCTGAATGTCCAAAGGAAGCAAATAACCTATCTCACTAAATAGTACTACTAAAGCTTAAAAAAAGCTTAACGTGGGGAGATAGTGCACATGAACTTTAAAATATCAGTTGGTAGTTGGTATGGTTTTGTAAAACTAAACAAAATAAAACAAACGAATTAGTGTCAAACAGTGTCTGCTTGTCTAATGCCAGCCCATGGGATTTTGCAAATCTCTTTATCACACGAGTTCGAAAAACAAAAAATAAATGTTCAGGTTTTTATCTATTTGTGGTTTTCGGTAAACCTTCTTCTTTCTTCTCCTTAACTTCAAACGAACCTAGAAGGCAAAGGACGCATCGAACACCACACAGGGTTTAGCCTTTTTGTCAGGGTGGGGTAAGGGACGTCCTGGCAACAGGTCTAAGGAGAGTGAAATTCTTCCGAAGGCGACAATGAAGTGTATTGATAAGTAAGTTTATATATCATGAGTGAAAATCAATACAAATAGATGCTTAGGGCAATTCTTGGATATTGCAACTTTCAATTAAGGCATTCCATCTAAAACCAACGAACATTATACCCGGGGAACAGCTGTAATGTGATAAATGGTCAAAAAAACTCGTCAAGGATGGTGGTCGCCTAAACGACATTGGAATGGCTTTCGCAGGCTACATAGACGTTTCTAATGTTTACACTATCGTAGAAACAGATTTTAATAACACTGACTTCTTAATTGTTTGGCCTTATTTTCTTTCCTGTCCTCAAATAAGGTTTTCTCCGATTTTTCTCAGTGTTTAAATTACATTATATTATTTCATACAATCGAGAAAACAATTGCAATGAATTTTTTTTCCAAAGCAATAGTATACTATAATATCGATCAATTGAATTAAGTGCGCCATCGTTTACCCAGCGTAGGCTAGAACGCAAAACTGTGCCCGGAGACAAATGCAGGTAGCTATCGATCACTCTGACCAACACCGAGGTTGAATGGTTTTACAACACACAAAGGCTGAAAAAATTATAACCATTTTTGTACACTGAAATTCTCATTGCTTTATTCATTGATAGCTCAATGTGCTCAGTGCACTAATCGCGTAGTAATTGCGAGGGCAAGCGTTTCAGGTAATGACCTGTACTGCATTTTAATTTGCTTTGCTGTGTTTAAGCCTGATGATGTCCTGAATGGCAGAAACCACATGGTATACATAGAGAATAATAAATGGACGCCGGAGATATGGAATTTCTCTTGCCTAGTTCCTAGGCCTCCATATTTCGTTGCGGTCGAGCCGTTTTGGGTCACGTGGTCCGAGCGAAAAAGTGAGGCCTACACAAACTCGCAACAGGTGAGACACTTTGTCTCACTTTGGGCGGAGCCTAGCGGATAACTATCAATCACTTTTCGCTGTAACCA
Source organism: Siderastrea siderea (assembly GCA_964030785.1). Taxonomy (NCBI): domain Eukaryota; kingdom Metazoa; phylum Cnidaria; class Anthozoa; order Scleractinia; family Rhizangiidae; genus Siderastrea; species Siderastrea siderea. The sequence goes on from OZ034975.1 coordinate 15,835,110, forward strand.
TGAAGCTTTTTTTTTTTACTTCGAGCTCGCAGTGGCGGCGCACGGCGGAAGTAAGCGGGGATTCATTTCTTTTCTGAAAATTTGAAGTTTTAAGACAAATTTCGATTGGCAAAGGAGGCTTCAGTTATGATAATCTTACATTATTTTTAGGTTGGAACAGAAGTGTATCTAAGCGATTGCTTGCGGAAAGTAATATGGACTCTGAAGGTAGGCAGTAGCTGAATATAAAGCTCCACGTCTTAGCTCTGTTTCTGGTCGCAAAATCTGCCAAGTTGTTCTGTTTAGTGGTTAGCATTTCATGTGCCAAATCCTCGCTTGTATCCCTAGGAAGCGATGCCGTGGATAATTCTTCTGGAGACTCCATCGAAACACGACCACGAGAGTAAGTTAGCTTGTAATAATTGTTGAATCTCTGAGTTCTGTAATTGTTGTAGATTGCCTGAAGGGCAAGCAAGTTTCGCTTTCTTAGCTCTTGAACGAACGTGTCTGTTTACATTGTGTTCATGTCAAAGTTTGTTTAGTTGTCTCCGTTTTCGCGTGTAGGACACATTTGTTTGGGAGTACAATTATACTTAGAACATTATCTTAGTTTCATTAAGATGAAACGTATTCATTCTTTGCAATATGATAAAGAGCCTGCTAAACTTTGAATAATATATTATTGATTTCAAAACTTGATACTTACATACTTTCCATATACTTTTATGTTTAATAATAAGCTTAATTATTGGCTAATTAAATAATCTTATGTAAAGTGGTCTTTAGTGGGCTACACAATTAACAGAGCACATGTTAATTATGCATTTTTGTGATATTTCAGGGACTGAAAAAGACATGTTGGGTGCAGATTGACTTTTCTTTCATCCAGAGAGTCTCCAGAACCTGGGCCGGTTGTTCGAAAGCTGTTCAATGCTAACTCAGGATGTAAAGTTGACAGTGGTTTCTGCTTCTCTTGTTAAAAATAGTTTTCTCAGTTAGATTTTAGGTGGCTCAAAGCAAAGATGTTGAGCAAAAGAGATTTCCAGGAATCCTCACTGCTTGGCTATGAGACTGGATTAAAAATTGCCACTAACCCTGGGTTAGCTAAATCCAGCTATGAACAACCAGGCCCTGGTGCACAGATATTTGAAATTTCCTTGAGGATTTATCTGGCTTTAAAACTACTCTTTGAAGATGGCAACAGATCTTCTTAATAAAGCATAGTTCCCAGATGCTGACCCTCAAATAAAACTAAAGAGAGTCAAAGTCACAACAGAAAACAAAAATAGAGTGAATATGTATCCTATATAGATGACCTTATTAGTGGCATTATTCGTTTGCCATTTTGCTTATTTATTTATAGGGTACATTTAAGTTGTTGTGAATATGCTTGCCTACATATCAACTGTTAAGGGAAGGGGAATTAATGCAAAAAGAAAAAAAATACTGCTTGCCTACCCAAGTAGCATGCGGGTTATTTGAGGAAATCTTGATTAAAAAATACAAAAACTGGGCATGATGATGTACATTTGGTAGTTCTAAACTGTTTTTAGACAAGATAGCTAGGCACTTAACACTTTTCCCCTTTTCAATGAGTGTATTAACAGAGTGGGTGAACATGCAGAGACTTTTCCCATGAGTATGACACTGTGTTCCCCCTCACATTCCTTCCCCTTACTGCACCTGCCATACAGGATAGCTAGGGATACTAGTCCACTGCAGGGATACACCCCAAAATTCACTAATACCAGGTTCACCTTATTTGAGGGGTGTCTTCATTAGTGGTGCATTTTAAATTGTCAGCATATGAAGTTGGTCTTGACTAGATTACTAGATTATCAACATATGCATTTGAGAACCTAGTATTAATATAGAGACAGCTGGTGCAACATGGTATTGTGTTTGATGCAGACCTAAAGCTTCATGAAAAGCTTCACGAAGCTTGGACAGTCCTATGAGGCAATCAAACAGAAGAATGTAACTGTTCTTGAAACAAATTGGGAACTGTTGGAAAAAATCAGAGTCTTGGAAGATTCAAATCAAAATTCCAAACAAGTGAGACTGCCACCAGCTCCAAAAGAATTGAGACTGGGTCTCTCAGGTTAAGCAAGGCAAATGCAAGTGGTCTTTTAAGGGCCTTGATGTTTTTTTTTAGGAAGAATAACTGAGAAGGTGAATAGAAAGTGCCCACTGCTGACTACCCTCCTGGAGACAGTTGCAGACACACAGTGGCAGACACACAGTGGCAGACAGACACCTTTTGAATTCAAGGAAGCACTGCGTGATCTCTCATTCATTGTCAAAACAAAGAAGATCCTTTTCTCTCCAAATTACTTCAAATAATAGTAATAATAATAATAATAATAATAATAATAATGATAATAATAATAATAATAATAATAATAATAATAATAATAATAATAATAATAATAATAATAATAATAATAATAATAATAAAGGTATTTTAACAGGAGCCCACGTCACAAATGTGGTTTTCAGTGGGGCCCTCAGCTCTTCTTAAGAATATAGGGCAATTAGCTCTTCGCCAATAAGGAGAAAACTGCGTTAACCTGGAGGTTTATTGGTAGAACGAACAACGAGCGAACACATGGAGAGGGCGAACGGGCGCAACGCGCATGTGTATAACAACGAGCGGCTGAACAATACATAATGTAAACAACGGAGTGGCGTGGTCGCCTCTCTATTCTACCTATTGTCCTCTAACAAGGGATAAAGCTATAAGTAAATAAAAATAGAAGTACATAGTAGATAAAACAGCGGCGACGATAAAACTAAAAGTAAAAAACGAGCAAAGGTGCAATGTCAATGTCCTTGGCTTGTCCCTCAAAATTAAACTTATGAAACTTATCAAACTACAGTCAAAAAATGAGCAAAGGTGCGATGTCAATGTCCTTGGCTTGTCCCTCACAATCAGGCTTAAGAAACGTATAAAAACAATGTTTAAGTCTCTATTCAAGGACCCAATCTTCCCTACGCCAAAATGGGGCTTTACATTGGCGACCGGATCTTCTTGGAGGTTCCAAAACAGCAGGCAGCAGAGGTGCGCTGGGTGGTTGAAAGCAATCTGGAACAGGATCGTGAGGGAGTGGAACAATATCTGCTGGGACTGGGGGAGGATGATAAACAGGATCAGGGCGAGGTGCACAAACTGGAGACTGGAAGTCCACATGTGGGGAAGTGGGGACAGTAGAAGGCCTCGAAGCGGGGTCGCTGGGGTCAGGTTCATCATCAGAGTCGTCTTGGGAGGGTTCATGGTGACCACGAATGGGACCGAGAGGTGATTCGACTAGAACCGTAGGGCACACACGGTAACATTCCGATGTAGGCACGGTGTAAACTTTGCTGCGGAACTGTGACGTAGTAAACTTCCGGAGCTGACAAGTGAGGTTTTCATTAATAGCTATAACGAGGTACTTGTCACGAACTTTCAGCTTGTCCTTGTCGCCTTTGAGAAAGACCAAGTCGCCAACAGAAATGGCAGCAGTGGAGGGGGTGCTGCGCCCGCGGGCTTTGGACTTGGCACTGGGCAAGTGATTTAGCTTGCGGGAGAAATTCTGGCTGAGTATAAGTTGACGGTCGACAATTGGTAACTGTTCTCCGGTCAACTGGTCACGCTGTGTCCACAATTCATGAGCGGAAAGGCCATCACGCCGGATGCGAGAGTTCGTATTGGCGGTAGCTAATGCAAGGGAGACTGCAGAGGTAGGACCTCCCTCAGGAGATAAGTGGAGTAGTTCCATACCAAGCTCCTCTACGGCACGTTCAGCAACAGGATTTTTGTTAGGATTTTTGACACGGCCAACTTAAAAAGTGATCCCATGAGAGAGGAAGGACTTGTCGTTCACAAGGGCGCAGAAACCGGGCGCAGGATCCACACGGATTGTCACACCACCATGGTGAAGAGAACGGAGCTGGGAACAAAGCACCAGGAGGGCGTTACGGAGGTCATCACGTTTTTCGCTTTGGACAAGGGAGGTCAGCGTGTAAGAAGATACGGTCTCTCTCAAAACAAGGATGAGATGGCAGTAGTGTCGGCAAACATCTGCAGCAAATGAAACGCCAATGGCCGTGGGAGGATCTGTAGACGACTGGGGCTGGAGGTGGCTGGGGATAGCCTTTAAAGACTGGCAGGTGTGACAAGCAGATGAGACTGAGTCAATAGCCTTGTCGACGTCCAAAGCGAAGAAGTACCTACTGAATAGGCGCTTGGTTTGGTACTTGGAGTGATGACTAAATCGGATGTGGAGGGCTGTTAATAGACCGTCGAGAACAGAGCAGGGCACAACTATACGTTCACGTGGAGTCTGGAATGGTGGGTGGTCTCTCACAACGAGGAGGCCATCGGTGGCGACAACAACATCCTTAAGATAGCGTTTGACATCAATAATTTTAGTAGCCTTCTTTAAAGGGTCTGGTGCCTTGGCTTAGGTGCGAGTGTGTCCTCCTGAGGTGGGGGCATCCCAGTTGGGTGGCTTGCCAGGCTGCTCGGCTAGCGAAGGGCATCCTGGTTGACCCTTCGAGGACTTTAGCAACAGAGATGCTGCGCACGACTGACTCTTCGAACTCAACGATGAACTTGCAGATCTGACAGCTGGAGTCAAGGCATTCATTAGGGTTTCTGCTAGCAAAGTCAGAAGGTAGATTCTCAACACCAGCAATGTGGCGCACATGAACAGAATAGCGGCTGACTGTAGACAAGAAGGTGGTAACCCTGGAGCTGGCTGAAAACTCCCCTCTCTTAAGCTTCTCATACGCCTGGACACAAGGCTTACTGTCTGAGAACCTGGGTTTGATGAGGCGATTGTATGATGTAGGGGGCGAAATGTCTGATCGTGGCACTTATGCTTAGCGCCTCAATCTCGCAAGGTAGCCAGGATACTTGATGCTTGCGCAGTTTAGCGCTAAAGAAACCGGCCAGGAGCAGCTTAGCATTCCGGTGAATGTAAAGGGTGGCAGCAATGCCTCTGTTTTTCACAGAGCCATCAGTCACTAACCACAAGGCGTCGCTAGGCTGTGGGATTGTGATGGTCTTGTGGTTCCTGAGGCACGCTGAGCACTCTTAAAGGCTAACAGTAAATCATCAGACCACACGATCCGTTCTCTAGATTCCTTTCCTGCTGTAGCTTGATCAAGAGGGTCAAGCAGCTCGGCGAATCTTGGCAAGACGCAGCTGAGCACCTTGTATGCATCGACAAAGGACCGTAAGCCTTGCACTGTTGACGGAGGCACAACTGTGGACAAAGCAGCTAGCTTGTGGGGGCTGGCTTGCAGGGTGCCATTTGACCAGACCCATCCCAGAACAGTCGCCTTCTTAGGGCAGTTAAAGGTCTTGGAAGCTGACAAATGCAGATTGTTTTGCTGGAGCAGGGAGAGAACGCGACGCCAGTTGTGAAGGATTTCCTCAGGACTGTTGCCGCCAACATACAGGTCGTCGGCAATTTTGGCGACACACCCTTCCTGAATGAGGTCGCCCAGGATACGAGGCATTAGCTCTTCGAGGCAGGTCTCAGAGCCAGGGATCCCCATAGCAGAGCGAGTATAGACACGGATGCCTTTAAATGGTGTGGCAACACCACAGTACTTCATGGATGAGCGTGATAAGGGAATCTGGTAAAAGGACTTCAACAGGTCTGTGATGACCACTAACTGGCACTTCCCCATGTCTCGCAGGACACCATCAACATTGGGCATCAAGGAAGGCTGTGGTTTGCTGTATTGGGCAACTTCGCCAAAGGATGTCACGAGCCTGCTACCACCATTGGGCTTCTTAACAAGCAAGGAGATATTAAGATATTCTACGTGAACGTTGACCTGTTCAGGTTTAGCAAACACGCTAGCAGCCTCGAGTTCATCAAACTTGGTTTGCAGCTCCTCCAGGGTAGCCCTGTTGTATTGCGGGAGCGTGCCCTTACGCTGAGGAGGGAGTGTTGGGCCAATGTTGACGACAGCTTCGATTTGGCCACTGGCACCATTGTACTTTGAGATTGATGGATTAAAGACATCGTCGAACTCCAAGTTAACAGCGCGGAACGTGTTGCGAGTATCCTCATCCAAGCACCCATCAGGGTCGAGGATCACACTGGCGGAGTATGGCTTGACGGTGGAGGGGGGTGGACGCGCAACACTGGGTGTACAAGGAGACAGTGTGGTTGATTCAGGGCTGTTGACTGGCGTGACATTCTAACTTGGCACAGCTGTTCGCCGCTCTTTAGGATGATGGGGCAGTCCGTCGTGTTAGTGATGCGCACTGCGTGGTCAGCGGAGATAACTTGCTGTGGGCGGGGCCAAGCGTCTTCGGGTTTTAGCGAAGAGTTTGAGGGGCAATCTAGCCTGGGCTCAAGAGCCCATAAGGTGTCGGGAGCTGACTCAGGAGGCGTACTGAATTGGATGAACTCTCCGGGCAGAACAACCGTGCGATGCGGGATACGGAGCAGAAAGGACTGAGTGCGACGCGCGGTAGGTGGAAGAGTATGATTTGATGGTTTTCCGTAGTGTACCACCTCTGAACCTCCGATCACGATTTGACGCTTAGCAGGACCATGAGAGGACGGATAAAGCGTTAACTGTAAGTATCGTTTCACGCAGAGATTTTTTCGGCTTTTCTTGTGAAAGTGTGAAAATCTGTTTAACTGTTGGAAATCAAGCTATCATCGCTTCTTAATGAAGCCACGGTGAATATTGTAAAATGACACTATGTTCTGAATGAAAAACGTAAAGTTCTGGTTTTCGTCGAAACGTGATTCTCTGAAATAAATAAAAGACTGAATTTTGTGACATTCCGCCACAAGTAAGTTGTACACAGTCTTTCACCCCTTGGCTAGCCGATGAAATTGTTTTCGAAGGCAAAGCTGTGTTCGATTTCGATCAAGTTATGCTCGTTATTTATCCTCCGACTATTCATGGAGGCTAACAAAGCCTAAATCAAGGCGTATCAGAGGAAGCGATCTAAGACCATCTAATGTCTCTCAATAATTCACGCGGATTTCCGTCCATCCTGTTAGTAAACTTTTCGATTTTGTATACAGCGGGTAAAACTAAGCTCTCCAAGAATGGAAAGAAAAACACGAGGTTCTTTGATATCCTGTCACAATCAACCAAAATAATGGAGCAGTGTCTCTGGCTTTTCTACATAGCGAGCATTAAAAACCGCCTGCCGCGAGAAAACGTTCCTCGCTTTTGCACTGAGCCGACAACGAGTGTGTAATTGTGCGCCCCCAAAATGTGCCACTGTACAATCTCTACAGGAATTATTGTCACAAGCTGCGTGTATTCCTTTCCAACTGATAAAATTTTCTCACTATTTCGAAAACTTCAGTTTTCAGTATCTTATTTTATTTATTTATTTATTTTGCAATGTCTCCTTTTTTTAGTTTCTCCGAAAGTTCTAAATACGTACAGAATCACATCAACCAGTACGGACGAAACGCGATTTGTGTTTGTTCAGCGTATGCCTGTATAAATGTCTGAATATTCTCGCGCGAGTTTTAAAAGACAGTCAATGCGTCTGCGATTCTCGTCACTTTCTGTAGTTGCAAGTTTGTACCGCATTCTTAGATTTTATGAAAAATGTTTCCCTTCCACAAATCATTTAACTGAATTAGACTACGAGCAGTCTCTCTTTCCGCTCAGGGATAGTAGAGGAAAATGAACAAGCGAGCGAGCGAGTACGAAGTCGCCTGCGGCGTTGAAACGTGACGCGCCTGTCGAGCCGCTGGTGTAGTGAGTCTATCCCTGAGCGGAGAGACTGCTCGTAGTCTGTAACTGAATTTTAAAAACGTATACTGCACGTGACGAACCCTCTTTGATGCATGTATATTCGTAACATAAGCCTTAAAATGTAGTTCTTTTCGATCCTGTTATTGAGCAAGCGGGAAACATCTTCTAAGACTTTTATCACTGCTTTACTGCGAACGAAAAGTGCACGATGAAGACGAGCAGCCGTGAGGAAAAAATGTGGAGGCGAGAGTCAGTGGATTTCTAATTCCCTTTGAGCCCTTCCCCCTCCCCTCCCTGTCGGTTTTTGGCAACTTGCAAACCAAATATTTCTTGACTTTTATCCAAACATTTTCTTGAAAAGTGCTGGGACTAGGGTCATTGAACACACCATACTTGAACCCACCGGGTTTCAACTTCTTTTATTTACTTTGACACAGTTTTCACTAGCTAGCTCTGCCATGACGTTAAGGCAGGACAAAGTTCAAAACAATCAGGTATCATAAACTTAAACCAAACCAATTACAAGATGCAGATAATTAAATGAGCCAATGAGAGCTCGTAGCAAATACATGTGACCAGTGCCAAGCGTGGAAAAAACGTTCAAAGGCGAAACAAATTGGTTGTTATTGTTTTCAGCCACAGCCTTCTCGCTCTTTTCTCGGCCGGGTCATATTTGTTGTTGTTCTGTTTTTCTTGTGTGTGCTTTTATGTTTTGTTTTTACCAACTGCCCTTGGTGTAGCGACATTTATTTCTCGTGACAGCAGCAAACAAAAGCTGGCAAAAGATGTGTCATCTTGGCAGCCCCGCTAATAAAAGATGTGTCATCTTAAGAGCAGGAATGGTTGCCACCGTCACAAAGAAACAAACATTGTTCCGCTGATTAATTTTCAACTAGGGTTTCAACTCTTTCTTTCTTTCTTTTTTTTTTTCTCAAACTTCATTGCTATGAGAAGTGAGAAGACTATGGCTCAGGTTGATCGTGTATTTCGCTAAAAGCTGCTTTCCGACTTAAGGTCGCTGCTTTGAACTTTTTAAATATTTCTTTGTTCACTTTGCCAGTTCGAGATTTAGTTATACAGGCCGCTCTCGTCCTTAACTCTGCTTACAAAGGCCGGGTAGGCTGACAAATTCTTTCAAGAAATTCTCTGAGCACAAAGGTTTTGTAACCATAGCTTTCATTTCTTATTCATGGCCAGGTCATTATTATCATATGTTTGTTTGTTGTTGTTGTTGCTTTTTTTGTTTTTTATCAACTGCTATTTATTTCTTGTGACAACAGCAAACACAAACTGGCAGAAGATGTGACATCTTGGCAGCCCTGCTAGTGAAAGATGAGTCATCTTAAGAGCAGGGATGGCTGCTACCGTCACAAAGAAACAAATATTCTTCAACTGAGTTTCAGCTCTTCCATATATTTACTCAGACATTACTGCTGTGAGAGCTGAGAAGACTCGTAATGTTACTCAGAGGGATTGGCCTGTATTAACTAAGTTATGGACTGGCAAAATGAACATCGCAATAACTGAAATTTCAAATATCTTTCCATGAATCAGAGTTAGTAAGTGGCAAAAATACTGTCAACTTAGTAGACAGTCGCTGTAACAAAAGAGGTGCCTCTTCCATCGTCTGACTCGTTTAATAGACCGAAAAAGCAAAGCCGATTTCAAACATTACTGATTTCCTCTGATTCTTTACTTAACTCTTACTGCAAAAAGACCTTGTAAACAAATTAATGTGGATTAGCTGAAATTAATTTTAATAAATGAATTTGGTATCCAACTTGTCATGCAATGCTGTTTTGCGTTTGTTCGAACCACACAAATTCCCGCCAAAAAATTATAGTGCTTTTATTGAGCACTGATCGAAGCCGATACAAAATACTGGCGAGAAAAATCTGGCATGTAATTCCTCTTAAATGCAACCAAGGCATATCTGAGATAAATAACAACGCTGTTGAATTCAGTGAATCGCAGATCGAACGCGTGGGGTCGCCTCTCATATACCGGACACGTGGCTTTGTTCAGTTCTTGTAGCCCTCTATTATTTTTCCATGCCGACAAGACTACTGAGCTAGCAGCTGCAATTATACCGGTAATGATTTTGCACGGCTTACATACAGATTCAACTTACCACAGTCCACTACGCGAGACTTTTGTAAAGGACATCAGGGAAGATGTTTCTAATCTTGTTCACTGTAATCTAATTTGAATTTATCCCATAGTTTGATACCAAACGAAAACAAAATGTCGATTCCCAGACTTCCAGGATAATGTCAATCTAATCACATGGCTTTTAGGCTTCGGAAACGTGTGCATTGACGGTATTGGAAGGAAAAAAAACACTGAAATCAGCGTTAAACAACCACTTGTGACATCGCATCGTTTCTCAAGAAAATGAAACCAGAAACTGCAAGAAAACACTTCACTGATCCTTTTCGTTACTGGCATCCGGTGACAAATAATAATGTACAAAAGTTAAAAGTTCTCCTGGTCGCGCTCCTGGTCGAAAGTTTATTCTTGGCGAAAGTCCATCGTGGAGTTTTCTTGTCAAATGCAGCAGTCAAATACTAGTCACATCCAACCAACTCAACAAGCGTTATTATTTTGCTTTTCGCCGCGCTTTTTTTTTAATTTAAATTTTTTTTGTATTTTTCGATTGCTAACACCTTGAGCGGTCTCACCTTGCCGCAGTTAAATTATTTTATAAATGAGTTTTGGTGCGGATTTCCTATTTGAATGACCAAAATTGTCTGGTAATGACTTGTGAATGATGCGTAACACTCCTCTATGGGAAAATCAAGTCACGTTTTATTATGACTTGATGACATGTTTAAGTCGGTCCTTACGTCTCCGCTGTTCTGGTTTACATTTGATGCAGTGACATGTCAATCATGGAGCAGCAGATTAGGACGCCTTGCGGTAAGCCCGTTAGATACGCTTGAAAAACCCCTCACAAATTCTTAGAAAAGTTTTCTAAGAATTTGTAGGGGACAACAGGATGTACTTACAGTTCGCGCTTTCTCCGTCCTGTCATGTACACCAATGTCGTTGTGGACCATAAAAGGGTTGCCTGCCAAAATGTCAACATCAAGCTGGCGTACTACCAGGACATCAAGCTCAAAGGTGGACTGACCACGAGTGAGAGAGCAATGGACCTCACCGATCACGTCCATAGGGGTGATCCCATCAGCCTGACGAGCCATTTGCGAAGCGGGGGTGATGGGGAACCCATACATTTTGGCGGATGAAGCGCGAACCATGTTCGAAGTTGCACCAGTGTCAAGGGTCAACTGCACAGGATGTTCATGGTAGAAGGTATTCAGAACGGTGACTGAACAATGCTGACTCGCAAGGCAGAAGGCTCATCAGCCCGAATAGCTTGAACAATGACGTCATTAATCGCTTCGACGGGTTCAGCTGCTTCGTCAATAGGGATATCGGGATGATCGGCCACAAGACGGGAGCGGGCCCAAGGTCTGTTATCCCGCTCAGGTAGGAAACGGCAATCAATAAGGTCATGGGTGTTGTGGGGGCGTCCAGCGGTTTTGCACAGAATACAGGATAAAAAGGGACGGCGACGGGCCTGACCCTGACCATTGCTGGGATTACGCCTAGGGTTAAGGCTTCCGATGCGCATGGCCTTAGTGTCCTCAAAAGAGCGGAGCTCCTCCAAGAGGGATGCAAGAGCTTGAGAAATCTCTGGCTTGAGTGAGGCTAGCGACTTGTTGCGCAATTCGGAGCCATACTTCTGTTTGACGAGTAAGGGTAGGCCTGGGTGGATTAACTTAAGCCAGAGAAATACGATGGTGTTTTCCAGTGTAGGCGAGAGGTCTTCATCAACAGTTACTTGCTCTCCGTGGTGGGTCAAGCCACAATTAACAGATAGTAAGTTATCCTCAAAAAAGGCCATGAGGCGTTGGAAAAGATCTTCGGGCTTCTCATCAGGTTGAAGGTTAACACTTGCAAGGTCGAGAAAATGCGCGCCGGTGGACTGGAAACCATAATGTTGGCGAATTTTTTGCCATTTGACGTTCAGAGAAGTTGAATGTTTCACTATTGAGTTCCGGGAAATCACGGGACAAAAGTTAGCGATCTGGCCAAGCATAAGGTCTAGGTGGGCATTCTCCTGGGCGGCGGTGAGTCGCTTACTTTCAGGAACAGAGGAGCCATCGTCGGTAAGGCCTCTACGAGGGTTGGTGGCCATTTGTTTCTGCCAAGTTGCGTCTAAGAAAGGAACAAAATTGTTGTCGAGGGAAAGGATATACATCAAGTTCTGACGCCAGCTTTCATAGGAGGTGATAGTTTCATTCTTGGTCAGCTGCCACTGTTTCGGGGCTCTAGGAGAGGCAGCCATGTCAGAAATGTCACTGTTGTCGCTCGCTCAAAGCTACGGTAAGTTGAGGCACTTTGTCCGCTTCCTCACTTCGTATCGTGGTAAATGTCGCAGATTCCGGAAGACTGCACTTGTGTTAGTCTTTCGAGCGTGGGTTGACGATCGTAGAACGCTGCCACCACCCCAATAAGGAGAAAACTGCGTTAACCTGAAGGTTTATTGGTAGAACGAACATCGAGCGAACACATGGAGCGGGCGAACGGGCGCAACGCACATGCGTATAACAACGAGCCGCTGAACAGTACATAATGTCAACAACGGAGTGGCGCTTCTTAAAAATACAGCCTGTTTATCATGTAAGAAATCTAGTTTCATGTTTATATTTTTGACTGGAAGGCATAAATTTGAAGAATTCACATATTACTTTGTTGCAAAAAGCTGAAGGAGTGATGCAAAGCATGACTGTACTCATTTTTTTAAAGAAATCAACCAAGCATTTGACTTTCTTGTGCTTGAATTTCTTGAGCTTCTTGAAATAAACAGTGCACCATTTTCCTGAATTTAAGCATTCGGGTCAAAAAGTAAACATGAGACTACATTTCTTTCAGGATAACCAGTGTGTATGCATACATACGGCTGTGAAATTCAGAATTCGTTTACACCCCTCGTGCACTTGGTATACGTGGAAGTCACAAATTTTCTTGAATTCTGAATTCTTTATCTAAAGAGGAGAATGTTGAACAAACAATGAAATGGAAGATACAGTATTAAACAGACTTCACTTTCTATCCTGGGAGAATATTATTTTGACCTGTCATTTCAAAGCACTCTTTCATTCCTGACTAATCTGAATTGTCTTGGTTGCACATTACATCATATTGCCCAGATAAAAGAAATGAACAAAAGGTTTTGCAAACGATAAAAAAATATTGATTTGTACTAATAACCAAAGTACATGAAGAACAAAAAATAGGTAATTCATCAGATATAATTTAATTTTTATTTTTTGTTTATTTTTTGGGTGGACTAACCCAAATGTTTCCTTTCTATCCATTGTCTCTCTTAAATTAGGCCTTGTATGGTTTCTTTCTAGTCACTGACCATTGCTTCTCTTTGTTTTTTTTTTCTTTCCTCCCCTTCATGTACACACACACCCACCCCTAAACAAGGTGGCTGTCAAGTACACTTGTCATAACCACTTCCTTTAGCTCCTTTTGGGATTGGCTGCAAACCTTCACATCACAAAAACAAATCTGTAACTAAGTAATAAATTCAAGGCTTCATGAATGTTTTGAGCAGGAGGGCAAGAAAATACATTCGGTTACTTTTTAAGAAAACTCTTGTTTGAGATGCTGGAAGCGGCTGGACAAAATCATGTTCACAGCCTGTCAAAATAAAAATAAATATATGAGAATTGTTCACAGCCTGTCAATTTGCACGGCACTCTGCCTTTCATGAAACCCCAAAACAGAATAAAATCCGTTGCTAAAACAACAAAAAGTGTCCACAAATTTCACTTTATTCTTGAAGTAAGAAACCATCTTGAGATTTGAAGTTAATTCCCTAATTTTAATTTGTTATAGATTGTAATACCAAAACTAGACTCTTAAGTTAATATAATTTGAAGGCAAGTAAGATCTGATGCATACCAAAAAACTCTCTAACCTGGTGTAGATTTGCCATTCAAAATGGCCATTTCGGTTTCCATTCTACAAATAAGCTCTCCATCGGCGGAGTGAAAAAGACTGTGCAGGGCAAGTTCACAAACAGTCCTTAATCAAGTTCTAAATGAATGACATCCGTCCCGAATACAGGAACGATGCCGCTCTAAAACAAGAGTTTCGATGGCCACGTGTTTGTACAGCAACAAATTCTCCAACATGTTCCATCGGTAAAAGCTGACATGAGCGAAAAATTGTCAGTGGGTTGATGTCCAACAGTTTCCGGGTAGCTTCAATGGTTTTCAACATACCATGTACAATTACTATTGTATTTAACAAGAATTTCAACTGGCAGTAGGACGCAAAATTTGTAAGAAGCCCGGACCACCCGCCATATTGAAAATAGAATTTAGCGCATGCGCAGCCCGAGTTTGTCTAGGCCTTCTCGGATACGTCACCGAAATGGATTGACCGTGAAGGCCTGGGAAAAAGCCGTAAAGGAACTAGGCAAGAATTTCTCTTCGTGTGTTCAACGCGATATCTCACGAGTGAGCGTAATTAATACGAAGCGAGATATCGAATTGAACACGAGAAGAGAGCGGATTCCATATTTCCAAGCAACCATGTATTATTTTGTTTATTATATAAAGACAAAAGCCCCCAAAATACTGAAATACATTATTTGCTTGCAAATAAAATTTTCTGCGACAATGAAACCACTAATTTTAATTCTCCCATAATGCAAAGAGAGGTTGGAAACATGAAATCGAGGATATAGTTTTGAAATTTGAATCCAAGATGATGTTTACCATCGATGGCGTATTAATGGATCGTCGTATAATTGCTGTCACGTTCTTGATCTTGTTGACACACAACTGTTTTCATCAGCTCTCCTCCCCGCCCCCCCTCTCCTGCCTCTTTCTTGCACTATGCTGATTAGCTCCAGAGCGGCTCATTGTCCTCACCCTCGCAGGCAATACATATTTAATGAAAGTTTAATTAATAAACCAGTTATGTGTTAAATTTTACATAGACAATTTTTCTCCATCATGTTTCTTGTTTCTTCTAAGTTTTTTCTTCTGTGGGAGAAATTGAGGCATAAACAATTTTCATTAAGGTAACAGCAGTAAGAGTAAACGAAGAAGATAATACAAAAGTAATTCCAGTTCAACTGATTCAAACAAACAATTTTCAAATACATTCATTAACACAATAGACTACTATTTTATTTTCATTTTATTATTACTTCTCTTTGTTTTATTTGTTCGTATTTATAAATAGACTGTTATAGACTGTACCTTCTTGGTCCAGATTAAACTTGCGGCGTAAATGACTGGAATAGCACTAATCGATCGACT
Organism: Siderastrea siderea; assembly: GCA_964030785.1. Classification (NCBI taxonomy): domain Eukaryota; kingdom Metazoa; phylum Cnidaria; class Anthozoa; order Scleractinia; family Rhizangiidae; genus Siderastrea; species Siderastrea siderea. The sequence continues at coordinate 15,850,178 of OZ034975.1, forward strand.
GGTCACGAATATACCCATCCTCAAATTCGGCAAAGCCGCACCTCGCCGCTCGTTGTCGAAGACTACACGTAAACTGCTCCACAGTCTCGTCTCTAGCTTGAGAAATTTGCTTAAAGAAGTGCCTCTCCCACAAATCAACTGTCGAACGTTGTCCTTCGGAAATAGACTCGCTGTAGCGTAGGTTTTTCCAGATAACGCTGCACACAAGCGAGAATTCCTCTAAGTGTAGTTGGCTCATGTTCATCACCAGACTTTTTTTTCTCACAGACAGTAGAAATCTGCTAAGGAAAACGTGAAAAGCTCTGGCGGCGGTATGTCTTGGAGTTGTCTTGTTTCGTTTTCATTTGGCAAAAACGACTTCATTAATACAACATCTTTGTGCATCTTTCTTTGAGTGTTTTTATTGGCTTCAGCTTTCACAAATCTTTCAACATCTCCGTCGGTGAGGGACACGGATCTTTCTCTGGCTGAATATTTGGCTGTTTTTGTTTTTTTTCTGGTGTATTGCTGGAGGCCATCGTAAACTGTTAGTAGATATTTCTTTTTTCTGAACGACTCGAGCCAAGCGGACAGAGAACTACGAAATCGATGGGCAAACCGTTGGCTAAAGTGGTGCGAAAGAAGGCACGTGACGTCGCGATAGCTGAATGGCCGTATTTTCATGAGTAAAATTATCGTAATTTTACATGTGCCAATTACGATTTTTCTTACTGGTGGAAATCTCTTTAAAACACTCCAGTTTAAATAATAAAGGCTGTTAAGCCATTACCTCAGGGACTGCTATACAGAAATACCCGGGTGTATGAGGCGGGCAAGTGCAAGCGATCATAACTCCATAGATAGCATTTTCATATGACGTCATGGTAGCCTGCTTGCAGGCGGTTTGTGTGTGTTTTTATCGCGGAAAAAACCCTGGAAAACGCAGAGTTTGCGATCGCCGGCGCCATTTTGAGCGCGCGTGAAAATCGGTCTGGGGTGAGTGACAAAGCGACGGGGAGGGGTCGAGGGAAGCGAGAGAAAAACCGCCTGCCCGAAAATCCCTTCTCCTGTGAGTCGCCGCCCTACCGCCATATCGCTTCCGGTGTCACTTGTCACGCATTCCATATCAGCCAATAAAATCATTGGCCTGTGACACGCTATCGATCATGTTCTGTAAGCGTGTAATTCAAAGCAAACTCACGTGTAGTGCGTGTAATATATTTAGTACCATAATCCTCTGGTAACTGTGTATTTACCCAGAATGCTTAAGAAGAATAAAGTTGTGTTGAGAACCGCCATGATATGTCTGACCTCGTGTTTTGCTAAGTCGAATTAGCTGACAATATATCACATTTGGCGACGAGAAGTGGACGTTTTCTCCACGGAAATCGACAGTGCAAGGTTTTTTGGAGCAACTCTGTGTGTGTTGTGCCGTACAGGATGACCAGCACTAGTGCGAGTGGACTATTCGGGCGTGTAGGCGAGTTCAACGCCGAGCAGGAAACATTCAATGCTTATGTGGAGAGGATAGAAATGTTCTTCACAGCCAATAACATCGTTGAGACAACGGGAGAGGGAAGCACTCAAACCAACCGACTGGTAGCAGATAGGAAACGTGCAATTTTCCTTACCGAAGTGGGACCAGAAGTTTACTCGACCCTCAGTAATTTGTTGGCGCCTGCGAAACCGAAAGACACGTCATTCACAAACATTGTACGTGTTTTGGAGAAACACTACAATCCGAAGCCGCTTGAAATTGCACAGAGCTTCCATTTCGGTACCCGAAATCAAAAGTCTGGAGAATCAATCAGCGATTATGTGCTTGCCCTGAGGAGATTGGCTGTCCATTGCAATTATGGCGAATTCTTGGATTGTGCTTTACGGGACCGGTTCGATTCGTGTGTGGATTGAACAATTCTAAGATACAAAACAAACTGTTGAACACTGAGGACCTGACGTTTGCAAAGGCTTGCAGTATTGCCAAGACCATGGAGATGGCGGAAAAGAACACTCAAGAGTTTCACCCCACAAGCAGCGAGAGCAATCAAGTGAACAAGTTGACAGAGCAGAGCAGTAAGAACACTGAACAATCAGTATGTCATAGGTGTGGGGGTAATCATTCAGGTCAGTTTTGTAAATTTAAGTCAGCGAAATGTTACAAATGTTCTAAGGTCGGTCATCTAGCATCTGTTTGCCGTAGCAAAGATGAGAAAAGGAAAGGTAAAGTCCATAATGTTCAGGTATCTGAATCAGGTCATGATGCTAATGAAAATGATGATGAATTAGGAATTTATTCCTTGTATTCGCTTGACACAGACAAGCCTACCCACAATCGTTACACTGTGGAAATGGAAATCAATGGAAAGCTATGCCAGATGGAGCTGGATACTGCTGCAGATTACTCTATAATGAGTAAAAGTGAATATTTGGAAAGATTTGCAGGAAGGCCCCTAACTCCTTCTAAAATAACACTCAGAACATATACTGGTGAGGTGCTTGATGTGTCAGGTGAAATGCAGTGTGACATTGTGTACAGGGGCAAACAGTATTATTTACCAATTGTTGTAGCTAATTATGATGCTAAGCCCACATTACTTGGCAAAAACTGGCTGCGTCGAATTAAGTTAGAGTGGGGAGAGATATTTAGTGTCTCTAGTAGAGACTCAGTCAGTTCCAAGAGTCAACTTAATGATCTGTTGTCTAAACATAGTGAATTGTTTACAGAGAGTTATGAAGGCATGAAAGGGCTTGAGGCACACATCACCATGAAAGGAGATGCAAAGCCCATATTTGTGAAAGCACGTAGAGTTCCATATGCACTGAAAGAGCAAGTCGAAAAAGAGTTAGACAAACTCGAAAAGCATGGGGTGATTAAGAAAACTGACAAATCGTGTTGGGCTAGCCCAATTGTGGTCGTGCCGAAAAGTGATAACACTGTTAGAATTTGCGGTGATTATAAGGCGACTATCAATCAGTCAGTTGAAGATGAGCAATACGTCCTGCCCACTACCCAAGATTTATATACTGCACTAGTTGGTTCTAAGGTATTTAGTAAGCTTGATCTGTCACATGCCTATGCTCAGCTGAATGTTGACAAAGAAAGTCAAGAATACTTGACCATCTCTACTCACGAAGGTCTGTATTCCTACTTAAAGTTACCCTATGGTGTTAAGTCATCCCCAAAAATATTGCAGGGAAAAATGGATCAAATTCTTCAAGGAATTGAAAAATGTGTATGCAAACAAGATGACATTTTAATAGGCGGAATTGACTAGCAAGAGAATCTTAGGATACTCGGGGAAGTATTAGACAGACTACACAAATATAATTTGCATTTGAAGTTGCCCAAATGTGAATTTTTGAAGCCTGAAGTGGTTTATCTAGGCCTGAGAATAAGTGCTGAAGGTTTGCAACCAGTGGAGGAGAAGATTGATGCAGTGAAGAGAGCTCCATCCCCTCGTAATGTTAGTGAACTAAGATCTTTCTTGGGAATGGTTCAGTATTATCATTCCTTCTTGCCAGGGCTAGCTACAACATTAGCACCTTTACATAGGCTTCTGCAGAAAAATGTTCAGTGGGAATGGACGAAGGACTGTCAGGAGGCTTTTGAATCCTGCAAGGAGGGCCTTACCAGTGATTCACTGTTGGTTCACTATGACCTGAATCGTGAACTCAGGTTAGCTTGTGATGCATCCAGTTATGGTTTGGGAGCAGTACTTAGTCATGTGATGGACGATGGTCAAGAAAGGCCTATAGCTTATGCTTCACGCACACTAAGTTCAAGTGAGAGAAATTATGCCCAGATAGGACGCGAGGCTTTGTCTATTATATATGGGGTTAAGAAATTTCATCAGTTCCTATATGGACGAAAGTTCACACTAGTAACTGATCACCAGCCATTGGTAGCTCTTTTGGGCCCAAAGGCCGCAATTCCCACGCTGGCCGCTGCCCGTATGCAGCGCTGGGCTCTGGTCCTTTCAGCTTACGACTATCAAATAGAATACAGGAGATCTAAAAAGCACAGCAACTGTGATGCACTCTCCAGGTTACCCCATGAAGATTCCAAGATAGGGAGGGAAAGTGAAGTATATAGTGTTAGTGCTATTGATAAGGACTTCCCTATAACCGCAAAGGATATTGGGAAGGCCACATTACTGGACCCAGTACTTAGTAAAGCACTTGAACTGGTCATGACAGGGTGGCCAGAAGAATGTAATCAGGAGGATCTAAAACCCTATTACACTCGTAGACATGAGCTCTCTTGTGAACAGAATTGCATTCTGTGGGGCTCCAGGGTAATCATTCCCCAAGTGTTTAGAGAGAAGATGTTAAAGGAATTACATTGGGAACATCCTGGCACTTGTGCAATGAAAGCAATAGCTCGTACCTGTGTGTGGTGGCCAAAGATGGATGAAGAAATTGAGAGAGAAATAAAATTATGCACAGTTTGTCAGAATGTAAGGAGCTCTCCGCCTAGTGCACCCCTGATACCGTGGAAATGGGCCACGCGACCTTTCCAGCGCATTCACATTGATTTTTGTCAAAAGGGCAGTGACTACTTTCTTGTAGTGGTTGATAGCCATTCAAAATGGATCGAGGTACAGCACATGACCACAATTACCGCAGGGAAACACCATAAATGAGCTGCGTCTCATATTTGCCCAACACGGTTTGCCCGAGGAAGTGGTATCTGATAACGGACCACAGTTTGTTTCAACCGAATTTGCTGAGTTTATGAACAAAAATGGCATCAAACACACCTTAGTTCCCCCTTACCACCCACAATCAAATGGCGCGGCCGAAAGGTCAGTCAGAGTAGTGAAGGAGGCACTAGTCAAACAGGTCTTAGAAGGCAACAAGAGTAGGTCTATGAAACATAGACTAGCAGATTTCCTGTTAAGATATCGCACCACCCCACACAGCACCACAGGTGCCGCGCCAGCTGAGTTGTTAATGAGACGTCGCCTGCGTACGCGTGTAAGTCTAGTGAAACCCGATCTAGCCCAAGTAGTAGAAAGTAAACAGAAGGAATACAAGGATTTGAAGTGTCATAAAGAAAGGTTGTTTTCAGAGAATGATATAGTTCGGGTTAGAAACACGCAAGCCAACAGCAACACTGAACGGTGGATCCTAGGAAAAGTAGTAAAGGTTTGCGGACCTAGAACTTATCTGGTTAGGACTGGACATAAAACTAGGTATGTACACGCTGACCATTTGATTAGAGCATATGATAAAGTGCCAAATGAGACTAGTAAGGTGGACATTTATTTATTTATTTATTTATCTTCGGCCAAAAACATATTACACAAGGCAAGAAGAGGACATAATATAAACAAGTACAAAAACACTGGCCGGGGAGACGCTACAGCTATGCCAATTACAGCGCTCCCCTTGTAAAACATAAAAAAAAAAAAAAAAAAAAAAAACATATGTGTCCCCGAGTTATGTGAGCAATCTAGCCTAATTGAAGATGTTAGCCCGGTTTCAAACAGTGTACCGCAGCCGCCAGTTATTGTCACAGATGAAAAGGTTGAGCCCAACCTTAATCAAGAGAGTGTAAACACATCATCACCAGTAGTTTTGAGGCGATCACAGAGAATCAGGAAACCAGTTGACCGGCTTACTCTATAGTTGATATTTTTGCTAATGTTTCTGTTACCTGTTGTATGTAACATCTCATCCCTGAGGGGAAGCAGTGTAATATATTTAGTACCATAATCCTCTGGTAACTGTGTATTTACCCAGAATGCTTAAGAAGAATAAAGTTGTGTTGAGAACCGCCATGATATGTCTGACCTCGTGTTTTGCTAAGTCGAATTAGCTGACAATATATCACAGTGCGCTTGTCAGATTTTTCATATCGGCAAAGTAGTGAATAGGCTGGATATTTTAATACCACTTTCAGTCTATTATTCCCAGTGTACTCTACATTTCACTTGTATCCTTTTGATTGCTCCATGTTCACGGTCTATTATACAACGCCTGAATTCAACTGCAAAGCTGAAAAAAAGCTCTGAGCTCGACTTGTGGGTAAGTCTTCTAACAAAGCTATTGGCCCGATTTATACTAGAGACGGATCATCCGTCTGAGACGAACTTGGGCAAAGAACGGTAGTTCGTCTTATAATTCGTCTGTGTATAAATACGGGCTTTCAGACGGATCATCCGTCCAGACGAACTATCACGGTAGTTCGTCTTGACAGACGAACTACCGTGGATAATTCGTCTGGACCGATGATCCGTCTGTCTGTATAAATACGGGCAGAAGACGAACTACTCAAAAATCAGGATCTCGTTACCTAAAGCCAGCGGTTGTCTTGCAGTGAAATACAAACTCAAGCTGGCCAAGGTGACGATTTGACTTGTACCCATGCCTTTTCGTCACGCTTAGACGAATTATCCGCCTAGTGTAAATACGGGAAGAACTACGAGACGCAACGATAGTTCGTATCATAGTTCGTCCCGTGTTTATACTAGATAGATGATTCGTCTTGACGGATGATCCGTCTGGAAGGATGATCCGTCTCTAGTATAAATCGGGCCATTGATTGTAGTTTTCAATTCGTTTGCAGTCGCGACGTGTCTTGCCAAATTTCTTTGGCTTTATTGTCAGTAAAACATGAAATCAACAGGTCGAGTTTTACAATTCACGTGCAACACATTTACCCGTTTGTTCGATCGCCATAAACAAGTTGATTGAGATTGTGTTTGAAGTTCTCGTTACTGAAATCCCCGCGACATTAGCAGCGACACGTCGCTTTCAGTTCTAAACAGAGAATTTCTTTTAGCAAGCGACATATTTTAACTTAAGTTCGCTGCAGTAAAGTAAACTGATTGAGTTTGTTATAAAACAAGCGGTATATTTAACCTTTAGGTAACTTAAACCGATGGACTTCACAAATTGACTTCACATTACAAATTTGCATAACTTCAAAACAACTTGCTTGTGTAATCTGAAAAAGCCCATTCACACATATTCTTCCAACACTTGTTCGGCAGAACTGTAAATAAACTCGGCTGGCTCCTCCAGTACTCTGCTAACATTCTCAGCAGTGAGTTCTACTGCGGTACAGAGATCTTCTGGTCCAAAACTATGCTTTTCAACGGGCAAATTAACAACACACACGATGAACGGCCGCTCTCCCTCTTTGCAATTCCTAAGACTGTAAAAATCATGGATTTTCCCAAAGACAGTAGGCAGAACAGCCAGGACATCTTCCCCTTTTTGTAGACTGCTCATAGCTTGCCTTTGCTCAGGCTTCAAAACAACGTTTCTATCTTTCGATTTTAAAAAATCGAACGCTCCCTCGATTGCTTCTCCGACATTATTTTGTCTCACTGATCTGCATCTTCTCTGCGTGTCTCTAAACTGACGATAAATAAATAAATTAATGAATTTGCTGTGTAGCACATTGTATAACGATTGTAAAACAAAGGTGTATGTTTAAAAGTGCCAAGTTCAATTTTTGACAAGACGTTTCGGGAATAACCTCTTCATCAGTCGTGGCAAAAATTACAGTCGTTAGGTGAGAATCAAACGTTTGTGAGTACACACGCGTCTTATGGTGTACATGTGATTTAAAAAAAAATACGCGCGCGAGAGAATTTAAATAAATTTAAAATATATGTTCATGCCGCTGGGGGCAAGTGTTTTGAACTTGAAAATCAGCTTCCTTTCTTCCCGCTGTCGAGTTGTTGTACCACCCTTCACCTGCCAAACCACCGAAACTCTCATGTCGTAAACGTCGTTGTGGTCGGGAATATTGCAGTGCTCAGCCACGGGAAAAGCACCACCATGATAGCGGGGATTCTGATTGTATCCTTCCACTGTGCGAAGGTGTTCCCCAAAACGGTCCGACAGTCTGTGGCATCGCTGGCACCAGATGGCATAGACTATACCAGCCGCAGCACAATTAAAACGCTCTTTGAGGTGAACACGCCTGCCTGTGTAGATGTCTGTAGCTGGCCTCCCCGTAAAGTCACAGGTGCGACACCTGGGCTGGTGGCAAGGGAAAGTTCCTGTTGGTGCTTGGTCTTGAACAGGGTGGAACGAAAAGATAGTATGAACAAGGATGTCTCGAAGATTAGTTTCCCGCCGATGGACGCACAAAGTGGTGGATGTGGAAATTTTTAAGAAGGATTTTCTTGACTTCCTGGTTCTTGGGATGGAAAGTGAGGATTTCCGATCTTTCGATACTGTTTGCACGGTCATAGTTATGAAGGGCTCTTTCCCAGCTGATGTCTTTGGCTCGCTTCTGGCTACTGGTGACTCGTTTTCGGGGATAGCCTCCGTTCACGCCATTTCGGCAGATTTGACATCATAGTCGTCATCATCAGAGCAGATCCTACGAAGACGGAGAAATTGGCTGTACGGAATGGCTTTCTTGCAATGATTAGGGTAGGAGGAAGTATGCTCAAGTTAGTTGTGAGTATCGGTGGGTTTGTAGCGAATGCCTATTAGAAATTCTGTTGTTGGATATAGAGAGGAAAAGGTCCAGGAATGGTATTGAGGACTCACTTATCTCAAAAGTATACTTGAGAGCAGGATGGTAGAATAAGCAGAAATGTATGAAGTTCTAGAGATCTTGTCGAGTATCAGAGGAGGCGCTCAAGATCAAAACATATACGGTGTTTAAGAACAATATAAGAACACTGAACCTTACTGGACTTTGACCGAGAAGTGTAACAAGTTTTATTATTTTAATACGATTTTTACTATTTTACTGTTTTTGATAATATTACTATATTTCTATATTTTATTCTTAGTTAGACAAATATCATAATACGTAGTTATTCTTAATTATAGCTTAACTTATTTACACACTTCCAAGAATGTTTTATTTTTCTATTTCGTATTTTTATTTCGTGGCGCACCTGTAAACTAGCTTTTTAGCTAAGCGTGCTGACCACGTTAATAAAGGATTGATTGATTGATCGTCGATGCAATGCTTGTACAAGTCTGGCGTTTTATCTTGGTGGTCTTCAAACATCTTCCTCTCCACGTAACCAACGAACAAACACGCATAATTGGGACCCATTTTCGTTCCCATAGCTACTCCTCCGGTCTGTTGATAATAACTGCTATCAAATTCAAAAGAGGTCAAGTTAAGGACCAGTTCAGCCAGTCGAACAAGTGTGTAAGTTGGTGTTTCAAGGCCTGTAAGCCATCGTTGTTGGGAAGAACAGTGTAAACAACTTAACGTCCATAGTAAACAGATATCGATTTCCGCCCGAAAAGGAAAATGATTCCAAGATTTGAAGAGCATGGCTTGAATCCTTGACATAGGTTGGAAGCCGTTTTACTGAAGGAGCCATAATCCATAATGGAATCAAGGTAGGCAGAGACATTGGAGGTGGGATAGTTACAAGCAGAGACAATCGTATGTCCAGGGTTACCAGGCTTGTGAATCTTAGGGAGCATGTAGAACTTTGAAGTCCTGGGATTGTCAACGGTGAGATATTTTGCTTTAGGAGGTAAATTGCAGGTCCGTATGGCCTGAGTATCACAGAGGCGCACCAAAAGGAGGTTACGTCTCATGTCACTATTTTCAAACTGTCTTTTTTCAGTCCTTTTTCTCATTCGTTTGTAAGAAGAAGATAATCTTTTACTTTTTTGTGCTTGTTTTGATTAAGTGTGTTTCTTAGAGCAAATTCATCTATTTTTCGATGTCGTCATTGTCAACTGTATGACTGCAGGCTCGGAATTCAAGATGGCTGCCTCAACATTCAAAATGGCTAATTTATGACGTCGTTTGACGTAAAACCCAACGTGCCACATACATTTAACAATTGGTTCATGCTTAAGCGTGCGCACATCGAGTTATGGATGCATGTGGAAAGTTTGGAGAGCAACTCTAGCTTCTTGAGTGCTCTCCAAACTTCCCAAGTGCATCCAAACTCAATGTACGCACAGCTAAAAGCATGAGCCAATTGTTTTATAACATAGCCAGTGGAAATGCCGGCGAAAACTGAACGATTACAAGCTTATTGAAATAGTATTTTTTTCGGTAGGATGCCGAAGTTCCATTTTGCTTCCGCTGAAATTTGATCTTATAAGCAATACGAATGCACCATTGATTCAAACCTTAATCACTAGTTACCATAAAAAACAAAAAAGAAAGAGAAAAAAAAGAGAAAGCGAAAAAAAAGGAAGAACAATTGATCACATGACTGAAAGAAAAAGGGGCCAAACCCTTGCGAGGTGTTGCAGCGTTTCTTCGCAAAGCTGAATGAATCAATGAAACTGCTCCGAAGTAAACGCCGGAAAATAATCTTTTGAAAAGTCTTCCAATTTATTGGCTTTAAAATGTGGTAAGCCTTATAGGTTCTTGGTTCAGAGACCGCGGACGGAATGTGGTAAACAACAGTGAATCAAACAACTGGGAAAGCGATCATTCATGCAACTTATTTTGCATTACATTCTATTTTAATTGAACACTGGAGCTGCTTGAACACAGATCTGCATCGACTGCAGGTAAAAACGATGTTATTTTGTGTAGTATATAGCCGAAAAAAATGTCGTCCTTTCTGGTTGTCAGTGCTTATTTAGCTTGATTTTGGTAGTGAAACACCGAATTTGTGACACTTATTAAACAGTTCACTTCAATTTACTTTGTATTTTTGTTTCATGTCTTGATACTTTGGTGTTAAAAGGTTTTTGAATAAAACCTACCTTTTGTCAGCATTTGTTGCGAGCGACAAATCATGAAAAATCTTAAACACAACGCCAAAGACTAATTTAAATGTTCGACGGTTTCTTAGTCAACAAAGTTCCTCACTCTTCCTAAGAAATCAAACACTCTGCAACAATTTCGCTGTTGTAATTTCTCCCTAGTTTAACTCTGCTGTAAAGTAATTTTTCTTGGTCATTTACTCGCCGAGTTGCTCGCGAAGAAGACACTTTTGGCAGCTACAGACAGAAAAAAACAGGTTCAGTTTGCTCACGCCGTCAGCGTGCAGTCAACAGGATTATGGAGCACACTTACGTAAGGTGAATTTGATTGCGCGGATTTGCTAGCTATGTTATAATATTACACATCATACTACTACTAACCTGAATTTCGTAGCAATAGCAATAAAAATGCCAGAAATACAGTTGTTCAACATCTCTCTTACTCACACCACCCCTACCCTTTTACTAAGAAATATTCATATTTATTTCGTCAAAACAGGATTATAACATAGCTTTAATAAAGCGCGTGCTATGATTGGCTGATGCGCGCGATCCATCTGTCCTTGAGTTGCACGCTCACGTCAGCAGCTTTGCAATTTTTTGCCTGCAAATTTTTATCTCTTGCAAATTTTATGTTGTTAAGAGATGAAAAAAAAAAACTAGGATTCTGCTCGACAGGAAAAAACGTCGGTTAGCTCAAGAAGAAACGATAATGAGGAAGGTGAGCTACCGAATTTTGTTAAACGAGCCGCGAGCGAAGAGATTTGCTAATTTTAGTGAACAGGAGCTAGATAACCTTGTGGTAGAAAGGCACTCCGAGAAGACTAAAAAGACCACAAACTTTCTCTGTCAACCTTAGATATTTTTTAAATATATAAGCAACAAAAGTACTAGCAAAAGAAAATTTGCGAAGTTCTTGACGTAAAATTATTTTCACGCGTCGAAAACCACTTCTCAATCAATGCTTTTACTTCTTGACATTTTCTACAAAACTAGACCGTACTAATCGGGTTCCTTTGTCTGTAAAAGTAATAAAAAGATACAGAAAACTGCTTTTACTGACAGATAATAAGAGAAATCAATATAGAGCTAACAGCAATAACAAAAGTCGCAAGTCTTTTCATAACCTATTTTTACTGGATGTTTAGAACAAGTTCATTGAATCGTACGTGCAATGGAAGCTTACATTTCAAAAATTTTCCTTCAAACATAATCAGAGAAAACCAAAACACAGATACTGCTTTTGTTGAGAACTTTGATAATTTTAATTTCAGCTTGGTGTTCAGAAAAAGCAATACAAACACCGATTGAGAACATGACAATTGGTCAACTGGACCAGAACCTGAGGCGATTTTATGCTTAAGCAAGAACACAAAAAGGAGAGCAATACAGCAAATCAATCTTGCTGGGGCTCAGATACGCAATTGAAAGATACCTCAATGCTCCCCCAAACAACAAAGGGCTTCAACTAGCAAGTGATCCGAGATTTCTGCGGCCATCCAGATGCTAGACACCCAACTCGTCAATTTAAGAAGAAGTGGAAAAGAAAATGTCACCCACAAACCTGCAATCGAAGAAGAGCTTCTTGAGACAGCTCAAAGCCAGCGGCGTTTTCTCTCTTTCCACTCCACTTTTGCTGTTAAGAAATATCTTGTGTCATATTGTCCTGTTCTTTAGCCGAAGAGGTCGTGAATGACAAAGAGTGCATAACACCAACAGGCTTTAAATCTGGTATTGATGCAGCCGGCCACAAATACGCAACTATGGCGCATGATGAAGCATCAAGAACCATCCTGACGGAATTAATGGCACCCAAAGTAACGAGAAGGAAGCCAGAATGTATGAAACAGAAGAAGAGAACGATGGCTACAAAGCTCTGAAGTTCTACCTCGAAAAAGTCAACCCAAAGTGTAGTGCATTTTTCCAGTATCCAAAACCTAATGTCAGGCCTAAAGACGAAGCGTGGTTCGAATCTAGGCCACTTGGCGTAAATACCCTCGCAAACATGATGAAAAAAATCAGCGAAGCAGCTGAGCTGTCAAAGGTTTATACAAATCCCAGCATCAGAGCGACAACCATAGCCCTACGGTCGAATGCCGGTGCGCCTAATCGACACATCATGTCTATCTAAGGCCATCGAAACGAGCAGTCCCGTGCTTCCTTCGGTTGCCCAGCTTCAAAATTGCAGTGATGTTTTGTCAAGGGTGCTTTCTCCTGAAGTCCAAGCCTTTCATGCAACTCCGTCTTCTCTTCAAGAAACAAGTTCTTTACAGGCAGCAAGAAGAAGCTACAACACCATTCTTCAAAGATTACACTATTCAAAATGTGCAACTAATCTTCAATTCTTCGGAAAACCGCTCCTACTTCAAGTAACTCAGTTTTGAGATTGTTTTCGCTCGTTGACAAATTCACATTGTATGTTGTCAATCAGGATATAACTGGAGATTTAACTTACGTGAAAGTTTGAAGTTGTTTTTGTTACGTTCGAGATCTATAAACTCAAACTTACTGATCTACTATCTAACAAAAAGGTTGATAATGAGTAGCTTTGCCAGCGGAGAGCTGAATGAACATTTTCGCGCAGTTCAGCGTACTTTTAACTTCATGTAAGCAGAATGACAAGGACTTATTTCTATAAAACTATTGTCTGTAGAAATAGAGTCAAATTTGTATGTTATAAAAGAATAGGTAAACGCCACAGCTGTTCAGCCATCGAGTTATGGATGCACGTGGGAGGTTTGCTAAGCACTCAAGAAGCTAGAGTTGAGACTTTTACACTTCTTTCATCCTTAACAACCTCCCGTGCATCCATAACTCCATGGTTGCACAGCTGTGGCGTTTACCATTTCTTTTTTAACATAAAAATTACCATTTCTTAATTTTATGGCTCCATATAGTTACTTTAGAAATGTCTGGTGTTAGAAATACATTTTTAGTGATAAACTAATAAGATTTCAAATGCTACAAATGTAACACAGCACTTTATTCGTTGATAAGGCCACGCAACGCATTATTGGTAATGAACATTGTGTTAGGAGTAACGTCATGACATGTGAGGTAATAGAAAATGTGTTTGTTAATATGTTAATAAAGTTACCAAGTATGGCATGTCATGTATGTATTGTTTTGGACGCAAACGCTTGTCAACATTTCAGTTATATTCCACTTGCAATTAAATCAATCAAAACAGGGAATATTGAAGTTTGCACTCTTCAACAATTAATTTGCAGAGCAATGCTAAAGTGACGTGTTTTCAATTAAAATTGACTTAGATCCTTAATTTGTTCAGAACTACCACGCAAATACATTATTTCCTCATTAAAGTTTCAACAAAAATAAACAAACAATCAAAACCAATTTGTCCTTATGCCCAAACATGATTAGGTAGGCCTCAATATCTATCAATTAAAAGTCTGTACAGATATACTTTATCAAAACAACGAATATGTACAGGCAGCTCCCGTTGAAACGGACAGCTTTCGGAGCATGCGCAGCCAGTCCAGGAGGTCCCCCTTAAAATTTAATTCAAGTTAATGAATGAAATCCTAAGGTGTGACCAAATGGTTCTGTTCATTATATTGTTCTTACTTTTAAGTCTTTGGATAAAATTTGTTAAGTGTGACCATGCATTCAAATGAAAGTTTGTGACGTCTTCTTTCCTGTGGTGTTTTTTTGTTGTACATATTCTGAAAAACGAAGAATAGATGTAGTCTGAGGCGTAAGTTGTTAGGCTTACACTGACGCGTGAAGCCTCTATTTCGTTTGCTTTATCAAGCATGTATATCTATTTCGTTTTCTTGATCAAGTATGAATATCTTTGGGCGTGTTCATGCGCATAAAAATTCGATACTTCAGAATGTAGCTACGTTAACGATAGATTGCACGACACATGTATTGTAATTTCGATTTCTTTTAAACGGAGAGCTCTTGGTGCATGCGAAACCGTAGTAGCTGGAGCCTGCCTTAATGTTTAAGTCTGTGAATGATATCCTTTAGAGCAACTAAATGAAAAATAATAGTTATTGAGTAACTGAGCTGTATTTTCTTGTGGTTATTATGCTGAACAAGCTGGTTCTAGCTGCTGCATTTGACCTTTCAAATAGAAGCGTACCAGTACCTCCTTCGGTGTTGTTTTCTTTTACATATTCTACAAAAAGGTGCATGGTTAGGAAATGTCACAATTTGGAATGTTGAACAGTTTTAACGATAAATTCGTAGGCATGAAATTATCAGGCTTAGACTGGCAAGTAAACGATCTCTTTTGTTTTAGATTTGGAAACTAGGTGATCAATTCTAGGCGGTTTTAAACTTCACAACTAATTTCATGGTGGTAAAAATAGAATAAAATAAAAATAAAAATGACATAAAGAAACCATGTACTCTGACTTTGTTATTTCAGTGTCTTAGACATCACTACCGTATCGAATAGAAAGAAACTACCGGCGCTAATTAATGTTAAAGTTAAGTCACGTGCAGGTGGATACTTTTCTCAAAAAAAAAAACACACACACACACACACAAACACCAAATTAGATTTCATTTTTCCTTATTATTGTGACAGAAAACGAAAGCGGACGGGATTTTTAGTTTGGACTGACAGCCAAGGAAGGGTTCAGTTCAGTTGCAGCAGAATACAAAAGGTGCAGTTTAAAAGTACTGAAAGAGAAATATATAGCCCATAAAAATTCATTAGAGTGCTTAAAGACAAAGTATATAAACAGGGAATGCCGAAAGTACAATAGGTTGGGTTTAAAGTACAAAAACGGTAATTTATAGCCCATAAGAAATTTCAACGGGAAGCGCTGCGAGGTGAATGTCACCTACTGTCTAGTTCAGTTGACGTCTGTTCCTTATACATAAACGAGAAAGCTGCGGTGCACCGTAACATGGTCGCGTTTATTTTTCTTCTGCTTGTAGGTATGCATTATGAATCTTTTATTACTTCCAGTAATTCGAATATGTACTTTTCAATATGGAAATTAATTGGTGACAAACTTTTGAGGACTCAAACTAACAAGCTCAACGAGGCCATAAAATCATGAGATTTCAGTCGAGATGACTTGTAGAATGTTGCATCATAAGCAGCGACCCTTGCCCTATGCGTCAATTGGAAAGTTGTCGCGGACTGCCGTTAATTTTTGAAATTTGAATAGGTGTGTGAATAAGACTACAGTGAGCAAATAGCGTACATATTTAACAATTATCCTACGAAATCGCTCGGAATATCACCTGATACTTAGCCGACGAGCCCGTAGGCCGAGTTGGCTAAATCGGGGGATATTCCGCAAGATTGAGCACGATAATTGTTTTATTATTATCGACGACCATTTTCAGAATGAGAAAAACTATCGTTCTATAATAAAAACGCCCAAAGGAAGCAACACACAAGCCTTAATAAACACCCAAGCAAAATTTCAAGAAATCGAAGTTTACTATCGTTCACCTCAAAAGACTCAGTTACAAACTCATGTTTAGTAATGACAAGTTGAAGGCAAAAAAATATATATTGCAACCTTACCGAGAATAAGACCTCCTCCTGTGAAATAAAATCTTTTTTAACTTTCCATGAGCAAGTGAGTTTAAAATTTTTGTTTTTCTCGCAATAGTATTTTTGAATAATAAGATCTGATATGCAACACAAGGCTTCAGATAAATAATATATTCTGCGCGCTTTAAACCGTAGGGAAAATAGCATAACTGAAAAGCCAGAGGTGCCTTCCTTTCTACCAAACGTTCCTGTAAAAATGTTTGAACGTCTTCCTTTCAAACTGGGTGCTAAATTTTCTAACCGAAAATTTTTGTTTAAGCTCAATACACAATAACGATACAGAGAAATGGTGGCAAATCATATGGAGGGAAACATCTCTGTCGTTATGTCCTATTTGAAAAAGAGAAAAACGCCCGGATTCATATACCAAAATTTCACCGTTCCGGACAGCTGATTTTTTTAGTTGATTAATTTGAAGGCCCCTAGATTGCAAGAAACCATCGAGATAAGGGTGGCAAAAATAGTAGGTCTGTCCGTTGAAAATACGAAGCTGCAGTGTACCTTGCATGTAGTACCACAGTTACTTCTGAGCAATCGACAGCTCCATTTTGAAATTGTAAATTGTAATTCCCTCAAATTACTGATTTGGGGCGATTTTAAGCAAATATACTGTTTTTCAGGTTTAACAGAGGAGGATGTGATAGCAAGTGAAGGTGGTAAGTCATTTCAATAATGCTATAAATTCAGAACGTAAAAATTGAGGTTCGTTTCAAATTGGAAGAATGGTTTATTATTAATTTTTGGATGATTACCGTCTTGAGGGCATCCACCCTCCCACTCCTTCCTTTGTACGTCCGAGGGTTAAATCTTTCGAATTAGCCGGTTTTATAGAAAAAAGGAAAATAATATCGTGAATGGGAAGACCAAACAACGAAACACATCCTGTATTTTTTTGTTCTGCTACGAGAGAGTGGGGGGAGGGAGCTGGTTTTTTTAGAACTGTGAAATTGGCTAAAACGCTGCTAAACATGCCGTGGGAACTACGCTTGCTCATGAGAAGATGAAAACTTTTATTTAGTTCTGCTGTCAGTCTTGTCGTATCCTCAAGACGCGCAGTTTTTCTTGTAATAGTCATTTCTCACTCAAAGTAAAGATTATCACTCGGCTCATCTTTTGACGTATTTCGTAGGTTTCTGGTTGTCAAAATCTTAAAATTTCGTAATCAGTTAGGTGTGCGGTAAACCTCAACATATGTTTCACGTCCTTGTAGATGTTAGATTGGTTGGTGGTGGAAACAAGAGCTACCAGGGACGAGTCGAAGTGTTTTACAATGGAACCTGGGGAACAGTGTGTGATGACTACTGGGATTTGAAAGACGCCAACGTAGTTTGTCGTCAGCTTGGATTTAAAACAGCTTTTAAAGCACACTATTCTGCGTTCTTCGGGGCAGGAAAAGGACAAATATGGATGGATAATGTGCATTGCAGAGGAGAAGAGAGTTCATTAACAGAGTGTGACCACAATGGTTGGGGTATAGAGAACTGTGGTCACAGTGAAGATGCAGGAGTAGTGTGCGCACCAGGTAATAGAAAGCAAGAGTAAAATTCAATAATTTATGTTGGATTTTGATAACCCTATTGGGACCTGCATGGTTAGTACAAAATATGTGTGCACGGTCTTTAACACTGAAGAAAAAAAATGTGCCTAGTGAGTTTCCCATTGCCCTAGATCTTCTGTTCTAGTGTATTTTTCCTGGAATTCAAAATCTAGACTGAAAATAAACAATAATGATCACAAATCCCTGAATTTGTCCCCCTTCTGGCATGTTTGTAAGAACAAAGAATCGGTACACATAATTTTTGCTACGGCTACGTTTATAAATTTTTAGGTAAGCAAGTTAATGCCACCAAACTTGGTGACTTTTTCTAAAATTTGTTTGAGAACAATTTGGCATAGCAAGTCCTAGTCCATCAAGTTTGAAGTTAGCATGGAAACCAGTTTTTGACAGGCCGTTTTTTTTCAAAATTTTGTTGAATTTTCACCTTTTTAATGAATCATTATAACTTTCTTGAAGTAATTAAGTTTTAGCTAATTTTCGTGTTCTTTTACTGTTTTTGATTACTTTTTGAGCGATTTTGGCGCTTTTCAAAGGTTCCAGAAAAATCAAGAATCGAAGATGGCAGATCCAGGATGGCTGCCGGCTTACCATATTTAGACCTTTCTAATAAGCAAGCTGAATCCACCAAACTAGGTGACTTTGCCTAAAATTTAATTGGGAACAATTTGATATAGCAAGTCCTTGTCTATTGAGTTTGACGTCACCATGACAACCACTTTTTGACAAGCGGGTTTTTCAGAAATTTGAATTTCCTTTTTTTAATAAAAATCATATTTTTGAAAATTTTATATTTTTAGATCATTTCCGTGTTAATTTATTGACTTTGATCACTTCTTGATCAATTTTGGCGGTTTTTGATGGGTCTGGAAAAGAATCAAGAAATCCAAGATAGCGGATCAATATGGCAGCCGTTTGAGAACAAGACGTCATTTTGACGTCACGTGACGTCATCAGCTGATATTGTGGTCTTCAAAGAAAACATTTCCGGACTTAATTTCTGCCTTCCAAGTTTCATTGTCATAGCTTTAATATTCGCGCAGTTAAGAGGTGGGGGCGGAATCCGCCCCACCGTTCCCAGAAGACCAAAAAAAGCCCGGTCTAAATAGGGTTAAGAACATGACATAATTCTTACGTCATATGACGTCACCAGCTTATGCTGCAGACCTCAAAGGAAGACTTTGGACGTACTTTTGTTGTCAGTAGCTTTAATATTCTCGGGCTCTAGGACTGGGGGAGGAATTTTCCCCCCCCCCGGTCTCAGAAGACCAAAAAAAGCCCGGTCTGGATAAGGTTAAACGTATTTCAAGCTGAATCGACTGCTCTTGTGTCCAGGCAAGGTGACCAATTACGTCGTTACCTTAAGCAACCCGTTACTTTAATTTTCAGGTTCACAAAACGTCTATCATTTAAAATTAAGCACTTTCTCATTTTTTGGCTTCAGCAATAGGTCACAATTTATGTTAGGGCCAATATATGGTTAATTTCCACTAGAAGACGACCATAACGCCACGATGCCACGAAATACAGGCAGGGCTGGTCGTGAAGATGAAGTTTTGTGAGACGAAATTAAGAGAAGCAGCTTAGAATTGTCTTGAATCCAACCAATGTTTGAACTCTTTAAGCAGTTATTTTCTTTGTTTGGTAAAAGTTAATCTGCCGCCATCTTGAATTGCAAGGGCTCCTAGGATGCCCGTGTTCCCCCCTCCCCATGGGAATGAAAGAAGTAATAAAGCGAATCAGCTATCTTGCGAAAAACCAGTCCCGATTTTGGAATTTGTAAGTTCATTGAATTTCCGCGGTACAAAATAATAGGCTTTCAAATTGGCACATGTACGGTGCTTATTGTACTGCACATATAACGCAAGTTTATTGGTGACTCTTTAGAACCCAGCCCCTGCCTCCCAAACTTGTCCACCCCAAACCCAGCAGTGAGAAAGTTGGCTACGTCCCTGAAATGGACCTGGAAAGACGATTGATCCGCCCCGGTATTTAAATACCCAGAAAAGCCCAGTCCGAATGAGGTTGAAAAATTTAATCAAAAATGATTCATTGTATCGTAGATGTCCGATTGGTTGGTGGCCATAGTAGACAGGGCCGCCTTGAGGTTTTTTACAATGGAACCTGGGGAACGGTATGTGGTGGCCTCTGGGATTTAAGGGACGCCAACGTTGCTTGTCGTCAACTTGGATTTGAAGGAGCCCTGAAAGCAGAAGGTTTTGAGGCCTTTGGTCAAGGAAAAGGACAAATTTGGATGGATGATGTACAGTGTACCGGAAATGAGAGTTCATTGACAGAGTGTCAGCACAGAGGGTGGGGAGTAAACAACTGTGGTCACAAACAAGATGCAGGAGCAGTTTGCATTCCGGGTAATCAAAAATATCTTTATGAAATAATGCTTGCAGGAATTAAACTTACGTCATGGCCAAGCTTTTAGGTTAAGCAAACTTTAAATATCGGAGTTCCGCTATCAAGGCGATTATTTCTTCTTAATTTTAAACCGTTGAAAATCTTGTTCTTTTGCAAGCAGGGGAAGGATTTGGGTTTGGTGGCAGCCTCCCTTCTCCCCCACAAGTTTTCTTTAGTTTTTGAAGATTTGAAGAGGACTGTCGTTGTTGTTGTTGTTCCGTTTTCGGTAGCCGTATGTTCATCCCTTAGACACATTTGGCCAAGTTTGATAAGAATCGGCCTCTAGAGTTTCGATATATGACATTAAGAGCAGACGATAAGTCATTTTCAAATAAAAACGCGTTTTTTGCGTCATTTTTGATGAAAAATATAAAATGCTGACAACGCAGCAAATTTTTCCCATTTTATTACAGTTTTCACGTTTGTGATTCATTTTTCAAAAATTTCCTTCAGTTTTTAAAGTGTCGTAATTTTGAGTAAAATCCAAGGTGACTGTTATCTTGGCCGCCTTTTGCACGACGCCATAAGCCTTCACAGGCCCCAAGCGGGGCCACAACTCATAGTGTTTACATAATATTGTAAAATGCTTCCCAGACTTTTAATTAACCCTCAGAGGTACAGGGAGGGGGGTGGGGAGGGAGTGGATGCCACCCCCCCAGAAGGTATTCCCGGAATTTTTCCGAGACGAATTATCGTCTAGACCTGCTAGGTCTAGACCAGCTGTGCGTATATCCCTAAGAGACATTTTGACACAAGTTTGGTGAGAATCGGTTGCTACGGTCACAAGATATGACGTCGTATGTAGCAGGTGGTCAAGCCATTTTTGAAAAAAAAAATCGTGTTTTTTACCTTTTTAGGAGGAAAATGCAAAAAATGCCACCAAAAAGCAGCAAAATGTTTAATTATGTCATATTCTACAGGTCCAGCATCAAAAATGTCCAATTTTTAACGTTTTTTGACAATTTCTAATTTTCGGTAAAATCCAAGTTGGCGCCCAATGTGGCGGCCATCTTAAATGACGTCACAGGCCTCCAGATGCGGGGCAAACCATAATATGGAACTCATCTTGTAGAGCACATCACAGGCTTTCTACTAAAGGTGAAATCTTTTCAAAATATAACGAAAACCCAAGGGGGGAGGGGAGGTTCCATCAACCCCTCCCCTTTGTACCACGGT
Source organism: Siderastrea siderea (assembly GCA_964030785.1). NCBI lineage: Eukaryota > Metazoa > Cnidaria > Anthozoa > Scleractinia > Rhizangiidae > Siderastrea > Siderastrea siderea. Next base: position 15,871,516 of record OZ034975.1, read on the forward strand.
GGGGGGTGTGACTTTGCTTGTACGTGCGAGGGTTGAACGGTATTGCTTTTCAATATATCAGGTAACAAAACAAAAACCCAAGGGGTGGAGGAGAGTCCAACAACCTTATTTGAGCCACGGTTGGAGTATAAGTTTGTTAGTACTTTTGAGAGTTAACCGTCGGACTTACAAGCAAACGCACGCTCCCACTGTGGTACGGAATGATGAAGCCTTCCCGTCTCCCTTGGGTTTTATCTTGTTACACTATTTCGGAAAGATTCTACCTTTGACAATTAGACTGAGGTGTAATCATTCAAAGTGGCGGCCAAGATAGCAGCCATCGTGGATTTTACAAAAAGATGCGATTGATTCTTTTTAAAATAATCCTCATAATTGATATATGATATCTGACTGTCAGCACTGTCCGCATTTTATGCTTTTTGGGAGTGTAAAAGGTTGAATTGTGGTTGCACTATTGAAAATGTCAGGTGTGTGACAATTTTTAAGGGAAAATTTTGATTCACATAAAAAGGCAGTGCAAGGTCTTTTTGTTTTTGTACAAGGCCGTTCAAGATTCTGTTTAATTTGTGTGATTTGAATGAACGTCTTTAGCCTTTGGATATGCTTCTTTTTTCGCATTTTACCCCTTGAATGGGTGAATTTTTAAAGTTAATTATCAACTCTTTTTTTAACCAAATAATTCAATTTAGAAGTTGAATTCTCTTCACGAGTTTAAAAAGGGAAGAAAACTTTCCGATTTGTAGTTTTTGTACTAGTATTTCAATTGTTGTTATCTGAAGAAAGTAACGTAGATAAATTAAGTTTTACATACTTACTGACTGACTGACTGACTGACTGGCTGACTCGCTGACTGACTAACTCATGACTGACTGACTGACTGACTGACTGACTGGCTGACTGGCTGACTGACTGACTGACTGGCTGGTCCCAGAAACGGCAAAGGAATTATTTCGGTTCAAATTCAGATGATGAAATCTTCAAAAATGATTATTTCGTCTCAACTTGAGATTTTGACATCTTTAAAAGGCTAAAAACTCTCTTATGTTTTCTAGACTGTTGTCCCATTTGTTTTGACGATAGTGGAAAAGATTAGCAAAATCTACGCGGGATAGCTCAGTTCTGCTCGTTCAATGCATAGCATTTTGAATACTGGGCATATCTAGCAGCTTCAATCTATAATACCAGTCTTCTTACAAGGCTGAAACAAAAACAAACGAACAAACAAAAACCCTAGGACGTACAAGCATACTCATTCCCCCCATCGTGAAACAAGGGTGGGGGGGGGGGGGGGGAGGGGTTATTGACACGCCTTGGGTTGTTGTTGTGTTACTATTGAAAATGTCAGGTGCGTGACAATTTTTAAGGGAAAATTTTTGATTCACATAAAAAGGCAGTGCAAGGTCTTTTTGTTTTTGTACAAGGCCGTTCAAGATTCTGTTTAATTTGTGTGATTTGAATGAACGTCTTTAGCCTTTGGATATGCTTCTTTTTTCGCATTTACCCCTTGAATGGGTGAATTTTTAAAGTTAATTATCAACTCTTTTTTTAACCAAATAATTCAATTTAGAAGTTGAATTCTCTTCACGAGTTTAAAAAGGGAAGAAAACTTTCCGATTTGTAGTTTTTGTACTAGTATTTCAATTGTTGTTATCTGAAAAAGTAACGTAGATAAATTAAGTTTTACATACTTACTGACTGACTGACTGACTGACTGACTGGCTGACTCGCTGACTGACTAATTCATGACTGACTGACTGACTGACTGACTGACTGACTGACTGACTGGCTGACTGACTGACTGACTGACTGACTGGCTGGTCCCAGAAACGGCAAAGGAATTATTTCGGTTCAAATTCAGATGATGAAATCTTCAAAAATGATTATTTCGTCTCAACTTGAGATTTTGACATCTTTAAAAGGCTAAAAACTCTCTTATGTTTTCTAGACTGTTGTCCCATTTGTTTTGACGATAGTGGAAAAGATTAGCAAAATCTACGCGGGATAGCTCAGTTCTGCTCGTTCAATGCACAGCATTTTGAATACTGGGCATATCTAGTAGCTTCAATCTATAATACCAGTCTTCTTACAAGGCTGAAACAAAAACAAACGAACAAACAAAAACCCTAGGACGTACAAGCAAACTCATGCCCCCACCGTGAAACAAGGGTGGGGGGGGGGGGGGGTTATTGACACGCCTTGGGTTGTTGTTGTGTTACGATGTTTTGAAAAGATTTTACCTTCGGTAGATCGCCTTTAATTTGCTCTCTCAAGGTAAGGTAAATATTATGGGTCGTGGCACTGCTAAGATGACTGCCAACTTGGATTTTACTCCAAAATAGAAATTACCAATAATTACAAACAACAGAAATTGGAAGTATTTATGGTACACATAAACAATGTGATAATATATAGATTTAGCCAAGCCTAAAAGCGGAAACCGCCCTTTTTTGTTTTTTTTACTTTTGTTTATGTTTTGTTTTGTTTTTTTTGCTGGCACTTATTAATTTGTGAAAATACTCTCATTCAAGTCGTTAAATTAAGAATAAAAATCATACCCTCGCTGAGAGTCTAGGCCGCGTCCACTAGGCCATGAGCGTTTATTGTCATTTTGTAAAGTTAATTTTAGTACCTATTTCTTTCTTCGTAACAAGCTACCTATCAACATGAAAATGCTGGTGTTTTTCCTGGCAAAATGTGTGCGGAACGCCGTAAAAACCATGGTTGTGGACAGAAAAAACCAAAAAGCACTAGCTCTGCCATATTTGGTGTCGAAACAGCTGCGAAAAGCTGCGAAAAGCTGCGAACTCAAGCGGTGTGCTGACCGAGTTCGCAACAGAACCGACGAGGCAAATTTGAACTTTTTGCCTGAACTTTATCGCCTAATTTTTTAGCCTGAATTGAACTTTTTGCCTTCCACCAAAAAGACAGCTGCATTTTAATGAAAAATGGCTTGACCGCGTGGTTCTTATGAAGTCACATCTTGAACTATAGCAACCGATTCTCACCAAACTTTGGCCGTGAGCCTGAGGGAAGTGTGTACAGCCACTGAAAAACGCCAGTTTCCGATAAACATACCCCGTAAAAATATAGATATAGCCTAACAGGGGGAGGCCTCCCTCCCCCGTACGCCAGAGGTGAAAGTAAGAAAATAAACATGAAGTTAATAAGTCTTTGCTTATGTGGCAGCTCCTGTGCGTTTGAAAGGTGGGGATGATATTCCACATCAAGGAAGAGTTGAAGTGTTTTTTAATAGAACCTGGGGAACAGTCTGCGATAACTACTGGGACTTGAAAGACGCCAACGTAGTTTGCGGCCAGCTTGGGTTTGAAGGAGCCGAGAAAGCAACCCACTGGTCGGATTTTGGTCAGGGAAATGGAAGAATATGGATGGATAACGTACAGTGTATAGGAAATGAGAGTTACATAACTGATTGTGACTACAATGGTTGGGAAGCAAACAACTGTAATCACGGTGAAGATGCAGGGGCGGTTTGTATACCAGGTAATAAGAATAGCATTCCCTCTTTCACGGTTAAACGTTTCTGAAATCCTGTGCTATTATAGTTAAAGGCAGGAATTCAATTAGATTCCATCCAAGTCGAAAAGAGCGCGTACATATATGTATATGTATATGTATATGTATATGTATATGTATATGTATATGTATATGTATATGTATATGTATATGTATATGTATATGTATATGTGTAGGTATATGTATATGTATATTTTGCGTGAGACTGTCTCTTAAGTTATGTTGTTTCTTAACTTCGTCTTCATCAGCTTACTAACTAGAAATACGTGTCGCGCAGAATCTCTACTCGCGAAGCTCGAGGAAGGTTGACCGCAAAATTGAGCCATGGAGGTGGGGGCCGAGAAATGGAATTTCTGGTTTAGCTGAAAATCTAGTAGGAAAGCAAGGTTTTTTGTGCGAGGAGGTAAGGTTGGGTTGCCACAACGGTCTTCAATTTGGAGTTTAGTCTTTCTTCTTCTCAGCCGCTCCCATGTAACTTGTGACCAATTCCCTGTCATCCTAAAATTAAATACGTGGAAACTGGGTACGAGTATGGGGTCGCTGGAAGTGAAGCAACCCTATGGGACTGAGTACAAAAACAGATGAGAAGACCCTCAGCCCCCTCCCTCCCCCACCTCTCTTTATTCTGACGGAAGCAAAAATATTATTGGTCTCCGAGAAGATGTAGCTATTACTGAAGACATGTTGTCCAGGACAATAAGAAGTGGTGTTCTGTTTATTTTGGTTGAGTGAGAGTAGGTTTAGCAGAAATGCAGCTTACTCCTGCTGTCTCAAATTCCAATTTTAAATTCCAAAATTAACCTGTTTCCTTTACATGCTGTTGTATAGTTTGTGTTCTATTTACTGGGATATTGAGAAGTGTTAATAATTTACATACTGATAAAAATGGCAGACTTCCCTCGAGCTTAAACGCTAACCATCTTCTTTAAGGCTTCAAGTAAAAAGGACGTGCTTTCATGGATATTTGATTACATTAAGGAAAGAGCAATAGCCCTTCCCTGAACATTGACAAGAAAGAATCCGGATCGCCTGTTATCACAGGAGAAATTTGATCTGAAGTCAACAATATGGCGGGTTCCTCGTACGCTCGATTTTCAATACGGTAATTTTACATTCTTGGAATGAAGACTTTCCTTTTAACAGGTCATGGTGAAAAGGAAAATACCTGAAGAATTGTTTAGACGAGACGGCGCATATAGAAGAAATCCTTGTCCGAGGACATAATTGTTTTTGCAAAGGAATCTGGAAATCGACTATCTACAAAATGACCACTCGAGGAGTAATCTTTCGTTTAGATTTTCAAGTACTCCTCAGTTCACTTCAACGGTAAAGTACTAGTAAATGAATACTTGATTGTGGATTTACGTCTTAAAAGTGTTTAATTGAGCGAGTTTATATGAGTGCGATAATTTTTTTGACATGTTTGAAAGCTTGTAAACATTTTTTTCAAAATAGCCGTGAAGTTAATTCCTGCCTTGAGCTGAATTGCTTGCGTCGACTTGTAGGTACCTCTTTCTCATGGCGAAAATCATTAAAATGCTTTTTTCTTTCCAAAGCAAATAAATGCTGATCAAAATAAATGTTTGTTTTTACGTTTATTATGGCTTGCTGTCCATTTCTTCGGTATATTTAAAAATATTAATGCAACGAATTTCACCAATGCCGGCGGAGTCTGGTGTTTTTAGTCTGTGTTTAAGTAATCCTTATTTTGCAGCCGCCGTATTTTAGCGGAAATTAGTGTTATTAAGAATTTTACTCTGATCTAGTGTTGTTTTCTCATGTCAGTTTTTGGTTTTTGGAACTCAAATGTATTGCGGATTGGGCTGTTTAGTGCTGGCTAATTTCTTGAGCAACCGAAAAATCGCTCGGTCTCCAATATTAGTCTTAGCTCTTAGCGTTAAGCTCCATACACATTACAATTAGCGGACACCATGAATTTTAGCGTATGCAGGCCTACAAAAGATACCCTTGTTTTATTTGTAAACGTCTGGGACAAAATAATAATTTCCGAATCTGGTTGTAAGTGAAAGAAACTCTCAGCTTGCAATACGTGAGATTTCACATGGAAACGACTAAGGAAACAGCATTCATAGCAACTTAATTTGTCTTCAAAGTAGACCCTAAATAAAATACCGCTTAATTACTCTTATTTTAATGTGTTCTTTATAACAAAAACTGTGTGTAAAAACAAAGCACAAACAAAATGCGGACCGCCATGGAAACAGTCTATTCTGGTTCATTTTCTCAAACATAGGACTTTTCATCACGATTTTCAACAATTACAACGCTAGTTTTTATTTCATCGCTGGGCGGTATTCTTTTCAAAGTTAAAGAGGAGCATTTTTGATCCCAGAGTTTTTCTATTCAACCGCAAAGTACGGAGTTTCTTTACGCTAGGTTCTCTAGAAACTCTGCATTTTGAACGCAAGAAATCACTGAATACCCTTCCCTCTAAAGCTTTCAAAACACAAGTTTCTGTCCTTGTTTAATAACTAGGAGTTCAGCCTGAAGTTTATCAATCTTAAAGAGAAAAAGACTAAAAATGCCCTGTGGCAAGACTCAACAAAAATTATTTTTGTCACCATTTGAATGAAAAGCCCGTCATTGTGCCGTGAAATTTCTCACTCTGAACACATTATTGCGAGTGTAAAGGCTGATTAGCTGTTCTCCATCCGTTAAGCCTTATAAATAAAAAAAAATGTATTGTCGTCACGTACGAGTATTTCAGTGAGCATGTATTTCGTTTCACTTCTTGTTGTGTCTAACAAAATCATTTTTCGAAGTCCTTCCAGTCGGTGTCACCGTTCCTGATCGGTTTCAGCACGTTTGTAAACTCTGAATTCGTTCCCTTTTCATTCCATTATTCAGTCGGTGCGCCTGGGCTATCCGAAGTCCTTGTAATCGACGCTCTCGTTTTTCAAGCTGGCACTCACCTTTAAGCGGAAGTTCGGTTGTAAACCCTCTCGGCGAGGATTTCCAGCCAAATCTTGTCCCTCCCTTGTCTCTCCTTTGCATTACAAATTTGGAAAACATCTTTTCACAGACGATGAATAAATATGTCAACGCAATCAACAAACATGACTGCGTCATTGTCAGCAGTCGTGATTCCATTTGACTGCTAGGCAACTGCGGACACGTTTGAAATACGGCAAAACCCCGGTTATAAGCTATACCGGTTATAGGCCCATCTACCTGTTAACAAAAATTATATCCCGATTATAAGCCCCCCCCCTCCGGATATAAGCCCCCTCCCTTCATTTATCCTTGTTTCTATAACATAAATACTTTTACAACTTCAAACTGAAAATTAGCCAAGTGTAATGCAAGTAGAGTGCAGAACAATAAGTTTAATCGTACTGACGTTCCAAATAGTATGGAACTAGATTTGAACCAAATTCCCGATTTATTGTGACAGTTCAAATCCTAAAGACAGAAGTAAATGGCAAACATATTTGGACGACGCTATTTGTTAGTCTTAATTTGTTTATCGCTCATTTCGAAACATCTTTCTTATACCGCTTATAAGCCCTCCCGGAAATAAGCCCCCCACCCCCCTCCTCCGTTTAAAAGCCCGCCCAAAACCCTTTACGAACTCGAAGCCCAGGGCTTATAACCCGGGATTTTACGATATACAGCTACTTCAATAAACGTTATCAGATGAAAGTTTAAGCCTACGAGACAAGACCACAGAGTAATATGGGATCAGTAGTACCTTTCTTGCCGTACAATAGCAAAGTTAAATATTAAAATTGAAACAAAAAACGTCAAAGAATTATTTTTAGAGACAGTTTTTGTTTGAATAGTAATTTTCAATGCCATTCATATTTTTGTTTGCTGGGTAAAAGCGGGATGCAAATTTAAAATATGTGGGTACACGTGGAGCACGTGCATGGTATGTAAATTAGAAGTAGGAAAACAGCATCATGAAAATTATGGAACGTAAAATTTTGCACTTCATGGCAAGAACTAACAACTGAAAATGGAAAGCCAAATCAGGATTGCCACTGACAATATTCGGATGGTGCCTATTTATTCATTGTACTAAGAAATTCACATAGGCGATCCGAGATTCGACAAATTCGTCATCCCCGAGCAATAAATTGCGACAAATTGATAAACCTTGCTACGCTCGGAGGGCCTTCGAGGAACTTCCTTCCCTCCCCTCCCCCCCCCCCCCCCCAAAAGAAAACGGAAAGAAAAACAAAACTAGTTGGGAATCTAAACACCTTTACTTGATATAAGAAACATTTTCAACAGAAACTTTATAAACGAAAGAAGGCAGCGCAAAATGGTATGTTTGCAATTAAATGGATGCGCGAGGGCTTTTGTTGTCATAACATTTCTTTACAAGTGTTAATATTTTATCTGATAGGTTTAAGATTGGTTGGTGGTGGAAAACATACCTATCAGGGCCGAGTTGAAGTGTTCTATAATGGAATCTGGGGAACAGTGTGTGATGACTCATGGGAAATAAATGACGCGAACGTAGTTTGCCATCAGCTTGGATTTGAGGGAGCTGTCATGGCAGCCAAGTCTGCGGCTTTCGGGAGAGGAGAAGGACAAATATGGATGGATGGTGTACAGTGTTTAGGGAATGAAAGATCATTAACAGAGTGTGTTCACAACGAGTGGGGGATAAATAAATGTGATCACAGTAAAGATGCAGGGGTGATATGCACGCCAGGTGATTAGAAAGTTTTAAATGAAGTTAAGAATATTACTTTTATTGCATTGAGATACTTAGTACGTTGATATGTGTTTTATGTCAAGAACTGTGCTTAAGCAGCGGATGATATTTGGTTTTCGTGACATAAATTAACCATTGGTCGTACAAGCAAAATCACACCCCAACGTGTTCTGGTACAGGGGGGGAGGGGGTTGATAGACCTCCCCTGGGCTCTTGTTCTGTTACAATATTTTGAAAACATTTTACCCTAGTTTAAAAATTGTTTTAAAAAAATAGCCTGTGATTTGCTGTACAAGATGAGTTTAGATTATGGGTTGTGACGCTAATGGCGGGCCTGTGACGTCATCCAAAATTTTTGATGTTAGACATGTAGAATATGGCACAATTGAACACTTCGTTGCTTTTTGTCGATATGAAGTGCTTTTTTGAGGAAAAAAGGATGAGCAGACATGCATTTTTTTCCAAATATGCCTTGACCATCTACTTTTTATGTCGTCACAACCATAGCAACCGATTATCACCAAACCTGTGTCAAAATGTGTGCGAGGTATATTCGCACAGCTACTAAAAACGACAGGTGCTGATAACTTATGGTGAGGAAGGAGTGGCATCCAGTCCCCCCTTCCTTGTACTTCCGATGATCAATAAGTTAATAGGCTTCTATTCATGTGACAGCTGGTCTGCGCTTGGCTGATGGGGGTAATGTTGCACATCAAGGGCGTGTTGAGGTGTTTTACAATGGAACTTGGGGCACGGTGTGTGGTCGCTATTGGGATTTTGAGGACGCCACGGTAGCTTGCCGTCATCTTGGATTTGAAGGAGCTGTTAAAGAAGTCAAGTACGCCTTATTTGGGAGAGGAAAAGGAATAATATGGATGGATTATGTACGGTGCACAGGGAATGAGAGTTTATTAACAGAATGTTATCACAAAGGATGGGGAAAAAGCTACTCTTCTCACAGTCGAGATGCAGGGGTCATCTGCACTCCAGGTAATTATTCGATACATTTAACTTTTTGAAGTTGCTGTCCTTCTGTGATGGTGATTTAAATCTATTATTTGTTATCAACCAGATCTTCTGATATGACTTGCCTGGCAAATGTTTATGTGTTTTTCGCGATCGATTTCCTGATTTAGTACGTTTTAATTACTTTCTAGGAGTTCGTTTAGTTGGAAGTTCTTCATCCCGAAAAGGACTGGTACAAGTTTACTACAACAAGACCTGGGGCTGGGTGTGTGCTGATCAATGGGATAAAAACGATGCTGATGTGGCTTGCCGAATGATGGGTTTTAACGGATCTCTGTCGGGAAGTGTTGAAATTCAAAACAGAAAGGGAACAGAAATACCTCCATTGATAAGCAGAGTACAGTGTATTGGAAACGAAACGTCTTTGTTAGCCTGCACGCACGAAAAGCAGCGTTCTCTTCAAAGCTGTGAAAATAGTACAATAGCGTCGGCAATGTGCAAGGAAAACCAAGGTGACTGACATCCTTTACAAATCCGTTACGTAGTAATGTAATGTTGAATTGAAATCGTTCACGTTGATATAAGAATGGCCTGCAATCTGCAGCGTTGTAACGAGATGAAATGCCTTGGGTAAATGCTTACTCTTGCATTGCATTGATGAATCTCTTACTTAACTGAGTGGGAGGAGAGGTGTGTGTGTGTGTGTGTGTGTGTGTGTGTGTGTGTGTGTGTGTGTGTGCATGTGTGTGTGTGTGTGTGTGTGTGTGTGGAAGGGGGGGGGGGGGCACCATAATTGACCTTTCCTAAGATTTACTGGGAAGAATTTTGACTGTGAGCATCTTGAGTTTACCAGCTATAACGTTTCTATGGCAATCTCCTATTTTTGACAAAATTAATCTTATTGCAATTATAGTACCAAGTTAGGTGCAATTGTTTATCAATAAAGGTTATTTAACGCCAATTTAAAGAAAATGTGAAATTTCGGTATCAGAATGCAAAATGATTAATTAAATATATAACTAAGTTAATTTCCTTTCCCATAAGTAACTAGACTTTAACAGTCTACCAGCTTCTTTGTTAAAGGTTACTTGCGGAAATAAATTCAGGGAAATTGGCAGATATCAAAATAGCAAAGTTATTTCCAATAAAATATTTCCAATATATATGACGTCATAATGACGCCACTGTTGCTAAAGATGCAAGTGTTAGCAGACCCAGTATTCTCTTTGTGGTCATACATTCAAACTTGATTGAAATATTAACGAAAAACAGTTACAACTCAAATAAATAACGTCGCAATGAAACATTATATAATAGACGGCACCAGTGTATTTGTATTTACTAAAAGTCATGTTTATATCGTCCTTGGTAAATTTGTCGGCCACAACTGCACAGTTTTAATGTTTCAGGCGACAGGCCTCTGAATGCGACCCCCTTTCCTTCCTCCCCCCTCCCACACACACACATACCCATCCCCTGGATACCAGAAGGCTCACAAGACCACTTCTAAATAGGGCTATGAGGACTAAAAAAACAAAAACGAACAAACACATAAATAACAACAACAAACATTAAACAAGATCGATAATGTCCTGATAGCACAAGTAAATCGACTGCTTTACCTGCAACGACAACGAGTCTAAGGTGCTGTTGATCAAAATATTGACAATTATATGTTACTTCCTTGTTTTAGTTCGGTTAGTTCATGGGAATTCAGTGCGTGAAGGTCGTTTTGAAGCACACTACAAAGACATTTGGGGCACCGTTTGTGGTATTGGTTGGGGTATGCATGAAGGTAGCGCAGTTTGCCGTCAGCTGGGGTATGATGGAGCTGAAGCAGCAACCCCCTGGCCAGCGTTTGGAGGAGGAAGCAGAATGATTTTGGTGAATCGAATTCAGTGTGGGGGAAATGAGAGTTCGCTTTCTGACTGCAGGTTTTTGCGATGGAAAACGAATTGGAACTGTGGATCTTTTAAAGGTCCAGGGGCAGTCTGCAAACAATCAGGTAATAAGCATTTATCGTAATGTCAAATTAGCCATGTTAATCATGTTTTCAATATTTGCTGAAGTGACCAATTGCAGTTAAGAGAGCCAGTCTTCCCACTTGCCAATCTGCGAACAATATAGAACTTTTAATCTGTCTAGGTTGAAATCCAGGGTATAATTTATTTCTTTAAAACCCTTGGTACATCTTTGTAGGAAAAAAATCTTATAAGATTATACACCGTAAAGATAGAAAGCGCTTCAATTATTTTTTGGATCTTCAATTTTCTGAGAAATAAAAGTTACAGACAATGACAGCAGCCTTAGAAGGCGACTCAACTCTGCGTTGTGTTTTATCGCTTAATAGATTGATATCAATGCATTGTTACGTCTTTGCTAACGTAACACGCGTACGATATTATAGTTCGTTTAGTGTGGGGACAGTCAGCCCGAGACGGTATGGTTCAGGTTTACCATCGCCATACTTGGGGCTGGATTTGTGCTCAAGGGTGGGACAAGAAAGACGCTGACGTGGTTTGTCGCGAGCTGGGCCTTGAAGCATCGTCTGCATTTTTTATTGACGTGACCAACCACAAGGATGATAACGGAATATGGTGGTTGAGCAATGTCCAGTGCGTTGGAAATGAAACTTCCATATTTTCATGTTCTCACGATGGATGGAAAAAGCGGCACAGCTGTGAAAGCAAGGGAAAGGCGAGTGTGGTGTGCGTTGAAAGAGAAGGTGCGTAAATTTCTGTAAAAGTTATCATGGCACAAAGAATCGCTATTCTTAGCTCACAACTGGTGAAAGTAATGTTATGCTTTAAAGAAAACACTAGCAGAACACTGATAGAGCCAAGAATTTTCGACAGGAGAAGACAAATTGAAACTTGTACTTCATAATTCAAGCATTCAAAGTACGTTAGGTTAACTTTAGCATCATTAAAGCCTTCAGATTTTCTGGTAAAATTGGTCTTCTTGTCTAAGCTATTTATTTGTTTGTTTTATTGCTGTTTGGTTGTTTGCTTTGTTTGTTTGTTTTTTGGTTTTACTGTATTTTATTCCCTCAGTACTAAAAATACAAAAAATACAAATACTAGTTTATTCAGACCGGACTTTTTCGACCTTCTGGGACCGGGGGAAGGGCTTATATAAACTTCATTATATATAAAGTTTATATAAGCCCTTCCCCCGGGCCGAGAAGGTCGAAAAAGCCCGGCTTCCGAAGCCCCCTTATGTAACTTTAAACCGCTTACGCTATGGCCACCAAATTTACACAGGACAGTGTACGCGCTAATTCTAATCACTACTGGTATTTTGATGTTACTCTGACGTGATATGACGTCATGATGACGTCCTTTGTACGATTTTATTGCCTGAAAACGTATTTAATCAATATTCCATCAGTTTTGAACGCGTATTCACAAGCCTTTAACAGCAGCCTGTTCAAAAACCTTCCAAGGGTTAACTTTTAATCCTATTCAGACTAGGGGGGGGGGGGGGGGGGAGGCGGCTTTTGAGGCCTGCCTCAACCGTTTGAAGTTGTGTAATTTTGCAACCGTTTATGCTATTACTAATAAATTTTGTTACTTTTCCTTAAATATTAACTGAGAACATTTTGACATGAGTGTCTTGTGTCCAACAAACGTGACGTTGCCATGGCAACCGCCTTGTGACAGCCATGATTTTAAAAATAACTATTCTTGCTTTAACCGCTACTAATTAATTACATTAATTGAAGCAACAATTTATCATTTAGGAATAATCGCTCACTAAAATCAAAGGGCCCCTTGGGCGACGCTCGTGTCAACTGTCTGGACGCGTGTCTGGACGTCGTGACTGGACACAGAGTGGTCGGTTGATACATGGGCAATACGTGGCCGTAACATTCAATATTAAAAGATAGTCCTCTTCAGTTCTTTGAGCGTTATTCAGGGGTTTTGGCGTTTTATGTTCATTTTGTAGACACTTGACTATGTTTCTGTAAGGTTTGTTCGAGTGAAAGGGGCTTCATTTCGTTTCTGGACAGGTACAGGTTGCGATAGTTTATACGGTTGTATGACGTACACTTAACCACACGAAATACACACAAACTGTGTGATCTTTTGTGGTTTCAAAATGTAAGGAATTGTATGATAGCGGTCACACAGTTCGTGTGAGTGCTCTGTGACTTAATTTAAGATTGTGCTTAAAAGTTGATAAGTGCTGGCTAGGTGGTCAGTTGTGGAGGGCGAAAACCAAACTTGTTGAAAATGCTTACTTCACAATGACTATGTGGTAGTTTGATTTTGTTTTTACTTCTGACTTTTTTGTGACTTGCGTTTTTGGTGGGATTTTCTTCTGCCGGTGAAAACGATACAATAACCGCGATAGTGTGGAAGGAGCACATTTTATCTGTTTTGGGGAGAAAATGCGGTTTTCCAGTTTGTTCGGATTAGTGTTGCCAGGGTTAGTCTTAATTGTTTTACAATCTTTTATCTACATTATAGTCGATAAGGGAAGGTACGTTTTTCCTTGGGGGGGGGGGGGGGGGAGCTGGGGCCTCAGAGGGGAGGGACATCATTGAAAGTGAGCACCAAAAGGGAAGGGCCATATCTCATGTGAGCTATTCAAGGGAGGGTCACACATCTTTTCCAGAATTTTTTAACGAGAATTTTTGTGATGTTGCTTTCCATTTTTCTTACAGATTAAGTTTTCTTTTCACCTACTTTGATTTAATTTGGTATTTTATTTTAGGTACTGGGTTACATTTCTACATGTATATTATGCCATGGCACCTTATCGAGAAGCACTTGACTCAGGTATCGTTTCTTCAGTTTCTTGCTGTTGGCTATCTTCTGCCTGATCTCCTGAGTCGTTTAGTTCTAAAGAGTTTACTAGTAGATCCAACAGTGCGCTCTACCTAGTGTCAGAAATGTAGGAAATATTTGTTTTTGAGAGGCAGACAAATAAGCCTTTCTGTTAGAATAACCAACAGAAATGCCGGCTAGTCGGAGAAAGAAGCGCGTGTATTTTCCCTTTATGTTCATAAATTTTATAATACTCAAATACTTCCATATTCAAACTTCAGCTATAAAACGTAAATATCCCACACTGATTGTTCGCATTTTCCTTGTTTCAGCGCGCACACATTCAATATCGAGATATATTCATATTCAAACACTTTGCGTTCAAAGGCGAAACGTTCTGAGGTTTCTACAGCATGGAACATACCATGAAGTAGTGAGGGAAGGGTTACACTATTGTCAGTCACCTAAAGGTGGGGGGTCAGGAGTTTTTTTTTTATTAAAAGGCAAGGGAGGGTCAACACTTTTTTGGGAAAAAAATACCAAAATTCCCCAGCCCTCCGTTCCCCCTCCCCCCAAGAAAAAACGTACCTTCCCTAAGGAATTTATAGTTGTTGTATTACTGAATATAAATGAGAGATATTTTCTTGCAGGTTTTTGGCGTTGGAGTGTGTTTGGAAGAAAGAAAGTTTGTCTATTCAGTTAAATGTTTTAGCTGTAAGAGTTTCGCAAACAAGAAATTTCTGGAGCAAAATTATCGTTGTAGCATGTTAACAGTTTCGTGGCAATTCCCTTACCAAATTGGCAGGGCTGCTGCAGTGCAGCTCTTCATTTTGACTTACTCAGTTACTTTTTACTGTAGCTTAACTGTAGATTAATTGCTGTTGGAGTTTGACTGTCGTTCTTTCAATTTTTGACTTAGTGTTGTCGGACTTCAAAAGACAGCCATAACGCAGCTATTCTGCAGTCAGTTATTTGACTGTTGAAGTTTGACTATAGTTCTTTCAATTTCAGTTGACTGTTGTATCACTTCAAAAGACAGCCATAATGTAGCTATTTTGCAGTCAGCTATTCTGCACTGAAGAAGCAGTCAAACTGCAGTCAAAGGTCATTTGAGGGAGACATTCAGGAATGACAGGTATTTGCTGTTAAAAGACTGCCCATTGAAAACTGCTTTTTGACTGCTCTTTTAACTGCTCCAGTTTGTCATAATTAACTAGCTCTACTCAGTCTGAGCTCCCAGCAAAACGCTTCCAGGGCATAACTTGACTTTAAAATTTTACCATTTTAGCCCGTTAGTAGGTTTTCTGGTCAGGTTCTTACTGTTATCAAGACTTATCTCCCGAAAGCAATACAACCAATTTAAGCTTATAGTTGAAGGCTGTGGACCTCTTGATAGAGTCGATAAACAGCGGTTCCCTGGAAAAGCAGGATCGGAGATCAAGGATCGAGGATCAAGGATCAAGGAGCGAGAATCAGGGATCAGAAAGGAAATAAAAAAAAAGATAATTTAATAATAATAATAATAATAATAATAATAATAATAATAATAATTTTTTTTTTTTTAATAATTTATTTTTAAGTCATAGTAAAACTACAATTCATAGTAAAACTACTACTACTACTACTACTAATAATAATAATAATAATAATAATAATAATAATAATAATAATAATACTATTGCACCAGTTTAACGGCTTAAAAATCCGAAGTCCAGTTTAACAGTTTAAAATTTAAAGACTCTCTGACGAACCCAATTAAAAAAGTAGTGAAAATCTGCTTTTATCCAAGCTATCCTTGCATAGAATTAGAGGAACTTTTCTTGCAGAACTATGATATTTATCAGGGATCTATTGTAAAAGTGTTTATCATAAGTATTTATTTTATTTTGCGAGCTGTAAAAGCGACATTCTGACAGTGTATGTGTTCACTGTTTTCTCAAGCGATAAGCGAGATCACTTGGAAAGCTTTCATTTATGAATAATGCTCTTGAGGACTACCCTGCGAGATCACAGCAAATATAATCATGTGGAGCAAACTGCGGATGTATTTCAATGAAACTGGTACAGCCTGAACTCGATTGGGACAGACTATTAGTAATAAGAGACCTGATGGGTTAGATCTATGACCCTATACTAGGAAGTAGAACCTGTAACGTTTCGTGACTCTCCTCCTGTTGTTGTTTTCGTGTTGTTGTTATTCCAGTGTGTTCTTTCCGAAGTAGCCTGTGGGTGTTCAGCAAAACCCACAGGTGTCTCAATTTTGCAACCGTCAGTGACAGTGAGAAAATAAAATATGCCAATTACTTTCCTCTACACGTCGTTTAGACAATATTAAAGTTCATGTTCTGTTGAACTTAAAATGAAAGAGGGAAATAATGAACTGCGGGTGAAACTAATTTCTCGTTTAGAATCGGCCCGAAACCGACGATCCGCAAAATTATTTACTCAAATCCGAATCCGTACAGATTTATTTCACTTCAGAATAGTTGAGCCTTATTAAAAAAGGCCCCTGAATATCTGAATTAACCGTTCCATGCGCCGCGTAGACAAGATGACACAAAACTCAATAGACATACTTAAGTAAGCCCTAAAATCAATTATGAAGACAAACATACTTCGTTTTAAAAGTCTTGAAATCACTGGCAGAAACAGCAAACAAAAAGACAGCAAAACCGATTATTCCAAGTGATCGACAAAAGCCGACCCAGTATCTAATCCCGGGGGAACTCCGTAGAGGAGATAACCGATAGACGCTCTGTTGGGGGGGGGGGGGGACGAGTTCGGAACAACTCCGATTTTCCTACCTTGTCCATAAGGCAGATTCCTATTTCTATGACCCTAAGATAGAGCCACTAGCTTAATACTTGGCATCGCTGCTGACGTCAATAGAACGGAGAACCTTCTCCCCCGTTACCTTTCCGGAGCTGAAAATAAAGCTTTTCAAGTATGAGAGAGATGTGGGTGTGAGTTTTGCATAATGCCTAAATCACGCAAGCAACGACCCAGGGACGTTACTCTTTCCCTATTATGTATGACATCCACATTAAGTGAGCTGTACCTCTATACCGTGACCAAAACAGAGACAAAGCGTTTCGGGAGAGAGTTGAGATTCACGATCCCAACTATATATCAAACAAAATCCAAAATCCAGGCTAATTAAAAAAACCGTGATGCGCTGGGATTGCAGGATCAGCAAATCCCTTAAAATCTTGCTCTAAATCCAAAACCCGGCCAAAAGTGTTTGCAAAATCCCCCGATCCTTAGACCTATTCACCCCCCTCCAATAAGCTAAGGGATGGACCATTATATTTTTGAGGGGGTGGAGTGGGCAATTTTTTTCCTGCAGGAATTATATTCGTGGTTAAAAGCTTTGTATGAATTTTGTTTCACTAGCCCTTATTATTATTATTATTATTATTATTATTATTATTATTATTATTATTATTATTATTGTTATTATTATTACAAGTGAGACCGGAAAACAATATTATAATTATTAGTTAATCATTAGTAATACACCTCTCATCAAATTAGAACCAGTGTTTCATATATTTTAAATAAGCCTCTGTTGTAAGTAATATAAACTTAAATATCTAAGCAATTTAAATGCTTTATTCAACAAGTGATTTGAAACCGGGATACTATAGTGCAATACGTTTTCTACAGTGTAAGACGTTCTCATACTCATATTTTTCTCCTTATATGGTAAAATGACGCTATAGTTGAATAATAATGATGATGATGATTATGATGATGTTCCTTATTTACTTGTATTAATTCCCCGGGACATTTAATTAATAGTAGGAAGTAGTGAACCCTAAAACATCCCAGAGCATTGCTTTCTTTCTTGACTGCCCAATAGTGGTAGTTACTCAGAAGGAGTATCTTACTGGAGTTAATATGAAATATAATTTAAATTACTGTAAAAGCTCTAATAGTCCTGCTCTCTTATACGCCTTCTTACCTACCACTTGCTAATTACAAATAAATTATTTGCTTACAATTATGTCATGACATTGGGGCTTGAAAATTATTTTATGTTTCGACTGATGCCGAGTATTATTTTACTGCCAGAGGAAGATTCGAAGAAGTGCAGCATTCTGCATGTAATTACTTACAAGTAATTCAGGTGAATCAATTCATTCATCTATTTTAAGTACCAATCAGTCAATCAACCACTCAACCAACTGGCTAATAAATCAGTCAATCAGCCAATTAAAAAATCAATCAATCAATCAATCAATCAATCAATCAATTAATCAATCAATCAATCAATTAATCAATCAGTCAATCAACAAATCAATCAATCTGTGACCTCAGTGTTGCCAATCCAAATAACAAATGGTCCAGTAATGACTAGTGACTTTATTTGATGCACAGATTATGACTCACTCTTTTACCACCCCAGACCGTGATGGCAGTAGATCTCGAGACTTTAGTTCTTTTTGGTTTGATAATTTGTCACCAATAAGCATTGTTACTGATTGCCATAATCTGGTACCAAAGAAAAACAAAAGGAATAGCCTCTTTCTAAATCATTTCAGAATAGTCTGAAACCTAACAGGCAATGAACTGACAAAAAGGGATCAGACTGTGGTGAATCAGTCAATCGATGTAGTTTTCCCCATAAAGAGAATTCAATCAAATGGGCCTGACTCTTCATTCCTGGGATAGTAGTGGGGGGGGGGGGGGGGATAGTCCCCAGAAAAAAGATATGGGGGTGTGCTCATCAGATATTTTGAAGTAGAGCCCTAAAAGGTGTACTCCCGGATTCATTAAATTTTCATACATCATCCACTCAGTAGTACTGAGGGGTCAGTCAAAGTAATCAATGACATCAAAATGTTAAGCAGAAAAAGACAAAAAAATATATAACCTTATTTCAAAACTGCTCTTCAAATTTTTTATTTGAATTGATAAAGTTTGTCTGGGAATATAACTAAAAGTACAAATTTCTTAACCAAACCCTTATAATAAACTGCCATATTTTCCTGACCTCAGGTTGATGGAATAAAAACCTGCAAGAAAAACAAGGCAGATTTTAATTATCGCAATTATCAATAGTAGGACAGTCAGTGTGCATGCGCCAGAGAAAAATGAGAGACTGCTCGTAGTCTATGAGAATGGTACCAACTTGGGCCGCTACGACTTCAGATCGACTCCAAATGCTTACCTCTGTTTACACGAAACGTACAAAACATGAAGCTAGTATAAAATAATTATCATCTTAGGCTGTGTTTACATGAGTGATTTTATCCCGAGATGACTTTCATATCGGTGTCTGGTCATTTACCTGTAAGTTTTTACGTGGTTTGGAGCTGAAATGGTGTTTACCCCGGGACGATTTCATCCTGGTGCTGAAGACCGGGATGAAATCGTCCCAGGGTGAACACATTTCAGCTCCAAATCATGTAAACATTTACAGGTAAACAGCGCTTTCAATAAGCACCGACGGCCGACGAAAAGCGTCGGCTATTTCACTCAGAAAAGTTGGCTACTTTTTGCCCTGAATTAAAGTAATTAAAGGAAGATTGTTTCAAACCCTTGTTCATACAGTCGGTTACTCTACTCAAACCAGCTGCCTACTTCAAATTTTATTGAAACCCCTGGGTAAATAACCAGACACCGCGGTGAAAGTCACCCCGGGATGAGATAAAAGTCATCCCAGGATAAAGTCACTCATGTAAACAGGGCCTTAGGCTGGTTTAACTCATCACTGCTGCTGAACCAATATGAATGACTCAGAACGGTTTGAAATCAGACTGGGGAGCCACTTAAGCATGAACAGGGTTCCAGTTGGTCTGAGATATTTGTTTTGGGTATGCACGTTTAATAAGTGGCCTTGGAGCATTCCAAGCTGTTGGATAATACATAAACTGGATTTTTAAGGATGGGATGGTTGCAGACCATATTAACACAAACAGAGTTTAGATTGGTCTCAGGTAAACACCTCATGCCAGTCTGACTTTCAGACCGGTCTCATGTAAACAAAATAGTACCAGTCTGAGTTTGCACCGGTCTCATGAAATCAGGGAGTTACTGCCCCTGGGTCTCTGAGGATGTTGTTAAACATTCTTGAGAGCTGCTCGACTTTAGGCTAACGGGGTGTTTACATAATACCAGCATGATTTTCATTCTGGTACAAGTTCCTCCCGATTTCCTCTTGTTTCTCTGTATTTGTTTAATGATTACAGCACAAAATCTCATAACTGTACAAGTCATACCCGTGTGAGCTTGCCCCAGTAAAGGTACTGGGTCACAATAATCACTGTGGTATGGAAACCCATACCTGGTATAACTGTTTGATTCATTCTGCATTAAGTTTTAACCCTTTAACCATCAAGAATAAATCTTACATCACCGTGAAAAATGGATTTTGTAACTTAAGTGGGTATAAGGTTTTCATCACCTTCACCCCAATGGAAGTCTTGATGGAACACTCACGGAAAAGTTGTGATTTAATTTTATCCTTGGTTCAACTGTTATTTTCCTTTGTGAGTATTAGGATTGCCAAATTTTCTTTTTCCGAAAAGGCTGTTTTAGCCACCCAGTCTTCTATGTGTTTACACGACAATATAAAACAGATCATGCTCAAATTCCGCACTACAGAAATTTGTGCTTGTTGGCACACACTTAAAGGCAGATGGTTTAAATATCTGGTGTATTTGAATGATCTTGAAACTGTTTAACTGTGCTTAATTATGTTTGACTGGGTTCAGAAATTGGAATCAAACACTGCTGTATGCATATTATTGGTCTAATTGTGTTCAACTACCGAACCCAAATTAAACCGATCATTGCATTTGACCCAGTTCATTTTCCTGAACAGTAAGATAGTACCTACGCTGGGATAATTATATGATTGATATCTTCCATGTGCATACCTTCACTGTAAGAAAAGCTGCATCACTGATCACTGCTGACATATACATGCCTAGTATAGATAAAAAAGGATCAGTGAAAAAAAACAACTTCAGGGCTAAAATTGACAGTCTCCTGGTTGCCAGTAGCAATTTAAAACTGACCAGGGCCACTAAAAGTTGAGGGTTTTTTTTATTGACATGTGACTCCAGTCTTACTTAGAGTTCTACAGTATGTGGTACTTTTTCCACATGATTATTGGCGAAATCCCTGGATAAAAGACTTACTTCTCACCCGGGTTGGGAGGGGTCTATTCAAGTAAATATGGTTTTAATTTTTTTTACTTAGACTAGAGGATTTTGAAAGCCACTTTATCTAAATGGCCTGGTCCACTACACTAAGCGAGCAAGTGAAAAGACCCTGGGGACGAGGTTGGAATTCAAGGATACTGGCCCGAGTTGCAATTCAATGATTCAAGCACTGAAGTTAATTTTTTACCCTGCAAATTATGGAATAACTTAATCAGTAAAAGTAGAGAATGAGATGTACAAAAAAATTACATCCACCTGCTTTGAACTTGATTGTCTTAAGCATATTTTCCCAAAAGTGATCAACACATAACTTTTAATAAACGTTTTACATGTACCTAATTCGAAATTTAAATTTGTTGTTTGTCATCAAATCATGCCAACTATAGCTTTGAACCTTACTTGATTTAAGAAACATTCGTGAGTCATTAGATGTATATAAATAATTTGCGAGCAGCGAAGACAAGCCCAGCTAATAAACGAATGGAGTTGGAGATAAAATAAAGCAGGACGTACCTAATCGATATTTTCGATACTCGATAAAAATCGATGGTAATCTATCGTAATCGATACTAATCAATCGATTGATGTTGGAAATCGATAGAAATTGATCACTCACTTTCTTGTGATTATCGATTTTGATCGATTTTTGTAATTGGCTATCGATTTTATCGATTTGTTCGACAATTATCGAAAAAAATGGACGGAGTATATTCACTTTCGTAAAGTGTTCAGTTTCAGCGTCTGGTTGATCCTCCCTAGAATGAATCACAAGTCACTAGAACTAATAAACAGCAGCTCAAATATATCCAATTAACAGCCCCTTAGCAATTATTTAAGATTGACTACAGGATTTTAAATTTTGCTAAAAAAACTTAAAAGGATCGAACATAAGTGGCCTACAAATCTAAACAAGCCCTCCGCGTTATGCCGTCATGCGTGTCTCCTCACATTAGCGCTTGAAATTCTTCGAGAACGGGCGACAATTTGTCAATTTCTGCAGCTTTCTGTCACTTTTAATCTAGGCAGAGACTCCGGATATTTTTACAAAGATTCTCGAATACAAATGCACGTAAAATTTCCTTCGCTTTGTACATTAGTTGGCGATATTCAATTCTCGTAAGTACGGCACAGACGGATGAGCACAGAGTACAGCGCCATAGGACTGCTGGGCTGGAATATTGCCTGTCAGTGATCTTTGAGAAAGAAACTTAGAAAATTAGCGTTCCATCTGCATTGGAGAAAGAACTTACATCGCTTTTAATCTTCAAAGTCGATTCGAAGGTAAGCTCGAGGGTAAGTTTTGACATCCCCCTCAGGAAGAGCTTTTATCAATTTTCTGAGGAGATCGAATTTAAAGTATGGCCACGTTTTTTTAATCAACTTTCATCTATGTGCCAAAAAAACTTGTGATTATCGATTTCAATCGATTAAATTGACTAATCAATCGAAAAATATCGAGTACTATCGAGTATTATCGATTAATCGATCAGCTTTCCGATGATCGATTCCCATCGATTAGGTACGTCCTGAATAAAATATGTTATGTGCTATGTTATGTTGTTATGAGATGTTTACAACATGTAAGCTTAAATGATGCTACACAAAAGAATTTAAGCTTATCTGCCAGTATCAGCATTAGGAGAATAGCCTGACCTTCTTGCTTTAAGCAATAGCTGTTTAAAACATTAATTTTAACAGCAACGCTGTAATTAAAGTTACTGAAAACATAAAGGATGCGATGCTACACTTTTACTTGGCCGACAAATAACATACGATTCACAGACGAGTGTACAAAGACTGCATCACTTCATATAACGTTTATTTTAAGACTTACGAAACTTAATAAACTTTAGTTACCAACCTAAGTGTCTATCTTTCGGCTTTTTGCTACCGGAACGAAAATGGCAAATTATTTAAGCACTGGACTAACGATAAATATGAAACATTAAACTATAATGATCGATCGGTAAAGCCCTGCTAATATTAAGCTGTTTACCGCAGACAATAAAAAGCTATAATTACACGTACCTGACATGAGCAATGCAGCGAAAAATGAAGTGCTGTCCTCTTTCCGAGAAACCATTAACAATTCTTTTGCAGAAATGGACCACAGAAAGCTAAAACACCTTTTCACCCCATTTTTCAGCTTTTGTCGCTAGCTATGCCGCCGTGCCTAAAACGTGTACCAGTCTTCCTGAGCAATCCGTGACATTGGTGCCCAGTACTCCGCGTGCCTGCAAATTTACATCCCTAAGCTATATGAAAACGAATTTAAAAAAAAAACTGTTAACGTAGTTAGAAAGAGCATAGTTTGAAACCAAATATGCTGATTCGTTTTTACATTTATATTAAAACCTCACAAAACAGGGGATTATCAAAAGTTTAAGGTTCATTTTTCATCGTGCTTTTTTCAAAAGGAAAAATAATAATGGACGTTTTTGAATAACTTGCAATTCTTTCTGCAATATTGCTGTGAGAAATTACGAATTTATTGAGCTTAAAGCAGTTTTAAAGTGATTTGAATTTTCTGTGCGCTCTGGTCACGTGACCAATGACGTCACAAGAGTGAACATTTCATGGTCGTTACTTTCATGTGAAGTTCTGTTAACTGGCCAAGCTTTGTTTCTCTCCGCCTTAAACTACCATAGCTACTGACTCCTTACCAGTCCCCTGGGAAATGCTCCTGTACAGAGCCACCTTAACTTTCAAATGCCAGATGTCAACTGGCAATTTCCATATTGCCCATTCCAATGACTATCAGGGCACGTTATCTACTTTTGAATTGATAGAGGCCTGTTCTTGCAGAGAGCGAAAACATATTTTTTGCCATAGTCACGAGAATAATAACGTCATCACCCTAACGTTAATATGAGGGATAACTTTCACGAAATTGTAAATAACACATTGTACAGCATTCTCTTCGACCACAAATTAACTAAGTTATTTTGCATTGAAATTTTTCTGGTGCAAAGCATTCCGGGAAGGTTCTTATTATAATTATAATATTGTTTTTAATTATTATTATTATTATTATTATTATTATTATGGCCATGAGGATGTACATTAGATTTGAGTGTAAAAAATAAGGAGTGACTTAAAAATTAGGTCGCCAGAGAGTCTTTAAATTTTAAACTGTTAAACTGGACTTCAGACTTATGAGGTGTTTAAACTGGTCCAAAACAATTTTTTCTTTTACTTTATTACTATTTTTCCCGATCCCCGATCACCCATCCTCGATCCCCGATCCTCCATCCTCCATCCTCCATCCTGGTTTTCCAGGAAAACATAAACAGCACGTGCACGCAGTTACAGTTGTGACAATTCATTGCGCTAACGAATTAAAATTGTTCATGTTTTAAGGAATACAAAGTTGCATATATATTTCTAACAGTGTTTTGTTAAATAGTTTAAAATACTGCATAACAGATCAGAAATACATGTAATCATTCACTTGGACTCAATAAGCCCAAGGTCTAGATTAACATAATATCCTTTTTTTCAGTAATTCAGACGCAAATTGTATTTTTTCACTCTGGTTTGAATCTCTGGCCGAAACAAGTGAACGTTCACACATTCTTCGTCTAAATCCAGAAATCAATTGCACGTTGATATTAAGCAGATGAAGTTTAAATTGTTCAAAGTCTCAAAGTGCGGTGGCGTTCAAAATCAGTAAACATAAAATCTTGCACGAAATCTATCCAAAGTGTTGCTGCTTGCAGTTCGTTATAAGCACATTTATCCATTGTTGTTTTCAGTTCATTCCAAGCACATCTCACTTCGTTTCTTGGTGTCTTTTGGACGTCCGCCAAAGTAACAATTGAGTAGAGTCGACTAGTAAACAGAAATGGCATTCCACGTGTATCAGTCTACATGTCACGTGTACAAATCACGTTTAACAATATACTTTGCATGGATCACCTCATAGTTAGTAGATCACCGTAACAAAATGAAAGTAATGGATCCTGTAGTTAAGGATCTAACCAGCAAAAAATAAAGAACCAAATACGATAAAAAAGCAATGCTGATTCAATGGTAGGGAAACTGTATATATTTTATCAGCATTTCAAAAGGCACAGCCTTTCTTCTTTCGGGTCGTATATCACGTGTAGTAATTTTTTTTTTGATGATATGTTTTGCTCAAATCGAAACGTACAAAACACTGTTGGACAGAAATACTTCATATATTTCAGTTGAGGGAAACTGAATTACGTACCTTACAAGAAGGAATGTTTGAAAACAAAGGATATACCTTTGATATTTGCCATTAATTATGTTTTAACATTTTAGCATTCAGATTTTTCTTCCGTGGAAGTAAATCTTCTCACGTTTTACAGCGGTTTTCTCTAACACGCGCCCCTCAAGGAATTTCTCCCAACGGCCAAATGTGTATTTGGTGAATGTCAATCATCTGTTTCTATGACAATTTTTTTCGAATTCCCGCGCGCTGATTGGCTCTTGCTGATTGTCATATGTAACGCAATCCTGTCTGGGGCCGTGGATGAACTCTGCTGTGCCCTCGGGTCCTGAAAAGTTTTGTGACAGAACTACAGCAATTCTGGAAATGTTCCTGGAGGACACAATCGGTAATATGTAAATTTTGACCTTTAATTGACTGACTTTCTCAGAAACCAACTGCGAAGCAAAAATAATAGGTTATTTGCGATTATTAGACTGACAGCGAAAATTTTTGAACAGCCGGAATAAGACATTTGCTGATCGACCGCGAACTCAGAGAAGTAATTCAGTGGATTTAAGCACTTAAATCGAAGAAATTAGAATAAAGGTCAGTCTTATGCAGATTTGCTTCCGAAGTTTACTTTCGTTAAGTTTGCCTCTCGTATTTTCAGGTGTTTTGAATGCATTTGTGAAGCCATGCTCGATTCAATGAATAAAACCATTGCTGAGCGATTTGTTTTGGTACTTTTCAAGTAAGCTTAATAATTCAGAGTCTGCCATATTTTGCTGTCGGTTAGAAATACACAAAATCGTCAAAGCGCGGTTAAACCTTCCCGCAAGATTTTTTTCATCATTTCACTCATCGCTAAATTTACTGCTAAATTGTTTTTCGTTCAGTGCGCGTTCTAATGAATTGTCATAGAAACAGATGATTGACATGCACCAAAAACACATTTGGCCGTTGGGAAAAAATCCTTGAAGGGTGCGTGTTAGAGAAAACCGCTGTAATTACGGCGTTGGCCGTCACAGAATGGTGAATTGATAGTGTTTCAAGTGTGTCTGAACGTGCCTCTTCTATCAAAACATCCTCGGAGACCCAGGGGCAGCCAGTCGGGACGACGGGATTTTCATGGGCAAAAGTTTACAACAAGAGCGGGAGAGCCCCTGGGCACTTACTCTTACCGAACGAGTTCCAGAAGCGTTTGAAATCCCGCCTTCTGATCGGCCAGAAAAATATTTTTCTGGCCAATCAGCGTGAAACTGACTAAACGATCAAACATCCATTCACGTAATACGCGTAAGCGCGATTCTTTGAATACCTCGTTGTTTAGAACTACCGCTGGTCAGCGCACCTTCCAATATCGCGCGGCCAACATATGGAACAATCTAGACAGCCAAATGAAGAACTATAGCCTGAAAAAGTTCAAGGTCGAAATGAAGGACAAATTACTCAGTAGTTTATTATGATAATATTACGCATTGATACTCATTGATATATACATATATATTTATTAGATAATTTTTATGCTATTTATTGTACATTAGGATTTTAGTATTAATTATTATTATATTATTGTAAATAGTTATTGAAAAGCCTGTCAAGGAATAACCATTAAAGACCATTTCCATTTCCATTTAAGAGGAACAGCCGGGCGACTCTCATGTCTTCTTACACGAGGTTGTTTTCCTCATCGAACGCCGTAGTAGCGTGGCCCGTTCAACGGGAACATTTTTGAGAAGAGCTTCAGAAAAAAATAAATAGATAATAAATAAACGAAGTCGGGGAAATCGCAAACTATAATGTGGCCGCAAGAAAACAAACACTCACAGGGAATTTCTCACGGCGGACTTATCGAAGGTATCGCAAGTTTTTAGAGCTAGCGACTTCCCCTTTCTCCAATGTAACTAATTATTTCTCCTTGTTCGTTGATCTTCATCTGAAACTTTCCATCTCTGATGCACGGGCCACGCAACTATGTTGATCGAGCGTATCATGTCACGTACTAGACTTCGCATCGACCGTTAAGCAGAAAATCGCCCAGATCGGCCTCCAGAAGCTCGGAAAAGCAATAAAAACGCAGCAATCACAAAGCAGGTAATGTTTTTCAAACTGTATTTCCATTTTAATGCATTTTCAGCGGAAAACCGCCCATTATTTTTGATCGGATTTCAGTTCCATACAAACACTCATATTACGCTTTGGTTAACTGTAGTTCCCACGCTCGAGCGACATAGTTGCGTGGCCCGTGCATCGGAGATTCCCCTTGGAAAGTTTCAGACGTAGTTCAACGTACAAGGAGAAATAATTAGTAACATCGTTTACTCGAGTAGCTATTAGCCTCATGCAACACTTGAGAAAGGAGAAGTCACTAGCTCTAAAAATTTACGATACCTTCGATAAGTCCGCCGAGAAAAATCCCGGCGAGTGTTTGTTTTCTTACGGCCACGTTATAGTTTGCGATTTCCTCGACTTCGTTTAAATATTATTTATTTATTTTTTCTGAAACTCTCCTCAAAAATGTTCCCGTTGAACGGGCGACGCTACTACGGCGTTCGATGAGGAAAACAACCTCGTGTAAGAAGACATGAGAGTCGCCCGGCTGTTCCTCTTCGCTGCTTGGCCAGAAAAAAATTTTTCTGGCCAATCAGAAGGCAGGATTTCAAACAGTTCTGGAACTCGTTCGGTAAGAGTAAGTGCCAAGGGGCTCTCCTGCTCTTACTGTAAACTTTCGCCCATGAAAATCCCGTCGTCCCGACTAGCTGCCCCTGGGTCTCCGAGGATGCTATTAAAAAGGACGACTTGATCTTCTGTAAGAAAAGAAACTCAATCGTAACAAATGGAACTTACCAGAAACTCAATTATCCACGGTTTGGTTGTCATTTACTTAGCGTTTTGCACACGCGTTGTGGTATTAGGAGTGAAGAGTGATGTGTACGTCATAAGGTCTAATTACTTCGCTCTTCTGAACATCAAACAAATTTAAAATTCATGGCCGGTTTGTGGATAGATAAGGTTGAAACTCTCCAGTGTTGCTCCAGGCACTTTTTAACTACACCCGGCTTGAAAGAGGTGAAAATGGCTTAAGATCCCGTCTAGCAGGTTGACATCCACTGTGAAATTCGCTAAACTTTTAACAAGAGTTTTTCATCGCTACATTTTCTGAATATCGGGCTGTACGTCTGTACCTACCTGCTTAGGAAATAAGTCTTCAAACATTATCAAGATGTGGTTTCCGGTGTTTTTCTTCGTTCCTGTTCATTCGCACTAAGGTAAAAGAAAAATTCATTTATTTGCACGCTCAATGTAAAGAACGCACTATATGAACAACTAGCTTTCATTTCCCTTTCGCCTGTCACTTTGCTTTCTTGCTGTTTCGGCATTTGCCAAAAAAACAGTTCACTAGGGTCAAATGCGTTTTGTTCCACAACTTCATTTGCGATTCTCATCTGTTTTTCGTAACTCATTTTGAATGAGGACATATTTCGTTTTTGAAAGAAAGTTCATGCGACCAAAGCTTTTATGACAGATTTATATTACAGGTTTCTTTATTAAATTACAAAGATAGTACCGACTCCTCTATTGCGCGCTTAACCGCACACATTTCTCTCACTGTTATTACGAACTATCATTTACATCTTCAGGCATATGTACACAGTTGGCATACAAACGATTGTGAAACAGAAACTTACACTTGTTGTTGTTAAACTCTCCAATGCAAGTAATTTGAATATTTTTGCCTGTCTTCCCATGGAAAACGAAAGGTCTGTTGTATATCGGATGCATTATTCATTCAATTTGTCTCTGTATTATTAGTTTATAGGAAAGGCATTTTCTCTTAGTGTAGCGTGAATTCGCATAAATGTGCTTCAGCTATCTTATCTTTTTTATCTTCAATAGCTAGAATATTTCTTTTCTTTTTTCAGAAAATAAACTTTCGAAAAGGATGATTGGAAAACTGTTTTCGGGTTATCTTTAATTTTTTTATTGTATTTTGTTTTAAAACAGGCTCCCTTAATAGGTTATGTCGCTATATTGAGAATTATCTCATTGAAAAGTAATTTATTTCAGTCAGCGTTGGAGAAAGAGTAACAGATAGTCAACCATGTGTGTGACTTGTAGACGTAGCGTGCCCTGAATTTGGTGCGATTTAGAGGCCACTCTTGGCGATGTAAATAATGCTATCTCAGTAGGGTCTGCTTACACAAGCAACTAAATAAACAGAAGCGCTCTTAAATCAACGGAGATGCGAAACGAGTTGTGATCTGGACGCTGCCAAATTCTTTTAGTTAAAAAACGAAAAACAAAACAAAAATGAAAACAAAACTGGAATGGACAGTAAGGTCGAATATCGTTTCCATGGCTCCGACATCCGTTTTCAGGCTCAAAGAAACTGACTCAAAATTACAAAAGCGATAACTCTAACTGTTTGAAGAACCCAAACCTGCCAGAGTCAAGTTCGAGAAGTTGTGACAAAGTTCAAAATTGTTCAGCTGATTAAAAAATACTAAATAAAATAGAGGAATAAACAGACAAACTATGGAAATATGTCTCACACCAGTTATAGTGATACTTAGGCTTCACGCTGTTTTCCAATTAGAAACCTTAAACATTATTTTGATTGACTTTCGTCGTTCCTAGTAATAAACTGACAAGGTTTTCATCTTATGTAAGAAAAATCAAGATTAGAATTCTGTTTGAATTAAAGTTTGGATTTCTGCATGCCTATGAACTTGCTATGCCAGTCGTCTTGATACATAGCATACTGTTGGCCAAATTGAAACTTGAGAGCACAAGGAATAAGAGTTCGCCCGGCAAGATAAGAATTAGTGTTCGTAATCTCAGTCGCAAAGTTTCGTATTTTAATGCTTGGCTGCGGTTGGAGCTTTGTAAATGCTGCAAAATGCACAAAAGAGGATCATTGTTTATGCAGAAGTTTGTTCGTAAGGGGCTCGTACTATTGCTGATGGATTAAACTTAAAACAAGGAGCAATCTGGTGAGTCGGTAAACACTTCATTCCTTGTCTGCTTTCATTGGCCTCGGGCAGTGATTTGTTCTGGCTTCAATGAGGACTAAAAACTGTTTGTGAGAGCAACCAGGGCTGCGCTGATAAAAGTTGGCAGTCAAAGTCTATAGTCAACATTAAGTTGACTGCACGAGAAGCCAAAATGTAGTCATTCAACAGCCAAAAAATATTTATCATTTGATAACTTCCATTTCAACATTAATTACACTGTCAAAAATTTAATGTGCCGGTAAATGGTGTGGTTGACCTATTGGTCAAGATAGGGGAACACTCAAGCTGTGTTGCTGTTTGGACGTTTTTATGTTACGTTCCTAAAATGCTCTAGGAAATCTTTATGCCATTGTGTGTGCTAGCTCTTTGGAAATTAGATAGACTAATTGCAAGATTAAAGACGCCTAAAAGAGTGATGTTTTCTGAAAGGATCCTCGGGTTTCTAAGTCCGTGATTAGATTTCTGCCGTGGTTACGTGTACAATCTTAATCATCAATCAACTCAGACTTCACAGTTCTCGATCTCGTCATCATTTAACCTTATCTATCTTAGACAAATGTCAGTGAACAATTTGATTCAAACCTGTTCGTCTTTGTATGGTTATTTAGAAAGTGTTTCTTGTCAGCCCAATGTCAAACAAACAACTTATTATGCAAACAAAAACCATCTATTCCTTTTTAGTACCGTATTTCATCCATTGAACGCAGCCAAGTTCAATACAATCTACAATGAGTTAAAAAACAAGATATGATACTCTGTTTACTTCAATACCACGCGTATCTAATGTTAAGAGAATACAATATAGAGCACTCAAGCATGACCTTTTTTCTCATACGTGTTGTAACCTTTTCTTAATCGACTTGACTACATGTAATTAAGCATAATTTAAAAAAAAACCTTTTCCCCAGAATCAAGCAGTTTTTACAAAATTTCTTCGTTCGTGACCTCTCAAAAATACTTTCATGACTAAAAGCGCCGTCTCGTCCAGATAACACCAAATGCACTTACCAATATATACGTAATCTTAAACGAGCAATTCAAACATATTTTAAAAGCTGATCTCCCAAGTCTAAAAATCTTCAAATGCTTCACGCGCTCTGTAACACAAATATGACACTTTTTTGCTCTTTTTTCCTTCTCCTACGCTCAAAACATTATTTTTCTCTCTGTTGTTATAAGCTCGACTAACTTGCACCATAAACGTGTTCCTGTTGTATTACTCGTTGACTATTGTTTACTGCTGACAGAGGAAAATAGCGCATTACATTCATATTTCTACCTTCTAAGAATGGTTTACACAGAAATGCGTCGATTCGCCCACATAACGCATCGTGTCGTCACATGACGACACGAGCGTAAAAAATGAATTTAGCGCTAATTTGAGGAAAACGTGAAAATTAAAACGTGTAAGTCCAAGATGGCGGAATTAACTGGTAAAACAGGTGATTTCTCGTTATAAATTCACTATTCGCCATGCATTTCAAGTGTATGACATTGTTCATTAATTAAATAAACTTTTTTATAATCAACTGGCTTCATTTTCTTGTTTATTAAATGAAGCAGATCAATATAAAGTAATTCAAGATGGCGAACACCAAAATGGCCATTTTATCTCTAATATGAAATTTATCTGCATAATTTCATCTCTTCCAAAAATAAATTCAGAAAATATAATTATTATAGATTCCCTTTATACCCAACAAAAGAATTTTTACTCCTTCGGGTACATTGTTCAGTAAATTTATTGCTTTAGAGCTTCTAAGTGAATCATTAAAACTTAACGTTTATGACGTAGCTATGACGTCACATGCCGTTACTATGGTGACAAAATGTCTTAACTCGTTAGCGTTTGTGCAAGCATCGATCTGTGCAAATTTTTACAGAACTTTTATCATTTGTTTATCACAGGTAGTTTCAGTTGGTTATTTCAATACTTATTACAGCATAATGACGCCATTACTGTTACCGGTAAAGATAAAACTCTTTAGAGACATCGGAAGGTTTTTGGACATGCTGCTGTTAAAGTTTTGTGAATACGCATTCAAAACTGATGGAAAATTGATTAAATACGTTTTTGAGCAATAAAATCATATAAATGACGTCATAATTACGTCATACAGGTCACAGTGACATCACAGTATCTGTGGAGATTCGAATAAGCGCGTACACTATCCTGTGCAAATTTGGTGGCCATAGCCTAAGCGGTTTTAAAGCCTAGTCTGAATAAATTTAACCTTTTTCAAGTTCGGTTGGTCAGTGGAAAAACGCCATTCAGAGGCCGAGTTGAAGTTTTGCTTAGTGGAGTATGGAGACCGGTATGTGGTCATGACTGGGATCTGCAAGACGCTCATGTTGTTTGTCGCCAGCTGGGATACAATGGAGCTAAAGCGTCAGTTGATAGTCAAGTGAGGACTCAACAATATTCTAGCAGGGAGCGTATATGGCTGGATCAAGTACAGTGCGCTGGTAACGAATCCTCGATACTGAAGTGCAGGCATAACGGTTGGGACGCTTGCTTTGGTGATATATCAGCAAGTGTAGTCTGCAGCCCTGAAGGTACAAAATAAATGTTAGAGCTGATTATGTTAAATGTCGCAAAATCGTTTAGCGGCTGGATAATGTTATCCACCGGATAAATCGCTATCCAGTGGATAAATGTTAACGAAATAAATTTCACTATCCGCTGCCTGATACTGATTTATCCGGTGAATAGAGTTTAATGAAAAATAATTCAAAAATTTGGAGGGACATTCATTTCTTAAGCTATTTAATGTGTTCAGTCTAAAAGTTATGTCAAGACTTATGTTCTGAAAATAACTGCATAAAAAAAATATTGTTAAATTTCCGTCTCGGTTATTGAATTTCTAGCTTCGCCTTTGTTCACCGCACACAGGTTATCAGGGAATAACTCTGCATGCTTTTTGCTTTGTGATTGAGCAAACCGGATGTCCTGTCAAGCGCAACGCCGTTCAGAGGCTCTCGCCACGCCACGCCCACTCCAAGTTGGCAGACATTTGCGTTTTTCATTATCTTGAACAATCTATTACGTTTTCAAGTTCATAAAGTGACAAACATAAAATTATGAGCCGTTTTATTGTTTTGCTTCAGCAGTAGGTCGCAATTTATGTTTAGACAATTATTTGGTTGATTACTATCACAAAACGACAAGTGTCCGCAAAATGCCGTGACACGATATAACGTTAAAAAAGGGCTGGTTGGAGAAACTAACATTCCGTTAGTGTAAATTTAGAGAAGCAACAGCTAATTGGTTTGAATCCAACCAATTTTGGCATTGTTTATACAGTTATTTTCCTTTTCTTTTTTTGCTTAAAATGTTAATTGTCCGCTATCTTGAAGTGGGCAGTAGTAATGTAGGCTCATATATATATGGGGAACTGAGCCTCGTTTTGATGTCGTGGCCTCGTTTGGATGGGGCCTCGTTTGGATGCAGCCGGAAGTGACGTCACCGGAACCGGAAGTGATCGGAACCGGAAGTGCCCCAAACCGGAAGTGACGTGTTTTTGAATGGGAAACCGCTGAGCAGTCGGAAAAATGGATCGTGGGCTCAGGGTGAAGTAAAACCGCTGAGAAAACGCAGGCTCAAAGTCCAAAGTCCAATTGGAGCAGCGGGAATAGGTATAAAAGGGTAAACACTAGGTTAGGGAGTAATCACGATGAGTTTTTACATCACCCTTATCAGTGATCAAGCACAAGGCACGGGTCAAAAATTTACGGCTCGACTTCCTCGTTCCTATTATTTGGTGGAAGATGATTGGGAAGCGGCGTTGGTTCATATTTCACACCCGGGGTTTAATCAACAATGGGGAGATCAAACCAAACAGAATTGGACGCAAGAAGATAGTCAAAAACATTGGATGAAAACCGATGTGAGATACATACCAAAACGTGCTGATGGAACGGCTCCTATTCAAGTCACCAAACAAATCCATTTACCCCCAGGGTATTATAACAATTTGAAAGAAGCATGGATTGTCATTGCGTACGAAATGGAAAAACAACACATGGAAGTCATGATGGATATAACCAAAATGGAGGTGGACGATCAATCGAAACGACAACAACTCGCGGCTCTCAATCTGGCTCAACCCTAAGTGAAAATCACCAATACAAGCATCGCCCCCGAATTAGATTCCCTGTATGTACTCATACCAGCCAACATGCAATTTGAAATGGAATGGAAATTGGCTGGCCTGATGGGCCTGGTGAAGGATGGAACGCCAACGCAACAAATTGTAGAAGAAAAAAATTATTTGGTAAAAAATATCGTGGATTACGACGATCGTCATAAATGGACACCCACCCGAGGTCCTGCCAACAAATACCCACCGTATGGCATTGTGTCCGTCAGCTTTACTCACCCCGATTTCAAGTATTATTTGTTCTTGGGTCCGAATCTTAGTCGACAAGTATTTTCCAGCACCCAAACGGTCAAACCCCAACAAGGGCAACAACAATTGATGATTTACACGGATCTGGTGTCACAGAGCATTGTGGGAAATCAAGAGAAAGGATTTTTACGTACCTTGGATGCCGGCAATACCGATCATCAATTTGATACCACGCAACGGATGTATTTTCCTCTTGGCAAAACCATCTTTGACAGCATTGCCATGGATATTCAAACAGCTGATGGACAACCGGCTCCTTTCAAACAAGGGAGAACTATCATTACCCTTGAACTGTCCAGAAAAAGTCAACGACCATGATTTATGTAGAGAATGAATAAAGATCACAACAAGTGTCATGGAACATCTTTTATTGATCCTTCGTATTGACAATAAGTAGAAAAAAATCCAAACATGGGGGGTGTCCTTTTTACGAGAAGCTGATACAGGTTTTCATGCGTCCAATGGCTAGGCTTTTGGTCTGACCCAGAAAGTAGAGGGTTTTGCGGTGACCCTCATAGGGATCTTGGAGTTCTCCCCAGAATCCTTCCAGGGCGTGCTCGTTGTCATAACAAATGCCATACCATATAGGATTGTTTTTCCAATCGTCCTTGACATGCTGGACAAACTCCGGGTCTTCTTTCCAGTCTTCATGGAGGACTTCAAGGACGACAAGAGGAACGTGGCAGGTAGAGCATAGGTGGGTCTGGCGGTCCTGTTGGTTGGCACAGGCGACATGACAAGGTTGACCACAACACCTCAACGTGGTATAATTGGCGAGCGGTGTCAAACAGATCACACATGGGTCGGGTTGAGCCATCAGGCGAAAGGATCAAAGAGTGGATTGATCAAGAGTTGAAACTCGGTGGAGGTGATGATCCCTTCTTGGTGGAGTCGGTACAGTTCTTGATAAGTGAGTTGGTAACGCAAGGGTTGGACCAGGTCGTGGATTTGTTTTCGGATCTCTCCCAAACGTTGTAGGATTTGCAGGGCTTGAGGACTGATCTTGTCGGCTTTAGGCTTGGCTTTGTCACCCATTCACCACTGGTAGAAGTTTTTTAAGGTTAATAAACACAATTCGTTCCGACTGAGATGTTTTTGACTATGAAGACGAAGCAGTTCAAAATAAGAAGCTTTGAAGCGGATCTCTTCCAAGTCTTTTTCGAGTCGAGACAACAAGGCTCGTAGACGATCAATCACTTGTTGGGCTTCTGGACTGAGGACTGGATCATCCATTCAGTGTGAAAGATGGAATGGGACAGGGGTTTTTTATAGAGAAACAAAAGGGTCACGTGGGAGGGAATGGGCCAATGAGAGAAAGGCCCATCATGCTTTGGGAGGGGAAGAGGTGGGGGACCCCCTCCCCCCTCCTTAGATAGACCATGGTGCATTGCGCGGATCAGGGTATATAGGGCGAGCGAGGCCACAGGACGTCACTCCTAGCTTTGAGTTCAGTCGTGTTGACTTATGTCAGTTGGTGGTTCGAAAAAATGTCGGAAACAAGAAATCCCTTGGGCTCCCTAGCCAGTGTTGTGAATGTGGGAGGACCAGACTACTTGAGGAGGAGAGCGGGGCGGGAGAGAACAGGAGTGGAACGCCAGACCAGAGTGATGAGGGAAAGACAACAGGAAACCTGGCGTCCTTTAACCCGTCAGCGCGTGGCCGCCTTTTTTGAATTATTTTTGCGTTGTATGGTGTGGACGGAGAATGGGGAGCGTGAGGGCCAGCCACATCCAGAGATTGTACAAGCGTTGCTGGGAGCCCTGGTGAACAAAATCATTCCTTGGGTGGACCGGCGTCGCATCCGCTCCCGGTTTGAACGTCACTGGCCCATGTCACTAGAACATTTTGAAGAAATGGACAATGACCTGGCGAATTATCTTCCTTCGGTGCATGGGGGCCACGCATGGCAACGAATTCGTGTGTATTTCGCAGACATGGAGAGGGAGCGAGAGGAGCGGCGGCGGGAGGAGCGGGAGGAGCGGGAGAGAAGACGGGAGCGGGCAAACCAAGTGCGACGTGTTTTGTTTCCTTGAACATTTTATTGTGAGTCAAGACGCATGTGAGTCAAGACCAACTATTTATGATGAACGTGCAAACTCAGTGATGTCAGTTTTTAAAATTTTTAATTAAAAAAAGAGTTGATGTTTTTTTACAAATGGTTGTTCGTGTTCTTTGCCACGCTGGGTGGGGCGCTCCTATTTACAATTGAAAAAGCTATCTACAATTTGAAAAAATAAAAAGTTAAAAAGAAAGCTATGTACAATTTCCAAAAATAAAAACTAAAAGAAAAGCTATGTACAATTGGAAAAAATAAAAACTAAAAAATATTGAAAATAAAAACTAAGAAATTACAAATGAAAGTCTTCCAGTTCCATGCGTAATTGATCAATGTTCTCGGGTAGACAGAACGTGCGGTTGAACAAGGCTTGAATTTCTGCTCGGGTTTTCTCGTCCACATCCCGGGATCCCACAATAGCACTGCTTTGATGAAGGGTGGGCTTTTTGGGTCCCCAAGGGCCAAATTGACTGCCAGTGACTAGGGTGGCGGCATTCTCATTGACTTGGTAGTAATGGTCCGAGCGGTACCATGATTGACTGGGTATGTCAAACAGGTAGACGGGTTTGCCTTGATCCATAGCCAATTGCACAGTCCAACCAGTGCCTCCTTTCACGCGTTTATGATCCGATTCCAAGATGCCAAAGGCATAGAAGGTATGGGCTTTTTTGGCCAATTGATAATTGCGTTGCAGCAATTGCAGGGTGTAAAAATGACTGGGCATTTTTTGCCTAGTTTCTCAGCCGCCTGGTGAAGATGGGGGTTGGCCAGCATCAGAACTTCCACGGTAGAAGGGGTGATGAAAGTGGCTCGTGGATGGTTCGGGGGGACGAGGACTTCTAGCTGCATCCCAAAGTGTTTGGCATGTTCTTCGACGAGTGCATCCGTACCTTTGGCTCCCCCGGTGTAGACCACATGTCCATGACCCACTTGCAGTTCCAAGGCACCGAGATCTTGTTCTCTGATCATGTTGATGTCTGGGGGCATGGCTTTGAGAATGAAGATCTAGAGGCCAAGGGAGCTCCTTAAATAGGGAAAGTTGACCAATGGGAAGACAAGAGGACCTTATTTGGAGAGGCAAAAGCTGACCAATGGGAAGATAGCAAGTCCTTATATGGGTAGGATAAGCTGACCAATGACAGTCAAGGGTCCAAGGTATAAAAAGGCATGGGCAGTGGGGTGAAATCAACCTTGAGCACGATGTCTGTCGATCGGAAGAGAAAGCCAACCCATCCCCCAGAGGGGAAGAAGAAGAAGAAGGCCATTCAACATATGACGCCCGTGGACTGTGATCCTGTGGTGCGCGAAGTGGTCGAAGACACCCGAGCTGCAGTGGACGACACCCGAGCTGCGGTGGAAGATATGATGAAAGAATTGAATGATATGGTGTCCCCGCCTGAATACATGGTGACGTATGCCGAAGATCCTCCTCCCAGTTCAGTGGACTATATGGTATGCCCTTGCCATGATGCGCGTTTGGAGGCCCGAGAATCTCAAAAAGGATGGAAGTATGTGAAATGTCCCATGCAACCGTGTTTGCTGTTTTGTGGACAAGATCAAGCCTTGGAGTATATGAAAGCCGTGTATAGTCAACCTCATGTAGAAGTGTTGGACATGTGGGGTGGTTTGCAATGCTTTTGCCGTGAACCCGCCACGCTTCAACAGAGTCATTCGACTCAGAACCCCGATCGCTTGTTTCTGAATTGTTCCAAGAAAACGTGTGGCTTCTTCCGATGGGCTGATCAACCCTTGGGTCCCAAGTACTGGAGTTGGTTTCATGACAACCCTCCCAAAAAAGCCGACCAACAAGCCGAAGCACCCCACCGTGATGGTCCTGGTCCTCCAGTCCGAAGGAAAGAGGATCGGCCCCTGACAGATTATGAGAAACAATTGTTGCGAGAAATTCAAGATCTCAAGAACCGTCAAGAAATGATGGTAGCCCCAGCTCCACCGCCCCCCAAGTACAGTGACAGTGTTGACAACTGGCAGAAAGGTCTTGAGACCATCACCTGTGGACGACTCTTTTAAAATGAGAGAACGAATAAAATGTTTTTATTTAGTCCATGGAGTCTGTATGTGATGCGTGGGATTCTGTCTTGTCCCTGGGGCAATGGCAATGTCATCAAACCCTTTGTCAAGTCTTATATGATCATCAACCCGGGTCCCAAATCCCCATACCCCCTTGTCCCGAGGACACGCATCCTCTCCACCTCTTTGAAGAAACCCATGTCGACCGCAACTTGTATCGATGGGTGGTGTTTGTCTTATGGTTAAAAGCTCACCCGAACGCCTGGCGATGGTATCGAATCATTCAAAAGGCGCATCCCCACACGGTCCCCACCATATCGACCTTATGGGATGAATGCCAGAACGTATGGCCCCTCGAAAGAAAAACACCCCATCATGGTTGAATCGTTACCACGATCCTCGAGCCCCCGGCAGTTTAGGAGGCGTGCAACGGTTTGCTAAAGCCCATCGTCTCCCTTTAAAAAAAGCCCAACGGGTTTTGGAACGGGATTTGGCCTACACGTTACATAAACCGCGGCGTCGTCGTTTTCCCACCGTCCCCGTGATCGTAGGGGGATTAGATGATCAATGGGCGGCAGATTTAGTGGAAGTGCAACCGTTGGCCAAGTATAATCGGGGTATACGCTACTTGTTGACCGTCGTGGATGTGTTGTCCAAGTACGCGTGGGTACAACCGTTGAAAGACAAAACCGGGGTGGCGTTGGTTCATGCCTTTGAGAAGATTTTGAAACAAGGACGACGTCACCCGAATCGATTGCAAACGGATCGAGGGAAAGAATTTTACAATCGGACCTTTCAACGATGGGTCGACGAGCAAGACATTCAACATTTTTCGACGGAAGGGGATGCGAAAGCCAGTGTGGTGGAACGATTTAATCGGACCTTGAAAGAACGGTTATACCGTTATTTTACCGCGGCCAACACCTTACGCTTTGACGATGTCTTACCCGAGTTGGTGCAAGGCTATAATGCCACCCGTCATCGAAGTATTGGTATGCCCCCTCAAGACGTGACATGGGACAACGAAGAAGCGGTGTGGAAACGATTGTATAGCCAACGGTTGAAAGGTCAGAAAAAACCTAAATTCAAAGTGGGAGATCGGGTCCGTCTCAATAAGATTCATCGTACCTTTGAAAAAGGGTATCTACCCGGTTGGACCGAAGAAGTGTTTGTGGTGCATCGTGTGGTCCCTGGCCCTGTACCCACGTATAAGATTCACGAATGGGATAATACCCCCGTCCAAGGTACGTTTTATGAAGAGGATTTACAAAAAGTCCATGTGTCCGATGTGTTTCGGATCGAGAAGGTACTTAAGCGACAAAAAGGTCGTTGGTTGGTCAAGTGGAAAGGGTGGCCAGACAAGTACAATAGTTGGATTCGTAGTCAAGACGTGACGTCTCTCCAACCACCCAAGAGGAAAAAGACAAGCCCACCCAAAGAGACAAGTCCCCCCAAAAGACGACGACGACGTGACTAAACAATGACGTTGGTGCCCAATTCTTCGTTTTACGTGACGTTGATGAGTCATGCGAGTACCAAAGAGTTTCCTGGGAACAAGAGTCATCATTTCAGAAACCGATTGCCTAAACCCATCCGATTTATGGGACGAGGATGGATGGTGGGTATGGTGAGTTTATCCTTACCCACCATTCCCGTGATAACGGAAGAAGGAGGCGTGGGCGATTCCCATCCTCTGTTGTACGTACGATGGCACGAACGGGTGTATACCAAAGACGATCAAGGGAACGATCGCTGGTACCATGAACGTCGCGAACTCACTGTCTACGGTCGAGATATGAGAAAGGAGATGGCCTCGTCGACGGGATCGCACTTTTTTCATCAACTGGTGTACCGTTACGAGCAAAGCCGTGCCAAACAAACCGCCCCCAAAAACAAATGGGCCGAGGACAATGGCGTCAAATTGGTTCCGACCTTTGAATGGACCTCCGAAGGGGATTTGTTATTGAATACCACCAATGTGGATTACAAAC
Organism: Siderastrea siderea; assembly: GCA_964030785.1. Classification (NCBI taxonomy): domain Eukaryota; kingdom Metazoa; phylum Cnidaria; class Anthozoa; order Scleractinia; family Rhizangiidae; genus Siderastrea; species Siderastrea siderea. The sequence goes on from OZ034975.1 coordinate 15,912,323, forward strand.
GACAAGTTGCGCACGTGTCATGGGGCAGAACCTTGGCCCTGAGAATGGGATGGATTGAACAAGTGTCCCCCGGCCAGTATCGATTGGGTCCGAATCTCTTGCAAGAATTTCAAGGCATTTCCACCATTCCCACCCCGACGGATATCCGCGATGCCGCCAACAAACCCATCTTTTGGAAAGTGGAGGGGGATTATCTGAAGTTGAGTCTATCGTGCCCTTGGCGGTTTGTGAATTTGAACAAGACCTTTCGTCCCTCGTCGGAATTTGCTCCGACGCGTCCTTTGCACGTGTATTGTGATGTAGGGACCAGCAGTATGGTAGGGGGTCGCATCACCGATCTCTTACGAGAAATCAAGTACCAGCCTCAAAACACCACCCACTTTGAACCTCGACATATTCAATATGTCCCAGTACGCAATGAAGTGGTGGAAGTCGTCGAAACCCAGATGGCCGAAACCAATGGGGATCTGGTGAAATTTGGCGAAGGGCGTACCCTCCTGACCCTCCACTTTAAAAGGGAAGTGGTGGTGTGAAGAAGACAAAATGTCGTTCTACGTGACGTTACCCAGTCATGCCAACCGACGTGAATTTCCCAACAACCAACCCAATTCCTTCAAGATTCGTTTACCTCGACCGTTACAGCTCACAGGGGGTGGATGGCAAGTGGGGTTGAGTGCCATTTCCTTACCAGACACGGGGGTCAACATTTTTAATCTGCTGCCATCGGATCAGTTCGTGTTTGGTACGTCTTGTTATCGATTGACGTCCTCCGCGGGACGTGTGGTGAAAAGCTTCAATATGAAAATGGACGATTTGAAACATGATGATTCCATTGTGGATGGCGTGACCTTTATGAAAGCCTTTTTTCATTGGGTGAGGCAACGTATGAACTATGCTTACATGGGCTACTATGGTGCACCGTATACGGAGCGGGGAAAGAAGACGTGTACGACCTTTGAGTGGGACGGCGAGGATTTGGTCATGAACAATCGCAATATCATGCGGTACAAGTACGTGCTTCCATACAAAGACAACACGACGATGTTCGTCCCTCACTTTAGCATTCATCATCTCATGGCCGAAAAAATGGGATGGTTTAAAAAAAACGACCAAGGAAACTATGTGTTGGGACCCAATTTGAACATGGAATTCCGTGATGACAAGGTACCCAACAATAGCGACATTGAATTACGAAATAGCAAGGACGACCCGGAGTATTATCAAGTGACCACGGATGGTGCTGGGACCACGTGGATTTGGTTGAGTTTCAGCGTGAATTGGCGTTTCACCAATTTGAATGTAGCGTTTCGGGCGGTGGTGGGTGACCCTACACGAACGTTGTACGTGTACTCCGACGTGGCAGGCAGCAGTGTGGTGGGCAATCACGTGAAAGACGCCGTGCGCGTGGCCAGTGCTTTGTTTCCCAAACAAACCAAACGTGCACGTGATATTTTTGGAGTGTGAACATGGAACCCGTGCATTCACGACCTCGACGAATTCGTAGTGATCGAGGGTTGTCTCAATGGGGAGGACTGTATCCGTTTTGGAAACTCATGCGACGACAACGTGGTGGATGGTTAAGTCCCGAGGTGATGAGAGTCCCCGGGTTTGATTTGAGACAACGTTTAGCACGACGACGACGCTATAAAAACCCCTCACGACCACGACGGGGTACCACTCGACGACGTTAAACATGCCTGACGTGAGTACACAAACCGCCCCGGCTCACGAGCGTTCCGAAGGGACCGTCAACCCTGCATTACGGATTTTCAAGGTGCCACCGACCGACATTAGCATCAATGCCTATCGCATGGTCACCATTCAACCCACCACCACGGGTATCAATCCCATGGAATTCATCATTCCAGGGTTGGACGATTTTGTGGATTTGGGACGCAGTTACTTTACCATGGAATTGAGTTTGAAAAAGAGTACCAATGCCAACTTGGTGGCCGATGAAAAATTGTGGCCCGTCAATAATTTGGCCCATTCCATCATCAAACAAATTGACTTGCAGTTGAATGGCACGTTGATCAGCCCACAATCCGACACTTATCATTACAAAGCTTACCTGGAAACCTTACTGAATTATGATCGAGAAGATGGTAAGACCGTGTTAGGACCTCAAGGGTGGTTCAATCAAGTGGATTTCCCACCCCAATGGACTGCCACCAACACAGACAAAGCAGGAGACCATGCTCACTGGCAAGCTCTCAGTGACAACAAGAAAGGAGCCTTCGATAGCTCTGTGGCCGAAGTGGCCAAGTATCTTGGAGGTGTCACCCACAGTCTGGTGTTTACCCCGCACTTGGAAGTGTTTCATACCGGCAAATTGTTGGTGCCTGGTATCGAAATCAAGATGAAATTTCATTTCAACAGCCCCAGTCTGTTTTTCAATGGAGTGGGTCTAGCTGGCCGATTGATGGAAGGGGATGTCAAACTACGGTTTCATCTCTGCCAACTGCGTTTGAATGACGCCATCTACCAGAGTTTGTCTAGCAAAAGACACAATGAAGGAGAAGTGGCTGCTTACCCGACCGTCCGTAGTGAAATCCGGACCTTCAGCATGCAAGGCAACCTGGTCCGCTTTGATATCCCCAACCTGTTTCAAAACAGAATACCTGACCGATTGATTGTGGGGTTACTGGACAGCCGAGCCTTCAATGGAGATGTGACCCGAGATCCTTTCTGTTTCCAGAAATTTGGTCTGACCTCCATTCGACAGATTGTCAAAGGAGAAGAATACCCTTATGAAACCCTACAGTTAGTGCACAACAATGGCACCCGAGATAATCTAGGCTACTTCCGTTTTCTGCAAGCCAGTGGTGCTTGGTGTAAAAAGAAAGGCAATATGGTAGAACTAGGAGATTGGGGCCAAGCTAAAAATTGTACCTTGTACATGTTTGACAATGTCGCCAATGGATGTGCTGACAGTCAAAACCTCAACCCCAAGCAAACGGGAGATTTACAACTCGTGTTGGAATTTGGAGCCGCCCCCAATACCAATATAACCGTGCTCGTGTATGGGGAATTTGAGAACTTGCTGGAGATTGACAGGAACGGAGCCGTGTTGTATAACATTTACCAACACTGAAGAAATGGAACATGTGGCCTTGAATAATGTACAGTTGGATTATTTAGCCCGAGACGACCCCCAATTGAACCCTGTCTTTTACGGAACCGTGGCCTGTGATCGTTTACCCAAGAGTCCTGTCAAGACCCAACCCCAAGGGTACATTGTGAATACCGACCCACACGATCAACCGGGACAACATTGGTTAGCGGTGTGGACGGATGGAAAGGTGTGTGAAGTCCTGGACAGTTATGCTTTGCCCATGGACACGTACGTGCAAGCTACCCCGTTACGAGATTGGATTGTCCAACATTGGAAGTATGTGGTGACCAATGGCAAGTCCCTCCAAGCCATTTCAAGCAAGAGCTGTGGTGATTACGCCTTGTTGTACTTAAAAGCCAAAGCCCGTGGACGGACCTTGCAAGATTTTTTAAATGAGTTTTCTGATCATGATTATGTAAGCAATGACCATCAAGCCGGTCAACGCCTTCAACAATTGATTGTAGGTCAAGAAGCCAGATGGTATCAACTTTGTTGTCATCCGTATCATCAATGTAATGGTTAAATAAAAAAGTTCGTTGGAAAACGGTGTCGGAGTCGTAGCTCAGTCGGTAGAGCCTTTGGACTTGATCCAGGATAGCGATTGGGTCGTGCGTGGGTTCGAGTCCCACCTGCTCCAATAAAAAGGTGCCTTTTTTTTTCTAAGGGTAGTTCGTCATCATCATGCAAACGGGGAAACCGTTTCGTTTTCATACCCCCTCCTCTATCTTGGTGGTGGGTCCTTCGGGATGTGGTAAAACCGTGTTTACGGAAAAACTCTTGGTAGACAACCCGGACTTGTTTGACACCCCACCGACCCAACGGCATTATTGTTATGGGGCCTGGCAAGATCGATTTCAAGGCATGCAAGATCAAGGGGTGGTGTTTCACGAAGAGATTCCCGATCATGAGGCATTGGTCCAATGGTTTCCTCAAGGACATGGGGTCCTGGTCTTGGATGATTTAATGGATAAAGGGAGTCACGATAAACGCGTGTTGGATTTATTCACCAAACATTCACATCATCAAGGGGTGACCGTCCTATACTTGTGCCAAGACATGTTTCCCGTGGGCCGCTATGCGAAAAGTATATCCCGCAATGCTCATTACATTGTGGCGTTCAAGAACCCTCGAGATCAATTAGGGGTACGCAATGTCATGCTGCAATCGTTTCCTACCACTTGGAAAGACACGTTGGAGACGTTTCATCAAGCCACCACACGACCGTATGGCTATTTGGTCTTGGATTTACATCCCGCCTCTTCCGATCAACAACGTGTGTTGAGTCACCTGTTAAAAGACGAAGGATGGACTCGCACCTATCAAAAGCGACTATAAAGGGAACCCATTTGAACAGGTAAAAAGAGAGAGCAACCATGGCCGATGATGACGACCGTCAGCCTCCGCAATCGTACGATACCGTGTCCCCTGCGGGGGTGGGGGCGTCCAGTGGCAATCAAGTGTCCCCCGGGACCATTCAAGAAATTTTGGCTACGGGGGACCAAACCTTGATTGACCAAGCCTTTGATCAAATGGAGGAGGCTGGTGATTATGATGCCCTCACCAGATTTTTGGAACGGATCCCCTCCCCCCGCACAGTAGCGGGCTGGCCGGATCTGGATGGTGCGCCTTTGCAGGCCTCTTCCCCAGCAGGGGTAGGAAGTCCAGGAAGTCAATCATTCCGTAGCATACAGACCACCCCGGAGTCTTCTGGTGCTCGAACTCCTGCGACTCCTCCTAGCGTACCCTTGGCAGCGGGTGCTCGAACAGCAGCGGGTGCTCGAACAGCAGCGGGTGCTCGAACAGCAGCGGGTGCTCGAACAGCAGCGGGTGCAGGGGGTAATGGTAATGGACGTGGGGGACGTGGCGGTGGTGGACGTGGCGCTGGTGGACGTGGTGGTGGTGGTGGTGGTGGTGGTGGTGGTGGTGGTGGTGGACGTGGTGGTGCTGGGGGTGGTGGTGCTGGCGGTGGTGGTGCTGGTGGTGCTGGTGGTGCTGGTGGTGGTGGTGGAGGAGGAGGAGGAGGTGGTGGTGGTGGTGGCCGTCGTGGACGACGACCGAGACGAGTACGAGGACGACGACGAAATACCCCCACTTCACCTTTGACACCGGCCTCCAATCCAGCCACCCCTCGAGGATCTTGGACGTCTGGGAGTTCTGGCAGACAGCCTCGTACCTTGCGTCAAGCGGATTTACAACGACGTTTACGCATGCTGTTACAAGATCAAGAACAGTTGGCCCAAGGACGTGAAATTGCTAATGTCACCATGACCAATAGCATTGTGACCAGTTATAAACAGGGAGGAGCACCGAGCGTACAAACCTCTTCGTCCCGTGTTTCGCCGTGAGGATGAAAACCGTCGTGTCGTTATTGAATGGATCGAAACATCATGGACTTCCCTTCCCCCCGGAATTATTACAACGGATGGATTCCTTGTATGCTTTTTATCATCAACAATGGTGGTGTTATCGAAAAATGTTGAATCATTACAAGTGTGTCAATGCCTTGTTCAATGGTATGGCATTACTCCTGATGGCCGCAGGTATGATTGCTGGGCCCCTTTTGGACAACAGTACATTGGTAGCCTGTTTAGCAGCGGTGGGAACGGTAGTCAAAGGATGGAATGATTTTAAACAATACCGATTTAAAGTGACCATGAGTCGATTTGCGTTTACCACCTATGCCAAAGCCTTGACCGAATTGAAAACCCATGTGCGGGGTATTCCCTTGGAGGATCTGGAACGATTTTTAATCAAGATGCAAACCTTGGATGATACCATTGTGGATTTCACCCCTCCGTTACCTAAACGATGTCTCCAAGATTACCATGGTCATTTTGTGTACCAACCCTTGGAAGGCCTATGCTATGTAGACGGATGTCCTCGTCCCTTGAAACCCAAAGACTATTGGATCAATAAAAAGCCGCTCCCTCCTAGTCCCACACTCTTAGAACCATGGCCGTCCAACGACGACGACGACGCAGAAAAAGGAAACGACGACAACAAGGTGGGGGTTGGTGGCAAGATTTGAAACGCAATACCCGTCAAGGCTATAAAGAGACGCGGGATGCCATCAAACAAAACAAAGCCCTTCAACGTCTATTGACGAACCGTCCATGGTATCCTTGAGGAGAAGACGACGTCGTCGTCGTCGTCAACGAGGAGGTTTTTTAAATCTATTGGTCCCCGCCATGGTGGGATTGGGGAAAGCCGTCGCCTTGGAAACGGATAAACGTATAAAACGCACGATTCAAAAAGCCAATCAACGGTATCGTCGTCGTCACCGATAAAGGATGCAACGTCTTCGACGTCAATTACCGTTTTTACGGTCCATGTTACAAGAAGCCAATGGTTCCAAACGTCAAGAGTTGTTACAACATGCCAATGCCGATCAAATCAATGCTGTGAGTGAATTGGTGTTGAACTTTTTAAAAAACAAGATTCCTGTGACCCCACCCATGCTGGCTAAACTTCAACCCTATAAAAAGGTACTACGTGATTTGGGGCGTCGTCGACATTCCGTCAAAAAACGTCGTCAGTGGTTAATCCAACAAAAAGGACAAGGGTTGTTTCAAGGACTTCACAAGGTGTTATGTCAATGTGTTCGTTAACGTGTCAAGACATGGAAGCATAAATATCACCTGTTGTGACAGCTGTCGTGCATTGGAAGACCATGGACGAGGTCTACATGATCCCCCAAAAGGACTTGGAACAACTCATTCAATATTACAAAGGAGAACTCACCGAAAATGCCTTGTTGAACAAAGCCGCGACGCTCGCCGCCCAAAAACATGTCTTGTTAGCCAACCCTCAATTACCTCCAGCCCTGGTCAATGCTCAAACCAAACCGTTGAGTCAAGAATTAATCAAGTTAACCAAACGCATTCGTCAATTTCCCGGAGGCGTGGGGGTTGGTGCCCCGGGTGGCCCGCCAGGCGAAGAAGGCGAGGAAGAAGAAGCCGGGGATTTGGTGACGGGACCTGTGGAACAATGGTTGAAGCGCATGATAAAAGGCAGCCCGTCGACCCCCAAACCCACCATTACGCCTGCAACCAAGAAAGGCAAAGGAGCCGCCACAACCAGTAAAATTCCCATTGTTAAGAAAGGGAGCCCATCCACCAGTCGAGGGGATACCCGGTCGCGTTTAGAAGCCATTCGAGAACAGCGCAAGAGCTTGGAAAAAAAGTTAGCCGAGAGTCGCAAAGGCAAAGCACCCGCCCGAGAAGTGGAACGATTGAAACCTTTACCCGGTTGGGAAGATTGGGCCCAAGGCAAAAAGTTACGACGTCGATTGGATTACGACAGTGACTAAAACATGCCCACCAAGAGAAAAAGGGGTATTAAACGGAAACGCCCCCAACGAGGAGGGGCCTTGGATGTACAAAAATGGATTGCGAAAACTGGCAAAGAATTTCATTGGCCTGGTTATCAGTACATGGGGCCTGGCACCCATTTGGCTAAACGTCTGAAACGTGGGGATCCCGGCATCAATCGCTTGGACCAGATTGCTAAACAACACGACATTGATTACAGTCGTGCCAAGAATTTGCAAGATAAATGGAAAGCCGATACCAAGATGATCCAGGCCATTGATCGATTACCCGGCAAGAAAAACAAGACGGAACGGGTGGTCAAGAAAATCATGCAAGCCAAGAAACGTTTAAAATTGTAAAATTTAATAGCACCCCCAGTTACATGTTGAGTAATAAAAAATGAAAATGTCTCATTGGTATTGTTATTCTGCATTCTGTTCTTCTGTAGTTCGTGTTGAGTCTCAAACAAGATGTAGTGTCAACCACATTTGGAGACAGAATTCTTTGTGGTGTAAGCAAAATTGATCCTGATAAAATAAAAACAATGTCACTGTCTCATTGGTTCATGAGTTGTCTTCAAAAAAGTTCAATGTTCTGCCAAAATACTGAGACGAGGGTTAAGACACCAAATCATACAATAAATCCACGCCCTCGTCGGATGACATGTCATGAACGAGGTCTTCAGGGGGCAGCAATGCCTCCACATCAAAGTCCTCCACATCGTTCATGAGCTGCTGCCAATCATCGGGTGACATGTCTTTCAATAAGTCCTGCAAAAACGAAAGGTTCTCCCAGTCAGGGGGTTCCGCGACTTGCATGGTCCCCGAATCCAAATCAAGCAGAGTATGAGAGTCATTCTCCGTCGGCGATACGTTCGTATCCACAGATTCCAGCGAGTTGCAAAAGGCTTCGAGATACCTCGTCACAGGAACGGATTTCAAATAATCCGTCAGGGGGATGGTCAGTTTCAAAGGTCCTAAGGCCTTCAATTTCTCTCGAGTTCTCTTTTTTTCATTGTTCGCCACATGCTTTTGGTACCGTTCCCGACGCTTTTGGGACTCCGCCACACGCTCTGGATGTCTTTCCCTGTAGCGCTTTTTATTCTCCGCAATCTGGGTTCGATGTTCTTTCTGGTAACGCTTATCGTACTCCGCCAAGCGGGCTCGATTCCTTTCCCGGTAGGACTTGCGGGCCTCTGCCACTCGCTCTGGATGTCTTGCCCGGTAACGCTTGCTGGCCTCCGCCACGCGGGCTCGATGTCTATCCCGCCACCACTTCTTGGCCACCGCTATGAACTCTCGGTTCCTTTCTCTATACACTTTTTTCCTGGCAGCCACTTGCTCTTTGTGTTCAGCTCGGTACCGTGCACTTTTGATGCTGTCAAGCGATCGTTTCGCCAGAGACCGTTTTTGCGTGGCGGCAACTCGGTCAGGATGCCTAGCCCGGTACCTGGCTTGGGATGCCTGTCGCCGTGCTTGTTTAGCCCTGAGGTCTTCCAGTTCGTACTCAACATCGCCGAATGGGTCATAGTCGTCATAGTCGTCGCCGTCGTCGTCGTCGTCGTCGTCGTGGGGGTCATAGTCGTCGTCGTGGGGGTCGTGATCGTCGTCGTCGCTTTGGTGGTACTTGACTGGGGGTCTGTGACGGTGGCTGCGACGGTGGTCCTCGTTTCCGGCAGACATGGGGCGATGGTGGCGGTGCTGCGGGAGGTGTGAGTGGCCGTTTAAACTGGTACCGCCAGTAGTCACAACAATAATCTAGCCCCTCGATGAACCAGTCACAGGTAATTTGAGGGTAACACAGCTGATGATAGGAACGCACCTGTTCTGCTCGGTGTCTCTGGGCTTCGACTTTCTCCGGCTCGAGTTCCTTCAAAAGTTCAGCAAACTCACCAATGCTTTCCTCCTCCTCCAACAGCAACTCCCTCTTGACTTTCTCCAAGATGTCCTCCACCTCGAGATCGACTTCGAATTCTTCAAATCTTTCCAGCAGCTTCTCATGACCAGAGTCCATTTTGAGATGACTCACCTCGAGGGTCGATCTGTTTTATAGTCTCTCATTCGTTCCCGTGATGCACCATGGACCCTAACTAGAGAGAGGGGAGGGGGGTCCCCCCACCCCTTCCCTCCCCTCCCTGGGGCACCCATGTGCCCTGGTAAGGTGATTGGCTCCTTCCCCTCCCACGTGACCTTTTGGTTCTCTATAAAAAACAGAGCTCCAACCTCGAGTGAGTTCATCTGATCATGTCCTCTCGCCAAGAGGACAAGAAGCGGGGCCTAGTGGCCTCGACCCCCATGAGATGATGTCATTGCTTGGTCTCGAGATGTCCGATTCAGAGCCAGAAGAAGAGACGACAGCGAATTCCCCTGATGAGATGGCGGACAGTGATGAGATTTGTGAAGAGGCGTTGGATCGCTTCGAACTGCAACGTGCCTTTCAAACCCATCTCCTTCAACAAACTGGGGGAGGTTTGGATGCCAATACGGAGGGTGTCTTCGAGTTTGAACTCCAACCCTATGTCGACCGTTTGAGCAACCGTCTGGGAGTGCGTGAACGTCATTTCAATACCCAGTTACGCCAAAGGGGCAACTTCATTCCAGGTCAAAACATTACTCAAGCTCTCCAAGAGGGGTTACGTCGAGCCGTGAATCAAGTGTTAACCACCACCACACCTGCCCTCCACGATCAAGATCGCCTCTACTTTACCATCGCCTCCAACAGGCTCCATAACAATTTTCAGGGCTGGGGATTACGAGCAGGAGAATGGCGTGAAGGCGGGGACCGTGTCGAGGCCTTGTTCCAACGTTTAGCACAAGCCTTGAATAGCAATGAACAATTTGAAATGGACGATTCCTTTCAAGTATCCATTACTCAAGTCCATCATGCTCCTCAAGGAACCGGCCGCCGACGCCAGAACAAACCCGGACATCAGCCTCTCCGAAATTTATATGCCAAGAAACGTTCCATTATCCAGATCCGCAATGACGACGATCTCTGTTGTGCCAGAGCCCTCGTCACCGCCAAAGCTCGCTTGGACAATCACCCAAAATGGGAATCAATTCGCAAAGGAGGGAAAATCCAAAAAGAACTCGCGTTGCTGCTTCATCACGAGGCCAACGTACCCTTCGGCCCTTGTGGCTATGATGCCTTGACCCAATTCAGTACCACTCCTTCCCTGACCGGTTACCAGATCCTGTTGGTGGATGCCGACCGTTCCTTTCACATCACGACCTTTGGTCCCCTTCAAGACAAACAACTCATCCTGTTGCACGAGAAAGGCCATTATGATGTCATTACCCGTTTACCCGGATTTTTCGGATCCAGTTACGTCTGTGTCCATTGTTGGAAACCCTATAACGAGGAGGGAAAGCATCGATGCAACAACAAACGTCATTGCAGGGCCTGTTGCCAAAAAGAGTGTCCCGATTTCCTGGAGGCGTACCCTCGAGGTCAGAAAGCCACTCAACGTTGTCAACAATGTCATCGGGACTTTTTTGGAGACACCTGTTTCCAAATGCATCTCGTCAAGGACCATGCCGGCAAACCCGTGACCAACCTCCAGTCCTCCGTCTGCTTTCGGCGCCGTCGCTGTCCTAAATGTGGCAAGCAGGAAGTAGGATTAGACAAGATTGAAAAACATCAATGTGGGTATATTGATTGCCCCTCCTTTATGAGTACGTGGACGGCGACACCCATCGTTGCTTTATTCAAATAGCCACTCAAGACAAGAAGAAAAGAAAGAGGAAACGGTCTGGAGGGCCTCGCGCTAAACGTAGGGCGAACGCAGATCTTCCAACCTTACAATCCAGCCAGATGGACGAGGAAATCGATGAACACGACGGCGACGACGGCATACCACCCCTTCATGTCTTCTTTGATATTGAAGCCATGCAACCCCAACAACAACACATCGCTAACCTCGTCGTGGCCGAAACCGAAGACGACGACCAACCCGTGTGCTTCCCTGGCAACCATTGCGTCCGAGATTTCCTGGAATGGCTGGATACCTTGACACTCAACGATACCCGCCAAGTCAATGTCCTGGCCCATAACTTCCAAGGGTACGATGGCTACTTCATCATCCATCAATACTATGGTGACAACCGGATCGTTCAACAACTCCGGAACGGGTGTAAACTCTTGCAAGTCCAACATGACCGTATCCGCTTCATCGACTCATTGAGTTTCTTCCAGATGCCTCTATCGGCGTTTCCCAAAACCTTTGGATTGACAGAACTCCGCAAAGGGTACTTCCCCCACAAGTTCAATCATCCAGATCATCAAAACTACGTAGGACCCATCCCGGCCCTCGATTACTACATGCCCGAAACCATGTCCCCCGAAGGCAAGCAAGCCTTGGAAACCTGGCATCAAGAGCAACGCGACAAAGTCTTTGACTTCAAGAAAGAACTGGTGGCCTACTGCAAATCCGATGTAAAACTCTTGAAAGAAGGATGCTTGACATTCAAACGGTTGTTTGAAACCCTAACGGGCTTCAACCCCTTCGACCACATCACCATTGCTTCTGCCTGTAACCGCGATTTACGCATGAATCGCATGATCCCCAACAGTATTGCCAGTGAACCCGTTCGTGGTTGGAAGAACTACATCAACTACTCCAAGGTGGCCCTGGAATGGTTAACCTGGTGTACCCAACAACAACAGACCATTCAACATGCCCGCAATGCCGGCGAGTATCGCATCCCTGGCACTGACTTCCATGTCGACGGTTTCGATGGCAGTACCAACACCGTCTACGAATTTCACGGGTGTTTCTGGCATGGGTGTCCTCGCTGTTTCCCCATTCGTCACGAAAGCCATCTCCGCCACTATGATCGAACCATGCAAGATGTCTACGAGACCACCCAGCAAAGGATCCAACAATTTAGAGAGCTCGGATACCATGTCATAGAAATGTGGGAATGTGATTGGTCCCGTCTCAAAGACACCTCCTTGGACATCCGAACGTACCTGGGGACCCTTGACTTTACAGAACCTTTGAATCCCCGTGACGCTTTCTGCGGGGGTCGTACCAATGCCGTGAAACTGTACCATCGCGTGACGCCCGGTCAACAAATACATTACATTGATGTGACCTCCTTGTACCCATGGGTGAACAAGACCTGTGTCTACCCCAAAGGCCACCCTTCATTCATTTCCCAACCGGGGCACACCGACATCACCAAGTACTTTGGCCTCGTCCAATGCAAAGTCCTGCCGCCACGTCACCTCTACCATCCTGTTCTCCCCTACCGTCATGAGGGAAAACTCCTTTTTCCTCTCTGTGCTGCCTGTGTGGAACAAGAGATGCCCAAAAGACCATTAGAGAGATGCGCAGAATGTGTGCACACGGACGAACAGCGGGCCCTGACTGGAACATGGTGTAGTCCAGAATTAAACAAAGCCGTCGAGCTCGGGTACGAAGTCCTGTACATCTATGAGGTCTGGCATTTTGACGAGACGTGTGAAGGACTCTTCAAAGACTACGTCAACACCTGGTTGAAGATTAAACAAGAAGCCAGTGGGTGGCCCGCATGGTGTACCACTGAGGAAAAGAAGAAGGAGTACGTAGAATTATACTTCCAAAAGGAGGGCATCCGCCTGGAGTACGACAAGATCCAAAAGAATCCCGGGCTACGTACCCTAGCCAAGATGATGCTCAATTCCATGTGGGGCAAGTTTGGACAACGTCTTAACAAAACCCAAGTCCAAACGTTTCATGACCCTCAAGCCTTCCACCGTTTCCTAAATACAAGCAGTATACAGGTACAGCACGTGTCCGTCATCAATGACGAGATGGTTGAGGTCCATTACACCTACCAAGACGAAGACATCCCTGTCTCACCTAACCTCAACATCTTTGTAGCCTGTTTCACTACCTGTTGGGCCCGACTCCGACTCTATGCCGCCTTAGAGAAGCTGGGGGAACGTGTCCTCTACTACGACACCGACTCCGTCATCTATTACACAGACGAAGGACAAAGTAACCCTACCTTGGGAAATTACCTCGGCGACTTTACGAGTGAATTGGACAAGGAGGATTACATCGTAGAATTTGTCTCAGGGGGTCCCAAGAACTACGGATACCAAACCCAGAATGGCCACGTGGAGTGCAAAGTACGGGGTTTCCGCCTTAACAGCGAAGGCAAAACCCAACTCAACTACCACATCATGCGTCAGAATGTCCTGGACGAAATCCAGAAGCCACTCCTCAAACCCCGCCAGACCCAAGTCATCAAAACGTACCAGATCGTGCGCGATCCCAAACACTACCGACTCTACACCTTCCCCGAGTACAAACGTTACCAGCTGGTGTACGATAAGAGAGTCATAGATCCCTCTTCCTTCCAGACCTACCCCTACGGGTACCAGTGAGACACTTTCCTAAGAGTATACCAAGTCATTGCCATTCCTTGCCTCTTCTCGAGACCACTGGGTCCCACTTGCTCGTCTGGCTGAGAGGCCATGAAGTCACCTTGACGTTCATCGCTATCATCATCATCTGTGGCTGTGGTTTGCATACTTGCTTGCTTGCTAAGTGTAATGCACCTCCACCATGTCTTCATTCATCACAGTGACATGTCTTGCGACTATAATTGTGGCTAGCATGCTTGCTATCAAAAGGAACACTCATATTATCAAAAGGAACACTCATCAAAAGGAACTCATCATGGAATAGGAACACTCATTAAAAGGAACTAAAAGGAATACTCATCAAAAGGAACACTCATCAAAAGGAACTTTAAGGAATACTCATCAAACGATTACGTGAAATGGAATAGGAACACTCATATTATCAAAAGGAACTCAAAGGAACACTCACATCAAAGAGGAACTCAAAGTCATCATGGAACCCTTATTTTTTTCTCACTTGTTGTGAAAAAAGTTTGACAATAAATTATTTGTTTTTTTTTATTTTCTTGTTGTTTTTTTCAGTCAAGGACCACCCTCGCTGCTCCAATTGGACTTTGGACTTTGAGCCTGCGTTTTCTCAGCGGTTTTACTTCACCCTGAGCCCACGATCCATTTTTCCGACTGCTCAGCGGTTTCCCATTCAAAACACGTCACTTCCGGTTTGGGGCACTTCCGGTGACTTCCGGTTCCGATCACTTCCGGTTCCGGTGACGTCACTTCCGGCTGCATCCAAACGAGGCCCCATCCAAACGAGGCCACGACATCAAAACGAGGCTCAGTTCCCCATATGAGCCTACATTACTACTGTGGGCGTAAAAAAAGAAGATTAACTCGTTCCGGAAGCAAACGTTTTATCCGAAACAACAAACATTAAGGACAAAATCAGCAACGACAACCGAAGTCGATAATTCAGAAAAACAAGTATGCCGCTCGCGCTTGTTGGATATCAGGTGATTATAGCCAACGAGATGTGTAGCATCGAATTGAATATTTATCGCCTTATATCTAGGGTGGGTCGTGGTATAACTACTAGTCATTCCATTTTCAGTATCACTAATTTTATTTCTAGCCTTTTAATGGCCTGCTTTTCGCTCAATGAGGAAATTATGCGCCATGTCAAGTGCCCTGGTGTTTAAAAAAATTCGCCCTTAAGCAAGAAACTCCCCTAAAAATAGAGCAAAAAATTTAGCAAAGATTCAAACCGAAGTCGAGAATTTATAACTAAGATTAATAAAACACTTATTTGACTCGCGCTTGCTGGATATGAGATAATTATACATAATTATAACCAACTTTGCGCATCATATGTCACCACATATCCAGCGCACCCTCGTGAAATAATCGTTAATTCTTACCCTACAGCTGCACCCCTTGGAAAGCCACAGCTTGAGTCACGTGATTTTCACAGTGTCCGTCTACAGTGGAATCCAACAAGAACACCGAATTACCGTGTCAAATTAAGGAACGGCAAATCGTCATCTTGGGAGAACACAAACTGCCGTGAGAGCTCTTCCCCGGGGAAGTGCGTGGTATACAGTCCCCGGTCTACTGTGATTGGGTTAAACGCTTCGACTGTGTATTACTTCAGGGTATATGTCAGTGACAATGTAACCTCTCCATCATCAGATCCGGTAGAAACCAAGTTGCCTGGTAAGATAAAACAGAAAAATGAATCTCACCCGATTCATCAAATTTCACAGTTTTATCCCGTTTCGATCAGTCCTTTGCGATATTTTAGTGCTTTGCTAACTTAATAAGGTAAAATCATGAAAGAAATACCACTCAGTGATAAACATTATTATAACTCTGGTTTTACCTTTATTTTCAAGAACGCGCAAGGGACTCAATGAACATTACTGTCTGATTCCATACAGTCATAATTAAGTACGTGCACGGAACATAATAAGGGCTTCTTTACCAGAGTTTATAATATAACTGAGATAATAGGTACTTGCTGATTGAAAACAACTGCTGACTATAACAGTGTATATATATACCCGTCAACTCAAGGAATATCCAACAAAACAAGTTTTCTTCTACCAACCAACGCCCTAAACCACAGACACAGACACACACACACACACACACACACACACACACATACACACACGCACACACACTCTCTCTCTCTCTCTCTCTCTCTCTCTCTCTCTCTCTCTCTCTCTCCCTCTCCTTCTCTTTCTCTCTCTCTCCCTCTGTCTTTAAAGAAAGGACACAACAGTGAGTTTGCTTATCAAACACGGCTAACACGCGCTCCCAAATCTTTTTATTTATTTATTTATTTATTTATTTTTTATTTCAGATTCTGAGAGTGACCTGTATTCCGATCCTCCAACGACGGAACCAACAGAGCTGAAAGGTAAGTTTGACCAAACTGGCAACCAAATCTAACTTTTGGGGAGTTACATATTCCAAAAACCTCTTTTTTGTATATTATTTTGTGTTTCCCATCTACACTACAAACCACTTATTTAAAGAGCCATTGCCACCCACGCGCGTGTGTTTTTGTTTTGAAACAGTTTCTAGCGTTTGGCTGGCGCGTTTACCTGAATTTTTGCAAATTACACCGTGCTACACTGGCCTTCCCGCGAGCTGATATGTATAGTTGAAGCCTCTGAAAATATGTTACTTGAGAAAACAACTCTAAATCTGACTTTCTAGTCAACGTGCATGGAGCTATTATGGCGCCCGATCGAGCGCTCTCGATGAAAGTAAAACCGGAGCAGCCACTTCCACTCAACATAAAAATAAGACAAAAAGAGGTTGTCAGAATATTGAGGTCTTCATCGCTAGATGTCACCGGAGAAAACTACTTAAGATCTGACTTTGTGGTCAACGCGAATAAACGGATCTATTGCAGCGTCTGGTCGATTAATCGCTCGATCTATCTCATCGACCGATGTCGATGGACACAAAACCAGAATAGCCACTTACACTCTTTGTAATAACAAAACATAAACAGAAAGTGAAAAAAAAAATTAAATAAAACAGCAAAAGCTCATGATCACTGATAAGCATTATTTTGGAGCAGGCTTGTGGCTACTGTTATTTTGTGGTAGCGAGATACGTCTTTCCTCGAACTGAATTGACTTTCCTTCTGTTTTCATTCGGCAGCGATTACAGTTATAGTTCGGCAAGCACACTGTCAGTAGCATAACTGAAACTCGTAGATGTTCTTCTTTCCCCCTGTTACTTATACACGGACTCCTTCAGCTGTACAACTTTGGCAGAGCCCGGAAGACTCGGCCTTCGTCTCCGCTTTCCTGAACCCTACGAAGCATGCAACCCAAAGATTTCTCCACCGCGAAAACACTTCAGAACTCGGAAAAATACTGCGAAATCGATACGACTAAACTTAAATGTCTACTCAAAATTCACACTAGTGGTTTCAGATCGCTAACGGCAGCAATGGAAGACGATACAAATCAGTCCTCACAACAATCAAGAAAATGGCGTATGTTTCATATATGAAAAATGTACCTCGGCACGCAAAGCACTTTGGGTGACAATGGCTCTTTAATAGATTGTGCAGATGTGGGTATATAACTTATATAAGTGGCTGTCTGCATAAGAATCGACCACTCAATTTTGATCAAATTTTCGATTTCCTTCAAACTTTCTGTGCGAGACAAGGTCGATATAGGACTAATGAAAATAGATTTCGTTTTTTGTTAATCTTCAGTATACCCGAGATTTTGAGGTAAAGTTTGTTGGTACCCGGAGCCCTCAAAATCGCCCTTTCATCGAGTCGGAATTAGCCAATTTTGGGAAGACTGCTGCCGACCGTATATTTATCCAAAAAATCTAACAGACTTGTTTAAACGAGAGAGTCTCAAACTGGCCAATGTTAACGTTATCAGCAAGAAGTGGGTCAAGTGGTAAGGCAAAAACAAACGTTTCACAAAATTCTGACTTATTCTGATGATCTTAGATATTTTTCTTAAGAGGTCTAGGATAGTGTCCTCAAACTACTTAATAATATTTTGTGGATCTCTAACATGTGAAGAGATACTGTTGTTGTAATTAGGCTTTTTAAATGTATATAAATATTTTCCATTTTATATATGTTAATTACGTTTTTAGTTAGGCAGGTTAGGTGTCCACAATTAGTAGAGGGGACTTTTCCCCTCAGCTACTACAGTTTTGACACGTTAATAAAGTTATTATTATTATTATTATTATTATTATACAGTTGCAACAATTTTGGAGAAATCCGTTATTAGGCAACAACTGTAATGAAACCCAGTGTGACAACGAGTGTACAGAATTTTGACTTCTTTAGCTTGTTCACGGATGAAAATGGGCAACATCTATAATTAAAGGGGTAAAAATTAAAATCATACCTTGAAAGTTGTCCAGCTTTACTTCTAGGGATGTTTTTTTAACAGCTAACCGGCCACAAATTTTACGGTTCTGCAACGGATTCCATCAGTTTCGTAGTCTCCTTTCGTTCGCTTACAGGCGGCGACCTCGGGAGCCAAAAGCCTGAAGAACTCCATTACGTTGCGTGAAAAGAGTGACTAAATTCATTGTAACAATCTACTGGCTAAGGAAACGCCAGTGACAAGTAAAAGAAAGGAGACAAATCCAGGAAATGACACCTGAAAAATACTACGCCGTCCATCTTGTTTCAAGCGTATTACCGCTGACCGCAACAACGCATTTCCTTCCTGATCGTAGCAGAAATGAGACTGGAAATTTAAACCGGAAATCACTAACTTGCACGTGACCAGTAAGTCGATTGCCTTGAAAAGCACTTTAATCAATAAAATAATTCACAATCAGAGTATAGTTTTGATTGTGTTACTATGAGAAATCTCTACAGGTACAGACAGGTACTAAAGGGCAACTCAAAGCTGGAAATCCCTTGACATACAGCAGAATATGTTGATATCACTGGCATTTTTTAATCTGTCTTAGGCAAACGTAAGATAAGCCTGCGATTGCAGAAGTTAAGAGTTAATAGCGTTTACCATTTTGTACGAGACAAGTCAACCGCTTGGATTTTGAAAGATTGGATTTTTAAAATATTGTCTTATTGTGTTTTCGGCTTTGGCTTTATAGCTAGCCCTCAGGTTCCTTTTTTCGGGTAACACACAGCTGCTTAGACCTTCTTATTTCATTGGAACTTGTTATCTCGCAGTTCTGTTGTCAGGGTTAGGCGTCAATGCTTCTGTCAGGTTTGTTTATCGCTGGTTTATTGTTTTCTCAGCCAATCCCGTGTGGCGTTCAAAGAGCTACTTAAGCTCGAACAACCACTTTCCTTGAATTCGATCTTCTTGTAACGAGGGATCTGAAACTAAACGGCGGCTTTTTTGTGGAACAAGCGACTTGCATCACCCATAAGGGTGAACAAACTTGAAGAAACACCAGATACTACATACAAGCCTCGCTCAAATCCTAAGAAAAATGTAGTTCTTAGTATTTATGAGAGACACCAGGAAGTGCTTACACTGCTCGAAATTTCCGTTTTTTTGTAATATTCTTAAATTTGACGTGAGCGTTGTTATTACCGGTATACTGCAACCTATGCATGCCTTACGCGGTTTCATATCACCCGTTTTGTATTGGCCTCTTTTGCTGTGATTTAACGGCAATTTAAAGGCGATTTTAATACAATTTTGAAATTCTGCATGGAGATGAGAACGGAACGCATGCGATGTGAAAAAACGAACTGTCAAGTTTCCGCTAGGGATCTCCAATCGCAGCTTATTTTGTGTCTACAAAAAGTACTTTTCTTCCCATCTCATCAAACTCGTTATCAAAGTGCCGTGAAATGAACCAAAAATTGGCTAGTAGCTTATAAAGAGGAGTTAAACTCTCACTTAAGGTGGCTCCATATAGTTTTTCAGCGCGCAAGGAATGAGAACTAAATTGGCACAAGCGCCCGCGCGAGGAGCGCGACAGTCCAAGTCAGATGACATGTGCCAATCAACCTCCCAGGCGAACTTTTCCAAAGTCTGATCGAGGCATCTTTATGGCTTTTACCTTTTCAAAACCTGTCAAGCACATAGCAGTGAAATTATGAAAAGCCTTTAGTTTAATCGCTTTTGTAGCTGACAGTTGCAGTCCTACGATTGTTCTACGATTGTAGGACTGGATTGATTGCGATCTTTAAGTTCAAGCAACACAGAGAGGACTGAAAACGTTGCACGAACTGTTACGCGCCTTCAAGAATTATGCGTGAAGAACTTCTTTCCGTTCTCAACTTGAAATATCAGTGCTGTCCAGGTCAGCTGTCGAGAATCTCTGGGATGAGAAGCTTAAGTTTGTTTGGATCGAGCCTAAGTGTAAGTAATTTTTTGGAAAAGTGATTTAGTTTTTGCCTTTCTAACGAGCCGTCTACTTTTTGTCGGGTAAGTTGTCTCTACGGCCGTTCTCATACGGTTTCAGCAAAATACAGCTGACTTGTGAATTTTATTGAGCGACGAATAGATTACACACTTGTAACGAGGTAACAGTTGTGATTGAATTTTGATAGAAGTTGAAACTCAAAAGGACACATATTTCGGTGTCTTTTATCAGTCACCAGTAGCTTTTGATCTAAGTTTCACTTGTGTTGACAATGTGCGACTTCAAAAACTTCGGTGGTCTAAAATAAAACCGAAAATTGAAAAAAGTTCAATTGTACCTAAGCTCAAATACAATTTTTATTTTTACGAAAAGTTATGCCTAGAATGACGGCATTCAGTGAACGAATAAAGGATGAGTATCGAGTTGACGGCCGGTTCTAAAACAGTCGGCGTGCGCAGGCGTTCCGTTGACTTGTTGAACCTTGCAGAAAAATAATGTAATCTTTTTCAGAACGCATAATTTCTTGTGGACATTTTTGTTCCCTTTCTCCAACGTCTGCCTTTAAATATAAATTGAAAGCTTATTTATATACTATTTGCTATTCCATGCAGTTATCAAACACGCAAGTAGCCGCTAAGAAACAACGCGGGTCTCGGGAGACAAAATATTGAGCTTACAACATAAAAAGAACGAGCTTCCCTGCTTTTCTCGGGTAGCATACCAAAAGATGTTCTAAGAGCAAACATGACCGCTTTAGTTGTTTTCTTGAAGAATGGTTGTAATCAGTTAATGGTAAAAATGAAACTGAAAGTGTTTTAATTATTCCGCGTTCTGGAAACTTTAAAGGACATTTTTTGCTGCTGGCAATAAAGTGGCCGCTTCGTTCGAGTTTTTATATCGCCAATCGGTATAAATTTTCTTCTTTTCTGTTTGTTTGTTCGTTTCTTTCTTTATTTTTGCAAATTGTTTGGTCACATGGATCCTTTACAGTAAAGGAAAGCAGTTGTCCAGAAAAATGTTGTTCTTTGGAAAGAAAAGCTTTAGAAAAGCTTTTCTACCGCTTACCCGCGTGCTGTCCACACTCGTCCACGCAAAAGGAATCATGAGCATGCGCAACCCCGTAACTTGAAGAATTTTTATTTTGGTAACGTGAAGGAAAAAGGTGGGTTTTGACGCATTTTCAAACGCTAATTGGGCGTGTTCCACTCGGTAAAATTTTTTTAAAATTGGAACATTTGTAGGATTTTTGTGTTTTTCAGTTATACTAAAGTAAGAGTAATTTTTGTACATATACTTCTGCATTAATCGTCGAAAACGGAAATTTACTATTCTGGCAAAACTTATGTACAAAATTTCTCACAGCTTTGCCAGCTGAGACTTCTCAAACCACAACATCTTTACCACAAAAATAGCGAAAATTCACCGTGTAAAAACCAAGAAATGACGTGAAGAAACTAGGTAAGCTTTAAAAATGAACCAAACAACTATATCAGTGGTTGCCATGGAAACGGGCCAGGCCCAGAAATTGTGACTTTTTTGAAAAGTATAAAGGCTAGGCTAGTTGCTTTTGTAGCTTTTCCCTAGTGAAATGTAAATCAATGTCCTGAAAACCATCAAAAAAGTTATGTATTTTGTCTGTTGAAACTGATGAGAAACTGTATGGACACAGATAGGGGCAGGTGCAGCGAACTTGCCCCAGTGTCATATCTCGGAAACATGTCCCTTTGTGTGAACTACCCATTTCTCAGTAATTATCTCAGAAACCAAACCAGAATACTGAGCAAAAACCAACTGAACAGCTTGTCGAAGCTTGTCGTGTTTAATTTGGCGTCAAATGAAAAAAAGACAGACACGGTGGGCCCAAACCATCCCCCAAATGTGTCATTTATACTAATTTTGCTTCTGTTTCATTTTTCTTTTCCAAACTTGTCAAAAAACCTTGGGTTGTCGACCAATTTATTTTAAGTATGAGAAATGACTAAAAAGGCCAAATTGTGACGTCATAATGGATGACGTCACAAAACGAGTTAAATGAAAATTTCAAATTTGAAATAAAATGTTATGTCTTCTGAAAGAACTTGGCAAGGGGAGTAAAATGCTGAAAACCGTACCTCGCTACGAAAAACGTATCTTGAGTTATGGCAATTTAAAGACATTTGCAGTGTCCCTCCCGGAACCATACTTTTCTTCTAAAAACAACCCCGTTGATTTTTTTTGTACAGTTTTTCTCCTTGCAAGCTAATAACCTGGTAAAATGGACTTCTTGTAGTTTCAAAACATCAAATCATTTTAGATTTTAAGTTTTTGGCTTGAAAAGGATAATATTAGCAAGTGCATAATTGATCACGTGACACTTCATTACGTCACAAAACTGGTTTGGGTGCTCTAGCTCTGGCAGGAAAAAAATTTTCCGAGTTTTTCTTTTTCATTTAGCTTCCGTCATTTAAGACATCTTATCTGCAACTTAAACGGTGTCGTTGACGCAACAAAGCAACACTCAAATTCAAACGTATTACACAAGGGGGAACCCTACATGTATTTTGAGACTGTGAAATTTTCAAAATCTAAAATGCCATATCTCATCCATTATTTGTCACATTGACAAACTGATTTCAGCATTCAACTCCTCTTGGCGTGTTCTTTCTAAACCGCTAGAAAAAATTTACAAATTCTAAAATTTTATTTTAGAGAATAATATGACGTCACCAATTATGACGTCATAATTTGACATTGTCATCACCATTCATGTCAAATTGTTTGGCACAAAGTCCCATATCAAATTACCAAGTTTGGTAAAGAAATGATGAAAAGTAACAAAATTATTGAAAATTAACCAAAAACCCCACTTTTTCATGCAACATTTAGCGGGTGGTCTGGCCCCACCGTGAGACAGACCGAAAAGTGCTGTAATGGACGATTGTTTCACGTTTTTGTACCCTTAGAGACTACCAAACAAACGCAATATTCTGACTACACTCCACGGTCTGTATAGGTTACACCAGGAACGAGGGAAAACAGGAACACGCAGCTTTTTAAGGATACTTTGGTCAACGGTTTGGTTGTCAGGACAATCAACCACTGACCAAGTGTTCCGAAGTTTCAAACCACACCCTTTCTTGCTACCCGCCCCCCCCCCCCCCTCCTTAAACAAACCTCCTCAACCTCTAGAAAACCGCCGCCCCAACAAACTTTCCACTCAGGAACGCACAGACAAAAACAACAAAACAAAATACTAAGACGCTGGCAGAGATGGGGACGCATAGGTTCATAGTTCGTCAAAATATACATAGTTTCCCTACCGTGCAATCAGCCTTGTTGTTTTATGGTATTTGGTTCTTTATTTTTGCTGATTAGATCCGGTCCTTTTATTTTCTTACCGTGGTGGGTGGTCCATTGGAAGCTACTTGTTTCCAATTGGATCGCTTGATCGATCGATTGCATTCCTTCATTTAATTAATCAATTAATCAATCAATCAATCAATCAATCAATCAGTCAGTCAATCAACCAATCAACCAATCAATCGATTTATCATTGATTCATGCAGTCATTTAGCAAGTCAATCTGTCAGTCAGTCAAATAATCAATATTAATTAAAAGCAACCAATGAAACAGTTAATCAGTAAGTCAACCAATCCGACAGTCGCACAGTCAGTTATTCAATGAAAAAGGGAGTCATTCAATTAGCGCAAACGCTTTAGCGGCCGGGAACGATGAGAGGTGCCTACAATCGCAGGTTTATATCACGTTTGCCTAAGACAGATAAAAAAATGCCAGGGATATCAAGGTCGCTCACGAGCATAGTAATTGTAATTTATTAGTTTGCCAGGGCTCCTTTTAATACAACAGAGGTGACTCTGACTGGATCACCCATGTATGAGTTGACCTTTAGTACCTATCTGTACCTGTAGAGATTATTTCTTATCTTAATTCTCGTGAGACGCAAAACATTCAAAACTGTACTTTGATTGTCAATTATTTTAACGAAGTGGTTTGTAAGGCAATCGAATTACTGGTCACTTGCAAGCTAGTGATTTCCTTATTAAATTTCCGGTGTCATTTCCGCTACGATCAGGAAGGAGATGTGTTTTTGCGGTCGGCAGTAATAAACTTGAAACAAGATGGACGGCGTGGTATTATTTTTCAGGTGTCATTTCTTGGATTTGTCTTCGTTCTTTTACTTGTCACTGGCGTTTCCTTAGCCAACATATTGTTACAATGAATTTAGTCACTCTTTTCACGCAACGTAATGGAGCTCTTCAGGCTTTTGGCTCCCGAGTTCGCCGCCTGTAAGCGAACGAAAGAAGACTACGGGATTGATGGAATATTCCGTTGCAGAACCGTTAAATTTGCAGCCTGTTAGCTATTGAAAAACAGCCCTAGAAGTAAAGCTGGACAACTTTTAAGGTATGATTTTAATTTTTACCCCTTTAATTATAGTGTTTGCCCATTTTCATCCGTGAACAAGACAAAGAAGTCAAAATTCTGTACACTCATTGTCACACTGGGTCTCATTACAGTTGTTGCCTAATAACGGATTTCTCCAAAATTGTTGCAACTGTATCTCTTCACATGTTAGAGATCCACGAAATGTTATTAAGTAGTTTAAGGACACTATCCCAGAACTCTTTAGAAATATACCTAAGATTATCAAATAAGTCAGAATTTTGTGAAACGTTTGTTTTGCCTTACCACTTGACCCGCTTCTTGCTGAGAACGTTAACATTGGCCAGTTTGAGACTCTCTCGTTTAAACAAGTCTCGATAATTTGAACTTTTTCCACCATATTTCTAAAGTAACATGACGTATGTATTACTGTTATAAAAGTTAGATGTTTTGGATAAATATACGGTAGGCAGCAGACTTCCCAAAATTGGCTAATTCCGACTCGACGAAAGGGCGATTTTGAGGGCTCCGGGTACCAACAACCTTTGCCTCAAAATCTCGGGTATACTGAAGATTAACAAAAAACGAAATGTATTTTCATTAGTCCTATATAAACCTTGTCTCACACAGAAAGTTTGAAGGAAATCGAAAATTTGATCAAAATTGAGTGGTCGATTCTTATGCGGACAGCCACTTAAATCCTATTTTAACTTTAAAAAAAATCAGTCTATTTTTCCTTTTGCAATATACGGTGCGCGCGCGGTTTTACCCCATCACGTTTTTTAACAACAAGCCTGTAAAATGGTATTTTATCATAATTTTATTGTTTTGTCGACCCTCCGACGTTTGTTCGAATAAGCAATTCTCGCCTGGAAAAGCATCGAGTGTTGTCCAAAAATTTTGCTGCAAAGCAAAAATTGTTTTCGTGTGCATTAAGTATCACATGTACAACTCTTGACACTGTGCAAGCTTCCTATACTTTTCAACAGCCAAGGGAGGAAGCTAGTGCTACATTAAGTTATATTTTTTCCGAAGGTGCACAAAGTGGCTGCCATTTACATCTCTTATCAGAAATACTATACCCTGGATGCCAGAGGTATTCTCGTGGTCTCAACCCTCTCACATTACACTTCTCTTATGTTTCTTATACACCTAATTGAAGAAACGTTGTCGGGTAAAAAGCATAAACTATTAACTGTACGACCCAATGGTTTTCGGGGAAGCGGAAGAACCTGCTTTGATTCTTAGACACCGTGCACATCATAATGGTACGGAAACATAAAACTGATAGATATACTCCAAAATCTCTCCATGAAAAAAAAAATACCTTGAATATGAATAAACGGAACAGAGTAACAATTTTGCCGTGCTGTCTTCCCAGAACTCCATAATGTCGCATCGTTCATGGTTTATACTTTTTAGAAGACAACGTTTCTTCAATCAGGTGTATTTTAACCGCGAGAAAAGCCTCTGGGCAAGAGTGCGATCCCTTTGATAGCGCCGAGCCAAGTACAATCCCACTTATACAAAAACATCCAGAATCTGGATGTTTTGCTGATTGGTTCCTAATGATCTCTTAGGGGATGTAGGATGTATCAAGCGCTGTGATTGGTCGGCAATAACAATAGGCGCGTGATCGGAACAAATTTGGTTTAGTAGTGGCTAAGATCAAAGCCAGACACACTGTATTCGTCACGTATCGGAATTTTTAAACAAGCAAACAAGCAATCTATTTTCATCCAACTATGAAATTTAAAACAGAAATTTCCGAGATATAGTTTTTTGCAAAGAAGAATGTATCCAAAAGGAAGCTATAGCGGCTATAAACCTAAAGACTCACAGCAAACCGACTGAAACGTTTCAGTGTGCATGCTAAACATCCTGTCACCCACCGGTTGTCAACAGCTCGGTTCAAGAAAGGCTTTGTCAAAGGCGAATAGATCTGACATCAAAACACTAATTTATTTTAAAGTGACCCTCCACGGGACTTTGGGTAAAAAGATGAACGCACGGGCACGCGTGCCTTGACACTGCACGCTAGGCGTGTCATAATGTCACGGATATGCGTATATTTAATAAGCAAAACAAAGAGTGTCACGGTAGCTTTTGTTTCCCTTTGTCTTGGGTGGTGTGCCAAGTGGCACGCGTGTCTTATCGCACGGCACGCGTGCCTTATCGCTCGCGTGCGATTGTGACACGTACGCATGGGTGCAGGATGAACGAGAAATTAAAGTGACCGTTACGCGCGTCGTTTTCGTCAGGTTCGTTTAGGGGCCTGTTTACAAGGAGGGAGGGTTATCCTAGCAAGCGGGTTAACCCTAGCAGGAGGGTCAAAGATAGCCCGTGTTTACAAGCAAAATTTCACAGGTGGGGTAACCCTACCACCCGGGACAACTTAATGCACTTGGCAAACGCGGTAAATACCAAGGGTCTGGAAACAAGTAGAAAGTTTAACCCGGGGAGGCGGGTTAACCCTACCTGGAGTGTTTACAAGGGGGAAAGTTAACCCGCCTGCCAGGGTAACCCTAGCACGCAGATAGGGTAACCCGCCTACTCGGGTAGCCCTAGCTGCTTTGTAAACACGACGAAGAAAAAAAAGAGGAAATGTGTGAGTGCTAGGGTAACCCGCTTGCTAGGGTAACCCTCCCTCCTAGTAAACAGGCCCTAAAGCGTCGACAGAATAATAAGGAGTAAACCTTTGAACGTTCTATTTCACGAACTCGGCGCACTCCTTTGTTCGACTTAACACCGGGCTTTGTTTTCATGGCACGAAATATCTGTGAATAAGCTCAGTAAAACTTTCAGTTTCTGAATCAATAATTACACGTGCGTTTCTGATTGTGTGCCACGGATCTCTTGTGACTTTTAAGCATTTTTATATAAAAAATACTGTCGAAGCCCGGTTTTTTACATTCAAACGTTAATAGAACCTTTTTAGTTTTCCAAGACAAAAACTACAATGATACTCCTTATAGAGCCTAACATAGAGCTTCAAAACGATTATATTCTTCAATCCAAATATTTGCGATATCTAAATTGCAACGTATTGTTCTTTTCTGGACAGTGAATAATAGCTGCTAGAATTTGATTTCCATAATTAGCGCATAATCTTATCTTGAACATTCGTGTTTATTCGGTAAGCCTTCGGAATGCCTTAAACCACCAATTTTGTGTCCAAGAATACAGCACTGATATAGAATTTCCTGAACTGACACAACAGACAGATAAATTAAACTAGGTGTATTGTAGATTGTCACAACAGAAGCAATTTTTTCAAACAGGCTTTTTAACAGAATATCGAAGGCTTCAAATTTAAACAAGGACGATTTTACTCATTTAAAAGCTTACAACTTTCAATGGAGCTCGAAATCCCATAATCAGCTTCTGTTGTGACACAATAGAGGTTTTAACTGATCAATAAGTGGTGAAATCAAGAAGTGTTGTCTTATCCACGAGGAGAAAACTTGGACAAGGAGTCGCGTTTTACAAAATCTTAACTTTGGGAGCTCATATCATCGCAAAGAAGCGCAACCTATTAAACCAAAAACAACCCTGTTGCACTTCCATCATTCCTCAAGCCCTCTTTTAAGTTTCAATGGAATCAGCTCCCAAACTTTTAAGATGAAAAGTTTTTTAATGTAAGACCTCCACCAAAATTTTGCCTTATAAATTAATTCATGAGCAGCTTGTCACCCGCGGCCTGAAGTCACCTTCGCCAGAAGACAGTCGGTTTACTAACAATAGCAAAAAACTCACGAGCAAATATTACCATTTGTCACGGGATATCACAAGTAGTGAATGAGCGTAAAAGATACTGGCCGCGGTCCATTAGCACTTGACACCGTTGTAACTACGTTGTTTTTCAAATCTTAACTTACTACGTTGTAACAACGATGTAGATACTGGTGTTTACATCAAATGTTATTGTTTTGTTGCTCGTGCTGAAGTGTTGATTATTCCCATAAGGATTTTAACAATAGAATTTTGTGTAAAACACCACTTTTACCTGTTTAATACTCAATCTGTGATTTCGTTTTCCAACGAGATTCGCGATAAAATGCAAAGAAAAAAATTCGCAAAGAAATTCACAGCAAGAACATACCTTGGCACACTTGATTCATCGTGGTTGAAAGACATTTTCTACCAGGAGCCGGTTTCTATTAGTCGTCGTCCAAAGTTAAAGTCGAAACACGCGTCCCTTTAATTTTAGCCCAGCATTTGATGTTTTTAGTCTGCGGGCTTGCTCATGCAATTCCGGTTGGTGCTGAATATAGCTTGTGCGCGTGTTCGTGCACTCGTGCACTTGCAGTAAACCTCCCTGCCAAGCCTAAAACTGTGACTGGTCAGCGTTGATTGGATTAAGATTTACAACTCATAAACCATGCTTTTTGGCGTTGTAAAGCAGGGTTGTAATTTTCTTTGAAAATTGCGGTGTTACCATAGTAATAAAAAACGGCACCAACAACGACTGGCAACCTCAAGGTGACTGGTTCCACTGGAAACGGCTTGACAACGTTGTAACTCCGTTGTAAACTTGCCTAGTGGAATCACGGCTTTTGAAAAATGCCGTTACCCCATTAACAAACAATAGTACTAACAATGAATGGCAACCTCAAGGTGACCGGTTCCACTGTAAACGGTTTGACAACGTTGTAACTCCTTTGTAAACTTGGCAAGTGGAACCACGGCAACTGATGCACAAACGGAGTTTTATTAAAAATCAGCCATTGGACCATTTTCAAAAAGCCTCCCTTTCATTTCTCATAAAAGGGGCAAATAACTTTAAGATCTGCTAGTAAGAGGGAAACTTGGAAGGCGCAGTAGGGAGTTCGTATAGGCCTGTCACGACTTTTTTGTTCATGTGATGCCAGTAGGAGACCGCTTCTGTGATTGACATTGTAGAGACAAGGTCAAGGTCCATCCAGCACGGTAAATCAAGGCACTCTTTGCTAGAGGTTCTCTTGCGGCTTTGCCACTTGTCGCCGGCCTTCGGCCGGTCGGTCGGCCTCAAGCCGACAAGACTTCCTGCGAAAGCGTGCCACGAGAGAGCCTCTGGTACCCAGGGTAGAAATACTACGAAACCTTGCTGAAAATGACTCATGAGGTTTGGAGCGCGACACAAAACTAGATTCGATTTCGAAACGACAATTAAGATTTAAAATGGAGGTTAGTTGGGTGTGATGCCACGAAGTAGGACACAAAGTTTACAGATCTTACTGTCTTACGAAATTCTAAATAGTTGTGAGGGAAATTTTGCACACATGGTGCAAATGTTTTACACAACTTAACCGCAGAGAAAGATTGCAAAGTCATACAATCAGTCTATAAATACGAAGGCAAGAAATGTCTCGAGTTAGAATGATATATTTTGAAGCTTTGATATTTGTTTCCCTAGTATGTTCGCTTTTTTCGGATTACAGTGATTATGTTTTCGAGTGTACAAGTGGCTTACCGTATTCTTGGTTTTTGTTTCCTGGAGATCTGTAGTAAGGCTAGTCTAACTAATTATTACATAAAACAGCTTTTTTTTCTGAAAATCAAATGACCTCATTCTCGATCATTCAATCGCAGTTTTTGCTTTGCATTCTCTTGTAAGCCGAATGCTAACCATGGCAATTAGATTATAAGAAATTGTCTAAATGTTATTGTTTTATTATTTATTTACCTTTTTTGGTTCTAGGGCACACAAGCTCCCAGCCTCTTATCCATGCAGTAATTGCTTTAAGTGTTTTTCTTTCCCTCGCAATCGTCGGGATAGGCTTTCTGGTTTGGAGGCAGTTGCGATATTTACATTCTGGAAAGGAACAAAAACAGCAGCAAGACAATGAATTGCTTAAAGAGACCAAAACCTCAAGCAGACCAAGGAAAACCGAAGAAACGTCGTATTTTGAACTTCGTCCAGTAAGAGCTGTACACGAAGAACACGCCGCAGAAGAGCAATACCAAGAATTGGTGCGTTTCGACAAGTCACCGACATATGAAAATGTAATGGAGTAAAAACGGTACAGAGTATACCAGGCGTTAGGGTAACTCTAACTCCACTGTAAAATTACCGGAATTCTATGTAATGTTTGGATTATGTAAGACAACTATTGAAGAGTAAACACAACTTAGCAGTAACAACTTGATAAGCTTGGATTAAAAAACACGCCGGGCCAGCAGAGGGCACGAAGCTGCACGCTCGGAAAAACTTTTGCGTCTTTTATCCGATAGAGCTCAAACTTTGCACAATGATAGAACTTTTTATTCCAAACAATCGTATCGTTTTTGTTTTTTCATTTTAACGGTTTTTGGCAGGAAAATGACGTCACAGTGCTAAAGGCAAATTTTCAATTGTCTCTTATGGCACAAAAAGTATATGATTCTGAAAGAACTCATTGAGATAAAGTGAAATGCGAAGAAATTATTGAAAAAGCTCGATCCGTCTTGAAGATATAAAGATCTGAATTTTATAAATGTTCTAAAAATAGTAACAAAATGGCGGAAAATTCAAACTTCCGAACTTTATATCTTCAAGACGGATCGAGCTTTTTCAATAATTTCTTCGCATTTCACTTTATCTCAATGAGTTCTTTCAGAATCATATACTTTTTGTGCCATAAGAGACAATTGAAAATTTGCCTTTAGCACTGTGACGTCATTTCCCCGCCAAAAACCGTTAAAATGAAAAAACAAAAACGATACGATTGTTTGGAATAAAAAGTTCTATCATTGTGCAAAGTTTGAGCTCTATCGGATAAAAGACGCAAAAGTTTTTCCGAGCGTGCAGCTTCGTGCCCTCTGCTGGCCCGGCGTGAAAATAAACTAAACGGAAGGCAAAAGAAAACAAGCATAGTAATGTACACTTCTTTTAGACCTCGTATAATTAGCTTTTTACATTAAAAAACAATGTTCGGTATTTTTTAAAAGTTTAATGTATGGTAAAGGTCCAATAGCATAGGAGATTCAACTAGACTTTTCGATCGTAATATTCGAGGACGGGGCGTTCAAGGCATGGTTTCCGTATATTGTATCATGTGGTATTCCGGCTAAGGTGGCCTACCACAGTTTTCAGAAGAGAAAGATAACCTTTTTAAAGCTTTAGTTTAAAGCCATCAGGAGTTTTCGTTTAGGTCATTTGTTGCTACAATTGTCGGAAAAATTAAATATCAAAATCTAGTTGTACGAACCTGCCCCACTTTTTTTACGATTTGAAAATTGGCCATAAATACACCTATGCAAAAGAAAGAAAATAAAATAAGAAACAAAAATCTGAAAGCAGAATTTTTGCTAAAAATGTAGAATTTTGGCCTTTATGAGAATTAATAAAAATTTCTCTCCAATATGGTTATCTTGCAGGTGTGATCTGCAATATTTATTTGAGTTTCACTTTCGTCATAGATAAGTGCTAACCGCAGTTCACTTATACACAATGAACTCAACTTGGAGGAGAAACTTGCAAACCGAAATAATCTTTCCGTAGGTATAGAATCAACGGTAACGTTTGTAAACCTTTTCACAGCTGTAGGTGGAAATCTGCTAGTTTGTTGGACAATACTTAAGCGCTCTCGCCTTCGAAGTACGTCAAACATCTTCATTGCTTGTTTGGCTTTCTCGGATGTACTCATCGCAGTGCTAGGATTTCCTTTCGCTCTCGCTGTTCTACTCACAGGACGTTGGCCTTTCAACAAAATAAAGCAGCATGTAATTTTCAAAGATTCGCGTTTACCGTGTTTGGTACATTATCTCTTCTCACAATGACTCTTGCCGCGATTGCGAGATATTTGAAAGTGACTCGGCCGTCAGTACATCGTAAAGTTTACTCGAAAAGAAACATATGTCTATTTGTGTCCGCTGCTTTCATCATATCCACACTTTTCCCGATATATTTGATACTAAACGACGCTGGTTTTTGTTTCATCCAGGAAAACTCATTTGTATTTACGACTGCGACAACCTAACTGCTCCTGCGTGTCTTACAATGGGCGTATTTTTAATAGTACTATGTTACGGGTCGATCGTGTTCTGTCACGTTTGTATTTTTCGCTCAGTCAGGCAGCGCAATGTTCAACTAGCGAATTCGAGACTGGAATGCGATAAACGAGTTAAGATATGCGTGAACGAAATCAAAGTCACAAACCTTTTGTTTGCAATAGTCATCGCTTTCACGTTTTGTTGGTCGCCTCTTCTTGTTATAGACGGCATTGGGATGTTTACTGGAAAGTATTGGATGCCTTGTGAGGTGTACATGACATACACATACCAAGCTGGTTACAGTAGCTCTGTTAATCCCGTGATATACGGGATATTTAAGCATCAGCTCAGAAGAGAGCTATGTAAAATACTCGGGTGTGGGCAACAGAGACAGACATTAAGCGTACAACTCTTGGCATAAAGTTAAGTCAGATATGCCTTACCAATCGTTTGGTTTTAACTGTAATTAGGGCCAAACAATATTTGATATATGGTCCTGACTTATCCCCAGTCACTACCCATCACACCTCACGCTCCCGTGAACATGAAGACGACCGGGACGAGTCAGTATATGGTCGCAAAAAAGTCTGAATCAGCTTTCGATCTTAATTAGGTTGAACCAACAAATAGCAATTAAGTGTAGACGCATGTAAAGTTCGACGTTTCAACCGGACATTGGTACTTTAATAGGTATCTTACCGCGAAATCAGACAAACACGCTTTATTTCAGTCAATTTTAATTTCAAATACAGTCTTATTTTCTCACTTTTATACCCTTCACCACTTGTTGGCATTTATTTGATTACCCAAGTAAACACGACTAGCCTTCGCGATAAAATTGAAGAGGCGATGCCCGCATGTTTTAAGTTTGAGTGGTCATCTTCCAACTAATCTACCTGCAAAATAGAAATACAAAGAAATACGAAATATTCTTTATTATTGCAGATTATTAAGGTCTCATTCTGTGAGCAAAGCCTTTATTTTATTACAAAATATCATGTAACACAACTTATATTTGAGTGTACCTTTATCCATTATGTATGTTTTGGCACTGTCATATCTTTTTCCCTGTTGCTGAATTGCCAATCATTGCCCATATGCTTAGACTACCATCACTGCTGCTGCCATCAGTACCGCTATTGCCACCGCTTCCGTCAGCGCTTGTTGGTTCATCAACATCCCCTCCAATACTCTATCCATCATGCCATTGACAACAGACCTACTGGTGACCTTGGTAATCAGCACGATGAATAACAGAACTAATAACTTCATGAAGGACGCCATTTTGTTCTGCATGAAATGTAATATTGACATCGTAAAAAGATAGGACATCTTATTGTCCAGTTCCTTCTATTATTCTATAGGCGCGTTCTTTTGGGAATATTCAGGAATATAGGAATACTCAGGAATATTTGTGTTCCGATATCAGAATGAACAGAATGAAAGGAATACGGTTACTCGGAATAGACAGAATATGCGTTCTTTTGGGGATTTTTTGGCGGGAAATCCTACGCAGCCTCAGATCATAGTCTGTAGTAGTTCTCAGGTCACCTCCGCCATGGGTATAATTCTTAGTGTCCAGTTCCTTCAACTGTCTATAAAGCGCCTGTAGAGCATTATCAGTACATAGATTCGGCATAACAAATGCAAGCTGAGTTTACGTAAAAATTATATTAAGAAGCAGCTAGAAACGTGTTTCGCAAATCCGCTAGGTCATTCTTTAAGGTCTTCTCGCCTGAAATACATCATTTGAATAGCATCAAACCGCTGTGATTCCCTGCTGGCGCGTATCATATAGGGAACTGGACTTTGGTGATCTCAATCCATGATACTGTGCTCTAGTCTTTATATAATCCTAAAAATGTTTGGAATATAAGCATTTCTTAAAATAATTCTGATTTAATGCCCCCTGTATGATTGTTATCAAGTATTTAAAGGATAAAAAAGACTCTTCGTAACTGGTTCGCAGTTCTCAGCGACGTTCGTTTCTTGACGTATAGATAGGCCACCTCATCCACCGGTAAATAAAACCACAAAGTTTACACACGCCTTTTTGTGCAGCAACGTCTAAGTATGGACCGCACTATACCATAAATACACATTTATACCGAGGCATGTGCAATTTATACCTACTTTTAAAACTAAACGCGAGCTCTCCTTTCAGAGGGAAATAGTGTCATCAAAAAAGCGCGGAATAAAATATTGGACAACCGCGTTGGATAAATTTGGCCACGGATGTGGCAGGTGTAATTGAACCAGTAATATAAAACAAAACAGCAAGGCGATAAAATTAATCGGATTAACGGCATGAGCTAAAGTGGGGCGACAAGAAAATAAAACGCCAAGTTCAACAACTACAAAGTGCTTGAACGCACAGTAAAAAGTGCAATGTCACAGTACCGAGTGCATTGGACACTGTCCCAATAAAGGGATGGTCAAAAAGGGGTTGTACACTCATATGACAAAGTGAAAGCACAAAACAAACATTACCAAAGCGGCAAATGCACGATATGACTATCATGACTAAAATATGGTCCATAGGACCGACACATAAGCCTGCCAAATGGGAAATTCCCATAAAGAAGAACAAGGCAAGGCACAAAATAATAACAATAAATCGGTATGTTCAAACAAAATGTGAACTGGCAAAATAATACGAACATACTGCTGCTCAAACACAGTTTACGTCGTGAGACTGATGCAGCCCAGTAAGATGTCAAAAATGCCCCTCTCAAGCCATTGGCTTCCATATACTTTTCATGTATAAGTCACAAAAGAAACGATAACGTCTAAGAACCACATAGGAAATATTTGGCATATTAAAAACAAGATAACTGAGTGAAAATACAATGATGCAATATGCAACGATAAGAAACGAACCGCTTTGATGGAGTAGAAATTGGCGCCATTTGATAGAAAGCGAAGTCCGCGTGAATATGTATATAAAAGAGATCCGACAAATCCAAAAGCTTACAAAACGTATAGACAAACAAATAACACAAACAAATGTAAGCGATAAAATAATAAATAGTGTGACTTGCCGGCAAACTTAACAGGAGAGAGAGCAGGAAAACGCTTTCTCGTGATCTGGTCGCTGTGATGGCGGGGTAGAGAAGGATTTACAAGCAAGAGATCGTGCCTTTATCCTAGCAAACTCCGCCCTTTGTACCTGGTATTAACAGGCCCAACGGATTATCACGTGAGCATTATGCCTCGATATAAATAACATTATGACAGGTCATAATGTTTGCTTTTTAGCCAATGACGTCACGTTAGTGACGTCATATGGCTACTGTCAGAGCCTAAAAATCAACGATAGACGAGAGCAGTGTCGTGTTTGTCTTACGATTTGTGAGGCTGGGGGGATATTCTGTGAGACGATGGGTGGGGGTGTGCACCGGGACACTGAAACTCTTACCTTATCAGCGGCACAAACCCATACAGCTAATGTTATGGGAGTAAGACCCCCGGGCTTTGAAGTGTTTTGCATTCGCAAGTGTGGATCTACTTCGAATGCCTGTTTTGTGTACGTGAGGTCTGGCAGGATTTTATTCGCGTTGTAGTCCTGTGTTTACTTAGCTGAAGTACAAATTTCCACAGCAGCAAATACAAGACGGACTTGCCAATTTGAGATGTTGTATGAACAGAATGTGGAAATTAACGTTACATCGATCCCTAATTAACAGTGAAAGAAACAATATTTAAAGCCCAAGTTTATAACGATAGCGAAAAGACTAGAGTAAAACAGCATAAAATTTTTCGGGATTATCTCTCGGTAACAGCGAATCTAAAATTTGCAGTGTCATTTTTGCGTGTGTGTTATAAAACATGAACCCATTTAAAACTAAATCGAAAATTGCGCGGCCTGTTGCTAGTTATTCTTAAAACTGAAAAACTTGAATGAAACTAGTATTAAAATCCAAGTCACAGTGGTGATCAAGGAATTAGAGGATGGATGTAGTAAAATCTTAACAAGATACTAAACGTTATTTCGGGGATATTCATAGCTCAAAGTGTAAGGCGTATGTTGAGCAAATTTGCATAGTTGACAGCTGTAATTTCAGCCTTATAAGGAATGTAACACAACACTTAAAACATCTCGAACCGACCGAAACAGTACCGAAAGATTAACAACAACAGATATGTGACAAAGCATTCTAATAGAGACTTGTTGGATCTACTGCAAAGCGAGCTGAATTTGAACATTTTCGTACTGTTCGAAGACAAAGCAAACGAAATTTATTGGGCTGTAGGTTGAGACTCAAAATAAACACGTGAGCTAAAAATAACTTTGTACCGTTGGAAAGTTACAAATGTAAACATACTTTGGTCGATTTGTGAAGCAAAAAGACGAAAATTATTATAGCCGACTTGATTACAAAGCAAGCAACTTCAAATAACAGGGGAAATAAATATAGTTGCAAAACTATTTCAGTCGTGTTTATAAACGCTAGTTCAAACCGATTTCGAACGAAAATCACGGCAAGAAAACCCTCATTTACCGGTAATTTTACTAACAGGGGAATTTTAGGAAAATTTGCGATTTGCCATCTGTTTTCTGCTCTTTGGAAAACGTCCAGTGAATTCGGCGTTTTCCTTCTGTGAACGCCTGAAAAACGTGAAGTTCTTCGAGTGTTTTCCTGTGCTCGAAAAACGGCAGTGAATACGTTGTTTTCGGCAACGTTTTCTTTCGTTTTCGCGACCGGGCGAACGCCGCTTTTTCCGTAAGTTTTCTCACTGTATCTGTTAACGGTTAACACAAGGAAAACATAACGTTAGCCCGCAATTTTCCTGCTCTCGAAAAACTCCAGTGAACACGTTGTTCTTGAAGTGTTTTCTGTTGTTTTCCTCAGTGGTTCAACGCGGCGTTTGTCCGAGGTTTTCTAACCGTATTGTATCGAAGGTTAACAAGTGGAAAACATCATATTCTCCAGCAATTTTCTTGCGCTCGAAAACCCCGAGGGACACGCTGTTTTTCTAAATGGTTTTCCGTTGTTTGCCTGAGTTGGTAAACTCGGTGTTTGTCGGAGGTTTTCTAACCATATTATGTTGAAGGTGAACACGTGTAAACATGACGTTCGCCGGCAGTTTTCCTACGCTTGAAAACTTCGAGTGAACACGTTGATTTACTAAGCACTTTCCGTTGTTTTCCCGAGTAGTTGAACGCGGCAGTTAAGGAAGTTTAGCAGTTGCAATTGCTGACTGTTAACAGAAGAAAAACATGATATTCGCATAAAATTTTTCTGCCCTCGATAACTTCTGGAGACGACGTTGTTTCCCAAAAATTTTTTTCGTTTTCCCGAGGGGTGAACGGGCGTTTGTGGTACGACACACTCATGACTATTCTGACTATTCGCACACAAAACAAGACATTCGACTGCAAATTTTCCTGTGCCCCAAGCCATCCGCCAGAATTAAATCTAGTAGAATTAAATCAAAGCCACGCAAAATATTTTAATGTGAGCATAGACTGTTAGCAGTCCCTTTCTGTACAGCCGAGAACGCGCACGAAATAGCCGACCGAAAAAGCCGGCGAAATCATGACCGAACGAGCAATGAGGGGCTGGGGGAGTCTCTTCTCGATTTTCTCCTCGCTCCAGTCTCGCCGCGCTGTTGATATCTCGCGTCCTCGGCTCTTAAAGGAACAGCTAACAGTCTAATGTTAGCATTAAAGCTTCGACATTACAGCGTCGACAATCAAACCAGTTTGTTTGCCTTGGGAGGGCGGGGTACTCCGGGAACGTGCTGCTGGGCAAGGTATGGTTTTTAGCCTCTCGGTCCTGAACATGGTATAGGATTTTATGATAGTCTCTCATAACTTCAGAGTTTGAACTTGCCCTAAACAGGGTATGTCGCACGATTGTCGCCGTTAAATATGGCTTATACAATTACTGTAGTCAGCAGTCCTAGATCGGGCTGGTACTGTTCTTTTCAGGTGATTTGGTCACTTTTGACAGTTTGCTTATCTAGAATGCCTTGGTTGTGACAACTGATTTGAAAATTTGGGCTGCATGGTTTGGTCAGTTCCGTCAGTCTGGCCTCATGGACCACTTTGGACATTTAAACCGGATCCATTTCTTCATTCCAGCTGTTCTGGTCAGCTTGATCGGTTTGGTCATTAAGGCTGGTTGAGACATTAAGGCTGTTGTTGTACTTCTCAGGTGGTGTGGTCAATTTTCACAGTTAGCTTGCCTCAGATGTCTTGGAGGTGATGACTGGTTCGGAAATGTGGGCTGGTTTGGTCAATTCTGTCAGTCTGGCCACATGGGCCAATAAATTTAGACATTTAAACTGGTTTCAACGTTTAGGCCCATTTGTTCATTATGGATCGGTCTTGCCAATTTTGGTTGGTTTGGCTATTAAGACCAGTTGAGACATTAAGGCTTGTATTATACCTTTCACGTATTTTGAACACTTTTGACAGTTTGCTTGCCTAGGATGCCTTGGGCATCACCACTGAGTTGGAAATTTGGGCTGGTTTGGTCAATTCTGTCAGTCTGGCCACATTGGCCACTTGGACATCTAAACTGGTTTCGACAGTTTGGCCCATCTATTCATTCGAGATGGTTTGGCCACTTTTGGTCGGTTTGGTCATTAAGGCCAGTTGAGACATGAACAGTGTTGTTGTACTTCTTAGGTGGTGTGGTCACTTCTGACAGTTTGTCTATCTAGGATGCCTTGGAAATAACAACTGGGTTGGAAATTTGGGCTGGTTTGGTCACTTTTGTCAGTCTGGCCACATGGCCACTTTGGACATTTAAACCCGTTTCGACATAAAGGCCTATTGTTCATTCTGGATGGTTTGGCAACTTTTGGTCGGTTTGGTTGTTGTACTTCTTAGGTGGTGTGGTCACTTCTGACAGTTTGTCTATATAGGATACCTTGGACATGACAACTGAGTTGGAAATTTGGGCTGGTTTGGTCACTTTTGTCAGTCTGGCCACATGGCCACTTTGGACATTTAAACCAGTTTAGACATTTAGGCCCATTTGTTCATTCTGGATGGTTTGGCGTCTTTTGGTCAGTTTGGTCATTAAGGCCAGTTAAGACATAAATGGTGTGGTCACTTTTGACAGTTTGTTTATCTAGGATGTCTTGGGCATGACCACTGAGTTGGACATTTGGGCTGGTTTGGTCAGTTCTGTCAGTCTGGCCACATGGGCCACTTTGGACATTTAAACCGGTTTCGACATTTAGGCCCATTTGTTCATACTGGATGGTTTGGCCACTTTTGTCATTAAGGCCAGTTAAGACATTAATGGTGTTGTTGTAAGGTGGTGTGGTCACTTTTGACAGTTTGCTTGCCTAGGATGCCTTGGGCATGACAACTAAGTTGGACATTTGGGCTGGTTTTGGTCATTTCTGTCAGTGTGGCCACGTGGTCCACTTTGGATATTCAAACCAGTTTCGACATTTAGGCCCATTTCTTCATTCTGGATGGTCTGGCCACTTTTTGTTGTTTTGGTCGTTAAGGCTAGTTAAGACATAAATGGTGTTGTTGTACTTCATTTTTACAGTTTGTTTTCCTAGGATGCCTTCCGCATGACAACTAAGTTGGGGCTGGTTTGGTCACTTGTGTCAGTCTGGCACTTGCACATGGGCCACTTTGGTCATATCAACCGGTTTCGACATTTAGGCCCATTTGTCCATTCCAGCTGTTCTGCTCATTTAGGTTAATTTTGACATTTAGGCAACTTTAAACACTGAGGCTTATTTGTTCTCACAGTCTGGCTGGACATTCCAACCGGTTTTAAATGTTAGGCCAGTTAGACATTAAGGTCCACTTTGAAAGGTTAGGAATTAAGGTCTAAATTGATAAGTTTGTGTGCCAAGTGTCGACTTTTCAGCAGTGATTAGTCATCATCTACTGTAGCTGAGTTTCATCTAGTGATAAAGTACACAACAGAATATTTATTGTTTTAGACGAAGTCTACTTTTATTAATGTTTTGCACATAACATTTATACATTGTTCCCAGGTGCACGTATTCTGTTAAATATAATTCATTCACCTTGAAAACAAGTCAGGACTTGCACTTAAGAAGGTTGATTATTTAAGGGCTAGGTCATGTGCTTTTTTTGCAACTAAACATACAAAATCCATGATGAGAAAAATTGGAAAAGAAATGCGGATGATGCCCAACAACCTGTATGCACGCAAGAGAAAGGTGTCACGAACAAGAATGTTTGATCCTTGAACTTGTCACTACATG
The DNA here is from genome assembly GCA_964030785.1 of Siderastrea siderea. Lineage (NCBI taxonomy): Eukaryota > Metazoa > Cnidaria > Anthozoa > Scleractinia > Rhizangiidae > Siderastrea > Siderastrea siderea. The sequence continues at coordinate 15,953,004 of OZ034975.1, forward strand.
TTGTTCATAGCATACAAGACTGTTTTGGGTTGAGCATTGAAACTATCTTGTTTTCAACCAACAGTTTGTGATTATCCACAACTTGACAAAGCAACAACTAAAATAATACCCCTTAAAGGGACCGTAAGATACCACATTTTCCATGAACAGGTAGTACACAAAAATCAGTGGTGCCGTACCGGTAAATTAGAGTCATGGCTACCAACGCTAGTGAAATGGCTATGTGTGTGTTACTTGGTACAACAATAGCGTACCTGGGGTGGGTGTTTGAAAGCTGGTTGACGCTAATCCACGACTAAAAGTTAACTGGGATGTTTGTTGTGCTCATTAAAAAAAGCTTTTAACCCTTTAAGCCCCAAAAGTGACAAGCATCTAATTTCTCCTTACATTATCACTAGTTGATCATATATACGGGTCATGAGAATAAAGGAAATGATCACCAGAGATGAAATGTGTTGATGTTTAATCAAATTCTCCCAACTAGTAAGATATGAAATATATGGAGAACAGTGAGGAGAATCTGCATGTGGATATTAGGGCTTAAAGGGTTAAAATAAGGTCATTTTGAGCTTATGGTAAAGAAAACTCTAATTCCAAACTAAAGCCGAAAAAATATTTTGGTTAAGTCTTCATTGATTAGCAATCAAACTGGAATCAAAGTTTACTCTAATCCTGGCTTAGCTTAGTCATGCTTTGGACAACAGGCCCCTGGAAACCAAAGTATCTTAAGGACAAAATAATTTGGGCCATGCCTGACAAAAAGGGACCTTATTACATGATTTGTTACTGTTCCTCTGCGGAAAGTAAAGATAGACCACTGTGTGTTATTAGTGTAATAACAATCACAGGAAATTTGCCGCTAAATCAGTAAAGTCAGCAGTCAGAAACTGGTTATTGTACAGCCTCAGATATGGTAGGGCTAGTTAACCCAAGTTTCTACTGAAATGACATATTTTTCATTAGGCCCCTTTTAGTTTGGCACAACCTTTGAATATGTTGTTATTATTTTAGAGTCTAGTCATTAACAGGTTTTTGCCAGTGTTTCTGCTTGACATAAGCAATTCTCAACTCAGCTTGTTACAGCAAGAACAGTTTCCCTTTTGAAAACTGTTTCTCCAGAAGCACATAGTGATTTGATTCTTTGAACAGGAATGAAACATGCAGGCCCAAACACATCAACGGTGTTACACCAGATTTCCACAGGAGCTCCAAATGTGTAGCGTTCAGGGTGTTTTGAATACCAATTCACTCGGGAATATAAAATTTATATCTCTGGTCTTGTGAATTGGACAACATTGATTTAATTTAACTTAATCGGCGCATTAGTTTGTGTTAAAGTCCACATCAGTTTTGAGCTACAAGTTTTCTAACTTGCTTTCCCAAACAAACATTCATGCATGTTTTGGTTGGTTGATTGCTGAAATTGTCTCTTACTGGTTTTAACTTCACAGCATTATGTCCGTTCCAAGATGGAGCAGTTGGGACTCTCGTGGAGTACTGATAAGAAGTATGTTTTTAATTGTGATGTTCATAACTTTGCTGAAAATGCTGAGATGATCTTTGGTTACAAAATTCCCCACTGTAGGGATAGGTTGTTGTTACATAAACATGCCCATTTTGTGGTGGTCCCAAAATCTGCTGGCTACCTTATGTTTTAAAATCCATTTAGAATTGTTAACCAGTATTTTTTAATTGAGTATCCACTGACAATCAAATGCCTTAGGATGGACTTGCAAATTAAAAGTGGATCAAATTCACCATGTCTGACTGGCCTTGACCCTCCTGTAGCTTAACATTTCATATGTGCATTTTATGAAAATTCTTATGGTGCAAAAAATGACAGTTTCTCCTTAACCAGCATCAGAGTGAGTCTCCTTTAAGAGATGTTTCAGGGAGAAGGTTCTTTGATATGTACAAAACAACTTCCAGAATATTTTAAACTGTTGGTTTTTGTCAGCAACAAAGGTTTTATTTATGTAGTTCTAGATAGAAATTATGTTCCGGCTATCTTTAAATTTAAAACTCTTTAAACGTGGGTAAAATATTAATAATGACTGAAATTAAAGTTTGTGAATTTTGACAAAGTTTTCATGCTGACAGAAAATGAAATGCCCATTACATGGCAAGGCCATCTTATCTCACTGGTTTGGTATTAGACACTGTACTTTACTGCATGCTATTCACCACCTGTTTGGTCTGTAATGGGGAAAACTGACATGGGGTACGTACGTCTTCTCTGATTTGTGTATGGCCAGGGCTTGAACTGGACTGTTGAGGCAGCAGTCCATCTAAAGAGGTAGCTTCAACAATCAAGTTCAAGGTTTAATTTCAAAAACACATTAAAATTTGGATGATATTTTTTTTCAGGGAAAATGAAGCCCCTAACCAGGCAATTTTCACAACTTATATGAAGGAGATCATGGAAGTGGATCAAATTAAGAATGACCCACTCTGTACAGAAAGGCGCGTGCTGGGTAAGTTATGATTGTGCCCAGTAGAAAATATACTCAAACTATTACTGTTTTAGTGAAGTTATTTAAAGGTGTTGTTTCATTTATTCAAGATATTCAGGGTTGTCCCTAACAGCCGGCAGCCGGCAGAATTAACCGGCTACTTGGGTCGTTTGTGCCGGCTACTTTCGTGATATATATATATTTATTAAAAACTGGACTAGGTATATTGGATTTCTAGCATTTTGATTGGCTCAACGGAGCTAGGCTATCAGCTCATATACCTGCTCCGACCAAATATGGTCAGTGAACACTCAACAACAAAATGAACAAATGAGCTGAAAGTTTTTTCCTCGCGAGCAACCCGGCGAGAAAAATGGACGAGAAAAATCACTTGCCAGCAAATTTTAATTAAGCAGAAATTGCAACAACGTCACCAACAAGCATCACCAACAGCGTCGTCTAACACAAGTCAAACTTGTTTGAAGAAACTGTGCAGAAATAGAAGTTTAAGCATTAAGCGTTGTGTTTACAATTAATTTCTTTCATCGATCGTCACGTCGATCATTGAAATTGAGCAAACGGTAGGTATTATCAGAAAGGATTTCCACTTCAAAATATCAAGACAAGACATAAAATAAAACACAATGAAATGGGGCTGGAGCATTTAATAAAAACTATCACACCTTCATGGCGAGTCGGTGCGAAAATCATGAAGTAGTCTAAACAAGTGCTAAAAAAATACCGCGGCAAACTCAGAGACCAAGAAGGAAGGAAGGGCGAGATTGTTTTTCGGCTTTAACATGCAAAATCAGGACACTGGTTTACCTGCACTTGTTGTAGCTCTGTGTTCCAACAGGTCCAAATGCTCAGATAGAAATTGGATGCCATGTAAACGGAGTTGAATCGCTTTTCCAGTTGTTTGAATGTTGTTTTTTCCATTCCTTCCGCAACCTCTAAACCGAGAACAACTGCATTTTGCGCTTTGCGTTTAACAAACTATGATGGTGAATTCTAATGTTCCTCGCTACAGTAATCTTGCTTCTGAGCTGCATAGAAAATACCTTTTCAAGTTCAACTGTTCAAATTTGTTCTGTCTTCAGTTCGATCAAACACGTACATGATGGCTCCGTTGTGCGAACAGATTACAAACTTGTTCAGTTTCAACTCCAGCAGCTATATGGTGAAATTGTACAGCTTCAATCCGCTTTGAACGATGATTACAACAATGTTCAGGAAAAATCAAACATGTACCATATTTCAGAGCCAATAATTAGAAGATTTTTTTCCAAAACGTGTGCTACTTTGTTCACTTTCGAGCAGTTTTCATTGATTCATTCAGCTTTGCAATGAAACGGTGCAACACTTTGCAAGGTTTTGGCGCCTTTTTCGTTCAGTCATGTGATCGATTCTTGTTCCGCTTAAATTTCTTTTCTCATTTTTCCCGTTCTTTCTGATTTTTTTTTAATAGTGGTTAAGTTTTTAATAAAACAATTATTCTACTCGGGCTTGCTGGATATCAAATGATTATAACCAACTCGGCGCTACGCGCCTCGTTGGTTATCTATCATTCGATATCCAGCGCGCCCTCGTAGAATAATTGTTAAATATGTATTTTTAAAGACAAATTATTTGTTCCTTTACTGGCACAGATATACAGCTATTTCAATTAATGTTGTCGGAAAACCTACGCGATAGGACCGCTAAGTGATATAGGTAATTAATTTAAAACTTTACCAAACTTATCTATGGCTCACCCCTACACAAAATAAATCACATAGGCAAGTGCTCATGGTACTTTTACCCATCCTGTGGGAGTGACAACCGTGAAATTACAGCAGAATCACAAAAGATTTGCATCTACCCACACTTCCTTTCGGTCTTGTCTCGTGAGCTTGATGCTTTAAAATCCGACAACGTTAATTGAAATAGCTGTATGAAAATGAAACTTATTTCCCATTGCAGTTTATTGACTTAAAAATAATCTGCTTGGCACAGAGATGCACGATTATTAGTTCATTACGTTGAGTTCTGGGAATTACATGTAGAAAGCCACTGAAGGCATGAGTTTATACAAATAAAATTGAAAAGTTATAATTACTTTTGGAACTGACATTATTGGAAATTTGTGCTCAGAATCAAGGAAACTCCGTTTCTGGGGAATTAAAATGTAAAAATTTCCTGGGGGGCATGCCCCCAGACCCCCTAGAAGGGATCACCTTCGGCGCTCAATAATCACCATCCGGCTACTTAGAAATTTTTCTCAGCTACTTGAAAGGTTGTGGACAACCCTGGATATTGATGTTGAAACATAAAAGGTCAGAGTGCTCCATACCTGTTGAAAAAATAACAAGTTCTTATGTGATAACAAGGACAGTATTTACCTAAAATGTCTTGAAGCTCTTTGAATGAAAGACAGAACATGCATTTAAATACAATGTATCTGTAGGCAAAATATGTACACTGTAATAAACAGCAAAAATGTTTTGACATGTTTGTTGATGACACATGGATCAAATAGTTTTGTCTACAAAAAATAGTTTAAAAATTAATGAATGGTGGTAGCAGGTTTTTGTTTTTTTGTTTTTAGGTGCCATTTCCCAGAACTTTGCCTCAGTCAAGAAGCGAAAAAGACAAGAGGAAAATGGGACTTATGAAAAATATCAGCAAGAACAGAAGAGAAGGCAAAGGATAAAAAGGGTAAAGGTTTCTCTCTCTTGCATAAAATTAATTCAAAGTAAATATAAATAACAGAAGTTTGACAAAAGGGTTGTAACGTATGATCGTGTAGGTCCCCAGCTGTTATTCAGAACTCAGTTTTTTCAAATCACATGCCGTCTCAAACAGAACAAACAGAAACCTGCTTCCCTGGAAGAGGCTGGCACGGCTATACTACTGCATATCTTAAAATATTTTTCTTTCCATTTGTCTGAAGCCACATAAATGTGATGGGCAGATATAGTGGATGAGATAGCAGGTCCACCCCACCCCCCCCCCCCCCACACACACACACACACACAGGGTACTGTCTACTATAAGTCTAGAACTTTTTCCAGGCTAGGCAAGTTATTTAGATCATGGATGAATGTTAGTTTAATAAATAAATATCCATTGAGTCTTACTGATTATCATTACAGCTGGCCAATATACATCGGATAATGGTACTTATTATAAAGCACACCACAGAATGTCTTTCAGGACCTCTTCTGCAAATTAAATATGATTCAGCTACAAAAAAATCACTCCTTTTTATATCTGTCCATTTTAGAAACATGAAAGAAGATTAAAAGTAGCAACTGAAGAGGAGAAGAAGGAGCCAGTGTACGAGGCGCTGCACATAAACCTGGTGTCCTCAGATGAATCAGATGCAGAGGAGGATGCCCTTAAAACCAGACCCTTAACCTGGAGGGCAGAAGAAGTGACAGACTTCTTCAAACACCTTGATGAAAGATGGAAGGCAAGCTTGTCATCTCAGCAGAAGCGGCAATGTGTAAACCGGAGGCTGGGATTGCCAAGTGAAAGAACCACACATGGAGTCCCACAGCATTTGCTTTGGGCTGTACGTGTTGTGTAGGTTCTATTTAAATTTAATTTTTTTTGCTGGGTAGCGTTATTTACAGGCCGATTAAGATTGTATGACTTTTGCTTACGACTGACATGTGTGACGTTTGTAGCATGCACTGCTCGTGTCAGGCAAAGATCGTAAACAACCCTTCATTCTAACATTTTGATAATTGTGGCTACAGCGGTCAACAGTCGTAAGCAAAAATTTTACCATCTAATTAAACAATAGAATTCTTCTGTCGTGCACTGTCCTGTGATACACGTGTAGGTTGCCCGAGGAAATTTGATGTTCACAACAATTACTAACCCAAGAACGTAGTTCGAGGGCTTATATGAGGTTTGAACATCAAATTTCCAAGGAAATCTATCACACATAGGGCCTGAGACAGAAGGACTCTATTGTTTTTATTGTAATGCAGCACTCTGTGCTGATAGGCGCCCACTGAGGAGAGACACTATCGCATCACGTGACCGATTTCGACCACTGGGAACACACCAAAATTTAGCGTTGGACTATAATCGGCCTTAAGGGTGTCATGAAAGACCGCCGACTAAAATTCTTTTCAAGTATAAAAACTCAGCTATTTCTCATGATTTATTTAAGCATTTCAGCTGTAATGATCTTTTGCCTTATGGGCATAAAAAATTTTGTCTTAATCAATACTGACAGTTTCAGCCATTCCCAATCACACATGTCCTACTGCAGCACTTTCATTTAAGTTGGAAAAACTGACTTGGTGAATGTCAATCCAAGACTAGAAAAGCTGGTAAAATTCATTCAAATTAAAGATTTCAAATTCTAAATTAAAAGAGAAAATGGTATTTAGCTAAAAGCCTTCCTATTCTCATCATTTCATCAATTGAAATGGGCTTCAGTGCTTGGTAGTGATTGGTAACTGCAGTAGGGCTCATCCAGGCAAGGATAAAATCTTAACAAAGGTTTCTATTTTGTTTCTTAATTTTTTTTCAATGCTACATAATTATATATATTTAACGATTTCACAGAATAAGATTAGTCAGTAGAAACTGCATGAAGAGCAAACATTTTTGGCAGACACAATCCCTGTGAAGCTGGATTTAACATTCAAAGTTTACTAATCTTGAAACACATGTAGCTTATTTATATGTTTCCTATATAACTGAGCCCTGATGATAGCAATTATACCATGTTTCCATAGTATATTATTATATACTACTAAACTGGCGAAGGACATGTGAACTCAGCGGCACTGAGGCACATAAACCATGACTTAAGGTCAAATATCTTCCCATTCTACTTTTGACCGAATTGAACTGTGTATGGTTACGAAAACTAAATACATGTAATACTGGGTTTTGTAGCCAAGGTTCGCTTCCACTTTGTTTGATATATTTAGCACTGTTCTTCAAAGGCAAATGTTAGATGTTATGCAGAGAATTGGTTTTTGTTGCATGATGACGTAGACCCGTGTAGGGCATATACAGTATATTTCTATTATGGCTCCCTGGTTATGCATTTGTTGATATGTATATTTCAAAGATTAGTCTTGTTAGTTTAATGTAAAAGCGGCCAAAGGACCAAATAGTGAGAGCTTATGATATAGTCAAAATGTTGAGGGGAGGGAGGCTTCCTGTCTCTCGTAGCCTACTGCTATATATATATTTTTTCAAAAATACTAAATACTCTTAATTAGATAAACGGACACACCAATGTTAAGTTAAGATGGTGAGTCCTTTAACACTTGTAAAAGTTTTTTTTTTATATTCTAAATAAATTATGTTTTTAAAATCTACAAAAAAAGTGTTGTCATCTTCGCCTGATTTAGTCTCCCAAACTTTGAAAGTGGACAAAAGCTGTGAATCATGGAACTTGGGAAATGACCTAGAACGCGGATGGGGTAGGGAATGCAAAAAACGGAGAAAAACGCCTTTTTTCTTAATATTCAACCCCACAGAAAATGCAAACACGAGTAAAACGCCACGAACCCCGGAAGAAAGCACCGGTTTTCTTGAATTCACTCGAAATCGCCAGTCCAGAAAATGCGAGAAAAACTTCGGAATACGAGATATTTTCCTTGCGTTTACCAGGTGACGAACGCTGGAAAACACTCGTTTTCCTGAATTCACCTTCCCAAAAATGCAAGAAAACACGCTGAAAACGCCTGCGAATACCATGGAATAACTGTTGTTTTCCGTGCGATAGCTGATCGATGAACACTGGAAAACAAGTCATTTTCCATCCGTTGACCGATCCGTGAACTCTGAAAAACACGCTATTTTCCTTAAGTTAACCGAACGTTTTCCGTTGGAAAACATGCCTTTTCTTGAAAGTTCTAGAAAACACAACGAAAACGTCTGTGAATGTCGGAATACAGGCTTTTTTCCGTGCGTTAGCCGCTCGGTGAACGCTGGAAAACGAGCGTTTTCCGACATTTACTGGCGTTAACCATTCCGGCAAACAAGGGAAAATGCAGGATTTCACTTGTGAACTGCGGTGAAAACCATGTTTTCCAGTGAGAAAACTTCAGTGAATGCTGGTTAACAAGGCGTTTGCCGAGTGTTAACCGACCGGTGAATGCCAGAAAACGCACGTTTTCTGGCGTTTGCAGTAAAGGAAAACTACCGGATAATGGAACGAATACCGCAAATTCACCCACCCGAAAACATTTGGAAAACCTTGGATTTTCCGGTTGGTGAACAACAGAAAATGCCCGCAAATGCCGCGTTTTATGTAAATTCGCCGCGCGTTTTCTGAACCGGAAAACACCACTTTTTTTGCCGTGATATAGCGGTAGCGGGCACTTTAGTATCTATGCACGGGTTTAACTCTCTTAAATGTTCGGTGACCCCCGATTTACTTTTGATAGATAACTTTCTTTGTTGATTATCTACCTTTTTGTGAAAAAATAAAGAAAATCTGTGGGGTGGAAGTTTGATTTTTTCAACTGTTCTGCCCTCGCATCATCGAATTCTGCTATTATTGTAACTGCACGGTGTTCGCAAAAGTCCATCTTAGAGGTTTAGTTTAACTAAAAGGATGACGTGGTTCAAATTGTTTACTTGACAGACCCACTTAAATAAAATTTGACAAAGAAAGTGAGTCTAAAGCGAATCATTTTTAATATTTTTCAACTAACAAGCACTTAGACCATGTCAAGTTACGAGGACCGATGTGTCAAAATTGGGGTAGTTTTCCACTCGCTTTATTTTAAAAACGAAGTCAGTGACCCCTCAATTTTTTTGCATTTCTGACATAGGTAACTCATTATCTGACTGTAGCCAGACTATAAAAAAATATCTGTATTGTAGAAGTTTTTCGCTCTAACGTCCTTAAATAGCCCGCCAGGTCTGCCATTCGGGTTCGCGCGCGGTCGCCCGCGTTTCGCACCGCTGCCCATTCCGCGTTATTCAGCTCTGTCTAGCGGGAATAAACTAACTACAAACTGAGAACTAGTCCATCATTTGAAAGGGAGTGTCAGAAATAACTGCTTTGCCAAGTTTGAGAACGTGTGGATGAGAAGTCACCAAACTGCAAGTTTTCAAATATCAGAAGAAAATCCTATGCAAACGTCTCTATTTTGCTTGCCCCCGTCGCCATAACCATACAAACAATTGTCCTTTTTTGAAAGCCATTTTATTCTGCTTCTAGTAAACCGATTAGTCCCGAACTTGGCAGGATTACCATTTGACTCACAGACTTAGTTTTGATTAATTGATTAAAAAGAAACACTGGTTCCCAGTCCTTTACTCGTTTCTAAAGTGGCCGACGGTGACTCTTTCTTAACCCTCGAACGTACAAGCAAAGTCACACCCCACAGGGGTACAGGTAGGGATTTAAACCCCTTGGGGGTTTCTGTTGTGTTACCTTAAGCAGAAGGCCTACAAAATGAGACCTATACTATGGGTATCAGTCTGCTGGGACCCTGTGACCTCATCCAAGATGGCCACCATGTTGGATTTTGCCCCAAATTAGAAATTATCAAAAAACAGCCAAAATTGAAAAATTTTGACGCCTCAGATCTCATATCTCGTAACCACAACAACTGATTCTCACAAAACGTGAGTCAAAATGTGTCTAAGGGATATGCATACAGCTAGTGCAAACGACAGCTTCCCCGTTATTGGGGGGGGGGGGGGCGGATCCACCCCGTCCCACCTTGGACGTCCTAGGGTAGAATTAAATCTGCAGTTTACATACAATTCTACCCTCTCAGATGACTCAACAGTTGTATTTAATTCCAAGAGTGGTAACTTTCCTGGTGAAAAGTGTAATGGCAAAGCTTTCTTTTTGTGTAGTCTTAGTCATTGAATGATATATAGTAGATGCCGTTTAGGGCGGCCGAAGTTGGCCATCTTATCACCTTGTGATAAGAGAGGTAAAGAGCGGGTCGATAAGAACACCACTTGAAAATGTTAGAGACCAAACATTGGCAAGCTTATACACAACTTGAATAATCAAAGATTAAATGATGTTCATACTCTGTTTCAATTTCGTTTTTAAACAATCTTTATTACGCCCTCATCGGCTTTCTAAAGTTGACAGAAAATTTGACTCTTTTAGGGAAACCAAAACCACCATTTTATGCATTTTTCCAACTTTTTAAATGTTTGTTCCTTGAGTAGCTCATCGAATGTCGACTTTCGATATTCTCCGTAAATGTCTCTTAGCGTTAAGTACACTTTTACTACTGGGTACTAAGACAGTTTTACTCGCGATCGATAAATTTTATCATTGGGGTCCTGTCTGGAACTACTAAGCGCTTCTGCTTTGTCTCCACAGGTTCCCCGCTGTAATCTAAAATGAATCGCTGATCCAACTGAAAACAAGACGTAAATGACAACATGTTAATGATATGTAAAATGCCTATTTGTATCATGCAAACAACAACAGGTTTATAAAAATTAGAAGAAACGAAAATTTTATTTTGTTTATTTTGGTCCGGGATGTTTCTGTGATCACATTCGAGTTTGCACGAATTGCGGACCTCGTTTTTGGTAAGAAAAGACATTAAAGGTCGGCACACACGAGGGGACCAGTCCCTGCGACTGGTCCCCTGTGGTGTGTACACGAAGGAAATAGATGCGGGGACAAGTCTCTTGAAGGGTTTACTAGTTATGGCTCTTTAACTGAAATTCGCCGAAATGTGCAGACGAAACATAAAGCGATCCTCAACAGTGAAGCCGAATTTACTAGATTAACCACAAAACATTAAAATAAATCAACTGCAAACCGGTTCATACCTCGTGCGGTCTATCAGTGTTTGTCATTTGCAATCTCGATAAAGGTTTTTCTACAGTGTCCTATATTGCTGGTACAGAAGCGTAAAAAGGCAACTGTTCGATCAAGACTCCCAGACAAGGTCAACTGGAAAAAATGTAAAAGATCCGATGAATAGTTTCATTTGGTCGCAGGGACTTGTCCCACAAACAGTACACACGAAGGGACCAAGCATAGTTTGTGGACCAAATTTTGGTCCCTACGACTAAATGTTTTGACTAAAATGGGTAGTTCACACGAAGGGACTTGGTCCCCGGGACTAGTCGCAGGGACTAGTCCCCTCGTGTGTGCCGACCTTTTTAAGGACTGTGCCTCTTTTTGTTACTGCGCATGCGTTCTGCGCATCTCAGGATATTCAGGTCTCTTATAAGGAATTTGCCCCCTAATACAACAATTTTGTGTGGCTTATGACTATGTGAAAAAAAGCAGGTCTTAGCAAGGGTTATCAGAATCCAAAAATTGCGGGTAACCAAGCATTTTCAGAGATAATTGAGCTTGAAATTTGGAAAGAATTGGAAAAGTGGTTGCTTAATTATCTCTGAAAAATGCGTGGTTTCCCTCAATTTTTATTTTTGGATTCCAATAACCCTTGCTAAAATCTACTTCTTCCCCGTAGTCATAATTAACCTGTGCAAAAATACATTCTGTATTAGGAGGCACCGTCCTTAATTACCTTTACAGCCAAAAGGTACACTTCGGTCTCAACAATACGACGTCCTGTAATGAACAATAAAATACAGTGAGACAATACTACTTAAAAAAAAGCATAGTCATACAAAACATTTGGCAATGGAAGATCTCAGTGCGAAAGGTCGTAAGCGATCTTTTTGGCATTAAAATCCTAATTGTTCCAAATTAGCTCTACTTTTGCATACCAGGGCCGTAGCCAGTATGAGGCAAACCGAGGCACTTGCCTCAGTCATTCTTTTTGTTTTCTCAGTCATTTTTTTCGTTCAACACCCTTAATACCTAGGAAGAGAATTAACTATGGACGTTGCTTCAGTCATAATTTACCCGACACTTAAAATAATGAAAAAAGAAGCCGGAATGATCTATTTTGTTTATCTATATCTGTTTGGAGCAAAACTAAGGGGTCAGCAAAGAGTTGGTCCGCCTTTTGTTGTTAGTTGTGTTAACTTTTGGAAAGTCGTTCTCAGGGTCTCTGTGCTTCTCACTCCAGGGGAAGGGAAGAAGAGAGACCCTGGGAACGAGGTTGCTGACCCTTTAAGCCCATATCAACCTGCACGTTCTCGTCAGTGTTCTCCGGTGTTAGTCGTGAGAATTTGATTAAACATCAAGATCTTTTATTTTTCTTGATAATTTTCCCCCTATCTGGTGACCTGTTGTTTGTTTGATAAGTGATATTGTGTGGAGAAATTAGATGCTTGTCACTACTGGGGCTAAAATGTTTAACAGATAGAGCTGCAGGGCACGGGTAAAACTCCGGGCCGGAGTTCTAATCAGGGCCTTAAAGTAACTGGTAGGAAAAGTTAGTAGGGGACGTTAAAGAACTCATCTAATTTTTTTCTAATATTTTTCGAAACACCTAGTGTTTCGCTGTCATACAAAAACCAAATCCATTAATCGCCTTATTGATTTAGTATGAATTCTAAACAATAATGCCACAGCTAGTCATAACGTAGTCAAACTCATTATTCATTAACATAACTTGTCCTCAACTACGGCCAAAATTCAAATTCTATCGTTGATTTCCTTGTAGTGATATCAGTCAAACACAAGGAACTTACCAATACACATACGAGGCCCGACTCCAAATGGAAGACTGGAAAAAGGGTGGATTTCCCCCAGTTTTTCACCGAGCCAACGTTCAGGTTTGTATTCTAAAGGACACTTAAAAAACTTCTCTTAGTGGCCAGCGTGGTAATTATCATAGGAAAGAAAGGTCTGAAAGTAAAGATGGATTGGACAGATTGTGATGAATAAATAATATGACCGCTTTGATTGACTGACCGGCAGAGGAGCTAAAATACGACTGTACAAGGAAGTTACAATATTATGAATAGCCGGGTATCTACATCAAGTATTTATGGCGTTATACATCACAACAGCGCTCATGACTGAACAATCACGGTCAAGTTTTACCCCGTGTAATTCCTGGAATAGTTCCTGAATGTCACAGTCATAGACTGAGAAGGTTATGACGCGTGCGACACGATTCTGTAATTTTTGCCATTGCTGAGAAAGCTCCTTTGAACAGCATCCCCACACTACCCTTCAATAATCGAAATGAGGTTGGACTAATGAGTTATATATGGTAAGTAGAGGAGTCTCAAGTGGGACAAAATGGCGAATACGTTTAATTTTAATGGCGCTAATACTAGAAGGAAGTGTTTTTGGATAGTTCATCAATGAGTACACCTAGAGATTGTTGTCGAGACATGTTTAACTGGCAACTGTTTGATTTTGATAGTAGGAAACACTGAAAGATTTGACCCTAGAACCAATCAGCATAAATTCTGTCTTCATCATATGTGAAGCGACTTTGTTGGCTGCAAGCCGCACGCTAATTCTACCCAAATCCAGTTTAACACAATGATTTATGTCCTCGACATCATTAATTGTGAACGTTTTTCCAGTATGTCGGCATATTCTAGGTTGCGAATGTAGAAAACAATTAGGTAGATCACATTTATATGTAATAAGAACAAAAGAGGCGCTAGAATCGTTCCCTGTGGAACACCACATCGAAGGAGGTAATTATTTGGGTTATGAGGATCTTAGGGGGCCAGCCACTTAATTATTGTGAACTTAATCGCTTTTGAAGACCATTCACCACAAAGGAACAGTTTTAAAGCTCCCCCTATTTGCAAAACAACGCTGAATAGAATTATTTTGCAAATTGGAAACTATTACCAAATGTGGGTCTTCGCTCAGCAATGGGGAAAGAGCTGTGCATGCGGAAACCAAAAATTCATGATTGACCGAACCGCACCCACGGTTTGGCTCCTAAAGGGGTGAGGTGAGGACAGGACAGGACAGGTCCAGGGATGTTTTTACCCCCACGAGTCTTTCCATTGATTGTCGAGTCCTGCTAAACTTAAAGCCAAAATATGGGCTCATGAATATTTTGATTTTTTTTAAAATTAAGAAATCCTTTATTGACAATCAAACAGAGTACAGATACATCATAATTAACATTACTTGCATTGCCTACAATACCTTAGATTACAATTTACAAACATCTTGCTATTCTTGTTTTGTTTTATTTTGTTTTGTTCTTCCTTTCCACGAAAGGTAATTTCATTCCAATAATAATACTTCATTACTCTAACACTTATTACAGATAATACAATACTGTTACTTATATTTATTTGCAATGTTAACCCATGTACTGGAGGAAAAGCAGAACAGGCAAAAAGGGAAGTAAAGGTAGATAAGAAATAAAAGGACAAAACTGCTTAAAGTTTTTCAAGCGAATATTTGTATTTTATTTGACTAACAAAATGTTGGAGCACCAATGAGTCTTCCTGGAGTTTCTTTTGATAAATATAGTATCGCAAGAAGAGCAAAGTATAATTTAATTTAGCTACTGACGGCCCGCATTCATTTCATAGACCAAAAACAATTTTTCGCGAATTTAAACTGAAAACAGTGCCATTGTCCAGGTTAAACCATTTTAGTACTTTCTCTACAAAAGACTGTATACAACGGCAAGCTAGAAAAGTATGATCTATCGAATCTGGCTCCCCACAATATACACAGTTGCCATCAGGTTTTATCTTAAACCTGAAAAGTTCTTTTTTTGTAACAATGATACGGTGGGTAAACTTGAAACTAAATTCTTTCAATTTAGGTTCCTTACAAGTTCTATAAGTCGATTTGAAGATCTTTGACCATTCTGTCTTCTCCATTGGAATGGCTTTATTCCCCGGCTTGGGCCCGTTTGATCTTTCTTATATAATCTGTTAATTAGAAGCCAGTAGAAATCGCTTGCTTTTGCTTTCATTAGATTAATCGCAACACTGCCGTCTAGTTGGAAGCATGTCACATCATCATGTAGTAATAGTAGTAGTAGTAGTAGTAGTAGTAGTAGTAGTAGTAGTAGTAGTAAAAATTTATTTAAACACGGAAAATCATCAGTTAATTAAGCTTAATTAAGTAAATAACTAAAACTAATTACAACTGCTTTACATGATTGCCGTGTGGGAATCCGATATATCAGCTATCTTCTAAATAATTTGCTTAAAATTATTAACAGATACAGCATTTTTTAGGCATTTGGGTAAGTTATTCCATAACATAGCCCCGCTGTAAGAGAAGCTCCGTTTCAAATAGTTGGTGTTTGGTTTGGGTAGCGTCAGCTTTCCCTCAGAGTCTCTCAAGTTATAAACAGAGTGACGCTCAGAGAAAAGACTTTGAAGATAATCTGGGGCAAGTCCATTCATAGTTTTAAACATCATCAAGGCCTTCTGTTTCTTTCGTCGAAGAAATAGCCTCTCCCAGTCGAGGGTGGACAGAAGGTGGTTTGAGCTTGTATCAAAGGGTGATTTAGTAATAACTCTGGCTGCACGATTCTGTAATTTTTGGAGCTTTTCACTCAAGTAACCACTCAAACAGTCCCAGATAGGGCTGCAGTAATCAAAATGTGGTATAATTAAAGCGTTATAAATTTGAATTGCAGTTTCTTTCGATATAAAGGGCCGCACTCGTTTAAGGGCACCTATAGCCGAAGAGACTTTCTTGCAAATCTCTTCAACGTGTTTACACCAAGAGAGATGAGCATCATCTATGTTTTCGCTATGCAGATTTTCTGGAGCTCTTGCTTTATTTAACAGGTGGCTTGGGATAGCACTAACTACTTGATAGAAATGCAGAAAAGAACTTTTCTCTAGGGAGTATCTAGCCTTAAGCTCCTCAAAAGTTAGGAAGGTGCCGTCCGGGTTAAGAATATCTCTAATCGATTTGATACCTTTCGAGAACCATTCCTTATTGAAAAAAGGCTTTCCACCAATCAATATTTCTTTGTTATTGTACAAAATCAAATCTCTATTGCACGTTTCATCCTCATAAAGAGACTTTAGGATGGAGAAGAAAGATAGTATGCCTCTGTAAAAACGCGGTAAGTTTTCGCAATATTTTACATCATAGTTGCAAGTAAGTAAGAAATTTAATCCTCCAAGTTTACTAAAAAAGTGGACTGGAACAGTTTTCCAGTTTGCCTGCCGTTCTTGTAAAAGCCTGGAAATCCACGCAAGCCTTAAAGCTTTAGTCATGGTCTCAAAGTCAACCATGCGGAGACCACCTTTCTCATAATCCTGATAGAGTCCTTCTCTTTTGATTTTGTCTCTCTTGTTCTTCCACAAAAACCTGAAAATTTTACTTTTGACAACATTTATAACTTCCGAAGGTACATCAATATTAGCGGCTGAATACACCAGTGACGATATTCCCATAGTCTCGATTATGAGTACTTTACCAAATAGCGTAATGTCCCTTGAGCACCAGATGTCGAGATTCGATTGTAATCTTTGAAGTTTGAGGTTAAAGTTCAATTCATTGTTTGCTTTCTCATCATAAGAGAAGTGAATTCCCAAAATTTTTGTAGGGCAATTAACCCATTTCAGATTAAGAGGTTTGTGCTTCACCTTTGACCATTTCCCAAGCCACATGGCTTTTGTTCTCTCTATATTTAACTTAAGACCCGAAATCTCCCCAAATTCCTTAATGATGCGTAGACCAACTCCCCTACGGAGCCACAGTACCATTTGTCTGTCACCACATCGGCAGCCTCTGGTTCAGCAGGCCTTCCCACTCTGTGCCTGGAGCCCACTAACAAGGTAAAGCCCCTGACTTCTATAGATGCTTGGACTTCAGCCTTTCAAATTTTTGTGGGGGTATATACCACCAAATTCCCCCAGGAAGCCCCTGCCCTCATGAAGTATGGTGAGGTGGTTCGCGATTTGGCAGCGCGGGGAGCCAACTGGCGGTATTATGACACCAATTTCCGCTATTTAAAGCAGCAACAGCCTGCCAGCTTGGCTTGGAATGGGGTGCACTGGGAGCTGTGGATTCGCTCACAGAATCTATCAACCACAAAACCATCCAGGCCATCGAATGGGGGGGCTAACCCTGTTTTCATCCCCCATGGTTACTGCCGAAAGTTCCATCGTGGTGGTGCCTGTGCTGGTTGTAATTTCAAGCATGAGTGCCATAAGTGTCATCGGCTACATCCGAGCTCCAAATGTAATTTTCGTCCACCCAGTGCACCACCCAGCTCCACCTCTGTCGCTGCCAAATCCCGACCTACCAACTCCAGTCAGGCTAAATAGGTTAGCTCCACTACTCACAGGATATTCGATTAGCGAGACTCAATTTTTGATTTGTGGTTTTCAAAATGGCTTTCCCATACATTATGATGGTCCTGGCAATGCCATGATGGCCCCTAATTTGTTATCGGCCCACCAGCATCCTGAGGTAGTAGACCAATATATTGAGAAAGAATTGTCCTCTGGGCGCCTTGCTGGCCCCTTTCCTAGTTTTCCGTTTCCATATTTTCGTGTGTCACCCCTTGGGGTAGTTCCTAAGAAATCACCTGGGGAGTTCCGCCTTAGGTGCTTCGGTGAATGATTATATTTCCCCAGAACATACTAGTGTCACTTACGCTCGCGTTGATGATGCTGTTTGGCTGATAACTCGGTCTGGGGTAGGTAGTTTTTTGGCCAAAACTGATATCAAGAGTGCTAATTCCGCATAATTCCTATTCGGCCTGAAGATTACCATCTTCTCGGAATGCGCTGGAATGGACTTTCGAGTCTTTCAGTAGCACAGTTGAGTGGATTGCCAGGACCAAGCTCCACATACCTTACATGATTCATCTCTTGGATGATTTTCTGATCGTTGCTCCCACTACGTCTCTGTGTTCCAGTCAGCTTTCTTGTTTTCTGGACTTGTGTGACTATTTGGGTATACCTATGTCCCCTGAAAAAACTGTAGGTCCAGCGGTGGTTTTGTCATTTGCCGGTATTAATATATTGAGCTTGATACCATTCGCTCTGAGGCCCGTCTGCCCTCAGACAAGGTGCTGCGGTGTGTTGATTTACTTTCAGCATTTCTGACTCGGAAGAAGGTTACTCTACAAGAATTACAGTCCCTTATAGGGCTTTTGAATTTTGCATGTTCTGTTGTCCTTCCTGGACGGGCATTTCTCCGCCGGCTTATTGATTTAACTGTCGGCATTAAACGACCTCAGCACCTTGTCAGACTTAATTCAGCTGTTAAGTCTGACTTGCGGGTTTGGCTCACTTTCCTGTCAGATTTTAACGGCTGTTCCTTTTTAAGGCATGAAGGGTGGTTAACTTCATCCACTCTTCACCTATACACTGACGCGTCAGGGGCGTTAGGTTTTGGGGCTGTTTTTGGTGACCAGTGGTGTTATGGTGAGTGGCCTGAGTCCTGGAAATCGTACAAGATCGCTGTCCTCGAGTTTTATCCAATGGTCCTCAGTGTACTGTTATGGGGTCATAGGATGAAAAATAAGTGGGTTCTCTTTTTCACGGATAATGAAGCATTAGTCCATGTTATTAATAAGAATTCATGCCGGGACCCCCTCCTAATGTCCTTTGTACGGAAGCTTGTTCTTTCTTGTCTCAAGCATAATATTTTGTTTCGAGCCCGCCATGTTCCAGGAATTCACAATAATTTGGCGGATTGTTTGTCCCGTTTGCAGATCCAGCGTTTCCAGCAGCTCGCCCCCGCTCACATGCACCCAACTCCGACGGTTGTCCCTCCACCCATGCAGCCTCAAAATTGGAGGATGTAGTGACCCACTTAATTAGTTCTAGTTTGCAGCCATCTTCTATTCCAACCTATCGCCGTGCCTGGAAGCTGTACCGCAATTTTCTTTTCAGCACTGTCGGTAATCCGTCATCTGATTTCCCAATCCCTCCAGCGACTCTGGCTCTTTTTATTGCCCATTTATATCAGCAAAATTACGCTTCTTCCACAGTCAATACCTATGTTTCTGCACTGGGTTATTCGCACCGGCTGGCGGGTGTTTCCGATCCCACCAAAGTATTTTTTATTCTAGAGATGTTAAAAGGGCATGGAAAGGTTGACCCGCGCTTTGATATGCGGATGCCACTCTCCATTCCCATGTTAACAAAGATTTTTCAGCAGTGCCCCAGTATTATGGATTCTCACTACGTTTCCACTATGTTTAAAGCTATGTGTGCTATGGCTTTTTATGCCTTTTTGCGCATTGGTGAAATCACAGTCACCAAACAATCACCAGCTGTGTTACAGTTGCGGCAGTTGGAAAAGTTGTCTACTGTGCGTGGGGAACTGAGGCAATAAAGCTTACTTTTTATTCCTTTAAACACCATTACAATGAGCCACCACTCTCCGTGGTTCTTACACGTCAGCCGGTCGTTTGCCCAGTCGACACTCTCCTTGTTTACCTTCAATTCCGAGGTTGTCGGCCAGGACCCATTTTTCAGCATCTGGATGGGTCACCTGTTACCCGTTCTGAATTTTGCGACTGGTTGGCAAGAGCAATCAAGAGCTGTGGTCTTAACCCAGACAGATATAAGGGTCATAGCTTTCGCATCGGGGCAGCCTCCCACGCTGCCGAGTGTGGCTATTCCGAAACCCAGATTCGTCTTTTGGGGCGATGGAAATCAGATGCTTTTAAAAAGTACGTTCGCCTACCTAGTTTGCAAAGTACACCTACTTGTTTCAGCTCTCCTTCTTAGGCAATTGTTGGTTTGGAATATGGCTGCTTCTCGGCCATGACAAACCAGTCTACAGGGGTGACTGTTTCGTTGTCTGGCTGATTATTCTTTAGGGGTCACAGGAGCATAGTTTGCAGGGGCAACTGCGCTCACCATTTGATCTTTTAGTTAGTCCCATCTAAACTTCCAAACAGTTTACAGGGTTAGCTTGTTTGGAATTTTCTTTGCCTATATGCAGCGCGGTTTGCAGGGGTAACTGTTCTGCTCCTCATGATAATCTGTATTCCTACACAACACTGCAGTAGCTTGCAGGGGTAGCTGCTTGTCTTTCGGCTTTTTGTTGTCCGTGTTCCTTTTTGTTGTCAGTGCTAGGGTGGGGCTGCCCACTTTACCCAAGTGAGCTTTGGCGGTTCATTGCCCTCACCTTTGATGGGCGTAGCTTTTGTTTTATTGTGTCCTTAATTTTTGCAATGAATTTTGGAATATTAAAGCGGCTATGTGTTGCTTGCACATAGCCAAAATTTATCCAGACAAAAGGTGTGTGTCTTTTCTTCTGGCCCATCGAACTGAGCTACCGCTGACAACAGTAACTAGCCCCTGTTAAATTTGTTTGAGGAGACATGAACATTCCAGAGGGATAGCATAAATGAGAATTAGCAGTGGCACATCCACAAAGTGGCTCTTCGTCCACTGTGTCCAGATCGAATTGGAATTTAGAAATGTTGGTTTTTAAGGAGAGGGGAAAACCGGAGTACCCGGAGACAAACCTCTCGGAGCAGCGACGAGAACCAACAAACAAACTCAACCCATAGCTGACGCCGAAGTCCGGGACTCGAACCCGGGCCACATTCGTGGGAGGCGAGTGCTCTCACCACCGCGCCATCCCTGCTCTTCCTAGTTTTCTGTGGATTTTCCATCGTCTGAAATTTGAAGATTTTAAAACGGATGTAAATGAAATCGAACCTCGCGAAATTACTGCCATGTTATTTCCCATTGTTTTTCTGTGTTTACTTTGGGAATTTGAGGACGGACCGTTCCAAACTTCTTTCGAGGAATTTAGGCTATGATAAACGTGAAAGTGAAACGTGAAAGAGAAGTTTGCGGCAACTATGGGGCTGCGGGAGCGCTAGTTTGTCCAACTGAGACTCAATTGTAATTCATCAAATCCAGATTGAGAGGAACAACTGTCTTAACAACTTAACCTTTAGCAAGAGATTATCGAGTAAGAGAGTATATCCTCCATACAAGCCTTATTCCATGGGTCCCGCCTCTGGGGATATTTCCAGAATGTTACAGTTCTCCGTGGATAATTTTACTTCGCTTGTTGCGTGGATGTTTCCACCAAAACGATGCAGAATAACGCGATCTTCTTCGTGATTTCCATTTGCGCTGGTGTCCTGACTTGGAAGCTTCAGCGTATTCTTGTGACCAAGCGAATGGGTGGCATCGTAGATAGCTTCATGAATACAGGATCTGTATACTGCAGCAATTTTGTCAACTCGTGAAATTTCAACTTCTGAATTGCTGTCCAAAATCGCCGCATAATTTCCTCAAGGCCAAGTTGTCTTGGAAATGGCCAAATTTCGTTGACCACGCATGGGCCAGGGCAGCTTTTTTTGTCTGCAGTTGACATTCTGGTAGTAAATATTTCCCTGATAATTTCTATGAACTCGTCAAAGAAACCGCCAGTTAAGGTTACTCCGGACCTTCGCGGGTGTCCTCGGGGAGAAAATTCGTATGCGTGCCAATTTAAAAGAAAACACGGCAAACTATATATCGTTGGAAAGCTTAATAAAAGGAGATTTCAGAATAAAACAAAAATTGCCGGTTTCTTCAATTTTCTGCAAAAGAAAATCGCAAACAATCACGAAAATGACCATGTGTCATTTAATTGAATTAATAGGGTATCAAATCCAAGCGCTTTGGCAAAATAACTGCACAGTGTTAATCACAAAGGATCATCATCAAAAGTGTGTCTGCATTTTTCGATATTCTGACTGGTTATTTATTAATTAATCTGTCAGGTTTGAGCAGCGGTGGGCATTGCATTGAAGGTCGCCACGGAAAAAATATTATAAATTTCAAAAATCCCCGATAAAATTTTGTTTTACAACATCTAAGGAATGTTCAGGCCAAATTTCACAGAAATCTGCCGAATTTTAGTACCCTATTAATTCATTTGTTTGCCGGAATGACGCATGGTCATTTTCGTGGTCATTTTTGTGGAATTAAAAAGAAAAGGCAATTCATATTTTTCCAACGATATATATTGTTTGCCATGCTTTCCTTTAAAATGGCGCGCACGTGAATTTTTTTTTCCCGGAGGCCACGGGAGGACACCCCCGAAGGTCTGGAGTAACCTTAACTCGGAAACTACGGGTTCGTTTTCATTGGCCAGCAAGGCTGTTCGTGAGACTGTTCTTGACGGATAAAATCCCAAATTCGCTGAAGATTCTTTCCCTCGTCCGAAATTTCGTGAGCATCGGGGCTTTCGTGAGCATCGCTTTCACCATCACTCAACGTGGGTATCGTTTTTACTTCTTTCATCGTCGCTCCCGATCACATTTGTGCTTCACACGTGAAGCAAAGGAAATAGGAGACGTCTGCTCGCAGGCTTTATTCATTTAGGGTGAAACATAATGTGGACAATTAAAAGTCTCATTCTCTGTTGGGAAAGACATCAATTTCCTATACGAATTTGTATCATCTACGTTTCACTAAGCTACTTCAATCAATCAATCAATCAATAAACTTTATTTACCCTCGAATTTACAGTGTAGCACTCAAGTGCTAATATCTTCGAGCCAACTACATTAATAAATAATTATAATAAAAAGCTAATTCTATATAACAAATAAGACAACTAACTACCTAGACAACTAACTTGCAAATTATCACGATGTAGAAAGGTTTGCAGTTCCTGCCCTTTTAAGTAAATTATTGTTCCCCGTAGATATCAGTCGTCGAAAAGAAGTAAAATCAGAAATAGTGCGGTAATGGTCAGGAAGAGAATTCCAAGATGTTGCTGCCAAGTAACTAAAGGAATTGAGACCATAAGAAGTGGTCAATGGTTTGGGCAAACAGAGCATATTATGTCCTCTTAAAAAATAGGTGCTTACAGGCTTCCTAATAAAGTGGGCATCTTTCTACTTTTAAAATACACTCTGAATGGCTTGACAATATCGTCCGGTCGTCTCGGGTATCTGCCATCAGCTTTGAACACGGTTTCCACGTCCTTGGGGTCTTCAATAAAAACGACAGTGTGGCCCAATACTGTCCTCTTGAATACCGGTCCATATCTCTTAAAGGCGCTTTTTAGGGCGGCCATTCTTTTCTTGAACTCCGAGCTGGCCATGAGGAAGCTAATTAAGTCTCCCAAAAGAGGTATTCTCTTTGGCCCTGGCATCTCCTCGAACGAGCGAACGCCGTCTGCAAGCTGATTCGCAGTTTGCGCGCCATGAAAAATTTTGAACAGAAGTCTCAGCAAACTGTAGAGTTTTACGAGAGGATTTATCAAAGAGACAACGATTGAGATCAACAGGGCAGAACACACCAAGTACAGCGTATCATCCATTTGCGGAGAAGCTAAGGAAAGTTCACTTCAATCCCATACCAGACACGAGCAGTGCTCGTGTTTATTAAGGGAGATTCAATTACCAGGTCACGCTATTTTTAAAGTCACACCATTATTACGTAACAATTTTACTGTGTAAATTTTGACCTTAACGTCTTGTGTTCATCCAGTCAACTTTGACATTCCCATGCCAACCAAAAAGCGACGCTATCATGAAGTCACGCTGTTATTTAGTAACGCTATTTTCTCGGGGAGGGTAAAGGGGGGCAGCACACCCGGACTCTGTTAACACATCGCGTTCCCAGTTGCTATTAGCTCGGCAGCGTTCGGTACATAGTTTTCTCTCGCGCTGATGCCAGGGCTCGCGGACATCGTCTTAGAGATTGTCAGTTGGAATTCAATAAAGTTCTGCTTAAACAATAAAATGCAATAAATCGCGAACTTTTATGCCTTAGTTAATAACATAAAGTCCGACAAATTCCTTTGTTTTGTTACATGTATTGTTACCGTTTTTAGTTTTGACCGTGCACAAGCTAACCAATACAAATGTTAGCCAGACAAAGTGCCTAGAGGCTGTTCGAGGCATAAAACCACATTTTATCATCTTTATAATTATTTTACATTATTTGTATCGTTTTGTTTTCTTTATTTTACCAATATAAAGGAAAATGGCTCGTCGGTGTTGACGTTCCTAACGTACCATGATGCAAACACTCGGGGGGAGGGGGTGGGGGATTGGCTTGGGAGTCTGCAGCTTCGTGTACGTTGTAGCACCCGAGTGAGAGTATCTTAGCTTAATCCATTGTTGTTAGATTAACTTTTGTCACTGTGTTTTACTTGTTACCGGGATGTCTCTTTTTTGGCTCAACAGTGTCAACAAAGCTTTGTCTTTGTCTTGTAATGCTCGGGTTCACTTCCAAACTCCCCCTCTTGTTTGCATTACGTTATGTAAGCATCGACGCAATCTCCCATTTGATTATTTATTTTTCACTGATTTGCCTTTTCCTTATTGATCATAAAAATAAAAATACTAATATGAAGTTGTTATATATGCAACTGTTTCACTTCCGCCCTCTTGATGATTGCCTTTTCCCCAGTACTTATTCCCCTTCACTGAATCCTGGATCTGCCCCTGTTCACTTCACTTAAAGATAAACACGCGAGTGGACGCGCGTGGGAGTTTTATTTCTTACGACATATTACTGGAGTGAGTACTGAACAGTACTGCGAAGCTCCACATCATAATGACGTCAACTAGCCTGGCAACCACGCCGTTGTTCTAAGTTGCGGGCTTAGACAAGTGCAGAAAATGAGAATAAGTCATAAGCAGACGTCACGTGACTTTGTCAGGTTGCCTATTGAACTGAACTGCGGTGAGATTTTCATTGAGGTTCTTATTACCTAAGTTGTTCTTTTCGTATTGGATGCCACAATACTTGCTCAACTGAGAAAAGTCTTCGCTGGTGTACACCGAACTTGATCACAGTTTAGATTCTCCGAATTCTCTTAACGTAGTTCTACTCGTTTGCAATGAGCCTCTGCTATCCGCCATGCGCTGTAGCAGAAACGCTTTGTTCTCTACAGTGATCCCGCTGGGAAGGTTTGCCGGTGCTTTTTCCAGGGTTATTGTTCGAAGTCTTTTGCTTGTGTCGATGGAGCTGCAGAAAACAAAATAAGGACAGATATTTGATTCTGAACTTAGGGCTATTATATCAAGAGCAAAGTTTAATCTCTTTGAGGGATAGGAAATTGCCATGAAATCATGCACAAACTCTCAGTAAAATACCAGACACTGGATCTCTGGTATTTTACTGAGAGTTTATTCCGCATACACGATTTCGACAGAAGAATCAGAGGCCGCTTTCTTCATTCTCGTGTTTTTTTTTTTCAGAATGAAAGAAGACTTGGCGCGACGTTTTCTCATCATAGGTAAGATGCCTGGCATGACACGCAAGCAGTTAATTTCCAATTCTTTTTTTTTTCATACCTCGCCCTCTTTTTCCTGGATTCTGTTCCTTTAACAAAGAAGATGACCACAAGAACAGCTGTTAGGATGGAGATGACAGCAATTGTGACCACGACGACCATGATTATCTGAGTTTTAATATCTATTAATTGAAGACAAAAGCGCAAGGGTAGTTAGTCAGTGGTAAAAGCGTTTTTTAAAATCGTGATTTTATTGTGTTAAAACATATGAGACGTATGGCAAGTGTGTGATTTGAGTGCCTGTGTGCACGAGAGGGCAATCTAGTAAGAAAAAAAAAATGAACAAACAACTGAGTGAATGAAATACGGTATAAAACTTTTAAACGTATTTAATTAACGAACAAACAAACGAACAAATGAACGAACGAACAGACGAATGGGAAGTGATTTTAGGGAGGGAGAACGAACGAGGGAGTGAATAAAAGAACCAAAGTTACGATATAAACGGTGTTGAAAACATGCGAATGACCAAACTATGAACAAAGGAAGGAATGAATTTATGAGGGAATGCATGATTGATTGAGTGAATGGGCCTTATGCATGGCTACGTCACTTGTCCAAACTTCACCACCAAGCCTCGTTTGCATTAAATTATCCTCATCCTTTCATTTTTGTTGCTTTGGGATTTTGTTGGTG
Source organism: Siderastrea siderea (assembly GCA_964030785.1). Classification (NCBI taxonomy): domain Eukaryota; kingdom Metazoa; phylum Cnidaria; class Anthozoa; order Scleractinia; family Rhizangiidae; genus Siderastrea; species Siderastrea siderea. The sequence goes on from OZ034975.1 coordinate 15,979,161, forward strand.
GAAAAATATACAAGTTTCTACAATGAAAGCATGGTGAAATTATCTAGTCTGACATAAACATGCATAAGGGCTATTAGATCGGGCCAACAAACGAATGAATGAATAAACGAACGAACGAAAGAACGAACGAATGAATGAAAGGAAGAAAAAAGTTTTCCGATAAGTTTCCCGAGAAAACGTTTTAGGATTTTTGCGCTATTTGATATTAGTTTTCATAAAAGGAGAAAAGGAGAAGAAACATCCGTATTCATTCATATATACCACCACAACGCCTAAGAAGCTCTGTACCTGGTAGAAAGGGATAAGTGCCTATAGAAACTGTGATGTTGCGTCGGTGGGGGGTGATAAAATATTTCAATTTGATATCAACTATGTTCACACACTTATAAGATAAAAACGATCACGTTAAAGAGAGATTGCTATGTCCAACTCACCGCGACAGTGTTTATTGTTGCAGCCCTGTGTTTGTTGAGTTATGTTACATGCTTCGCAAGTTCTGTTTCTCACTCGAACTCCCTCATCGCATGACGCGGAACACGAACTCCATTGGGACCACTCACCTACAAAAAAGGGGCCTTTAGCTTGCATATATGCGTTAACTAACTTATGTCGTATTTAGAAAGGCCTGAAGTCAATGTGATTTTTAGTGGCAAATTAAAAGAGGTAGAGGTGTTTACACTTGCACTTTTCTAACAGAAGTCTTAAAATTAAGCGATATTGGTTAACTTTAACTTCAGGTATTGTGATTTTACATAACATGTAAGTGAGTAAGTTCGTAAAGTAAGAAAATTTTTTTCTCCCCAGGGTAATTTATCAGCATTACAATGCTGCTATCAATGGGAGCCCTAGTCCAAAACACTAAAAAAATATAACAACAACAACAACAACAAGTTGAGGAGCTGCTGAGGGACCTGAATCGTATTGACAGAAATAATAATACTAAATTGGAGGCTGTTTCAATTGACGACTTATCATAACGGCTTCCGTTGATGGTCGACGGAGAAAAGTGCTAGTTTTTGAACTTTTGATGGGCAATAATTCTCAGGCCGTATAACGGTTGCTCTTTAAACCCCACCGAGACAAATTTTTCTAAGGCATATTGTAGTCGATGACAAAAACAAAAGAAACCGGAGAAAACACGTTCATTTATTCTTTTTACATATATCCAGCTGTCTCTCCTTCAAGCTTCGTATCAAACGGACCTCGTTGCACGATTTTATCATCCGCACAACACTTTATGAGCTTCCTGTCGTTTCCATTCTCGCCCTAAGCTTCGTTTCAAACAGAACTCTTTTCAGTTCCTTGCCGGGAAAGTCGCTGAGATTTTAGCTGACAAATGACAATATAAGCACCATTCAGACATTCTTGAGTCTAAAAAGCTTGTATTCTAACATCTGAAGTTCTCTGTTGGCTAATATCATACTAGTCTGCAAAACAGTCACTTTTTTGCTCGTCACGTTATCTCACCCCACTTTCCACTCGTAATGATAACGTTGGCTCCATTTCTTTCCCAATCCAATATCATTCCCAGATAGACAACCAGCGCTTTTATATTGGTTTAAAATAGCACCGCTTCGCACATTTCACTCTAACTCATTCCAAGTGTCCTAAATTTTGCCCAGATATTTGCAGATATTGAGCGACTAAAAGAAAGATCCTTCTTAGAAAAGAGTTCAGTTTGTACCATCTCTGAAGTATTTATTCCGAAGCCAAAACTGCTACTGCTCAGTAGCTTTCATTTGAATTAGTCTCACTTTGGGATTTCATCCACAGACTCATAAGTGGGAACCACCTTCTACAGCATAATAAACTACACTACAGAAAAGTACTGTACACCAGAAGCCTTCAGTTAAAGGGGCATAGTCACGCTATTTTAGTTCACTTAAAAAAAAAAAAAAAATGTCTTCACATTAATGAACGCCCACAAAAAATGGTCTAACTTTGTTACCAAAGACTATCTTACTTCACTGAAACTATTTTCTGTCGTCTGTTGCTACGGATGGCACGGATGGAAATGGATTGAAACTTGAAAAAAAAAGCCGGGCTAAACTTGTCAAATTCTTTCAGCGTGTTGACATTAAATCGATATTAAATGGTCATGGTTTGTTTTCTGTTAATGAAATGAAGTTAATATGTTCCTTTAAATGTTCAAGCACAATGTTAGGCATTGATAAAGTTAGCTACCGATAATTTTAATACAGTTTTGACCAAAAATCTGCGACATCCTCGTGACTATGCCCCTTTAAACAGTCACCATTTACAATTTTGAAGACACAACCACATATTAAGTAACAATAAACAGCCCAATATATTCCAGATTTAAACTCCGGGAGTTAAAAAAGTGAAAGGAAAATTGTTATATGCGCTTTGCGTTTGTCGCGATTGGTGGCAGCTGTGACATTGAAAGGGGATACATTTCAGTTTATTCACTCGCGCTGTCACTTGTCGGATTTCGAAAACGCCTCGAAACGCGCAGCTTAGACTGCAGTGGTGGCTTTACATTTCCTTAGAGAATTGTTTAACTCGTCCCAACTTTCCGTCGGTTATTGAAATCAAGATGGTGGCTTGAACACAGGAGGAAATACATTGATAAACAGCTCTTGCTTGTCCAAAGCATAAGGCGAACTTGTAATTGCTGGCTATAAGGCTATTGTTGATGTGGTTTTATATGTTAGCAACTAAGAGCTGAGTTCGTAGTACCAACCTGATCTGCTAATCGTCCCTCTAATTCAAAGATCAGATAATTTTTGCACTTAGCGAGTTCATTAAATCAATATTTGCTGTGTAAAAATAGATCAGCATACGCTGCCGCTATATTGTAAACATTTTAGTGTATTCTGTTGACAAGTTTTTACCAATATCTGCTAAACAACGTCGCACAGTTCATTGCTCCAGAAAGTTTCTTAAATGTCGGTCAACAATTCGATTCCATGAGAGAATTCAGGAATTCAGTTACTGCTCTTCGTGCGAAGACTCAAAGAACAAATTTCATTTTTGTCCGGTGCAAAACTCGAGAGCAGTTTATTTGTACAGTCTCCACCTCACATTTCACAACGGTTTCATCGTCTTCGCGAGTCACGTTCGCCAAAATTAAAATTGTCCGTTGAAGCTTTATTTAGTGGCTTTTATTACTACAAAAAAATTACAATAAAGTGGACTAACAACCTACCTGGATGATCCGAAGCTACCAACAATGAACTCGAAGCGAGAAAAAGCAACGAAAATCCTCTCACTTCCAGCATGGCATCCAGATGATTAATCGGCAAAAAAATCCTTCCTGCATGTAATATAAACTGGATCGTCTTTGAGCTGAAACCCACCGAACTATCGAGAAGAACGTTATCCGTAGGCCAACACGGACTTATTACGAGCGACTGTAATCAGGAGATGGTAAAAAACTGATACTGTGTTTTGATGCTAGCTATGGCAATATTGTGGTTCGTTTGTGTCTCTTTCCCATGTCGGAGTAAACGCAGTGAGCGAAATATATTGTCTACGATTTCGTGAAAGAACGAGTCGTTATGCTAATTTTAGCGTTGAAGGAAACACAACTATGCAAATGTCTTAACCTGCGGGCAATCCGGTACGGCTTTTGAATAAATTGAAACATTGGGTCACGCGATCAACTTAGGAACATTCCTGATTCGAAAACCTATTGAACGTTAAATAATTGAATTAAAAAACAACAACAACAACAAATGAAGAAAGAAAAAAATTGGAGAATCAGAGTCCACACACTACGCATCACTGATGTTTTGGACCGATATTACGCACTTGTAAACCAATAATGTGGCTTGCCATGAGGTCCAGTGTAAATTCTGTAAAGATAAGAAATAATCAATATCTTCGAACTTTGACATCCTGGGAAGTCTTCGGACTTCCCCGGAAATAATGATACATTTACAATAACAACTTCAAGCATTTGAGTAGGAAACTTTGACATGGGAGCAGTATGAACTTTAACATGTTAATGTTTCGCCTATTTAAAAATGTTCCGTCCCCTTCGTAAAAACAAAAAATGTTCCGTCCGCTTCATAAAAACATCCTGCTTTGCAAAATTTAACTAGGATCAGTTTTAACAAGTGAGACAACGTTGATCCTAACTTGAATGAAGCAACGTTCATCCTTAATCTAGATTTGTGTATTCGTGTGTTGAATCCACCTGAAATTAAATTTAAAGAGTTTTCTTGTTTGAATAAATCGGCTTAATTCCTCCTGGTCTGAATAGACCGGTTCACGCTCTTAGTTGCATCATGGGTAATCAGGGCAAGATGGCGAGAAATTCTATAGGCTTGAATATTTAGGCAGATTACGCCTATAACGGCCGCAGACAAAATGTTAATGCTTCATACAATCCCATCAAATTGAAATACCTGGAAATAACAAAGGACATGGGAAACTTATGACAGTTTAGTAAAGTCGTAACCTCTCTAACGGTCTTATGCTCGATCAGGTGAGTGATGATTTTTTTCTAGCTATAGTTTCGAAATTATCTCACGTTTGAGTGGTGTTGCAGAGGTTCCAGGTTGACCTAGAATTTCATGAAGTTACAGTAGCGCGTATGGGAGCTTTTCTGAAGTTCTGAAAAACAGCGACGGAAAACAAATACGGGACGGCGGATCTATGGTGGACGCATTCATGACGCATTCCCACTTCATGTGACGCAGTAAGGCCATTATTTGAACGTGCAATGTACCTCATATCCTCAATGTTTCATTTTCATAACCGGTAATACTCTTGGAGGTACGGATAGGCAAGAGGGATGTGGAATCTGTCCCATCTCCGGGTTGAAGAAAAAATCCCGACCTCCCCCCCCCCCCCCCCCCCCCCTCAACACACACACACACACACACACTCAAAAGACGGTCAAGTCGGCACCCCTAAATTATGGTACGCATAAGGCCCGGCACTCTGCATTCGCTTGGCAATATGGGTTCAACTTCCTCACATGTTAACTTCTTAAACGACAACCCTAATCTGTTCGTAGAGCCCTCCTAAATTTAAACCCTTGAACGTTTTAATCAGCGGTAATCAGTTATTACAACATTTTCAGACGGCCGCCGAAGTGGACAGTTGTAGCATTTGTATTTTTAAATACAAGTTAAAGATACTAGCCTAAAGCGACATTTACACGTCGCTGCTTTCTGTTGAAAGTTTGCAGTTCTGTAAAGAAACCTGAATAGTTTCTTTCAACCAAAGACCGATCAGAATTAAGGCCACTTCAAGTGATCAATTTTTCCTCGGTTTTCAGCGATTCAGAGTCGACCAAAGACGTCACATCTGTTGAATTACGGGTGTCTGCACATGTGCGGCTCAAATTTGGATACGTAGGCCGTTTTTTTGACGAGCTGAGTCTACCTCGATGAATAATATTAGCTATTGATATTAATTGTAATTTTTTTTCGGTACGCTGCCCAATGCAATTTGCATTTACGCAGCAGCTTTTAGGGATGCCGTGCCCAAGGCACATTTGTGTTATAAAATTGGTTTAGGTAGTACTTTTATTATTGACAGGGTGTTCAAGATTAAGAAACTAATGCTTATTGTGCGCAAAAATCTTTTCCTGCTCATCTTATCAGCCAATATTTGTGTAAGGCAGTTAATAGGCATGACGCCCGCACTGTAGCACGTCCCACCTCTAACACGAGTTCAAACGATCGCGAAAGACAATACTTCTATAAACTACAGTCGAAGCTCTCCTTGCGACCACTCTTGTAAGCGACCAGCTCTAGATACAACCAGCATTGTGAAACCCGTCTGAACAGTCACTTAAACTCTATAATTTAAAGCTCTCGTAAGCGACCGCTCTCGTAAGCGACTTCGACCACTTTTGTGAATTACCGACTGTTTTTTTCCCTTTGTTTTAAGTTCTCGTAAGCGACCACTCATGCAACGCTTTAATCAAGCATCCACTTCTTGGTCAAATTTAGCGTAGTGTATAACGCAAGCGCTAGTGGTTCGCTGACTTTTACATTCGAAGATCTGTTCTGTGATAGACAATACTGCAGTACTATTAGTTACTATTAACATATGCAAAGCTTTTATGCTAAAAGCTCTCGTAAGCGACCACTCTCGTAAGCGACCAAGAGATCAAGCGAACACTTCTCTTCTAATTCTGACAGGTCCTCTCATAACTTTAAACATCTACTTGCCTCGGAACCTTGCCGCAATTCTTACTCTTCGGATTGCTTTGAAATCATAGATTCTGCCTCCATAAACTTTCAACTCAAACTCAAGGAAGCTATGCACATCAACTGGGAAAAACCCAATGTTAACCATGAGTCAATCCCATCAACTTAACACTTACGCTTTAGGCGTTGCAACTATTTACGTTTTTCTTTGTTGTTAACTTCTGTATGGAGTTTGAGTTAATTATGCGTGCTTCTGTAGATTATTATAAGTTTGAACAGTTTTTCAAATATTCTTTGTAACTGACGAAGATATGAGTCACATCGAAACGTGTTTTACAAATTAAAAAAACAAGCATCGTGATCTTTCTAGAAATCGCGATTGATTTATTGCTTTCTCGACCATTTGGTGCGGTTTATATTTTAATGATCTTTGAATATTTTTTCTTTAATTTTGGACTTTAGCCATCTTACTAGTCAGCGCAAGACTGACATTTGCTAAATCTTTTTCGTTCTCGTTACAGCAAAACAAAGGTCTTAGTGCAAGACGTTCTTTCACAATTCTATATATTTACCATTTAGAAAATTTACCTACCTAAAACCAAGTTCTCTCCAAATGTTTGAAATTTTAGCCAGTGATAGATAAATTGTAGCTTTCACTATATGACTATGGTCTTGTTGGTCAGTTTTGAGTAAACGATTATGTGGTCTGTTATGTACCCATGACAACTTTTTGAAAAAAGCTTATTCAAATTTAATACAAATAAAACGAATTGATTTCCTATATGTGAAATAACATTTTCAGCCCAATAATAAAACATCTATATATGAGGGGCAATTACACTCAATTAACTTATTCGGAACCCAAATTGGTTACTTCTTTAGCAGTTTAATTGGCTCAGTTGCACAAGAATTGAGATATTTAATTTTTTTTTGTACTTAACTGTTTCGCTTCCAGGTTACCGAGGTCTTTCAGCACCATGTTGATTTTTCATTTTCCCTGTCTCGAAAAAAAGGCGAACGGAAGCCCTCAGCGAAAAGAAAATGAAATGGTATTAAGAGGAAGACTAAATAGAAGATCTTTTAAATACCACGCACACCACCTTGACCGGGTCAAGCGGAATCTTCAAGAAAGATAAACCTTTGGATAACAAGATGTCTATTGCCTTTTTTCTTTTGTTGGCAGGTAAGCAAATTTAAATCCTTCTTAACTAATAACGACAAGAACAATCGTCAAATTGGATAATAAATTAAATTTCTGAGGGCTGAGACATTGAACGAAGCTGTTGGCATTGATAATATGGCAAAAAGGCCGCTTCGAAATGATACTAGTGACCCAAGTGACCTTCTATGTATATTTTCTAGTTCACTGATTGAAATTGTACTTATTTAAAGTGTACTTCTGTTGGTAAGAGGCTCGCTGCTAATCTCTTTTAAAATGTGGCGCTGTAAATGCGTACACTTCCATATTAACGCACTATGTGCAATAGCACCCCCAAATGCTAGTAGTAGGCCACTGATATATTTGAAGCAGTTGACTAGGGTGCCTATGAAGGGAGGGACTTAACCAATGATATGCATTTTAAACTCAGCGCTTACTCTCTGGTATTGCTTTTAGCAAAATTGTGATTTTTAACTGGACAATTTTAAAGGACAAAATTTTATTTTTCCTTCAGTTTTCTCCTGGAGTTTGCAATTATATATTTGGCAGTTTGATACTTTTGTTTCAATACGATATCCCGACTTTCATTATCTATTGCGAATTCAATTCGTTTAAGGACCATTTCTATTGGCTTTTATTAGGCGTTTCGCTTTGTTTGGAACTTACCGAAAAAATGCTTAAACCGAGTTTATTTAAGTTTAAACGATTAAACAAATCCTTGACGAATTGATATTTCCTACGACAATACGTTATTTCTGTATCGAAAGGAAAACAAAAGCAAGCAAGACAACAGATTTTTTAGGCCGCGAAATCTAAAGCAATACGGTGTAATTTGTTTTGCTCAAAGCTTGCCAACGAAATTGTAGTTCCTTCCATGTACTGTGTCGTTGGAGGGGGTCTACCGGGGTCTTTCTGGCCATGGTAAGTTTACCCCAGTTTTCTGGGGGCATACGCAATAGTGCGAACAAGTGAAAGTGATTCAATTGGTAAAAACAAAGCTGATTTCGTCCAAAAACAAAGAAATTCAAGAAATGTCGTTCCAAGATCCTAAGAATGGCTCCAATTCAATCATTGATTCAATGAGCAAAACAGCATAAGCTAAGCAATTCACTTTACCCTTACTGAACTTCACAACTGCTCCTTATAAGCATACGAGCTTTGTTTTTGCCACTTGCTAATAAAAATTACATCCTTGTTGAAAAAAGACCATTTGGCAAATGCCAAAATCGCACATCTTTTGGAGTAACACCAAATGTTAAACGATTTGATTATTTTAATCATTTTTGTTTTCTAAGCCCATCCAAATGACACCTTACTAATGTTTTGACAGTTTTCGAACATGAGGGGTATTAGGAGACAATAAATGCACACATGTTAGTGAATAGTGTTCTTTAATTTTTTGAATTTATTTTCCTTATTTTGAACGGTCAAACATTTCCCACCAGGAGTTAATAGTTGTTGAACACGCAAACTGGATGATTGCTAAATAACACAATTTTAATCACTCACAAAAGGAAAGTTATTTTTCCCTATTGTTTAATCGAAACAAAGAGCTGGCAGGGATTGAGCAACAGATCTTGCGCAAACAAACCCTGACATATCCCCGTCAGTAACACCAAATAATGATGCTGGGGGTGCCCTAAGGAGCAGACTTAATTACCGAAGAAAGGTGAAAGCCACATCAATTGACGCTGTCAGTCCACGGTGTATCTAAAGGGTCAACTTGATTTTCATTTCTTTGTTTCTTCTGATACTATTGCATGCAAGCAAAACGTTAATTGGTGCAAAAAATGAAATATCATTATTAGATGTATAGCGTATACTCTTAAAACAGTACGAGAGAGCAGTCGTCTTAAAACGATGATAAGAGGGTGCTCTGCTCCGTTAAAAACTGGCACGTTCGGCCTAATAATCAGGTCAGGTAGAATCTTCATGAAAGACTTACCTCTAGTTTAAAATTTTGGTGAGTATTTCCTTCTGACAGCTGGTAAACATTTATTTATGAATTCTTAACAATTTATAAAAAAATAAATTGATGCTGCCAATTTGGCAAAAAGAAAAAAATTTCAGACATGAGAACTGCTGTCCAATTTGGCAAAAAGATACCAGTTGAAGTAGCTGCTAGCATGGTCCATCTAGAGAATCAGTTCTCCTTTCCAGGAACATGCAGAATAGGGTGGTTTAGCCTGCAGGCACACTATGGGCAACCTGTTAATGAACGAGTCCGATTCGAAGTTTTCCTCATTTTAGAGAACCAGGCAAAGCTCCTGTTGACACGCAGAATGCATTTGACTTTAGGGTGGAATTCGAAAAGCAATATGTATCTATACACGTTTCTGTTGAATATCATAGTAAATGAAACTGTGTTCATGTTCCAGTCAATTAAAGCAGTGCCCAACCCTCCTCCCCCCGAAACTCAACTCTAGAATTAGTGGGACGGTAATTTAAATCATCTGTCCAGGGGATCGGGTCTTGTTCTACCCCGGGCATTTTCACTACTTTGATCGACCGTATAGTTTTGATCTCATAGAATTGCGGCGTCCAGTGTCTGTGTTAACTTTATTTGCAAAGGTAAAATTGTATCGATCTCTAAGAATGACAGAAGTGAGATGAAATATATACACATAGCTAAAGGTCATTAAAAAACAAACCAACAACAACAACAACAACAACAACAAAACTGAGAAGTAGGACTTTTCCTTAGTCTATAAAGAAACTGTGGTACTACCTCGGTGAGGAAGTGAAATACAAAAATTTGGATTTAATAATTGAGTTGATAAGGTAATTTGGCCATCTTAGGGAAATTGAAAGCTCACGTTCCGAGCGTTAGCCCTGACGCAACTCAGTAAAAAAAAATCCAAATTGTGTTTCTCCTTAATTAGTTTGGCCTGAATTAAGGGCGGTCAGCCTCCTTTTGCTACTGCACATACGTTCTGCGCATCTCAGGTCTGGTTTCTTAAGGAATTTGCGCGGATAACGACTATGTGGAAAAAGATCTTAACAAGGTTTATCAGAATCCAAAGAGAAAATGGGCGGGGGGGAGGGGTAACCACGCATTTCTTAGAGATAATTGGGCTAAAATTTGAAAGAGAATGGCATACATTTTTTGTATTTTAAAGCTTTTTAAGAATTATGGTTGCTTAATTTTCTCCGTTAAAAGGGGTTCCCACATTTTTTCTTTCCAGATTCCAATGGGTCTTCCTATGATCTGCCTTTTCCCCAAAGTCGTAACCGTTGCAAAAAATAACTCTGTATTAGCACGGTTGGTATCTAGATTTGTCAGAGAACGAAGAAATTTGCAGTGCGGTAATTTAAATCAGATTAAACTTGGATAAACATTTAAGGATAAAAATTAGCGAGAAAAGGTTAACACAACGTTTCAATGTCTCCATGACATCATTTTCAATGATATTTTATTTTCTCACTTGAAAATGATGTCGCGGTTATTTAAACAGATCATTTGCCCTCTAATGTCCCTGGGTTCGGCGGTTCTCTTTTTTCCTGGGGGGGGGGGGGGGGGGGTGAGCACTGCTGACATGAGGCGTGCAACGTTTTAAATATGTTATTCAACATTTCAGGTGTGATGATACAGGGTGCAACGGCAAGTATTGGTAAGTTACATCCCTACTAATACAAATTATTAAAGGTTGTATTTCAGCTCAACTCAACAACTAACACTAATTTCCTCTCCAGTAGCATACCTGAACTCAGGAAATCGTACATATTAGTAATATAGTGTTTTTATTTTCTTTTTTCTTGTTCGGCCCTTTTCAAAAGGAGACTCTTTGAACTGTTAGGAAAAGTAATTGAGCTGAATGTGCAAGATGTGCCTGCAGGCTAGGTGCCTTAAACTTGGAACGTTTTTGCATCTTACAGATATTCGGTTGGTCGGTGGTGAGGACAACATGGACAGAGTTGAGGTGTTTTTCAATGGTACCTGGGTTAAGGTGTGCAGTAATAACTGGGATATAAAGGAAGCTACCGTTGCTTGCCGCCAGCTTGGATTTGCAGGAGCTCTGCAAGCAGGCAGTTTAAGGTCGTCACATACACTGAGAGAAAACGAAGCATTATGGATGGATCTTCTATATTGTAGGGGTAATGAGAGTTCCTTAAAAGAATGCAACCACCGAATCTTAGGCTACAGGAACTTTCACTGGTGTAGGGACGCTGGTGTATTATGCCTTGCAGGTAACAAGAACTTCACGGTTGAGAGGCTTACAAAATGTAATTGTTTTCAACTCGCCAGGTAAAGACGGTTTTCTAAACAAGATCGAAACAGCGGTTAGGAAACAAAACCGCACATGTAAAAGTTGTCCAATTAGGGCCTTTTTAAAATTTTACTTACTGTCTTCTACCAAAGTCGTGATTTGTTTGGCCCCGTTTTGGTGTCTACGTGCGATTGGTCAGAAGATTCAGAGCACACGAGTGGTTTACCTAGTAAGACTGGCGGGAGGGGGGGGGGGGGTCTATCCACACTTACTTTGGCCGTCTTCTTTGGACGTTTATGAGAAAAGTAAAATTTGATGAGTGAAATTTATCTGGGAATTATTTGGTATATCATGTGGTCGTTTATTAAGTATTATGTTACCATGCCAACTGCATTTTAACATGTAGTTTTTATTTTACACCTTTGTATTTTCCTCTTTTTAAAGATAAAACCTTGTGGTAGATTTCCATTTTTGGACAATTTGCTGTATTTGTTTATTTTGATCAATTAAGTCATTGTTCGTCATAGCGATAACAATTGTTGTTTTTAGCTCGCTTAGTAGGAAGGCAATCATCCCGAGAAGGCTTGGTCCAAGTTATATACAACAAGATCTGGGGCTGGCTGTGTGCTGATCAGTGGGACAAACGAGATGCTGATGTGGCTTGCCGAATGATGGAATTTGATGGATCATTGTCATTTTTCACTAACAAAGAGAAAAGCAACGAAGCAAAACTCCCCGTATGGCTCAACAACATGCAATGTAATGGTAATGAAAGTTCCCTTTATTCGTGTGTTCATGACGATTACAGAGCTTATGGCTGTGCAAGGAAAGGAAACGCTGGTGTAGTGTGCAAACCAAAAGGTAAATATATAACTATCAAAAGTTTCTTGGAGAAGTTCCACCTTGAAAAATTTGTCAGCAAATAATTTTCTGAAAATGTGCCAATGAAGAATTCGAACATGCATTTAAAAAATTAATGCGGCAAGAGTATTTTAAGATAATTATAGTAACTACGGGTAAAAGAATGACACAGGAACCCCGCTTGTGGCCTCCTGGATCAGTGGTAAAGCGTTTGACATGGTATCACAGTGGTCATGGGTTTGAATTGAATCACGTTAAAGCCGCGGCTACACGAGCGATTTTTTGCTTGCGATGGTGATGCGATTTTTTTGAAAATTGTCGCGTCACCAGCGCGCGGAGAAAATCGCATATGTAGCCACCCGAGCACAGGTGATGCGACAGATGAAAAAATCGCAGAAAAAAAATCGCGAGAAATTCAATGAGTTGAATTTTTGCGACAAAATCATGGACTTCGTCAGAGGGTGGCTACACAGGCGATTTTCGCCGCGCGCTGGCGACGCGACAATTTCCAAAAAATCGCATCACCATCCCAAGCAAAAAATCGCTCGTGTAGCGGCGGCTTAAGGCTCATTTGCTAAATAACACCGAAGATCTCTTTCTTTATGAGATTATTATGTATTAGCCTTGCAGGAACACTGATCAAGGTATTATATAAAGAAAGAATTACAAGGTCTTATGGGTTTACTTTGAATATTAACAACTAGAAATTTCATTTACGTAAACCGAGAAGCTGATAAGCCTTTTCTATACGACAGTGCGGTTGGTTGGTGGGGACAATATGCCATCTCAAGGTCGAGTCGAGGTGTTTTACAGAGGTACTTGGGGAGCAGTTTGTGGTGGCAGCTGGAATGTAAAGGGTGCCGATGTAGTTTGCCGTGAGCTAGGATTTGGAAGAGCCCTAACAGCACACGAGATGCTCTCTAGACGGCTTTCACATCTTAGAAGATGGGAGCTAAAAATGTGCTTGTATAACGTGCGTTGTATAGGAAGCGAGGATTCAATAAGCAAGTGTGACCACAGAGGGTGGTACAGCATTTACTACTGGTCTTATTGGGTTGCTGGCGTTGAGTGCAGTAGAGGTAAGATTATTGATCCCATGCACCGTTAAAATGCCTTTAAACTCAGCCCTATCACTCAATGGGGATTTCACTCCACGGTGAAAAACAGCTCGAACTGTACTACTAACATCATATAATGTAAGGAAAATATAAACTGGAAACATGGAAGGCGGTTAAGTTGCGAGTTAATGTAAACTCATCGCAAGCTACACCTTGCAGTTAATCACGTTTTTCATACACTTCGTAAATCCAACGCTGCGAAAAAAGGCGTGATTTTCAAGCCTTTTTGTGGACGTCTGGGTAATAACCCACTTTTAATTTACTGTCGCTTTCCAAATCAGAAAAGAACTCATAAAAAAATAAAAGCAAAAACGTATGAAAAGCATTTACCACCGTGCTCTTGCGTTATGTATATTAAGCTTTACTTCCATTTTTTTGTTTTGACGTTACCTCTGGTACCCCTTATCAGCTCGATTATTGGGAGGGAAATTAACCAGCCTAGGACTGGTACAAGTCAACTATAACAAGACCTGGGGCTGGGTGTTTGCTGATCAGTGGGACAAACAAGATGGTGATGTTGCTTGCCGAATGATGGGTTTTGACGGCTCATTATCAGCATTCAAGGAAAAAGAAGAAAGCAAAGAAACAAAATACCGCCCTCTCTGCCTCCTTCCCCCATTTTTATCTCTTTCCTTCCTTCTTTCCTTAATCCCATAATTGCATCAGAGAACATTGTGATAACTCAGGCGGTGTTTGACAGGTTCACGTGACTTCATTCGTCCAATCATACGTCGTGCCTGCAACAGTCGTTTTTTTGGCTTGTCCATAAAACTTTGTTCTATTTCGATCAATTTCTTCTGTTGTCGAGCGATCCAGTCCTTCATTTCTGGGGATCTTTTAGGGGAGGACCAAGCCAAGTTATGGCATGGCTCAAGCGACAAGTTCAGGTAAGCCTTAACAAAAAATGTGAGCGAAACCTAAACTGTCTTTGAGGGCTATGTTTATCACTCGTGTTTGACAAGGCAATACACCTGGATCTATCTTTTTGCTAGCGATCAGTTTCCTGGATTATTTTTGTATAAAATGTAGTTCGACAGTTAAACTTTATGAAAAGACCAGTGCGGACCACGCTGTCTTGACGGTGAAAATTTGGCTGTCACGTATTCCCTTGATTTCCAGGGAGTTGCTGGTTTTACACACCACTCTGAATACCACTGTTTTCGATTCATTCCGTTCTTTTACAATGCTTTTATCCTTCATTTCTGACGGGTAAATCTTATTAGAATGTTGTTTAACTCTAGCTCACGAGAATCTTCGCTAAAGAGCAGGTACGCTATTCGGGAAAGAATAGGGTTTTATTCTTTGTGGACAGTCTGAAGGCCCCTCTACGATTTATTACTCTTCTTGACAAAAGAAGATGCTAGGAGGATGATATCATGCTTGTTATAAGTTTCTTATTAAGCATGATTTAAACGTTTTTGAATAGACAAGTGTGGCTATAGCCGGACCTGTTCATACCACAAGGAAAACTAGTTTTATTTGTTATTCTCGCTTAGAAACTGGTCACCAAAAAAGTGGCATGCCGAAGAATTTACTCTTACATGTTTATCAGATATGACAGCTGAAAGGGTCAATTTGTACTACCCCAGAATTCAGGCCCGTAGCAGGGGGAGGGGCAGGGGGGGGGCTCGAGCCCCCCCCCCCCAGAATTTTTGGAAGTTTAAACAAACATTACAATTAATTTTTCAAAAAAATATATAATTAAAACAAATTAATGTGCAACAGCCAGTCTTGAATTCTGATGCTAAAAGTGACTTTTATAATCTTACAACCTTAAGTATGGTTCGACATCTGTTGAGTTGAGTCACTAGCCACCGGGCAAGTGGGCTTCAAAAATCTTCCAGCCCACCGCACATTTCAGTCGCCCAGGTTCCTTACCAATGTCTTTCTTTACCCATATCACCTTGACCCTGGCAGTATAGCTTAAGACTGTGAAGGACCTTAATACCTTTAATGGCTAAGTGACTGCTGTGTATTTGCTGCACACTTTAAGGTGTTTCGATACAGTTTTTTGGGGACCATACCTCACTTTTTGAATCGGCTCTTAGACAGTCTTCTCCTCGTCAGATCAACGTGAAATTTGTAATACCTGTTGGTTTTAGATTGAACTTTAGCGTGGTTTACATTTTGTGAAAATCGATATTTCCATGACAACGATAAACAAAAAATCCTCAAAAACAGTAAAATTGAAATTTTGCACGATCCAGATTTCGCTTTGAAAAGCAAATACCAACATCGTAAACTGTGGTGTATGGCAAACAAAATATACAAGAACAAAAAAAATTCTGTACGTTTGTTTTGAAGTAAATCACAAAAACATTTTCAACCTTAGTTTTTGCCTAGTAATAGTAAATGCACCGAAAAATAAACAACGCTTTGGTAAAATGGCTAGAAAATACTGTTAAAATGTGTCTTTTACTTACTATTTTACGCCTAGAAAGTTTTGTTGAAACTGGTGTTCGCGATCTCGAGAACGACTTGTTTTTCTAAGTTCATTCGCGCAATAATTTTGTGGTAAGTTTTGAATTTGAGCGCTTTTGCGAAAATCATAAGAACGGCTTGATAGATTTTTTTAAAACATTAAACGCGCGTACTTGACGATGTGACCAGTTTTACGTTTGAGTCTTATTAACATTGATTCACTGGAACACTTTTAGATTTAACGTTAAAGAGGATGTATGAACCAACGGAAAGGCTTGCGTTACATATAAACAGTTGGCAAGTAAATGCTAATATATTCAAAGTAATGCGCAATGCATTCCTACGTGACTTTTACTTTTCGTTGTAATCTACAGTGGAACAAAGAACAAAGAAACCAGGTAAAAATCACGAAGCAATGAATTACGCATTACTTTGAATATATTAGCATTTACTTGCCAACTGTGAATTTGTAACGCAACCTTCTCCGTCGGTTCATACATCCTCTTTTTAACGTTAAATCTAAAAGTGTTCCAGTGAATCAATGTTAATAAGACTCAAAAGTAAAATTGGTCACATCGTCAAGCACGCGTGTTTAATGTTTTAAAAAAATCTATCGAGCTGTTCTTAAGATTTTCGCAAAAGCGCTTAAATTCAAAAATTACCACAAAATTATTACGCGAATGAACTTAGGAAAAAAAGTCGTTCTCTAGATCGCGAACACTAGTTTCAACAAAACTTTCTAGGCTTAAAATAGTAAGTAAAAGACACATTTTAACAGTATTTTCTATTATCAAAGCATTGATTATTTTTCGGTGCATTTACTATTACTAGGCAAAAACTAAGGTTGAAAATGTTTTTGCGATTTACTTCAAAACAAGCGTACAGAATTTTTTTGTTCTTGTATAATTTGTTTGCCATACACCACAGTTTAAATGCCGGTATTTGCTTTCCAAAGTGAAATCTGGATCGCGCAAAATTTTAATTTTACTGTTTTCGAGGATTTTTGTTTATCGTTGTCATGGAAATATCGATTTTTACAAAATGTAAACCACGCTAAAGTTCAATCCAAAACCAACAAGTATTGCAAATTTCACGTTGATCAAACAAGATGAAGACTGTCTATGAGCCCATTTAAAAAGTGAGGTATGGTCCCCAAAAAACAGTATCGAAACACCTTAAACATGTCTAAGGAACAAAATTTATTTATTTCACCAACCGAATGTCAAGCGCTACGTAAACGTTTACGAGAGTTGGGTAAAATAGGTCCGAAATTCGTAGCTCAGTTTTCGAAATGCTTGAATTTTAACAACCTTGTAACTTTTAGGATATTTTTAAAACTGATGCTATAAATCTGGTGGATGTTGCCAACAACTTTGTTGGCGAAAAAAGCAAACAGGAAACAGCTTTTTTCACCCTTACCATTTACAGCATGAGTCTATTAACCCTATTTAGCCCGCGCTGACTTATAACGAATTATAACTTTTAAACAGCTTGACAAATAATCACCAGATCTCGTGACTTTACCTAAAATTTATCAGAGAAAATTTTCGTGTGTCAATGACGTGTCTATGATCATTGACGTTTCCATAGCAACCGTCTACTCAAGTGTATTTTGACTATTTTCTGTATTTTCAGTCTTTTTTCAGGTTTTTCCCCTTCGTTTGTAAGAAGGAGATAATCTTTTACTTTTGTGTGCTTGTTTTGACTAGATATGTTTCTTAAAACCAAATCATATATTTTTTGGTGACGTCATTGTCAGCTGTATGACTACAGCTTGGGATTCAAGATGGCGGCCTCAAATTCAAAATGGCGGAATTGTGACGTTATTGTGACGTCACGACATGTCATAATCCCAATCTGTTAAGCTAATGACGTGCTAAAAACGTGCCAAGTTTCATCGCAAGAGCTTTAATACTTTTTGATATCCATAGGGGAAGGAGGGCCCTTTGTGCCCCCCCCCCCCCGTCTTGGCTCAGAAACTCAGAAGAAGCCCAGGCAGAATAGGGTTAATGCTACACCTATTTTCTGTATTTTCAGTCTTTTTTCAGGTTTTTTCCCTTCGTTTGTAAGAAGGAGATAATCTTTTACTTTTGTGTGCTTGTTTTGACTAGATATGTTTCTTAAAACCAAATCATATATTTTTTGGTGACGTCATTGTCAGCTGTATGACTACAGGCTTGGGATTCAAGATGGCGGCCTCAAATTCAAAATGGCGGAATTGTGACGTTATTGTGACGTCACGACATGTCATAATCCCAATCTGTTATTAGCTAATGACGTGCTAAAAACGTGCCAAGTTTCATCGCAAGAGCTTTAATACTTTTTGATATCTATAGGGGAAGGAGGGCCCTTTGTGCCCCCCCCCCCCCCCGTCTTGGCTCAGAAACTCAAAAGAAGCCCAGGCAGAATAGGGTTAATGCTACACCTCGGGGTTTTGAGAGTAGGCCTGAGTGGATATAGTTAATATCATCTGTTTTCATTCCACTTACGCTATCTTCTCATTGCTTGTGCGAAGCTTGCAGATCCAAATTCTACCAGCACAAAAGCTGGAATACATTTGTGTAAGTATTGCACTGGTACAGTTCCAACAAGGTGTTAAAATTATACTGGCACAGATTTGAGACAGTACATATATATATATATATATATATATATATATATATATATATATATATATATAAAACAAAAAACAAAAAAACAAACTAGACCTGCCTTTGAAGTAGGAGAAAGCTTGCATGGAAGGGTGATCTGATATTTGACTGGACAGCAGGCACACTGTGAACTGGATACAAAATAGTACAGATACAGCCTAAAAATAGGTTAATATATCCAACAATGACCTGTGTTCATTGATATTCAGAGCCATCATTGCAAATTCTTTTAGCGAAGTAGTAAACCTCAGAATTAAAAAAAGAAACAAACAAACAAACAAACACATTGAGGTTCTAGTTGGTACTTAAATTGACTTTGAGTTAATTTTTTGACTTATTCGAACAGCTTTCTCAGTTTCATTTTCATGGACACTAATGTTCATATCACAATTATGGTCCCTTAGTTGAATGCTGGTCTTTGTACTTGATAAAATGGAAGATAATGTTCTTTTTTCTTCATGCTTTAGAACATTAATAATGATGAAAATGAAAAGTGCAACCATAGTATATTAATTAACGTTCATTCACTGATTCCATTGACAATTGTCTGTCCATCGAAAAGGATTTTTCAATAATTTTATAGTAAAATTTCTGAAAAATAAGAAGGGATCATAAGAAAAAAAAAATGAATCCACTTAGCAACTCAGTAGCTGTATATTTGCAGGCAAATCAAAGGGTTATTCCTAGAGAATAAACAATTGAAACCAGTTGACAAACATCGTTCCTGAGTTTTCATTCGGTGTAGTTACAAACTAAGTTCAGCTATTTAAGCTGCGTTCGCTATGAAGAGTATAAAACCACTCGAATTCGACGAAAAGGACTTACCAGTCGGGTTTTCGTCCTTAAATTCGTTCCTTGAGCATAACTGAAGCGGTTTCAAATAAAGTTAAAGAAATATATTGGACAATAGAACGCAGTTATTTCCTCAAGAAATGGAAAGAACAAGACAGTAGCTTCTCTTCAATCGCGAAGAGCGGACTTGTTTTCTTCTCGGTGGCACGTTTCAAATAAGCTTGAAATCGAATTTCTCCTAGCAAGATATTCGCGAGGCCTGTCCTACACCGCCAGCCGATAACTTGCTCATAACTAGGGAGCATTTTTGGGAGGGGGGGGGGGAGGGGGAGGGGAGGGTGAAAATCGCGGCGACAAGGCGTGCATGAAACTTAACCGGCTTGGGTCGTTGATCATAAGCTTGATCATATGGATTGCATAAAACCTGAAATCAAACGTTCAAATTTTCTGCTGTTGCTCACGTTGTTTTTGTTGCAATCTATCAGCTCGATTAGTAGGAGGGCAATCACCCCGAGAAGGCTTGGTCCAAATTATTTACAACAAGACCTGGGGCTGGGTGTGTGCTGATCAGTGGGACAAACAAGATGCTGATGTGGCTTGCCGAATGATGGGCTTTGATGGCTCATTATCATCGACTTTTGAGTACAAAGGAAGGACGGAAACCATATTTTCGATATGGCTCAACAACATGCAATGTGTCGGAAACGAAAGTTCTCTCTTCTCGTGTGTTCATGGTGGCTTGGGATCTCATAATCATGACTGCAAAGAAAAAAGAACAGCTGGTGTAATATGCCAACCAAAAGGTAAGCTTAACCATAGACACAGCTGTCTGGGGCGGTGGGCATGAAAGGTGGTCGTAGAATTAAGACTGAGTTAAAACTATTATTTATTGTCCATGAAAATGTATTTTTGTGGTGTTGTTTCGACTAGCACTCTTCCTCCGATCTACTGTTTCCCTGTCGTTTTATTTATTTATTTACTTGTTTATTTATTTATTTATTTTATTTTGTAATTTCGAGAAGCCAGAAACTTAATACAAAATGTAATTTCTCCTTATCCTGTCTAGTTAATTTGCGAAAATTTCCTTCCTGTGAAACGGGGCCCTCAGATCAGAGTTTTGGTTAAACGGCTCCCCATTTTCGCGAAATTAAGTACGCGCAAACAATAGTAAGAATAAGCACAGGTAACGAAAGCGTAATATGAGAGTTTGTATGGCTTTCGTTACTTTTAGGGGACTCGCACTATATAGAGAAAAAATTGTCTGAATGCACGCGCAAAAATGACGAATTTAATTAATTGTACAAAGTTTAGAAATAACTAAACTCAACAATAACAAAGCTAACCGTCGTAGAAAATTTGAAATCGAAATTCGATCGAAAATAATCGGCGGTTTTCCGCCGAAAGTACATTAAAATCGACATGAGTGACTTCTGTGTCGCCAAGTGCCTAACTCACCCCCTCTCCGGTAAATCAAGTGTTGTACCGCTCAAATTTCGGCGGGAAATCGCGCGCGGGTCGCATTCAGGTATAAAACTTGACTTACCGGAGAGAGGGTGAGTTAGGCATTTGGCGACATAGAAGTCACTCAAGTCGTCCCCCGGTGGAGCGAAATTTGGCGCTTTGTCCCAGGCTTGACCGTTAGTTTTGACCCTCTTTTCCTTACAAGCCTGTAATGGCGGCGATTTCGAAAAGTTAGTTCGTTTTTAATGCAGGGCTGTACTTCGAGAGAAAAACTAATTGACGATTGAATCACATAGAAAGGTAGGAGATTTATCCTTTTTGAAATGTGTTGTGGTTTTAAAGCGCTGACTTTATAGATTGAATCGATTTTTAGCAGGTATTTTGATCGGGACCTCGAGTGTCGGTTGGCAATTTTGAATTCCCGTTTTCCTACCTTTAGCTCTCTTTAGTACGTGACATGCCGTCGCGCCGGCCGTTAAGCAGAAAATCGCCCAAAACGGCCTCCGGAAGCTCGGAAAAGCGATAAAAACACAGCAAACACACAACAGGTAAGGTTTTTTAAACTTTATTTCGATTTTAATGTATTTTCGGCGGAAAACCGCCGATTATTTTCGATCGAATTTCAGCTCCATACAAACTCTCATATTACGCTTTGGTTACCTGTTGAATAAGGAACGTTAACTGGAAAAATAAAAATAAAAAAGTCTTATGGAAGTTGTCAGCCCACAACCCTTCAAATTCTGTTTTTATTCAAGCTGACGATGTTGGCAAATGTCCACTGGAAATGTCAAGTTTTTTTTTTGAAAGAATAGCACATGTTAAAATTGTTTACTTAATAGACGCACTTAAATGATTTTTGACTCATTTTAGTTATTTATTTATTTATTTTTGTTTATTTCTGACAAGGGTGATTCTTTATCTGACAGTAGCTATAGAATGGAAAAACTTTGTGACGTAGAAGATTTTCGCGTTAATGGCCTTAAGGTTAAAAGAGTTTTAGCTTAAAGAAAACATACCTTAAGCAGTGGGCTTTCGGAACGCTAAAATGAAAAGAAAAGAAAAAGAAAACTATCTTGGCGGTTTTAGGATACAGCATTAAAATCTTCTTAAGAAGATGACGAATTCGCAAATGAATATCCCAAGAATAAAAAAGGGATTCACGTCGTTGAACAATGAAACTCAGCAAAAATATAATACATAAAAAAACTGACTTTAATCTTGGGTAATATCTTAGCCCCTTGGGTGATATTTTTCCCCCTTTCAACAACCCGTTTCGGGTCTGAAAAACCGTAGCCAAAAATTTCTCTTTTGTTTTACAGTTCGATTGGTTGGTTGGGGCAATATGTCATCTCAAGGCCGAGTCGAAGTTTTCTACAATGGAATCTGGGGAACAGTCTGCGGTGACTACTGGGATTTAAATGATGCCAAAGTAGTTTGCCGCCAGCTTGGATTTGAAGGAGCTCTAGTAGCTGTAGTATCTTCTGAGTTTTCGAGTAAAAAAGCATGGTTGTCTAACGTGCAATGTGAGAGAAATGAGTCGTCTTTAGCAGACTGTGCGCACAGCAGGTGGGGAAGAGTCCGCTGCCCTAGTCGTAAGGATGCTGGGGTAGTGTGCATTACAGGTAATTTCTCAAACTCATGGATAACTCATCAAGTTTAAACAACGACCCCAAAAAAAAAGAAGAAAAATTGTAGGGGTGACAAATGTTTGGAAACCTGGTCTTAATTAGCATAGACTGTTGGTAACTGAGCTTCCTCCTTTTCTAAATATTTACTTATCTGTTACGGAAGGCACACTAGACACCAGAGCGCGTGTTTCATTAGGATATCCAAAACTTTATATATTAATTTTGTCCAAAAAACTCCGCTACCGCATTTTTTCCAACTATCTTCTCGATGGAACATTCCCTATTGCGTTTGACTTATTACATGAACAGTCCAAAGCACTACCTTTCACTTTAGTAAATCAAAAATCGAATTGTGCGATGTATAATGAGCGAATAAAGCATCCAAGTACAGCTGACAGTGTAAATAATTAACACTTAATGACTGGTCTCGAGGGAAACCGGCAGTTAATTTTGTTTCCCGAGAATCCGCCTCGGGAAACATTGAGATTCGAGGGAAACAAAATTAACTGGTTTCCCGCGGGACCAGTCATTAAGTGATTTGTTATATAGCACAAAGAAGAGATTAGAAGACGTAATGTGAAAACAATCAAAAATTTATTGATAAGTTACATGTAAGCGCATAAGAGCGGGGAATACTACAATGTTAAAAAATGTACAAAAAGGTAAACTAAAGTGGAGTAAAATGTACAAACTTAACCCTATTCTGCCTGGGGGGGGGGGGAGGGGGCACATTGTGCCCGCGCTGACTTTAACGAGTTATAACTTTTAAACGGCTAGACGAATAATCACCAAATCTCGTGACGTTTCCTGTGTCAATGACGTGTCTATGATGATTGACGTTTCCATAGCAATCGTCTACTCAGAAGTGTATTTTCACTATTTTCTGTCTTTTTTCAGTCTTTTTTCAGGTTTTCCCCCTTCGTTTGTAAGAAGAAGATAATTTTTAACTTTAGTGTGCTTGGTTGACTAAGAACGTTTCGTAGAACAAAATCATACATTTTTTGGTGACGTCAGTGTCAGCTGTATGACTGCAGGTTTGGGATTCAAGATGGCGGCCTCAAATTCAAAATGGCAGGTTTGTGACTTTATTGTGACGTCACGACACGTCATAATTGACACGTCATAAGCCCAATCTGTTAAGCTAATGACGTGCTACAAACGTGCCAAGTTTCATCGCAAGAGCTTTAATACTTTTCGAGATCTTTAGAGGGGCACTTTGTTCCCCCCCCCCCCCCCCCATCAGGCTCAAAAACTCAATAAAAGCCCAGGCAGAATACGGTTAAGAAAAACACTGAATCACAGCGATGTTTAATGATAACGGAAATTCACTGTAACATTACAACCGGATGAAAAAGCTCCAGTATTGAAGTGAACTGTTTCTTGACTACTTCTGGTAGCAAAATTGTGTGTTAGCACAGGGGAATTTTGTAAGTTTGGCACATTAAGCTTACTTTGCTCAACTTCAGTTCCCAAAGGAACAATTTCAGTGTTACCTTGGGAACAGGCAGAAGTTAAAGTTTGTGATATTTCTCTTGATTTAGACTCTGTTAGTTGTCGACTGTAAGACCTGATGCTACTCTCACTTTTGTGCCCGGACACACGCATAATATGCCTAGCTTCAACATTGTTGTTATCGAGAACGGATACTGCTTTAGATCTTATGCAATGGTTAGTATACTCTTGAGAGAGTTTACAATCAACAGAAATAGTTTTCATTAACGATCCTAGAGTATTCTTACCCAGAGGGGAATTGCAGTACCAAACACTGTCAGATTCATTGAAGCGTTCTAGAGCCTTGACCCTTTGCCACAGCAAGTTCAGCGACGGATGGAGTTTTAATAAATATAGTTCAAATGCCCTTACTGGGCATAATTTTGGATTATTCGCGTTTCCTTACATTCTTCCATCCCCTGAAGCATCAAAGGGATCATGGTTTCCTTGCGGTTTTTGTGGAGTTCATCCTGCTCCTGGTAGACATATTTTCGTCCGGTCGCGTCAAATCTGACTGCAAACGACTGTTTCGTGTGAAGGCGAAGGTTCTCTCTTCCTCTTCGAATAAGGTGATACATGATGTTAAACCAAACGAATTGCTGCAATGACTTAGGGCTTGGTGTTGACTGATTATATGACGAGTAGATTTTCGCCAAGTCCTCTTTCTTTGTTGGTTCATGATGATCGACCTTGGCAAACCCTTGTCGTTTGAGTTGAACAACTACTGCTTCAAAGACTTGGTTAGACTGTTCAAAAGCACCGTCGGTAATGATGTTAAATCCTCTTTTCCGGTTAAAGTATCGTTGCAGGCCAAAGCAAATGCTTGTTAGTGCTGTCTTCTTGTAGTTTCCTCCGGTGTTTTTCGTTGCATTGGGATAAAAGTCAACAAGGAGTTCGTTTAGTTCTTCTTTTGAACTTTTGTCAAAATTCTGGACTTTGTCAGGATATTTCTCTCCGCAGAAGGCTTTTAATGTAGACAAGGCAGTTTTTGTCGCTGACTGTGTGTTTTTGGAATCTTTCTCTTTCACAAGGCAAGCAATTTCTTGTCGCGACAAATCAGCAAAGCGTGAAGGAGTCGCCATTACAATACAGAACTTTGAAAAACGCGCTAGTCAAACGCTATGATCACACCACCTTCAATCACGTTCTGTTCACGTGCAACGGCGGTCTTTGGTCAACATTCGCGGGTAACATTGCATTGTTACCCTCTGACCTAATAGACTATGCAATGTTGCCCGCTCATAGACTTTTGGCGGGAAACAGTTTCATTGTTAGATGTCATGTGATCCCGAACTGACCAATGAGAGCGCGCGCTATTAGAGGAAAAATTCCAGCTATATAATAAACTCCTTTAAACGACTGTTACATCGGGTAATAACGCAGAGGTTGAAAGAGTAAATGATGGTTTATTTAGACATTAAAGCTGATTGCGACCTTGGTAATACATGCGCATAGAAGTCAACATCCTTCGATATTCTGTCATAAATCGTTTAAACATATTGAATTTTTCCGCTTTTTCAACGAGATAAGTGTACAGAAATGTTTTGTTGTACATTAATGTCTGGCATGAAAACGTTTTAATTTCCGCCGTTTTGACGACAATATTCTGTCTACTTTCATTTTCAGAGAAGCACCTTAGTTTAGGGAATACTTTAGATTTCCATGCGATAATAAATAAAAAAACGCTTTGTTTTTCAATAAGAATTAAAGCCACAGTGGCCCTTATTATCTGAACTGTTCCAAATCCTATCTCTTTTTCAGGTTCCAAGTATGGCCTATATTCTGGTATGCCAACGACAAAAATAATGTCAATAGGACCGAAAGGTATTTTTGACCAAAAACGTTAATTAACTAACGATGTAACTAACTAATCATTAGTTGACAAAATCATTAGTTAAAACTGTCAGGAGTTGCGATTGCACAGAAAATTGCAGTTTCATCTCGTCTTCGGACATGCACAAAACAGATGAACTCTGTGGTCGAAGATGTCTATAAAACGAATCTGTGAAATAAACGTGGCCTCCCACGTACAGCTGCTTGTTCAAAATTCCGTCCACGAGCCGCAGACCAAATTACTGCTTAGCTTTCCGAACAAAATTCGTTTCCCTTTGCCTGCGGGAAGCCAGCGTTTGTTGAATGAATTTAAACATGGCGGAAGCCCTGTAGGGAGCCGCGCGACAGAACAAGGGAGTTTATACAACTTTATGGAAGCAGAAAAACTCACTGCCGTGCGAACGAGACAAGAACAAGGAACATAGAAGAATGTGAAGAAGAGAGATTCAGACGGATTATCATATATATACATTTCAATTAATAGGATGAGTGGCGTCCTGTACGAGCGAATAGAATTCCGCTGGACCCTAGCCATGGAAAGCTTTCAAGTTTTAAACGTGGCGCTACGAGCATGTTGGTATCTGCAGACCATATTTTCAGAAATGTGTTAGCATTGTTGCTGTTGGAAATTCCGAATTTATTGTTTACTGTTAATGGTTAAAGATATTATGTAAAGCTTTATTGGCTACCGTTTGTCGGCGGCTAACGCATACAACGTTGAGCAGACAGATTTCTATAACCTTAATTTAATTTCCCATCAAGTTCGCTAATTCTATTAGCTAGTCTCATTTCTGATGACACCTTTTTCAAGACCAGCCAAGAAGAAAAAGTAAGGAATCGATTCAGGAATTCGGTTGCGGTTCCATAAGTCTTTTCTCTCTTTGCTTATTTATGGCACTGTAGTCTGGCAATTTCTCCATGCCAATAAACAAAACAAATTACGGAGTAAGGTTTCATGGTATTATTGTGCTCTGTAAATATAAAATCTTCCTAATACAACAGCCGGTGCAGTCCGAAACTAGTTGAAAAAATCTTTGTTAAACTTTTTTTTGCCAGGGTTGCTTATTTAGTTCCATATCAGAATCATCCTCAAGCAAAGCACTTTAAGTGATATAGATGCCGGACCTCGTAGTTTATCCCAATAGTATTTTTTGAAACTGTTCTTCTGGTTTCGAATCGTTAGAGAATCAGATTAACCCAAGGTTAGTGTTGGCGGCTTTTCAAGACAACAGAATAAACCATAGCCAGAAATTTCGGACAACATGGCTGCCAACATGGCGGCAAGCATGCGCAAAGCACGCAAACACGGATTAAATATGGCGGCAGAACGTAATTTTTGTTGTTGTCGCTCAAATTGCGACTTTCCCCAGCTTTAAAATTGATAAAGCAATGTTCGAACTACATTTTTATCGAAGAAAAAATGAAGGAAATATTATTCTAGCCACTGCCTTTTTTGATCGCAATATCACTAGAAACGGACACAATATCCTCTTAAAACAGCGCTTACCTTTATGCTTTTCTTAGTGCACAGAGAGAAAATCCTTGCTGCGACATGTTTCCCCAGCTTCCCATCCAAAAGATACGATGTTAAGCTCGCAAAACAAATGTTTTTCTCGCGAAAATACACCAGCTTAGGCACTGCCTTTTTGAGACGAAGATCAGGCTTTTTGTAAGTACGACATTGAGGAAATGGAGCCATTAGTGAGGTAAAAATGCTCCTGAAACGGTTTGTTTTCCTTCTACTGAGAAGCTCCTTGGCAGCCATTTTGTTTCTTTCCCATACATAACGTACGTACCTACTAACATAAAGAAACCGCTGAATATGGGCACCGACTGGATTTCGAAAAAAAGCGGGAAGGAATTGCGAGGAAAAAATGCATATGTGCATGCTATGTCTGAACTGATATAACACCAATTTAATCAAATCTGCAAGTGAACTGTAGCCTTTCCATCGAATAAGATATTCTTTCTGAAAAGGATTACAGTTGCAGATAAATAGAGCGTACGCTCAGAGCAGAGACAAATATTATATTTTGTCATTCAGACGACATCGAACAGTTATCAACAAACCGATTAAGAATAAAATCACAATATTTGCCTTTTTTTTTTCATCCTACGATGACTAAATACCCTTTTGGCTATTTCCGCTGGCCGATTCTTCAAAAGATCTGCATTGCTCACATAATTTAAGTCCTTGTAAAAGCTACTTACTCTTTCATTCGCTCTGGCCGCCATTTTGATTATGCGCCCGCGGTGCAAGCCGCTTGCTGTCACGAATTTCTGGCTATGGTACTGGCCCTTACGTCATTAAATAGAGTTCGGCACTTTATCTTAAGTGATTGAGGCGATCAAGGCCCTAATTTCTGAGCATCCCACTTGAGAAATTGCAAAAACCGTAGCTTCAGTATTTTCTCGGAGAAAATATTTTGTGATCAAATGATACCTGTTCTCCAAACTGGGTCAATTCTCCGGCTTCCTCGTTGTGTAAAAAAAGGATTTATGGAGCACAATACAAAGCTAGATTCGATTTTGGGACGACAAATAAGATTTATAATGCGAAAAAAGATAGGATTTAATAAAAATAATTACACATCTTACTGTTTAACCTGTTAAATTTGTCACGAAATACTTACTGTATTTTAGGACAAGATGGGTAGATTTTTTGCACTAATGGTGCAGTGGTTTTCTCAAATACCGCAGCCGAGAGAGCCAGATTGCAAAGTAATGAAATCTATAAAACTGTAAAATAATGCAATCTGTAAATAAGAAGACGAGAATTGCTTCGAGTTAAAATGATATCTTTTGATGCTGTGATGTTTGTTTGCCTGACGTGTTTCCTTTTTCTCGGAGTGATTCTTTATGCGAATGTACAAGTGACGTGAGGCTCCATGTTCATTGTTTTCGTTTCCTGGAGTAACGAAGTTAGGCTACCCTAGCAATAATTATATTACACAAAGCAGCTTGCTGTTTCAATAAATCAAATGACCTTATTGCAGTTTTGGCTTTGCATTCTTTTCCAAGCTATGTGCCAACGATGGGTAATCGCTCAGAAGAAATTGTCGACATTGTATTATTTTATTTCCCTTTGTTTTAGGGGATGGCGACACAACCTCTCAGCCTCTTCTTCCGGCAGTGATTGCTTTAAGTGTTCTTCTCTCTTTCGCAATCGCCGGTATAGGCTTTCTGGTTTGGAGGCAGTGGGTATATTTGCATGCCAGAAAGGCCGTCACAGGAACAAAACAACAGCAAGACATTTTATTGCTTAAAGACAACAAGGCTTCAAGCAGATCAAGACAAACCGAAGAAACTTCGCATTTCCAACTTCGTTCAGTGAGAGCTGCACAAGGACCACGTGCCGCAGAACATCACTACCAAGAATTGCTGCGTTTCAACAACTCTCCAGTGTATGAAAATGTAATTGGGTAAAAACTATAGAGTTTTGTGAGGAGTAGGAGGTAGAATAAGAAGAGGAGCTAAATGCGCGTTTCTCTTACTCTAGCTCTACTGTAAAACTTCAAGAATTCTCTGTAATTGAAGAGTGAGGTCAATGAAACACAACTTAGCTTAACAACTGGATGAGCTTTATTTTATAGACAACAGTATTTTAGTGGAAAAAAAATTCGTATGCGGATCATTTCTAAGGGAAACAAGCAAACTATTTAGATGTAGATTTCGGGAAAAAAAATGCGAATTGCCGGTTTTTCAATTCCGCAAAAGCAAATCGCAAGCAACCGCGAAAATGACCATGTTTCATTCAATGTAATTAATAGGGTATCAAATCCAAGCGCTTTGGCAAAAATAACTGCACAGTATTAATCACAAAGGATCAATCATCAAAAGAGTATGAGCATTTTTCAATATTCTGACTGGTTATTTTTTACTTAATCTGTCAAGTTTGAGCAGCAAATTAAGAATACGTGATGCGCATTGCGTCAAAGATTGCCATGGGCGAAATATTGTAAATTTCAGAGATCCCCGACACAGTTTGCTTTCACAACATCCAAGGAATGTTCAGTGCAAATTTCACAGAAATCTGCCGTATTTTGATACCCTATCAATTCATTTATTCGATTGAATGACGCATGATCATTTTCGCGCGGTTGTTTGCGATTTTCTTTTGTGGAATTACAAAAAAAACGGCAATTCATAATTTTTCCCGAAATCTACCATTATTAACCTTTCCAACGATATATAGTTTACCGTCTTTTCCTTTAAAATGGGGTGCATACAAATTTTTTTCCCGGAGGACGCCCTTGACACCCGCGAAGGTCCGGAGTAACCCGGGACTCGAGTGGCCTATTTTTCATATATCGTCCCTAGTGGGGATATCGATGACGTCATTTGCTGCTTTCACACTGTTGTTTGTGCAAAGTTTGCCAAACGCCAGCAGAAAAACGGCGAGCGATAGATGAGTGAACTTCACTGAAGCTGACATAGAGTCTTTTACTCAGGAGAAGGAAATGCCTCATCCACTGATGCATTAACAGTCTTGAGATGGCTGGATCTCGAAGAACGTAGGAAATGTCATCGATGTATATATGCATACAAGTGTATTAATGGCCAACTTAATCATTCTTTGGACATTGTAAGAAAGAGTGATATGCACTCCTACAATACTCGCAATAAAGATACTATAAAGCTCCCCAAAATCAAATACAATTAGGGAAAACATCGTTCGCGGTACCACTGTTTCATAGACTTTAATGAGCTAGAGAGAACTGTAAGAAACTCAGCAAGTTTGCCAATTTTTAAGAAGTATCTTTTTTCTGCTTTTTATAATTAAGATTTTTTTTTAATCCTTGTAGTGTATGTGTTGTAATTATTTATATATTTCGGTTTTAGCTCTAATTTATAGATTTTAATTGTATCATTTTATAATATATATCTAGTGTTAGGACCTCTATGTAAACCACTTTTAGTGATGGAGCTTCCTAATAAAAGATTGTTATTATTATTATTATTATTATTATTATTATTATTATTATTATTATTATTATTATTATTATAAAAAGTTAACACATAAAAGAAACCTTCAAATGACTTAAAATTATTCAAGGAGTTCCTTGCAAGTAAAGACGAAGAAGAGAAGGTCAAGAAGTTCCTGTCGCCGAACTGCAACAGTTTGCAATTAAGTTTGAGCTTACATTCTTGTATGTAAAATAAAAAGAAAATAACACGGCGGCCGGCTTGAAGATAGGAATTTTACTCACTGCCGGCGCTCTTTGGTAAAATATTATTTTTACCACTCGAAAATAAAATTCATATCTTCGCTCCAACGTGTAAAATGTAAGGACGAAAAGCTGAAAGTAACTTCCTTTTTTTACCCCGCATCAGTTTTTTTTTTTTGCATTTTTTTAATTATTTGTATTCTTTTTTAAGTTTATTGTATGGCAGAGGTGCGAAGGGGGCGGGGGGTGGGGTGATTTGAGTCTTGCTCGCTGTGTATTGTTTCGTGTTGTTCCCTTAGAAAACTAACTTTTCTTAACATTGCGTGTGTAAAGGTGAGTACTAGAAATCCGCTAGAACTTACAGAAAACATGGGGAGTAACCCGGCAGTAGACCAGCATCCCATTCATGGGGCAGTTGTGATGCTCCTTGACATCCTTGACATCGTTCAATCTGTTGGACTGGGCGCAAACTATAGAATAGTAAGAAACAAGTTAAAGAAATAAATATTAATTAAAATAAAATAAAGTAAAAAAATGACCTATTCGTGTCTTAAACTTGTCACTTAATATGCTTTTTCTCTAAACATTACATATTTTCAGGCATGTGGCATTAAATGTACACTGCAGTTTCACAGATTCTCACATTTTTAGCGTATTTTATACATTATTTTTCTACATTAGTAGGGGTGATAACGAATCGTCTGTGATGTGTCCTTGTAATTTTTTTAAGAATCCAGAAAAAAACTTTATTCATTTATATGTATAGAGTTTCATAAGGATTAAAGATTAAACTTTTATTAGCAGTTTCATTTTCCTGTCTTAGTGGCGACCAGAAACCAAATAAAGCGGGGATATGGCGATGATGATGATGATCAACGGCCTCTCACTCATTCCCTCTGTCACTCGTTAGTTTAATCAATTGTTTCTAATTCACCCCTAAACACACAAAAATAATTTTCCAAAATGAATGACACGTCGCTGAATTGTTTATAAAACGATTCATAAGAAAGCGCATATACGTGGAAATACGGTTGAAGCCCAAGGATCACACAAGTGCAAAATGTATTCCTCCAGAACAAAGTTATTAAAGAGTTCAAATTGTGGGCAGTTATTGGCTTCTACGTTTTCGAATAAGATCGTGATGCCCCTTGCTATTCAGTATTGTGGTTTGGAGCGTTCCCAGGAAAACAAGGAAACCAAGCTAATTCAAGTTTGAAACAAATGAAACGAGTTGAGGCTTCCTTTGAAATAATATTTTCTTAAGAAAAAATTGCACGGAACAATTGTAGTTGTGTCTTCGAATTAATAAATTCAGGGAGGCTTTCCAATTATTTTCTTGCCAATACACTTTCACCAGTAGTTGGAATCTATGTGCCTCAGTTGCAGAAGAATAAAGATTTCATCGTTTAGTACTAGTATTGCTTCCAAAGTAGGAGGGTTTTTAGCACAATGCTAATATTTTGTTTTTTTTTTTCATTTTCTTTATCTGCAAAAAAACAACCAACAAACAAAAAACAAAACAAAAACAAAAGTTGCAAAACAGAACGCTTATATGTCAAAAATGAATTTGGAATACACCAACACTACCTGAAGTCGGATTATATTGTTTGGCAATCTAGAACTAATTTTATTTGAATAAGATAACCCGGCATATCTACGTTATATTCAGTCCCCTCATGGAAAAGCTTGTATGTGTGGTTTGGAACTTACCGAGGAAATGATGAAACGGAGATGATGAAACTGCAAATAAACAAATTTCATTTTCTTGGGCAGGTCTACAGTACATTATTTATGTACCAAATTAGAGGAAACAAACTGAAACGATACTTGAATTTGACTAAAGTCATGATGCCTAAAAAACTGTAAAACCTGCAGCTATACTCTCTGTCAAAGATAAATTTCTTTGGCTCGAGGCCTGCGAACAAAATTAAAGACGAAATTAAAGGTGACAGCCTCATCACTCTGATAGTTGATTATGTCAGTCCAGGGTGGGGCTTGAGCGTCAATCTGATATTTCCTTTGTCCTCTGATACGAAGCTATTACCGCTGATCACACACCCACAAAACGCTTAACGATGCAGAAAAATTACGGTGCGCCCTTCCTTTAAAACACTTCGGCACAATTAGGTCAGGTGGAAACTACACTAACTCTCCTTACCATGTTCGTGGACATTTTACTCCTGATGGCAGGTAGGTGAAGTGAATTCTTAATAATAATTTATGAAAGAAAACTTGCTCCCTTTTCCATTTTGGGGAGAAATGAAAAAAGTTTTAACAATGTAGTGGCTTCTAGTACGAGTCTATAAAGTGTCAGTATTACGGCGCGCCGATGAGCTGCTATTTTAGAGGGAGTATTTTCTGTCCTATAAATTTCGAATTTCGTTCTCATAACTTTAATATTCTCGGAGTAAAGGAGGAGAACTAAATCTGCCCCCCCCCCCCCCCCCAACCCAGAAGGTCCATAAAAGTCCAGTCTCAATAGGATTAATGTACACTATCTTTTAGGGGATCGCCTATTAGTCTAACCTATCTTTGAAGACTTTCACGACTTAAAGACAGTGACGTAACAGAATCGGGAATTCCAGCTTCTGTGTCAGCTTTATCAGCAAAGACAAAAACTTTTTCACTATCTCTCACTAAGGACGACATCAATGAGATGGCAAGTCCACCTGACAAAAAAAGTCACTAGTAAAACATTGCGGAATAGGACTTCTGCTTTACTTTGGCGTAAAGCAACTTTCGTTAGTAGGTAGATATGCCCAGAAACGAAGAAAGTTACGGTACGGTGGCTCATTTAAACAGCTCACTTGTCGCTTATGTTCTGAGGCTTATCCAGGATGGGAAAGAGGTGGAGTTAGGATGGGCAGTGCTGAACATAAACATATATATATTTATTAAAAACTGCACTAGGTATATTGGATTTCTAGCATTTTGATTGGCTGAACGGAGCTAGGCTATCAGCTCAAATACCTGCTGCGACCAAATATGGTCAATGAACACTCAGCAACAAAGTGAACAAAGTGAGCTGAAGGTTTTTTTCCTCGCGAGCAACCCGGCGAGAGAAATGGACGAGAAATGTCACTTGCCAGATTATTTAAATTAGCAGAAATTCCAACAGCGTCACCAGCAAGCATCCCCAACAAGATCGTCTAACACAAGTCAAAATTGTTTGAAGAAACTGTGCAGAAATAGAAATTTACGCATTAAGCGTTGTGTTTGCAATTAAGCCTAATTTGTTTCATTGATCGTCACATCGGTCATTGAAATTGAACAAACAGTAGGTTTTATCAGGAAGGCTTTCCACTTCAAAATATCAAGACAAGACATAAAATAAAACACAGTGAAATGGGGCAGGAGCATTTATTAAAAACTATCACTGATTCATGGCGAGTCGGTGCGAAAATCATGAAGCAGTCTAAACAAGTACTAAATTAAACAAACTACAGCTGCAAACTACTAAGAAGGAAGGAAGGGCGAGATTTTTTTTTTCGGTTTTGACACGCAAAATTCACACTGGTTTACCTGCACTCGTTGTAGCTCTGTGTTCCAACAGGTCCAAATGGTCACATAGAAATCGGATACCATGTAAGCTTAAACGGAGTTCAATCGCTTTTCCAGTTGTTTGAACAAGACATAAAATAAATAATGTGTTTGACAAGACATAAAATAAAACACAGTGAAATGGGGCAGGAGCATTTATTAAAAACTATCACTGATTCATGGCGAGTCGGTGCGAAAACCATGAAGCAGTCTAAACAAGTACTAAATTAAACAAACTACAGCTGCAAACTACTAAGAAGGAAGGAAGGGCGAGATTTTTTTTTCGGCTTTGACACGCAAAATTCACACTGGTTTACCTGCACTCGTTGTAGCTCTGTGTTCCAACAGGTCCAAATGGTCACATAGAAATCGGATACCATGTAAGCTTAAACGGAGTTCAATCGCTTTTCCAGTTGTTTGAATGTTGTTTTTACCATTTTGTCCGAACCCTCTAAACCACGAACAACTGCATTTTGTGCTTTGCGTTTAACAAACTATGATGGGGAATTCCAATGTTCCTCGCTACATTAATCTTGCTTCTGAGCTGCATAGAAAGTACCTCTTCAAGTTCAAATTAGTTCTGTCTTCAGTTCGATCAAACACGCACATGATGGCTCCGTTGTGCGAACAGATTACAAACTTGTTCCGTTTCAACTCCAGCAGCTAACATGGTGAAATTGTACAGCTTCAAACCGCTTTGAACGATGATTACAACAGTGTTTCAGGAAAAATCAAACATGTACCATATTTCAGAGCCAATAATTTGAAGATTTTTTAATCCAAAACTTTTGCCACTTTGTTCACTTTCGTGCAGTTTTCATTGATTCATTCAGCTTTGTAATGACACGCTTCGCAAGGTTTTTGCGCCTTGTTCGTTTAGTCATGTGATCGATTGTTGTTCCCTTTTTATCTCTTTTCTAATTTTTCCTGTCCTTTCTTGATTTCTTTTTTTTTTTTTAAATAGTAGTTAAATTTTTAATAAAACATTTATTCTATTCGGGCTTGCTGGATATCAAATTATTATAACCAACTCGGCGCTACGCGCCTCGTTGGTTATCTATCACTTGATATCCAGCGCGCCCTCGTAGAATAATTGTTAAATAGAGAGAGAGAGAGAGAGAGAGAGAGAGAGAGAGAGAGAGAGAGAGAGAGAGAGAGAGAGAGAGAGAGAGAGATAGATAGATAGATAGACAGACAGACAGACAGATAGATAGATAGATAGATAGACAGACAGACAGACAGACAGACAGACAGACAGATAGATAGATAGATAGATAGATAGATAGATAGATAGATAGATAGATAGATAGATAGATAGATAGATAGATAGATAGATAGATAGATAACAACATTTTAATCATACCGTTAAAGGCTGTTATGCATTACCTTTTTAGGTTTAATGCTACAGGGTACAATGGCAATCAGCGGTGGTAAGTTAATCCGTTCCAGCACAAATTATGGTCGTGTTTCAGTTTCCAAGAGCATTTCCAAGAGCATGTCAAGTTCTCAATACCAATAATGATGAAATAATACGAAAGCCTTAGGCTTTTCAAACGGCAACGTAATCTAGAAGTGTATTTACATTAATTATGTTCATAAACGTTAATTATGCTAGATATTTCCGTTGACAGAAACATTAGCAATAGTATGGTAAGGGGAGGGGCAGGAAACCCATTACAGTTTGGAGAATTCTTTAACTTTAATAACGTCATAGGCTATTGTCTTTATCCCATGAATGAATCTTATTAGCAGCGTATAACCGATTTGTTAGGATTGTTAACCGGTTTAACGCATTGTCGATGATGTCACATTGCTATAATAACAATGTAGGGGTCATGGCTGGTATACCTGCCATGAAGAAGAATAAAAGTACCTTGTTTCACAGGTTCCTCAACCAGGTTGACAGGTCTCATCACTTTTGGGCAAACGATACCGTGTTTTTTTCTCTTGCCCTTAATTGATTGCCTGGAATTAGGAAGGCATCATTGCTTTTTTGTTTGGGCGAAGCACTCTGATTAGTATCTTGGGTAATTTAAGTTCTAGTGCTGACGTGGAAATCTTTGAAAAGTCCAAGGAAAAATAAAAATGGACGACATTTTTGCAACATTTCAAGACGACGATGAATTTCATGGGCTTCTTAACTTTGATTTAGAGTTGTTTGCCAGTAATAGGAGTGCTGTAAACACTCAAGAAAGTGAGAAGCATATTCCTACTTTAGATCACCTAAACGATGCTCGGATTGGGGATTTTATCTAGCAAAACAAAAAATAAACACGACAAGAAAAACCACAACTGACCTGAACGTATAGAAAACATGGTGCTTCTCTATTGGCGAGGAAAGAAATTTCGATGATGCACCACCAATGCAGCTAGGCAGGCTTCTCTGCCACTTTTTCATAAATGTAAGAAAGCAAGACGGCACCGAGTTCGAGCCAAGTACGCTCACGTTCCTCCAACAAAGTTTTGGCCGCCATTTGCGTGATCTTGGAGAGCCGTAGTCTGTTCAACGACAAAGAATTTGCAAAGTCCAGAGCTAGTCTTGAATCCAAACGTAAACAGCTTCGCCAACAAGGAAAAGGACGCCGTCCGAACAAAACGCTTGGGTTAAACGAAGATGACATGGTCAACAAAACAACTTGGCAACCACTGTCCAGAAGCCCTTATCCGTACAGTGAGGCTCAACAACACAATGCACTTTGGTTGTAGGGCAAGGGACGAACGCCGGAGAGTCCTGTTGGGAGACCTTGAGGTTAGAAAGAAAGAAGGAGGCGAAAAAAGGCAGTACATCATTTGGCATACTGAGAGAGGCTCCAAAACACGTATTTATACCACCGGCACAGACAGATGTCCTGTGAAGTTCTTCAAGAGCTACCTTGCCAGGCAGCCAACTGACATGGGAAAGCCAGAGAATCCTTTATACCTGACAGTGATAAAAAACCCCAAACTGAAGTTTGGTTCAAGAAACAGCCTCTTGGAAAACATTCACTGGGTAAAACGATGGCTGCAGCGGCAAAACTGGAAGGAAAGTGCACTAACCACTGAGATCGCCGAAAGATTATTACAACGCTGAGGCACGAAAATGTGAACCCCCTCAACATATCTCATTTGTCAGGACATAAAAATCTAAAGTCCATCGACAGCTACGAGGAACAACAAAAGAAGATGTGCTTTTTTGATCAGCCAGCGCTCAGGTGCCAGAGAAGCAATAAAAAATGGTAAACAGTGGGAATCAGCGCAGCTCTACAACAGCTACCAGTCAACTTGCTTCCATGTCGTTCTTGGGTGCAGTCTTTAGTAGCTGCACCACTGTTGGGGGCCAGAAATCTCCAGTTCCTGCACCGAAGCGCTGTCGACATGTGTTGAGTCAGACGATGAGAATCAGACATGTAAAGTGGTCACGTTGAATGGAGCGTTTGCAAACAATTTTGTCGTGTTTAGATTTAACACAGATTCAAACGGTTAATGAAACTTTCTTCATAAAAAGACGCTTGTTTGGAAATTCCTGTAATGGTTTTACTGAAGAAACTATCACTTTTGTACTTGCAGCACTGTAAAATGTGTAGAATTTTGAGAACCACGTTCGAAAATAAAATCATTTGCAAACTGGTTTGACAAGTTGACGGTACCATAGCCAATCACAGTCTTACCCTGCGCGTGTCACGCACAAATCTGTCACAAGTTATCTTTTTGCAGTTTTCTTACTGAAAATTAAGCCCGTGAAAGTTGGATAATAATTAACTTATTGGATGTTTCGGCGAGTACTATCGCTGAGCATTTTTACTTGTTGTTTGTAGTTTGACTCGCCCTGCAGGCTCGTCAGCGATTCTACACACCAAACAATTTAGTAAGATATATTTAATCAATGCACTGAGAACTGCAAAATAAACTATATATAGTTTAGTGGTATACCCAATACACACAAGGATCAACCGTTTTTGAACGTTTAAATCTTTATAGTTTAAACCCATTAATCTCAAAGCCATAAGGTCTGCCGTTATGATTATACGATTAGTGAAATAGACTTGTTAATAGTTTTAGAATGGTATATCGTACATGGACATTGAGTTTGTAGTTCCAGATATGGAAAAAATGCCCTTTGTCTTAGGCCAGGTTCAGACGCCGTACCTCTCATGTGCCGTACCAAATGATACGGTAATGGTTCAACAGTAGTATGGCGTCTGAATCAATTTGGTACGGCAAAAAATGAATTAGGTACGGCAAACTCCCATGGTACGGCATCTAGCTTACCGTATAATACGACACAGGCACGACTTGGATTCATATGCCGTACCTCTCATGTGCCGAATCTAATGCATAAATTATTGAAATGTATTTTAACACATCACCTTTCCCATAATTCTGAACGGTATTCTATTGTGCATGTGCAATGCGATGAACGGAAGCCACGGGAACTTCCCGGGGAAGAAGCGGGAAATTAAAAAAAAATGGAGATGTGTATGTCCTGTTTCAAGGAGACGAA
Organism: Siderastrea siderea; assembly: GCA_964030785.1. Lineage (NCBI taxonomy): Eukaryota > Metazoa > Cnidaria > Anthozoa > Scleractinia > Rhizangiidae > Siderastrea > Siderastrea siderea. The sequence continues at coordinate 16,018,103 of OZ034975.1, forward strand.
ATACTTGTATATAAAGTGCCTCCTCCCAATATGTAATCTTTGTTCGGTGCCAGAAGTTGTTGAAGCTACCCCAGGATGGGTTGCCGGAAAAAAAGTGGGTTACTGTCACCCGTGTAAAAGGGAATTTCATGGTGAATCTACAAAGCAAATGTCCTGTACCCAGAAAAGGTAAGTTCCGTTTTTTACGCATTTAGTGCCTACTTCAGGAAAAAAATGTTCTACTTTTTCTCAGCCAAGCAACCAGGCAGACAAAACCAGACCATAATTTTACCCCGTTTGTTCGTTTCGCAGCCGGTTTTTCGCCTTCAAAATTTTAAATACTCATTACTAGTCTTGGTTTGCGAGAAATGCAAGAATCATAAAAGAGATTAAATAGTTTCCTTTATAAATCTCATATCGAGAAGCGCGTACTGCAATGCAAGGTATGCTGTCAACTTTGGAAGTTTGGATGTGCTGCTGGTTTTAGGTATTTGTCCTCAGGTTAGCTGTACATGTAGAAATGTTTTTTTGCTTGTAATCATGGCTGAACAAGTGAAATTGATAGTAAACTTGAGAACGGTATATAGGCCTTCCGTACAAATTCTCTGACCTATAGGCTGAAGCCTGGGCCAAACGATTAACCATTTTCTTCTTTCTGTGATTATTACCCCTGCAGTGGTGCCCTAGACAAGTTCTCTGACACTGAAGATGATGATGAAGTCCGGAATGATTGTGATCCTGGTCCAAACTCGGAGAATGTTGACGCAAATGAAGCTTCAAGTAACGATGCAATACCGGTACGAAGGCACCGAAGCCGGGAAGAAGGGCAAAATAGAATGACGAGTTACTCTGTGATTTAGTTGACATTGTTGTAAACAATGATTATTACAGGTCAAAGCTGTTTTTTACTGACACAAAAAACCAAACAACAGGACAAATTTATCGTAAAATATTAAGTGAATTGAAGAAAAGGGCAACCAACAGAAATAAATCTGTAACATTTACACCTAACCAAGTTCGTACAAAGTTTAAGAAGGCAATACAATTATGTAAAAAAGCAGCCTTAACCATCAAAACTGCTTCTGGGATTAAGCGGTTTCAGGATGACAAGAATTATGGATAGTGGTTTGAAGTCCTCTATTCAGTTGTGAAATCTCGTGAATCATGTCAACCTGAACTTGCAGTTGAGCCATAAGCATCCACTTCGTGTGTTAGCGAATCAGCAGTTGATGGTGATGAGTCCTCAGGCACACCACAACCAAAATTGTTCGTCCCAGTAAAAACGTCGAAAAGAAAGGGAAAGAAAAAAGACAGTGAACTGTCAAATGTTCTTGCGTGTGTAAAAAATGCATTAGAAAATGATCCAATGGAAGATTTTGTCGCCCACCTAAAGGAAGAGGCAGAGAAGTCTCGCCAAAATGAACTCAGACTTTTTGAGCTGATGCAACGGCCATGCTCTCAACCAGTCTTCATGCTAGAAACCAGCGAGAATCCACAACAGCTCACAGCCATCCTACCTGGGACCAACCTTTCAAAGAACACAATCTCAGTCCCCCTTTTGCAATGGCTACCCGTTAGACCCAAGTTCTTCAGGCTGGCTAAATTTGCCTTTAACCCCTGAGAGGGGAAATGTGTACCAAAGTGTTTAAGGTGGCCGAACACAGTTTTCTTGTACTCTGCGTTAGCCATCGTTATTTTAAAACCACTGGCAGTTGGGCGGCCAAAATTGCCAAGCTACAAGTTCAACTAAAAAAGATTAGATTTTGATATGTTTTATTGGACTTAGTACTGTTGCCATGGCAACAGAGCTGGAACTAAACCATCTTTAAATAATGGGTTTGATTTATTTTCAGAAAATCCAGTCGTTAGTTTTTCGCCATTTTTTGTCTATAGAAAACTCAGAAAAAATAGTGGCCTTTTGACAATGGTCTCGTGAAGTTTTGACAGAGAGATCTGTAATTTTGTGTTTTGCATTCTAACGTTTTCTGAACATGTTCTCTGTCAGATTCCAACTTTTGTTGTAGGCGAGTTATGCGTGTTCGGAACTAGTTTTCTACCAAATTTCATGAAATTCTAACGAGCGATTCCGTAGAAATCAGTACATTTTCACCAAACCATGCAGTCACAATTTTCCGGTTAACTGCGCATGCGTTACATTTGACAGGGTTCTCGATCTTTCTCAATCCATTAAAACAATTCCTGAAAGGCAAGGTATTTTCCAATATTATTACCTTTAATACACTGAAAAACAAACATTTTTCACTCACAACAAACTGTTTGATTGTTAAGACGGAAAAAACAATTGCACAATCTTCACTGAACAAAATAAAATGATCGATGTACAGGCGCCATGTTTGTTTTATTAAAGCTTTGTGCGCGCGCTAATTCACGTCAGCAGTACAAATCGCGGAGCGCGCGCAAACTGTGTTCAGACACCTTAATTAACCCTTTAAGGACGGTGGCCCTTATTGCTAGCGCGCACATTTTCTGCGCATCGCGCGTTCGTCCCGCGCGATCGCGCGATTCCTATATGTGCAGTGGTGCGAAAAATTTTAGGTGTCAGTGAGTTGTTGTTTTTGTATTTCGCTTCCGTTGTGGGAGTGTTGACCTGCAAATGGGGAACGTGAAACCAAAACGAAATGGTAGATTTGTGAAAAAATCCGGGCCGTCGAAGCGCAAGCGCTTGCACGACGAAAAACAAACATCGACACTGGCTCCCGACAACAAGTGAAATAAGGAAAGTAGCGCGGGAGGGACGAAGTTGACTTGTCGAGAGGGTCGACGAATTGTAGAACTCGGCGTGTTCGCTGAACAGGTTTGTTTTTCAGAGGATATCTGGAAAGCGACCATCTGAAAAGACCACGTGAACGTCAACCTTTCGGTTAAATTCTCAAGCACTTCGCTTCAACTTCCACGGTATTGCAAATTACGTATTTGATAGTGGATTTAAAATTATAAGAATTGTTTAATTGAGGGAATTCCTACGTTGAAAACAATATTCTAAAGTGAATGATCGAATACAGAATTGTTTTGGAGTAATTTTTTTAACCTTTGGAACAAAATAATACAGCAACTGATTGTGAGTTAAAACTCTTTGCCGAATATTAAATACTTCGCAGGCGAAAAACTTGTGCCATTTTTCCCCCATAATTTATATGCGCTTGGAAGCTTCCGAAAACCTTTTTTGGGTAATTTTTGCCAGTAAACTGACAGATGACGAAGCAATACTATTTATTTTAGCAAAGTTGTTTGATAGTCGACAGAACTAAACAGCCAGCGAGATACATGCGATTCAGTAAGAAATTCGTTTTTACATCTACAAGTCTGTCAAGTCGCTACCGGCAGCAAGTTAAAATGGCATTATTAGAGCAACTGTAGTTTCACGAGTACTCTCCTTGAACTTAATTAGCTTTCCAAAGAATGCTGCAAGAAGAACTACCGGTGAAAGTTGTGCTGAAGTCTTCTTTTTGAAGAAAAATAGGTCAATTTCACTGTTTCCTCAGCGGTCCGCTTTCTGTTTATCCCTGTATGTTTTCCCATTGTTTTTCATCTTTTGGCGAATAACGAGTCAATAACTGCACAACTGAAATGTACTGTATTTTAGGGGCCAATAAGTTAAGAAGAATCTTTATAATCCATTAATGCACTCCAATTTATGAGTGTTTAGCGTGATCAGGACAAAAACGCAGAACAATTCAGAAGTAGAAAAGTACGAAGTTTTATGATGGTACGACCTTCCCTCCTTCTTTTGGAAGGCTTTTTAAAACAGTGTTTTAAAATGAAAGTCACAAAAAGACACTGTATAGAGGACAAAGTTGAAGTAAACTACTTGTTAAAACTGTCTCACCTAACGCGAAAACCGACAGATTCCGGCAGACACTCACGAGCAGTATTGCATTATGATCTTTTGCAGTGAAATAAAGTAATCACTCCTTTTTTAAGGTACATGTCATTTCCACGTGTGGTATTTCCTTTTAGAGGGAAAGGAAACGTATCTAAGGCTTACACTCTGATGAAAAATCTTTCCATTTGTAATTTGTTCTTAAGAGGCTAGAAAGAGTCAAAAGAGTAAACAAATTGTGAAGGAACTTCTTGAAAGAAAAACAAAAACAGCACCTAACTGACCGGCCTGGCCGATAGTCTATGAAATATTCAAAGAAAACCTACCTCCTCTCGGTCTGGAAAAATGTCCATAGCTGTTATAAACTGCAGCAACCGATGGAATAAAAACTGGGTTGACCTGCTGAAGTAGACGATCGAGTAGCCGATTTTGATAATTCCACTGAGCGAATTTGCCGAATGAGAAAGAACAAATCGAAAACTTGACGAGAAATTTCAGCTTTCGATTTTAGGTCAGTTCGCTTCAGAGCTTCTGATCCCAATTTAGTGGCATTTCGTGTTATTTGTCAATCTCCGAACACGATGAAAACCCAAACAATAAGATGTTTAGTTTAGTTTAGGGTGAGTTGTATTCAGCTTGCTGTAGATAATCGACGTTTCCAGTTCATTCAAGCGAACAGCCAATAAGTCTGAGATGATTTGACAAGCCTTGACAGTTAAATGACAGGATATTGAAACACTGTAAAAACCAAGAAACACGACGCAAGAAGAAGAAAATATTTTGTGCGGGCAGTTTGAAGCTCGATAAAAATAATAATAACAGTAGTGTGACTTTCGAGTTCGGATTATTGTGGGGCAATTCGCGGGAAAAACTTGCCAGAATTTGCAGCGCTGTACAAACATTTTTTAAAGAACACCGCGCCCGAAAATAGCCCCGCAAAAGTTTTGGGCCCGAAGAGTTTTTGAGTTTTTGAAAAACGAGCACCAGCTTATTCATGGGAGCTCCGCTGTTAGGCTAGCCTATCTATAAGACTTATATTACAGGCTTGGTCTGATCCCAATGACAATTTGCAGTAGAACTTCCAAGCACGTACACAACAATCAAGATTCTCGGCTGCACAACATTCATTGAACGACGAAATCACCTAACAGCACTCCCGTTATAGTATGTTCTTTGATAAGGTAATTGCAAAATCCCTATACAAAATCAATCGACGTACGTTTTACGAGGATTTTTGCTTTGCTGCCGTTCTTTCACCACGCGTCCTCTCCGCCAGTTTTGATTCCCAGCATGCATCACTTCGATTTACATTTTGCTCCCCACCGGGGAGGAGAGCGTCAAGAAAATCGTCACCGATGGAAAACATGTCGTGCGTGAGTTAGGAAAAAGTGAAGTTAGCTTTTAAAAATGCACGGTTACCCCTAGTTTTTATGTAATCTATCAAAAGCAGGACAACTGTTAGGTATTGTGAAATATTTTTTTTCAGAGGAAAAACCGCCTGTCAAAAGTTATTTTACAAGCTGTTGCAATCTACTAGGTCAAATAATGGCCCCAAGGAGCGGAAATTCGCATATGGAATTCCGCAGCATGTTGAGAATTGTATCTCTTGTTATTCATTACAAAGCCCCTATTAGTTTAGACATCTTCACCTCCTATTTAAGTTAAATAATGGCTACCTTTTATTTTAAAAAAGAATTTTCCCAATTTAAAAAAAATGCTCAATCAGCACTTTTTTTACCATATTTGGGCCTAAATATCTCTGAAAAATGCACGGTGACCCTCCATTTTCTGTTTGGATTTTAACAGCCCTAGGTACGAGTAACAAATCCCACATGGAGACAAATAAGAAAAAATACCTTCCCTATTAGGGCCACCGTCCTTAAGCCCTGATAAATATGTGACCAAGTTCACTTTTTTTTTTTTATTTAGGATTTTATTTTGAATCATTTAATTTTCTTCACAAGAATGTGTGTTTGCGAAACAAACCAAGTTGTTAGTGCCAGAAACCATGTTCGTGTCACATTAGACACCACAAGTCATGAATGTGTTTCAGAGTAGTAAACATAACCTTGGCAGAGAAAATAACCTTCCACTTATTCTGTTATATTTTGGTGCGTGTTAAGATTTAGTTCTTCATGAGTTTTGGTGACCCGTGGCATAAACCGTAGGCTTTTTTTAAAAGTTACAGGATATGACATTGATAGAATAGTCAGAAATAAATAGTCACAAACTAGTTTTGCTCAGTTACAGTCTAGATCTCAAAGCAGCTAGTTCTCCTGTAACCAGACAAGTCAACTGCGGTACCTTTTTGAATTGCATCACTATATTTTCTGAGTATCTGTGGCTCTGATTTTGTAGCCTTTGAGCAACAACAGCCTGTACTTTTCTTGGCTCACCTTTTTGTTTGTCCTCATTCGTTTTGGTTAAGTTTTCTGTCTTGTTTAGTTTTGTTTTCGGTGAGTCATTTACCATTTCACTCTGTTGAATTGAGTTTAGCTTGACTCAGGTTAATTGTTTTGACCTTACAGGTTTTTCATGGCTTTTATCCTGTTCGAGTGCTTACCCAAACTATTTATAGCGCTTTGTCCAATTTAGCTTTTTGTGTCACTAGAGCCACACAATTGTCTTGTGTTGACCAAATTTGTGTTTCCTTTGGCTCAGGACCATTTAGTTATTTATTGACTAGTTTTTGATTGTATGACATTTAAAATGTCCAAGTTGTTTTTCATTTTTTGTCACACATTCTTCTTGTTAAAAACTAGACTGTTCATGTTTTGTTTTTCCTTTAGCTGCTTTCATCCTTTTGCCTTTTTCTTTTAGTTGCTTTTGTTTAGCTTTGCTTTTGGCTAAATGAATTCTTATTTGGCTAAAGTCATTTGTTTGTTGTTCACATAACAACATGAACCTAACCCGGTCACATAAAAATGCATATTCTCCATGCATTTCTTATGGAACTAGTAAGGAGAATTTGTCTAAATATCAAGACATCTTACCCGTGGTGATCACGTCCTTTATTCTCATCACTTGGATAAACAAGTAGTGATAATGAAAAGAGAAATTTCATTTTTGTCACTGTTAGGGCTTAAAGGGTTAAAATAGCTTTTTGATCACCTTTTGGCTTGGTGAGTGTATCATTTTGATAAGTCATAAGTTGTTGTTAAGGGGGCAATATACATGAATTTTGAGGAAATGGGATAAGATTAAAGAAATAAATAAAAGAGGGATTAAATTTTTGTACACACCCCCAGACAGTCCACCCCCACGCAAGAGCACTTGGGGTTGTTTGTGGACTGTTTTGGTGTCCGCCTATTAATTTAAATTTTAATTTTAACTCACAGGTTCTATACGATTTAAAATGTTCTTAAAATTCATCACCCCCCCCCCCCCCACTTCTCTTTTCTTTACGTTTACTTTAAAAATCGCTAAAAATTCTCAGATTTATGGGAACTTGCACTATGATAATATGATAGCAGTTTCGGATTGAATGAAATCTCATGGAGATCCCGGGGATGGAGATGAATATTAATAAGAAAAAAGGATAAAACTTTGGGTAAAAAAGGCATCTGTGTATATTGCCCCCTTAAATTACAATGGAGGACTTGAAGCATTAAATTACAAAGGAGGTTTTATAAAACTAAACATGCACAACAGTTGTAATTACCAGCTTCAGGTATTTTAAAAAGTGATTTGAATTTTATGCCCAAGCAATTTTCCATTGGTTTCAGTGATGAAAGACACTAACTTCCACATTCTTGGACATTAACATTTCATAATGACTTTGTATTAAGATTAAGAGCAACACAACTTTAACTTGTAATCATTTACTTAATGACAGGCACTTCTCTTATGTGTGGGTGTGGTGCTAATGTATCTAACAATTGCTTTAATTATAAGCCTTTGGTTTCTTGATATGTTAAATTAGTGAGAAAATACACTATTTGCAAGTTCATAAGCAGCAAGAACAATAAAATCTTTTACAATTTACATGCAAATGCCAACACAAAACCTGTGGTGAGTCATGTCGTTATGAAACACCTGTACAGGGGAGATGCTCAAACCTTTTTGTTAATCACAGTGTAGGTACATGCCAACAGGTTCTAATTCCTGTACAAATGTCCATTAATATTTGTTTCTGTCTTGGACATTATTGGTACAACACTTACAATGTATGGTTCTTATAAATCCCTGTTCAGTATACAATGTTCAACCATTCTTATTGTTTCATATGCAGTGAAACGTTGCTTCTTTTTTGTTAACGTTTCGTCTGATTTGGATCCTGTTTTAGAAGAGTATGTTTTCCCCCATGTAACCCATTCTTGTAATTAAAAGGTACTCATAACTGAGCTAAAATCAGACAAATTAGATATGTCTACTGGCTGCAATGAGAGAGTTGGTTTATGGGTTAAAGTGATACCATCTTTACTCATGAGATTACAAATATTGAAGTATGTGAATGCAGCTAATTTAGCATGCAGAACAGGAGTTTTGAGCTCCTGCTCTGCATACTAAATAGCTGCATTCACGCACTTCAATGTCAATTGCATGCGTAGATGACATCATTTTTACCCTCGATCCAACTCTCTTGTCGCCGCTTAGCCAGTACAGAATCTGGTTACGGCAGACAGTCCACCCAAGGAATCACAGTTAAAATATTTAACTGGTACCTCTCGAAATTAACACCTAAAATTTGGCGTGGAACATAATTTTGAAATCTGCAGAGAAAAGAGAATTTTTTTATCATAATGCCATTTCAAACTGGGGAAAGAAACTAAAAGCTACAACAGTGGAAGAAAAGAAACAATGACAGAAGAAATTAAGATTGTAATAAACTCTCCTAAACAACACCCTTGCACTCATACAGGTGGATCTGCCATATTACAACCTTAATTTCTCCTTCCACAGTTTATCACACAAACTATTTCTGATGTTCCTGGCTTGACCACGTGAATCGCGTGTTTTAGGGCATGACCTCATCTTAAGTAGCTTTCGGATGGTGTCTCTGTCTCCTCCCTCGTTTGTGAGTGGGTCAAGAGTCAGATCGAGTTGTTTGCACATTGTGTCTTCCCTGTCAATGCAAATGTTATGAAGCACCATGCAGGCAAGGGTCATTACCTTTATCACTTCGGTGCTGCTCTCACACTTTTCGCAACAATACCCGCCACCTTCCCTTCAATTGTCCATATGCGCCCTCTGTCACCATTCTTGCAATGCTCATTCTGTAATTAAAATAACGTTCCTCTGGTGTTAATGCCGCATTTGTGTATGGCTTCATCAGCCAAGGCTGAAAAGGCAGAATCTCCGAGAAGTAGCGACGGAACTGACACATCACCCACTTGCTGGCCAATGTTTGGGATAAAATCTTTCTCTTTAATTTTTGTCCAGAAGTCAGTGGACTGGAAAATGACCGAGTCGTGCGAGTTACCGGGAAAACCACAACTGCCCCACAAGGAGCGGTAGTTTGAGTCTACTATTGCCATTAACACAATGGAGTAAAAGTTTTTAAAATTGTGATATTTTTTACAGGCTTGAAGGCCACCCGGTGGGCACTTCACTGGTATGTGGCAGCCATCAATTGCTCCCCAGGCGAAAGGGAATTGCCATGAGTTCTTCCATGTCCAAAATCTTCCGGTCAAAGTCATGTTGATTTTGAGGGATATGGCGGCTCACGCATTCTTGCCAAAGGATCTCAACAATTGCATGTGAAAAGCATTTGGAGCCAAAAGAGTAGAGCTTAGAAAGGCCAATTTTACGGTCTTTCAACGAAGGAATTTCCAGAAAACCCAGATGGAAAGTTTTTATTTTCAGCCAACGACATTACGCCATAGGAATTCGCCAACACCGCTATTTGAGCATGCGTAAAAATCAGATCAGGCGGTTTTCTTCGCTGGGCTTTTGAAAGAGAAACTCATCATCTTAAAAGGTCATAAGCCAATATTTAATGGGTTTAAATATTGTCAAGAAGGAACGTCTTCTCTCAACTGCTTGACAGTAGCTGCTCCAAAGCTAGCATTTGGGTATTGTTGTTAACTTTTCCCTTTCTTCTTTTTCGCATGAACTCACGCCAGCTCGTTTGCTAAATTAAAGCTCGCGTCATTAGTGCGTGCGTGGTTATTTAACTCTATAGGGAGCCACTCAAAACGAGTAAAAGTGCTTATATATTTCAGATGTCAGGTTGGTCGGTGATGGTAAATAAATAAATACCGTATTTTCTCGATCAAACGCTGGTGGTGGTCGGTGATGGTAAATAAATAAATACCTTATTTTCTCGATCAAACGCTGGTGGCCGTTTATTTAAAATTTGACCGCGTTCAGACCAAGCGTCTATTTGAGAAAATACGGTATCTGTTAAGATTCAATATACATCTTTTTACATGTTTTCATGTTGCCTCTGGTCCTTTCCACCAGCTCGATTATTGGGAGGGAAAACGACCAGCCAAGGACTGGTACAAGTCAATTACAACAACAACTGGGGATGGGTTTGTGCTGATCAGTGGGACAAACAAGATGCTGACGTGGCTTGCCGAATGATGGGCTTTGACGGATCATCATCATCATTCAAGAAAAAACAAGAAAGCAAAGAAACAAACTACCACTATTGGCTTAACAACATGCAGTGTAATGGAAATGAACGGTCTCTCTCTTCGTGCATTCACGACGGTTTGAAACCTCACAACTGTGAAGAAGGACAAGCAGCTGGTGCAGCATGTAAGCCAAAAGGTACAAAACACACATTAAAATCCCTGCTCACTAAAGTACCTTTAGCTTAGCAATAATGAAAAGCCTTAAGCTAAGAGCCATGGGAACAAGCCAAAATGAGGTTCATGTAGCAACGGAATCGATGCACGCCCTCCAGCAAAGTGCACAGATCGACCGTTCCCGGCATCTCTTCAGATACAGTTTTTCTTAACTAGTGGCTTTGGAATATACATATTATTTATTTGTGTTCGGATTACAAAATTTTATGTTCATTTCACTGTATAATCTTATGATAACCATAAGAAAGCGTTCCCCTAATAATACTTCTTTGTGAATTCCATTCATCTAGAATTGGTTTTTCTTGTCCTTGCTCACATTTTGCCCTGCCTCTCCTCCTCCCCCATCTTAATAATAATAATAATAATAATAATAATAATAATAATAATAATAATAATAATAATAATAATAATAACATTTCTAAAGCGCCCTTTCCCAACGGTCCAAAGGCGCTATTTACAATAAAATTATCAATTTAAAAAAGCACGCTTAAAAAGAACTGTTTTCAGCTGTCTTTTAAAAATGTCTAGCGATTCTGCATCCCTAACATGAGTCCCTCCTACATCAAATAACAAAGTTCATCTTTGTAAACATATTTATATGCACACAGGAACATGACTATCATAGTCTTCCAATTGCCTGCAGAGCGGGGTTCCCTAATAATACTTTTATGAATTTCACTCATCCAGAATAAGTTTTATTTGTTGTTGCTCGCATGTTTGTCTGAAGGGTGGTACCTCTCTTCCCCTAGCCTCCCCTCACCGACTTAACGATCACTGTTCAAACACTGAACATCCAATAAAGTTAACAAACCTCTCTTGTATGACAGTTCGATTGGTTGCTGGGAGCAATATATCATCTGAAGGCCGAGTGGAAGTGTTTTACAATGGAACCTGGGGATCAGTATGCAGTCACTATCATTACTCTTGGGACTTAAAGGAGGCCAACGTAGTTTGCCGTCAGCTTGGTTTTCCAGGAGCTGTGACTGCCTCCTCAGCATGGGAGTTTGGGAGAAAACAGGAAGGCCTATGGTTGAGCTTTCGGCGGTGTGTAGGAAACGAGGCTTCATTAACAGAATGTCGCCACTGGGGATGGGCTGGGTCCTGTTACTATGGGCATGTTGGTGTAGTATGCGCCGCAGGTAACAAGAAAATTCCTTTACCTGGTTTTCATATGTATACCTTTATTTTGGTTGTTCTGAATTTTGTTCTGGTGGCCCGTAAGAAAGGGCACTTTTGTTAAATTCCACCTTGAAGGCTATTCTTGCGTGGCAGTCACTTAGTGTTGGATTTTGTGCTTGAAGGTCGTTAAAATTACACTGTATTTTGGAAGGAAAAACTCACGTATGAGAGGAAATAACCCTTCAAACCGATGAACTCCCTAGCGCTTATACTGAGCAATAAATTATAGCACCTAGTCATTGTAAACAGTGGTAATTTGACACTACTACTTTTGTCTGGTTAAAAAACTGCGCAAATTGTTAAATAAAAAGACGTGTATTATTTGGGTGCCTACGAACATGCAGTACAGGTTTAATGTGGTTATCACCAAGCAAAACAAGCAGCCTCCAGTAAAGAACGCAACAAAATGTTTCAAATGCAAAAGAAGTAGATGCGATGTTTGTGAGAATTTCTTTGTCAAATCTAAGTCTTTTCTTAGTCGTCAAACTGGCAAAAATTACACCATCCAGTAAAAACTGTCTAGTGATTCAAAAATGTTATCTATTTAGCCTCTTGCAAGAAATTTCACCTGCAATACGTCGGATCTACCAACACTGATTTTCGAATTCGATTTTTCAATCACAAGTCTGCTATGGCCACCAACCAAAAAACTAGTGAGGTACAGAGATGTATTTCAATAAGACCCCACACACTTTAAGCGACTTTTCTTTTTAATGCATTGATCAAGTACAGGCTTTCAGTGACTCAGATCGCATAGATAAACTTTTAATTACCAAAGAAGCCTATTGGAGTGCTTAGTTATTTTCTTTGGTACCTTTTGGATTGAATAAAAGACAAAAAGATACGCCCTCATTGCCTCAAAAACTGTTGCCATCCTCCTTAAGGAGGCTCGCAACAGTTTTTTTTGGCCTTGGAGTGTATCTTTTGAAGTCAAAATTTCGCATAGAAGATAAACTTCGATTTCCTTAATACTATACCACCTTTTCAACATATGACCAAAGTTTATTTTCTCTCTGGTTTCCTAGCAACAGTTGTCGCCATAGCAACGGTAATGGACAACCCCTCATTTTAAATAATGTCGAATATCTCGAAAACTAGTCAGACACTTTATGACGAAACTTGAACTATTTGAACTACTCAACCTACACAACTTGTATGCGAAATTAGGGAAAAATCTGTAAGAGCGTTTTCAAGTAAATAGACTGCGAGTAGTCTCTAATTTTGGCGATGGCGATTGTGGGGCTGGCAAAATACACGCGCGCGCGCGAAAATTCGAGGAGACGCGACGCGAAGGGAGCGCCGAAAATTAGAGACTACAGACTTAGCCCAGGATTTTGACCTTTCACGGCCGAGTGATTTTGAGGTGTAAATTTCATATCGTCTTTCAAGCCAATTAAGCGCAACCAATGGGGTCCCTTCTCTTGCCTCCTGTCATGTGTTTGCTCTTGTCATCGATAAACTGCGGAAGATGTTATGGCAAATGAAACGGTTCGCATTGTTTATTTGGATTCGACCAGTACTCGACCGGATGGGCCGTGATCGAGAGGAAAATTCCAGCCTCTCATCTCGAAGAAGAAATGAACATTGAGTTTGGAATTTCGGTCGTCAGTAAAGTTTTAGTCCCAAGAAGCGGCCCTGTCATATCAAAAGCCCGTCAAACACTTTTACGGTTTTAGCAGTCGCCGAGGTCATTTTCTTCGTCTCCAAAAATCCCATCGAAAAAAATTAATAAACAACGTCGAAGACGCGGCAAATTTTTTCTACTTTCACCGAAAGTTTGAGGTCGACGCTAACGAAAATGAAACTTCCGGCGAGCCAGGAAGTTTCTGTATATCAAAAAAAACATATACTTGCAGTCGGCTCTTTTTCCGTACGTTACATCTTATTCTAATCGGGAATAGTTGTAAATGAGCTCCGCCGGCAGAGGTTGTTTTCGGCCACTTTCTAAGCTCACATCGGAAAATTTTGGTGGCTAGAGACGCGAAAAATCTCCTTCAACTTCGGCCGAAAGTTTTATTTCAACGCGGAGCAAAACGAAGCAGCCAGCGAGCCGAGAGTGAGTTTTGTACTTCATCCGTGCAGACAATACTTTGTTCCGGTCGATCAGTCCCGTACCGATGTTAAAATTTAGATGAAATCTCAACTCTCAGTAGACGTGTGGATTGTGATTTTAACAGCTCTTGGAATGGCTTGGACAAACAATCTCCAGCTTAAGGGCCCATTAAAGTATCTCGTTGCTATGATACGCGGTTGCCATGCACGTGCAATTTTACTTCCGGTCGTCCGCAAATTTTTCGCGCGCTTTCTGGCCTCCCGGCGCCAGCCCGTCGCCGGTTCAAGTCGCCGATAATTTTTTTATTTCGTTGCGACTAACACAAAAGAAACTTTTTTGCTTACTTTTTAAATTGATTTTAATTTTCTGCTTTACGTTTACAACATGTGAGTTGTGCCTTTATTTCTTAAACTGGGTGTTTCAGTTGAAAATGAGCTCGAAGCTATCCACGTACGCACGTAAACAGAAAGCGCAGCGATGGCTGCAAGTCGACTGGGAAGTGGAGATCGCGAAAAGCCGACATTCAAAGATTTTCAGTGTCAGGTCGGGGATAGAAATGTCAGTGATGCGGAGGCAAACCGAAATAAGTACTGTGCCATCATCCCGAACCCTTAAAAAAATCCCTGCCTGTGTCCACGGCCGTGACTTCGACTGCTCCCAAACTACCTGACGTCGCTTGCTAGAAAACTGTAATCGATGTGCGAACCTGTGAACTGTCCTTCCGAACCTGAGCAACTCCAGTGTTTAGACAGCTCTTCAAGAAACGAAGCTCTCGAGGCCACTGACTTGCAGCCAATGTCGCAAGACAGCGTGGAGCAGCATACAGCAAGAAAGGAAGCTTGTAAATTGTCCTTGAAAGCAGCTCTATCGCGCGAATCTCATGCCCACATTGACAATGCTATTATTAAAGCACACGATAGAATACCTGACAAATAATGGTGAGCTCGATACATCTGATGGGCAACGTCTGGTATCAACATCACTTGAGAAATTAGCAAAAAGTAATTTAAGCGATCTAAAAGACTGTGACTGTAGAAAGGACTGAGAAATACGAATTTTGTTCGGTAAAACAAAACACAGTTGAAGAGTTTGAGTTCGAGTGCAGTCGATGTGGACAGAAATTCAGCTTGAAGAGTGATACCTCTGTCGTGAAAGCCACAACTCGTCCAAGGTCCGCAATATTTAACGTAATTGTGCTCTTTCATTCCTTGTCAGTATTTCAAAGATTATCATAAAATTCTCTGGACTCTAAGTCTGGACCAAGTCAATTCGACTCGGTGGATCCACATTGTTGAATGGCTTGCGCCGTTCGTAAAACAGATCGCCGCCTGGAGCGTGAAAGAAGCGAGAACTGAAGCAATCCAACGGAAAAACCAATCATCATTACACATCCAGTTCGACGGCTTTTATCTAACTCGCGGCCATCATTCCAACAACAGCTCAGCTCAGCTCAGTTCAGCTACCGTCCACGATACCAAGAATGGGAAAATTATCGCCTTAGCGACCTAGCCATTTAACTGATTTAAGGCTTAGGCACCTGGCCATTGAAAAAAGTAGCGTCACTTCCGGTGCCGCGAAAAATGTACTTTCCTCGTCGAGAAGTAAACGTAGCTGCTGCATTTTAAAAGAAATCGAAAAAACATCTTTTTTTTCTCGAAATTTAAGCATCCTTTTTGCGAAAAAACAGAAAACCAAAAATTTATACCCAAAAGAGTGGTCAAAGAAGCACATTTTTCATTCTTATTTGTTTATTTTTCTTCGTAAACCAAAACGCATGCTTAAATTTCCTCAAGACGGCTTATGAAATGGTACGGTACAAGAAATTATGGACAAAAAGGTAAGTCTTGAAGTAAAAACGCATTTTTCTGTTTCTGATCACGTGACATGGGGCGTGGTCCGATGACGTCATAAACCGAACCATACTTGCTCTCAATGAATGTTGTCCAAATTTGGTCCAATGAAAGCATACATGTGTTGAGTTACAGCAAACTCGTTTTTCCCTAGCAACGGCCCAAAAAGATACTGTAATGGGCCCTTAACCGAATGTAATTTTGAACAACGCTCGCTAAATTTGTCCAGAAAAGCCTGTAATCATGTCTGCCCTCTCAGTAAACTAAAACGGAGTGTTGACAGCGGCTTGTGTACTGTTGCCAGATTGTTGACAAGTATCCAAAAAAGGGCCAATCAGAGTTTTGCGCTTGGAATGTACGCGCTTAATTCACACTCCCTGGCTTTGTCTGTAGTCTCTAATTTTCGGCGCTCCCTTCGCGTCGCGTCTCCTCGAACTTTCGCGCGCGCGCGTCTGTATTTTGCCCGCCCCACAATCACAATCGCCAAAATTAGAGACTACTCGCACTCTACAAGTAAATCATGATTCATTTTTTTACGGGCTGATTTTGGTCACTCCTGCAATTTTCTCCAATATTTCAAGAAAGATAAAACTTAACACTTTTTCTTTTCTTTAAGTACAAAGGGCTTTTATGATATCAAAACATTCTTAATGTACATTGAGCTTCCTAGGTGGCTGCGATTTTTAGATATTTACATTTTAAAACTGCTAAAATGCAGCACAAATCAGTCAAAAAAGTTAGTAATTTGCATAAATAGAAATATTTCTAAACTGCCCTTAAAGATTTTTCTCTTAAATTGAAAATATTCGTCTTCTGAGCTTGTTTCTCGTTATTTTTGGCCCCAGTGTAATGCCATCGTGGGCGTTAACAAGTATGCAATCCGTAATTTAAAATGCTAAAACGTCAGTCAGTAGTTAAAGAATAATGGAAAAGAGTCTCCAGGAAGAAGCTCAGAAGACGAATATTTCTTATTATTGTGAGAAGGAATTATAAACGCACGAGAGGGCACAAGTGCAGCGTGTATAAATATTCATTGCACATGAATAACCGTGAAATAGACCAGGAAAAACAAAATAAAACTGTTGCTCGTTGAAAGGTAATAACGATTGAAACCTGACCGAGATTCAGCCTTCTTATCTAATAAACGATATGTTTATTCAGCTTAAAACTTGCTGGAACATCAAAACGGCAACCAATTTAAGAGAAAAATCTGTAAGGGCAGTTTAGAAATATTTCTATTTATGCAAATTACTAACTTTTTGACTGATTTGTGCTGCATTTTAGCAGTTTTTAAATATAAATATCTAAAAATCGCAGCCACCTAGGAAGCTCAATGTACATTAAGAATGTTTTGCTGTCATAAACGATTTTTCAAAAGAAAAGAAAAAGTGTTAAGTTCTATCTTTCTTGAAATATTGGAGAAAATTGACTGACCTTCCTAAACCTAAAGCTACTTCAAGATAAGCACTTATTTGCCTGAGAAAGCAAAATGCAAAATGCAACTTATCTTGACGGAGATTATATTAATAATTTCACTCCTATCTTAATTTAAATTTTACCCAGTTTTTCAAACATTTGAACAAAGTTATCGTTAGCCGAGAAACAGCTCAACTAAACAATTTTTACGATGTAAATCCACAATCAAATATACAACGTGCCGTTAAAATGAAAGAAGAACGCGAGAAGGGGTCATCACTTTTCAGATCACCTGCTTACCGCGCGATCAAATTCATTAGGTACTCTTTATCTCTGTAAAAAGGCTAGAACTCTACTTAAAGTTCCCTTTCTAATTAATTAAACAAGCTATTAAATAAAAATACACAGTTTGTAACTTTATTTCTGGTCGTGCAAAGAGATCTTTGCGGGGGAGGGAGGGTTGCTGATTGCACTTGAAATCTGACGCGTCTGTGCCGCGGTAACTGGTCACAGCTCTGACGAAAAGAAAAACTCATTGTAAACAGCCGAAAGAAAGCTAAAATTCTGCCAAGAAATCGTTTCTTCTCAGGATAATGACAAGTAAGCGCATTCAAGAATTATCCAGCTTTCGTTTGTGACAATTTTGGTGGCAAGGAGGCGAATAAGAAACGAGTTCAAGGCGTTTTCGCAAAGTGTGTCCAAACTGCTTCGTAAAAAAAGCTGCTCTCCTTGTAGTATTTTTATATAAGTTTAAAAAAAAAATTAGCATAACTCAGATCCGCTCGTGCACAAAACAGCTCAGCTCACGACTACAGTACTGTCGCTAGCATCATCAAAAGAAAGCCTTTTCACAAAAATCAGGAGCCATAATCGGGGACGGAGACCGTAAGCGCGGGGTCCACGCGGCCCCATCGAAAAAGACAAATACAACTCTTGCGTGACTATGACAATTTTGCAAGGAGAATGAGACTGCGTTACATTTTTCACGGGCAAGATAAGGAACCTCACCCTTTTCACGTCAAATCAACGTGGAAACCACCAGTCCAACCATCAGTAGCCCTTGAAAGCTACTTAGAGGAGGTTAGGACGCAACTAGCAGAGGTCAAACTCACAAAGCCAAAAAGTAACCTACCGCCTGAAGAACGCGAGGCGCTTAAAGCGCTAAAAAATAACAATGAAATAAATCTCAAAAAAGCGGACAAAGGCACAACGACTGTGGTTCTGAGCAAACAAGATAAGATAAACGAAGGTCAAATCCAACTAAACAACAAAGACCACTACATGCCACTTGAACAGCCAATGGTAGTGGAGACAAACCGCAAGGTTACACAACTCATTAACGAACTCTACCGCAGAAACCACATAGACGAAATGACTAAAAAATGGCTTTGTCAAACACCAAATCCGCCTCGAATTCCAGTGTTCTACACCCTAACAAAAATACATAAACCAGTTCGAACTGGCAGACCTATTATATCAGGGTGTGAAGGTCCAACAGAGAAACTATCAGCTTTTGTTGACAAACGTCACGAGCCTTTATACAAATACACCACAAGAAGAGGGGATACAAACCGTATGCAAAGCATACGTCTCTTTTTATCAAAATAAAATTCCCATCCCCACGCCCCTACTAGAACGAGCGCTAAGGCTTATCCTACAGGAAAATTCCTTCCAATTTAATGGAAAAAACTATCTACAGACACACGGAACCGCCATGGGCACTAAAATGGCAGTTGCCTTTCCCGGGGGGGGTACTCGACCCATATTTGGGTATAGGTGAGCCGCTGAGGGTTTGAAACCCTGACCCTGTTTAGGACAAAAAAATCCTAATATACATACCCCGTTTAGGACAACAACCTCAATTTCATTACCCTGTTTAGGACATGCAATACCCTGTTTATAATTAGGACAGACTCGCACGAAATTGTATACCCTGTTTAGGACAGACTCGCACGAAATCACATACCCTGTTTAGGACAGAGAGGCCAAAAACCATACCCTGTCCAGCAGCACATCTCCGTATAGGCCATATAAGGAAGTACCCCCCCCCCCCCCGGTTGCCTTTGCCAACATTTTCATGGCAAAAGTTGAAACAGACATTCTAAGCCAAAGCGTTATAAAACCGCTCGTTTGGAAACGTTTCATAGATGACATTTTTTCACTCTGGAGTGCGTTAGCAAAGATGAAATAAGTAAGTTCATTGAGCAAGCAAATAAACACCACCCTACAATCAAATTTACGGCTGAAATATCTGAAAAAGAAACGACGTTCTTGGATACTAACGTATACAAAGGTGAAAGATTCAAAAAAGCCGCAGTACTTGATGTACGCACGCATTTCAAACCCACTGAAACATTTCAGTATACACATTTTTCCTCATGCCACCCACCCGGTGTCAAAAGAGGTTTCATTAAAGGGGAGGCTTTGAGACTATTGAGAACAAACTCTTCTAAGACATTATTTGAAGAGATGACCAAAAACTTCAAAAAACAACTCCAAGAGAGAGGTTACCCAGAAAGTTTTATACAAAATACACTTTCAGAAGTAAACTTTGAAGACAGAAAGCTAGCCCTCCAACAAAAACGCAGGGAGACTAAAAGAATATTGCCTTTTGTAACGCAATATCAACCATCAGTGCCCAATTTAAAACAGATCATCATGAACAAATGGCATTTGATTAAAAAACAACCATTACTCAACGAAATCTTTAAGGAACCGCCTTTAATATCATATAAGAAAGGACGGTCCTTAAAAGATATACTCGTGAGAGCAAAGTTATGAGAACGGCTAAAACACGAGCGTGGGAGTCTTGCAGGCCTGTGACCCCCATTTTACACATTTTTAGAGAAAATTGCGCCACCCTCAACGTCATAAACGCGCGTGTGTACACGAAAATTTGGGTGCAACGAGGGCGCGCTGGATATGATAACCAACGAGGCACGCAGCGTCAAAATGGTTTATCCAGCAAGCCCGAGTAGAATAATTGTTTTTATTGTTAAAAACGCAATCACTAATTTCTATAAAATAAAGAAAGAGAAAACAGAGAGAGAGAGAGAGAGAGAGAGAGAGAGAGAGAGAGAGAGAGAGAGAGAGAGAGAGAGAGAGAGAGAGAGAGAGAGAGAGAGAGAGAGAGAGAGAGAGAAAGAGAGAGAGAAACTCCGAGATAAAAGGGAACAAGAATCGATCGCGATCACATGACTGACCGAAAGAGGCGCCAAAACCTTGCGAAGTGTTGCAGCGATTCTTTGCGGGGCTGAATGAATCAATGAAACTGCTCCGAAGTGAACGTATAAGCGCAAGGTTTGGGAAAAATCTTCCAACTATAGGCTTTGAAATGTGGTACGTCGGGAGTTCAAATGAACGAGTTTGTAATCACTCCGTTCGCACAACACTGACAACGGAGCCATCGTGTGTTTGTTTGATCGAACTGAAGACAGAATCAATATTTTAACTTGAACGATAATTTCTATGCAGCTCACTGAAACAAAACTGCGGAGGTGAAGAATATTAAAATTCACCATCTTACTTTTTAAACGCAAACCACGAAACTCAGTTGTTCTCAGTTTGGAGCCCGCGGACGGAATGGTAAACTGAGCAACACTCAAGCAACTGTGAAAGCGATTCAACGTATTTTACATGGCATCCGATTCGTATCTGAACATTTGGAGCTGCTGGAACACAGATAAAGCTACAACAAGTACAGGTAAACCAGTGTCAATTTTGCATTATAGCCAGAAAATGTCGCCGTTTCTGGTACTGAATTTGTTGAATCCTTGTTGTTCAGACTGCTGCATGGCCTTTGTACTGACTCCCCATAAGTGTGACAATTTTTATTAAATGCTTCTCTCCCATTTTACTGTGCGTTATTTTGTCTTATCTCGATATTTCGGAGTCAAAGCCTTCCGCATAAAACTTTCTGTTTGTTTGTGAAATTTTAAGAACAAGTGATTGACTTGACGATGAAAGAAATTAAGCTTATTATTAAGCTTATTATTTTTATTGACTCGCCATAAGTGTGACAATTTTTTATTAAATGCTTCTCTCCCATTTTACTGTGCTTTATTTTGTCTTATATCGATATTTCGGAGTCAAAGCCTTCCGTATAAAACTTTCTGTTTGTGAAATTTTAAGAACAAGTGATTGACTTGACGATGAAAGAAATTGTAAACACAGCACTAAATGCTTAAATTTCTATTCTACAGTTTCTTTTCCTGCTAAGAAATCAAGCACTCTGAACTTAGATTTGTGTCTCAGAGACGTTCAGTTGTAATTTCTCCTTAATTTAACTTCAATACAAAGTGTTTTTCCCGGCGGGTTGCTAGCGGAGAAAAAAAGTTAAGCTCACTGACTGTCGTTAAAACCTTTGCCCCGTCCACTGCGCTATGTATCCCTTTTAGGTTTGTAAATTGCCAGTACGTAATATTCAGCACTAGGGCAGCATGCAGTGAGTTATACTTCATCTTTCTCCTTCTCATCGATGGAAGTAGTTTTTTTTCTTGGTGTTTTTCCAGTTCTCTATTTTGTCGACGATTGATAACGCACCGCGAGAGCATGTGATTGAAAATAAAGCACGCTTTTGGCTATTTTTTGTCTTCATTTCGGCCAATTCGGTAAAGGCGGGCATTATTTCAGAAAACATACACTGAGAAATCTCGAAAAACCTTTTCTTTCCTGATTCGGTAATTTGAATCTATTTTGCTATTTTCTTTGGCAGTGGAAAAGTGATAATGATTTATCAGTGTGTAACTTTTTTTCACACCGTGCTTGGACATTCATTTTACAGTCTTTGCGGCTGCCCTTCAATCTTTGTACGTCCTCAGAGGAAATATATTTTCGGGATGTGTTTTCCCTTTTCCTGCCTTATTCGCCTTCAACTGTTTTTTCGTACTTCGACGCCTTTTTTGCCCGCCAGACGTTTCCTCCGTCTAACAGGGAAATCCTCGTCCGACATGTTCGACACATCTTCGCAACAGGATTTGTCTAAAATATTCTCACTGCCATCATCGGAATCACTTGTATAATCCTCATATTCAGAGTCTTCATTTTGTTTGTTTTTCTTTACGTGGAGTCCTCGCAACATGCACGGGCGTGTGCCACGCGCGACGGCGCAATTTTTTCTAAAAAATAGTACATTTGTCTTTTTCGATGGGGCCAACGCCAGTACTGGAAATGGTATTTAGCTACGGTCTCCGTCCCCGATTATGGCTCCTGTCAAAAAAAATATATTTGTAAAAAAGCTGTCTTTCCACGTAAAAAGACGTCATTTTACGTAAAAAGTAGTCTTTGCTTTTTCCGCTTGTAACATTCGAAATTTTTGTCTGCATGCGAACACAACTAAATTTTGTATTGGTACTAGGATACTAATACTTATACCTTTGAACACAAGATACCGTGAAAAGTAAAAATTTCGCAAAACTGATGATGGTTTTCTAAGCAACAGCTGTCACCACAGCAATGCAATGGTTATGGACAGCCCCTTGTTTTATATAATGTCAATTACCTCGAAATTTATTCAGGCATTATGCTCATGGGGAAAAAAACTTTCAGCTCACTTTGTTGTTGAGTGTTCGTTGACCATATTTGGTCGCAGCACTTATATGAGTTGATAGCCTAGCTCCGTTCAGCCAATCAAAATGCTAGAAATCCAATATACCTAGTCCAGTTTTTAATAATCTTCGTTATACCGGGGACTTCTTTAAATGGAGGTTCGTCAAATGGAGGTTCCATTGTACATCAACGCTGTAGAAGCAAAATAAAGTCGAGATTAGTGTCCCTGTGTAGTTTCACTTCACCACCGATCGTGTCTCTGCACGTAGGTAACAAAATTTTTATATGACAGTCATGTCCTCAACAGATTGTGTCTCATTTTGATTAATTTTACAAATCGCAGTTTTTAACCTGACACGCGTGATGGCGTCAAAATCACTACGTTGACATTTTTTATTGATATTTATATGTATAGAATTGTACAAACACTGGCAAGCCGCGTATTGCTCAGTATAAGTGCTGGTGGGTACACTGGAAGTTATTATTGTTTTTTTTTTGGAACATTTGATGGCTATAGGATAAAAAGGTTCTTTTTCCCAAACCTAAAAAAGTGTTTCAAGGTTTATTTCCGCTATTAGTTGAGTTTTCTTTTCCAAAATGCAACTTGTTTTTAACGTCATATGACTTCGTCTGCTGATGTTACGGACCTCAAAGGAAACGGTTTTTACGTTGTAAGTTTTGCTGTTGTTGTTATTGTTGAATATTTTCGGAGTTAAAGAAGATGGGGGGGGGGGGGGGGAATCCGCCCTCTCCAGTCCTAGAAGACCAAATAAAAGCCCGGTCTGAATAGGGTTAAAGAACTCTGAATTGAAGGAACTCCAATATGAGCCCAGGTTGGAAAGGATAAACTACAGGATTTAACATTCCAATTGATGTTGTTTTTATTCTTATCCACCAGCTCGTTTGGTTGGAGGGCGGTCACCCCGAGAAGGGCTGGTACAGGTTTATTATAACAAGACCTGGAGCTGGGTGTGTGCTGATCAGTGGGACAAACAAGATGCTGATGTAGCTTGCCGAATGATGGGCTTTGATGGATCATTGTCAGCAACTTTCAAATATAATGGAAAGAAGGAAAACAAGTTTCCGATGTGGCTCAATAACATGCATTGTGCTGGAAATGAACTTTCTCTCCTTTTGTGCCCTCAAGGGGGTTCAAGGTCTCATAACCGCGAAGAAAAGAGAAAAGCTGGTGTAATATGCAGACCAAAAGGTATGCCATAGACACTGCGAAATGCATGAAAGATAAACTCCAGCTGTACTTCGTTTGGCAAATAAGACCGTTCTAGCCTAGTCATAGTCACATGTCACAAGTACATTTCAATTGAACAGCACACTAAACACTTGACTCACACGTCAGATGAAATTGAGGTATTGAAGAAAATGGGAAAAAAGGAATTTTTCGGTGTATGGTCGATTATTCATTATGGATTTATGGTATTTTGCAACAAATGCGAGTGGAAGAGAATTATAGCTAATTTAAAGAAAAGTGGATGCTTGCGTACGGGTTAACTGTACATGCTTGCAAAATTTTAGTATGAGTGGAAAGCATAATTTAGAAAACAAAATTGATTCCCGCTCAGAAAGCGAACCTTTGCCCCAAATAGCAAGTGAGTAAGATATTACTATAAAAGGTTTGCGCCTGTAACATAAATTTGAGTTCACAGCGAAGACATGAAAATTGCCTGGAGGCGGGGAGAGGGGCGGGGGGGGGGGGCTTTGTTGGGAAGCTCCGCCCGAGAGGGGCGGTTGTTTTAGCTCACAGTAATTTTTTTACTTACTACATTACATACGTCGCTAAAATAAGAATACATACATAAAAATTAAAGAAAGACAAAAAGGGAGTATTTACCACACAGTATTCTTCTTATGACTAACAGTAAGAGTAGTGGGGAGGGCTGGAGAACAGCGTTGATAACTGCTCAAAATAGCTTTTCAATTTGATATTTAAAAGTGAGTTTCCTAATATACTCTTTCGTGTTTATTTCTCTTTTGAGCAGTTTTTGTGTATATAGATAGTATTTGGCAAACAGGAGTGTATAATTAAATTTCCTTAATAATTTAAACGAGCCTTGAGAGCAATTGCTTGCTTTTTTTCCCGAACAGTATTTCTACGGGGCTTGGCGAGAAGGTGGTGTCATTTTCTTTGTTAAACCACTTGATAACCTCCGAATAGAACCGAATTGACCAGCGGCAATTTAAGAAAGTGTGACTTATTGAGTCAGGTTCTTGACAAAATAAACAAAACATGTCGTCTTCTATACCGAAGAAAAAAAGCTCTTTTTTGGTCACCACTATTCTATGAATAAGTTTGAAATAAAATTCTCTCATTTTATTTTCTTTGCAAACATTTTTAACACGACTGAAAAGATCATCTAGTCTAAATTCTTCCGAATGCAAGTCTCGAGACCATTTCACTTCAGCTTTTATCTCTTGATTGTCTTTGTTAATTAGGAGCCAGTAGTAATCCTTGTTTTTCATTTTGAGTAGGCCTATTACAGTATTGGGCGAGAGTTGGAAAGCATCTACGGCTGGAAAAATGAGAAAAATTTCTTTTTGGAACCAGTCTTTGTGAAATATGGTTTGGTTTTCAATTTAAATGTCTTTGTTGTTGAATAATACTAGTTCTTGCCCCTTCACACATTTGTGGGCTGTTTTAAGTTCCAAAAAATACTGCAAAATAGACCTATAAAATAGAGGTAACGTGGTACCTTTCAGAAATTTTTCATTGTAATTGAATCTTAACAAAAAGTTAAGATCGCCATATTTGTTCAAGAAGTGGTTAGGGATCACATTCCAGGATTCGTCGCATGATTGCTCATTTTTTAACAGTCTTGAGATCCATGCTAGTTTAAGTGATTTGACCATAACCTCAATACTGGGTGCACGCAGACCTCCATTCTTATAGTCAAGGGCCATTACTTTACGTTTTATTTTATCTTGCTTTTTTTTCCAAATAAACCTAAAGATAAGAGAGTTAATATTGTGATACATTCAGGGGGTGTGTCAAGAAGCGAAATGGAATGCACCAGTTGTGAAATTCCAAGACTTTTAGATATAAAAGTGCCGAATAAAGTGAGACTCCTGGACTGCCAAAGATCGAGAATAGTGCTTAACTTGTCGATTTTCGCTTTAAAATTCTTTCTCTCGTTTTGTTTTTGATGGTAAGATATAAATATTCCTAACGCTCTAATTGGATCTTTTGGCCACTGGAATTCAAAAGGTTCATCTTGGATGTCTCTCCATGGCCCCAGCCACAAAGCTTTAGTTTTAGTTGGGTTCAGTCTCAGACCGGAAACGTCACCGAAGTCATTTAGTACTTCAATCGCTCTTTGAACCGATTTACAGGAACTGCATAATAGTGAGGTGTCGTCGGCGAACTGGCTTATTTTGATTTCTTTTTTGAAGATTCGAATCCCCTCTATTTCTTTGTCTTGTCTTATTTTGCATGCTAATATTTCCACCGACAAAATAAATAAATAAGGAGACAGGGGACAACCTTGCCTCACTCCTCTTGACAGTTTAAAGGAATTGGTGCAAAATCCGTTGTTTAAAACAGAGCTCTCCGGATTAGTGTAAGAAGTAGAGATCCATCGTTGGATACTCTCACCGAAGTTAAAAGAGCGAGCGTCTTCTGGATGAATTCCCATTCAATGGTGTCGAATGCCTTACGGAAATCTAATTGGAGGAGTATCCCAGGGATGTTCTGGGTTTCTGTTTGCTCTAAGATGTCGTTAAGCAGTCTAACATTTTGACCGATGTATCTTCCTTTTATAAATCCAGTTTGATCTGGATTGATGAGATTTAATAGAGTGATCGGCCTCCAATTTGCGAGATTAAGTAAATTCGAGTCTTCTTTTGGTATAAAAGTGATGGTACCTCTACGCTGGGAGATTGACATTTCGCCCGTTTTATATGCTGCATTGTAGCAATTGATTAAGTCTTCGCCCAATAAATCAAAGAAACAATTGTAAAATTCCCAGGTAAAACCATCCTCTCCTGGCGATTTTCCGATAGAAAACGACTTCAGAACTTCTTTGCATTCATCCATGGTGATTTCACCCTCTAGCTCCTCTTTGTCTAAATCTCGTAGCTTAGGTAATTCTAAGTTTCGAACGAAATTTTCGAACCGATTGTCATCAATATTCCCTTTGGATGTGTACAGTTTTTCATAAAAATGTTCGATTTCCTTCAATATTTCATCCTCCTTACATGAAGGTTTCCCGTCCGAAAGTTCTAATTCTGATATCTTTTTTCTGATATAATTTCTCTTTTCCAAATTGAAGAAATACTTGGTTGGTTTTTCACCTTTTTCGGTCCATCTTGCTTTTGAGCGCAGTATTAAACCGTTCGCTTTTCTCTCGTAGAAGAGTTGAAGTTTTTGTTTTAAGATTTCCTTTTCGGTTAGTGCATTGTTCGTAAGCGCTGAATCGGTGCTATCAGCAATCTGTTTGTCTAGCTCTTCTAGACGGGTTTGAAGGTCTGATTCGCTTTTGCGTTGCTTTTTAGCCTTGTTCTTCGAGTAAGCAATGGTAAGGCCTCTTATTTCCATTTTAATGAGCTCCCAGCATAATCTTTTATCTTCCAGTTCTCGGTATTTTTCACCTATAATAGGATAATTTTCTTTTATCAGTTTTACGTATTCTTCATCTTCAACAAGCGAATTATTGAACTTCCATAGTCCGGGTCCTCGCTTCACTCCTAGAGGTTTTAAAGTGAGTTTTATTGCTTTGTGATCCGGCGCATTAGAAGCCTTGGTTTCAATGTTCAAAACCCAATTGGTCAAGGGTCGTGCGACTAGGAAAAAGTCTATTCTTGAACTTACTTTCAACGCTTTTGATTCATAGGAAAAACACGGTTGGCGCGGGTATTGTTTCCTAAAGACATCGATTAGTTCTAATTCTTCCATCATTGAAATTAGGCTGTCCCTATAGGTAGATGCTTTCCATGGGATGCCGCCTCTTTTGTCTAGTGATTGTAGTGTGACATTCCAGTCCCCACCTATAATGAGATTCTCTACATCCGTGTTATACATTAAATATTCATTCAGGTTATGCAAAAACACTTGTTGTTGTTGTGAATCGTTCGGAGCATAGACATTGCACAGCGAAAAATTAACTTTTTCAAGGGTTAGATTGATTGAAACAATCCTTCCCTCTTGATCTTTGCTGGACTTTTCGATTGGTGAAGCTAAGCTGAGTGAAGGGTTTATGAGAATACAGACCCCTTTGCTATGAGTAGAACCGTGTGAAAAGAAAATGTCACCACCCCACTCGCTTTTCCAAATTTTTTCATCGTTTGGCTCGGAATAAATTTCCTGCAGAAAATAAAACTGACAGTTTTGGTCTTTAAGATAACTAAAGATACTCCTTCCTTTTAACTGATTCCTAAGCCCTCTAACGTTTAACGTCAGTACAGAGCAATTATCCTGTGCAACTTGGAAGGCGTAAATACATTGTTATTACTCTGAGCTGAGTGATCCGAGGAATACATTGTGGGTAAACAGAAACATTCAGAAAATAAGTTGGTACAAAAAACATCGCTAAATAACATAAAATATGCAAACCTAAAACACCTACACATAAACACAAATACATTTACGTACATTTTCTTCGAGGAGGTTGGAAGTCCAGGGAATACCCAGCGACTTCGTTTGGCTGTATGGAATCTTTCGCCGTTCGGCGATGGAAAAGGAAAAACAAAACATACCTTGGTTGGCACGGATTTCAAACAACTACTGGTTTAAATTCGGCCGGAATAGAGTTAATGTCATTCATTTGGTTGTCAATAAACAGGCTTCGGTTGATGACTTTTAAGCTTCTCGTCCCTTTTCCTTTGCGACAAACATAGCTTTAATTAAAGATCTTCTTTCCTCTTGTATTGCCCGAGCATAATCTTTGGTGATGTAGGCGTTTTCATACCTTTCGGATCTTTTTAGCCGATTTTTGACTGATAGAACTTGTTCTGTGTGTTCTCGGCTAACAAATCTAGCGATTATCGGTCGCGGGCGCGGTGGCGTAGAGTTGTCTTGATCAGTTTGGGACGCTGTTTTACCGACACGGTGTACTGCATGAAACTTGATATTTTCGGTGCTTAACTTTAGCTCATTCTCTATTATATCATAAACTATGTCCCAACAATTTTCCTCTCTTGCTTCTGGAATGTTCATGATTCTCAGATTTTCTCTTCTGGTGTAGTTCTCTAAAGCGATAAGTTTTTCTTGGGTCTCTTTGAGTGATGGTCGCATTTGATTATTGTCAGCACGAATTTGCTTTATCTCCGCTTGGATTCCTTGGATGGTCGATGTATGCTTGTCTAGCATGTCCTGGTGGGATCTTTTTGAATCTTTATTCGTTTTCGCCTCCTGCTGGACGTCTTCGATCACTGCCCACGCGTTCTCGAGGGATTTTTCGATCTCTTTGATATTTGATATTTTTTTGTCGAGACGGTGTTTTGTATTTGCCCACCAAAAGCACCCGAAATCGACCCTGAAATCCCACTTTTGTCGAAGCCTAGCAAGCCAACATAATATCCGTAGCAGGAAAATCTAACCCACAGTGTTATAATACAATCTTTCAACAGTTATTCAGCGCTATCAGAACCGAAGGTAACTTGAACCCAAATTTTTTATAAAATTTTAAAAATTATAACCTGCGACGGCGTTGCGTTACTTTGAAATTTAGGTCAAATTCGTGGGCCAAAAAGTCGACGTGGTTCATGGATATACCTATCAAAACTATTATTCAGGACAAAAGTATCACTCTGTCTTAGCTTTTATCGTAAAACTCGCTTGGGTAAATAAAACGAAAAATTTTGAGAGCGTCTTGAAAAGATGGCACTTAAGCTTGTTCATTGACATTTTGACCTTTTACGCTGCGAGTGCTATCACAAACATCAGTCCAGAAATGTTCGAATGTGGGTCTAATCTCCCGAACAATAGTCTTTTGGGCATCTTGAATATCTGAGGGTTATTTATAAGTCATTACTAAGCTCCAAACGAGTATTTTTAGCAGAGGTTTATTGGAATTACAAAATGTACATTTGGCAGTTGGCAAGTTTGCTCACGGCACGCGACACAATATCAGTTTATAAATCAGCACATCGACAAAAACATCGAAAAACCTAGTGGAATAGATTGTTAACTAAATACTTGGAAGTATTTCTTACCTTAATCTAGCCTATCTTGATAAGAGATGGTGATATCGCCAGCTTGAACGAAACGAAACGTGAACGAAACGCTCCAGCTGCTTCAAAACATTTGCCTGGTTACATCTTAACCGACAGGCACAGGCATCCCAAGTTCGCACGATAGCTTGCGTCTTAGTTGCTACATTTTCCCGACTCTTTTTGTTTGCTTTAATTTTGGTGCTTTGTTTTCTTACACTTCTCATTATTCATCGTAAATCAAAGAGCCATTTGGTCCTATCACATCTAGACATGCATGTTTCCACTACAATTATAAATTCCGCAATCCCGTATTTGCTGTGCGTTATATTGGTGGTTTGACATAATTTCAAGAGGCTCAGTCTGAGTGCAACCTGTTATTTGGCTTCATGTCGCTTTATCAAACTTGTTGGAGAAACATGTGGTTCTAGTGCCAAAAGTGCAATATGTGGTTGTAAGAAGCTGTGCAAAAAGATACCCAAGACCACGCAGAAAGGTGAGTTTTGTCTCACCAAAATATTGGGCAATACAATTGCCCTTATTGGTTTACAGTATAACCCTGTCCAGGAGTCCATGACCTGCCCTGTCCCATTCCAAGCAGCTATTCCACTCCACTGGTGTGTTACTTCCCAAAGAGTTGCAAAGTGATTTGAAATAATTCAATGTAAATAATTCATTTTCTCATAATAAAGGAAACGAAACGAAGCGAAAATATTGTAGGTTGTCAGGTAGATTGGTGCACTTATGTCCGCGGATATAATTGGAGAGTTATTTGCGTGAAATACGGTTTAGCACTTCCTTTTATCAGGGCATATGCTCGGGGCAAAGATTAATTTTTATATTTTTAAGGTGTATAGATTCTCGCCGACAAATTTACTCTAAAACAGAAAATACTGAAACTATGTTTTATGCATCAGTCAATTCCAGCGGTACCCGTCACCCCGGGAATTAGTCGGGCATTTGCTGACATTTTAATCTCGGGGGTGGGGCATCTAAAATTTTCACTGCCCGGGGATCGGGCATTTGCCTACCCACCGGGCGGCCCTGGGGCATTTGACACCCATGTCAGGTTTTGGTCACGCACGTACTAAATGGATCTTAAAAGTTATTCAAGATGATCACTTTCGTAAAAATCTTTTTCGTTTCTGGCCCTTTGTTAAATAAAGATCATGCATTTTCAGTTCTTCAATAACTTAATATGTTTTTAACAGCATTTTTTAGCTTATTAAATAAACACTTATGAATTGTGCACGTCAAAATCAAATAAATGAACGAATAATTGAACGAAATAGTGAACCAAAAGCAACTGTCGTGTACACAATTTGGCGTGTTATTGATAAGTCGCATTAAACCAAATGAACAACGGGAGGATAGACGCACAGTAAACAACAAACAGCATTGAAAATAATGATGGGTGTTATGATTTATTAAATCTTGAGCAGTGTTGCTTTCTGGATGATTCCAGGGGTGGGACATTTGCCTTCTTTTTTGGTCCCACCTAGGGGCATTTGACGGACTTATTTGTCCTCCCCACCCCCACGAATTTGCCTTTTTTTTTCTAATGCCAGATGTTGACCCAAGGAGGAGGGGGAGGGGAGGGGGGCGATGGGCATTGCTGGAATTGACTTATGCATTATGACTACTGCTGAAAATGAAATATATGTGTGTAAATCAGCAGTGCCACGGAAGGCTCGATGAGAGACAATTGAAAATGCCAGTCGAAGCTGGAGAAGAAACAGCCGTACCGAAAACAGCAGCCTCTTGGAGGAAACCCAAGAACAAATCCAGTGCACAAAAACAGAAAATGCCATAGGGTTAACATTTTTACTTTTTTGATAGCATCATATAATGAAGCGGCTCGTGTGCGAATGCAAACAAACCGCATTCTTTTTGCTTGGCTTTCAACTGATGCGGGTATTGATGAAAAAGGTGTAGGAGGGATGTGCCTTCAACTTGAAGAAACAATTTCTCTATCAGCTCGGTGCACAGGGCTGCTTGGATTCAGAAGCCACGTTCCAGTGGTGTCACCTAGCAGTGATGGCACTCAAGCTGTGAAACTGATTCAGTTCCTCTTCTCGTGCAGAAGGGCCATATAATACCAAAAAAACAGGTTGAGGCACGTGCTGAGTTGCACAACTAATAGAAGCAAAAGCAAAGGCTCTTGTGCTTGCTGGACTAGGAGATGCATCATGAAATTATATTTTTCTTATTTTTCCAAGTTTTTTTTTTAATTTCTTGGTCTAGCATATTTTTTCTTTATTACCACATGGGTCAGATCAATTTCGATATTGCTGACACTAGTAATACGCAGGACGCTTTCCACATATAAATCGAACCCAGTTAGACTACGAACAGTCTCTCTTTCTGCTCAGGGATAGTCGTGAAAAATCGAGCGCGAAAGTTGCTGCTAAGTGAAGCGCGTGTCGACCTCCCGCGGGTCAAAGACTTTGCCAGATTTCTTTCCTTTTCCCACAACGTATTATTCGCTACATCTTTTTCAGTATTTTTTCATTAATTTTATTTTTATCTAAATTATATACACTCTTTTTTTTAAATATATATAAGAACCTTTTTTATAAGAACATCGAGGCTGGGATTGGCCAAAATTTTAAGAACATGCTAAGAACATACCTAGGCTAAGATTTTGTTGAGAATGCCTTTACGTTGTCTTCATATTTGTACACTAAGATATGTGAGAATAAACTACATTGTAATAACTTGGTCAGAGTAATTTACAGCCTATTTGATCCTCAAATGCTAGAATTTTAATAAAGCAAACACCTGAAACACGCACAATTTTTAGGGAATTGGTAGAACTTGACCTATTTGTTCTTTCTTTCATTCAGGACTATGATTTACTGACAGAAATACTATACAATTAATCTTAAGAACATTGTTAAGAACGTTTCAGGCTCATATCGCCAAAGAAATAAGAACATTCGGTTTCGGTTCAGCCTCAGCTAAAAAAACTGACGTTCTTATAAAAAAAAAGTGTATACTAATAATAACTTTATTTAGGTACATAGCCATTAAGTGAGGCTTATAAACGTACACAGAAGCCTATAGCTACCACAATGCAGAAGTCAGTTTACTGCTTACAACAATAAGAAAGCGAGTCGTGAGTTTACAATCGTATTAAGTGGACAGCACATCGTAGCTTCTCTAAGTGTTTGATAGGTAACCTGTAAAATGCGAGGCACAAGAATGACACTCTTACGCGAGCTTGGGATGCCTGTGTCTGCCAGTTAATATGTAACCTGGCAAATGTTTCGAAGCAGCGAACGTTTCGTTCACGTATTCATTTAAGCTTGAGCAGTAATATCACCATCTCTCTAGGCTGGATTAAGGTAAGAAATACTTCCAAGTATTTTTTTACAATCTATTCCACTAGGTTTCTCAATGTTTTTGTCGATGTGCTGATTTATAGACTGATATTGTGTCGCGTGCCGTGAGCAAACTTGCCAACTGTCAAATGTACATTTTGTAATTCAAATAAACCTCTGCTAAAAATACTCGTTTGGAGCTTAGTAATGACTTATAAATAACCCTCAGATATTCAAGATGCCTAAAAGACTATTGTTCGGGAGATTAGACCCACATTCTAACATTTCTTGACTTACGTTTGTGATAACACTCGCAGCGTAAAAGGTCAAAATGTCAATCAACAAGCTCAAGTGCCATCTTTTCAAGACGCTCTCAAAATTTTTCATTTTATTTACCCAAGCTAGTTTTACGATAAAAGCTAAGATGGAGTGATACTTTTGTCCTGAAAAATAGTTTTGATAGGCAAATCCATGTACCACGTTGACTTTTTGGCCCACGAATTTGACCTAATTTTCAAAGTAACGCAATGCCGTCGCGGGTTATAATTTTTAAAATTTAATAAAAAATTTGGGCTCAAATTACCTTTGGTTCTGGCAGCGCTGAATAACTGTTGAAAGATTGTATTATAATGCTATGGGTTAGATTTTCCTGCTACGGATATTATGTTGGCTAGCTAGCTTTCGACAAAAGTGGGATTTTAGGGTCGATTTCGGGTACTTTTGGTGGGCAAATACAAAACACCGTCTCGACAAAAAAAATGAAAATCCAAACAACTTCTAAGTTGCAGTTTTGAAACAGGTTACCAAAACCCTTTATTGTGACAAAGTTTGAGAAAATCGAATTTTTCTATCTTGCATAGGTATAGGTGATCGTTACAGCAAGCCGCTCTTAAGCTCTTGTTATTTCAGTTTTCGGCGGCACTTTTTTTTTCGAATGTCGCAGCCTATCTGGGCTTCCCCGGAGCGAAAATTTACGCAGCTCGTACAACGCGTCCGTCGGCCATCTTGGCTTTCACCTCCTCCTTAGCTCACAGTAATACTAAAGGGTGTTGAAATTGCTATTTTAGTATATAAAAGGGTTAAGTATGTAAAGGGTGTCAAATTTTGGCAAGAATAACAAGGCAAAACACACGAAAAGTCAGGGCCTTTAGTAACGGTCCCAGAGCAACTGAAAGTCCCGATAAAAACGCTTCGACCACATATATATTCTACTGTTTTGCCGTATCCTTGAGGTATAAGAGACGGGTGCAATTTGTACTGTAGGTATTTGAAAGGGGTGCCATTTGAGCGAAATTAGTGTATTGAGCCTTGGGGCGGAGCCTCCCTGCGCTCAATTAAGTCCACCCCACCCCCGAAGTTTTACTTGTTGTTGCTCGCATGTTTGTCTGAAGGGTGGTACCTCTCTTCCCCTAGCCTCCCCTCACCGACTTAACGATCACTGTTCAAACACTGAACATCCAATAAAGTTGACAAACCTCTCTTGTACGACAGTTCGATTGGTTGCTGGGAGCAATGTATCATCTGAAGGCCGAGTGGAAGTGTTTTACAATGGAACCTGGAAATCAGTATGCAGTCACTATCGTTACTCTTGGGACTTAAAGGAGGCCGACGTAGTTTGCCGTCAGCTAGGTTTTCCAGGAGCTGTGAGTGCCTTCTCAGCATGGGAGTTTGGGAGAAGACAGGAAGGCCTATGGTTGAGCTTTCTGTGGTGTGTAGGAAACGAGGCTTCATTAACAGAATGTTACCACAGGGGATGGGCTGGGTCCTGTTACTATGGGCATGTTGGTGTAGTATGCGCCGCAGGTAACAAGAAAATTCCTTGACCTGGTTTTCATATGTATACCTTTATTTTGGTTATTCTGAATTTTGTTCTGGTGGCCCGTAAAAAACGGCACTTTTGGTAAATTTGACCTTGAAGGCTATTTTTGCGTGGCAGTCACTTATTGTTGGATTTTGTGCTTGAAGGTCGTTAAAATTACACTGTATTTTGGAGAAAAAAACTCAAGTAAAAGAGGAAATTACCCTTCAAACCGATGTACTCCACAGCGCTTATACTGAGCAATAAATTATATAGCGGCTTGTCATTGTAAACAGTGGCAATTTGACACTACTGCTTGTGTCTAAATAAAAAGAAAACCGCACAAATTGTTAAAAAAGACGTGTATTATTTGGATGCTTACGAACATGCAGTACAGGCTTAATGTGGATATCACCAAGCAAAACAAGCAGCCTCCAGTAAAGAACGTAGCAAAATGTTTCAAATGCAAAAGAATTCGATGCCATGTTTGTGAGAATTTCTTTGTCGAATCCAAGTCTTTTCTCAGTCTTCAAACTGGCAAAAAATTACACCTTCCAGTCAAAACAGTCTTGTGATTCAAAAAATCTATTTAGCCTCTTGTAAGAAATGTCGCCTGCAATACGTCGGATCTACCACCACTGATTTTCGAATTTGATTTCGAATCACAAGTCTGCTATGGTCACCAACAAAACAACTTGTGAGGTACAAAGATGCATTTCAATAAGACCCCACACACTTTAAGCGACTTTTCTTTTTAATGCATTGATCAAGTACAGGCTTTCAGTGCCTCAGATCGCATAGATAAACTTTTAATTACCAAATAAGCCTAATGGAGTGCTCAGTTATTTTCTTTCGCACCTTTCGGATTGAATAAAAGACAAAAAGATACGCCTCAAGGCCTCAAAAACTGTTGCCATCCTCCTTAAATTGCTCTTGGTGGCGACTCGGCAGACTTTTCAATGTTTATAAATACGCATTTCTCACTGATTCACATGCATCTCGCTGGCTGTTAAGTTCTGTCAATTAGTAAACAACTTTGCTGAAATAATTACTATTGCCTCGGCAGCAGGCAGTTTACTGGCAAAAATTCCCCAAAAAAAGAGTTTTCGGAAGGTTCAAAGTACACATAGTTTATCGAGGGAAATAGGACAAGCTTTTTGCCCGCGGAGTATCATCAGGGGCACCCAACGTGAAAATTGAGCAAAAATACTTGTTATAAAGGGTATTTTTAGGTATCGAGATAATGGACCTTGTTTAAAACGAGGGGATGTCCATAACCATTGCTATGGTGACAGCTGTCGCTGGAAAACCAATAAAAAATGGTCATATGTTGAAAAGATGGTGTAGCATTAAGGAAATCAAAGTTTGTTTTCTATGCGAAAATTTGATTGCAAAAGATACACCCCAAAGCTAAAAAACTGTTGCTATCCTCCTGAAATTGCTCTCGGGTTCGATTCGGCAGACTTTTCAATGTATATAGGTACGCATTTCTCACTGATTGGCATACCTCTCGCTGGTTGTTAAGTTCTGTCAAATCATATGGCCTCGGCATCAGGCAGTTTGCTGACAAAAATTTAACCCGAGAAAAGGTTTTCGGAAGTTTCAAAGTACACATAAGTTGTCGAGGGAAAATGGGACAAGTTTTTTCCCCGCGGAGTGCTACTCTGGCTCTTTAAAAAACACACCCTGAATCTTTAAGGGTCTCTTAAAGAACAAAATAGCTTTAAACAGCAGTATCATTCCCTTGAGCACATACAATATTTACTTGCAGCGAACACCGCATCAGCCCATATGTCACACGAACCAAACTACCGAAGAAATTCTCGACAACCGACAGTCGTGTGACGTTCTCGATGAAAACAAACAAAATCAGAGACAAATGCCTCAAATTCTTGCCAACTCTTTTCATATTGACTGAGTTGATGTTGGACGAATTTTGTGGCGTGACGACAGTCACGTTAATGTACATCCTCAGGGGATCTTGTGAGGTGATATTCTTGGAACGCAAAAGCGAACCGACGAGGAGCTATAGGTGCTATAATCCAATCTCTCCCTTGACGGTCTGCCAAACAGAACCATACTGTGAAAGAAAACAAGAGGACCAGCTGTATACTTTACCGTCCTAGCTCATTATTGCAGTTATTTCTCCTCCTCCTCCTTATCACAAAGGAGTGCCAGCTATACAGGTGCAACTTTTTACTGCATCTTTAAAGAATCATGTCACTGATTCTCTTGCACTCCTCCTCTGCTGCACAGATGTCCTGTTGTGACGCCAACTGATGATGCCCTATGGTAGCAATGAGGGAAGAGAAACCTGCTGTGTGGACAGAAATTCAGAAATGGAAAAAAAAAACGTTTGACCGTTGACATTCCTTTCGTCAGCGACAACGTCACAATCCATTTTTCTTCCTGTGCTCTGACTTATGTCAAATGTTAAATATCTCAGGGCCCAACCTTGTTGGAGCGAAGACTGTGATTGGGGATGTTTTGGACAGTTGTAGGAACAGAGCCCGCCTTCTGTTGAAGGAGGGAAGCATCCTTTACGTTAGCAGTGTCGACAACCTTTTGTCTTTTTAGAATTTTAATGTACCCATCTAACAAAAGGTATTTTCAAGCAAAGCTAGCCGCTGAAAGATGCAAACACACCTTTCTTGTTGGCAAGATAAAAGCAGTTTGCACAGACTCCTTTTCATTATCATTGTCCTTTTTTTCACTTCCGTAGTTGTGGCTGCGAAAGCTTACTATCTGCTATCACCAGTTGGAAGTTGCCAACAAAAAAGGGAGCTTTCAGTAATATTTCAGTACAATAGAGTCATTGCTGTGCACCCTTCATTCACAATGCCCTATAGTCTACGTTACCTACAACGTTTGCGCATCGGTAAAAGAGGACGATAAGGTCAAAACGCTTAAGCGTCTGAGATAAATTTAGAACTGCCAGGGGTGTGGGAGGGGGGGGGGGTTCCATTAGAAGAAAAGCATCTTACATACTTCCTCACGTGAAGATGGAGCAAACCAAATACACCTGTATTCTGGACCTCTCAAGTTTTTGTTGAGGCAGTTAGTGGGGACGCGGAGGATGGCTAGGTACAAATATGTAGCTGGGAAGGTAAAGTTTACGGCAGGCCCCCCTTGTTTTGTTTCACTTTGTGTTTTTGTTTTGCATGGTGTCCTAGGAGAGATTCGATTATAGCACTCGTGTCTCGTTGTCAATGGTTTTTTGCATTCCAAGAATATCCCCTCACCTGACCCCTTGAGGACATACATCTACATGAATGTCGTCACGCCATAAAATTCGTTCAACGCCAACTCAGTCACGTTATGAAAAATTAAGGAAATTGTCTCCGATTCTGTTTGATGTTATCAGGAAAGTGCCATAACCGTCAACTGCCTGGTTCTCGTAACATTTAAGCTGATACAATTTATACTGTAAGTAAATTGTATGTCTACTCGTCCTGTGTTTTAAAATGAAATTAATGGAAAATCTCGCAAAGAACGGGTACGTTTAAAAAGCTATGTGTTTTTAAAGGTGTTATTAATAAATAACTACCTGCAAGGTTTCCTTGGTTCTATGTATTTTAACTATCAGAAGTACAAGGGGTTGGGGGAAGGGGTTGATACCACTCCCTCCCCCCCCCCCCTTCCACCACAATTTTCACAGATGATTTTCACTAGCACCTGTCTTTTTCAGTAGCTATTCACATAGCTATTCATAACTATTCAAACTTTTGACACAAGCTTGGTGAGGATCGGTTATGTGATATATCGTCCTAAGTAGCGGGTGGTCAAGCCATTTTTTAGTAAAATGTGTGTGTCTCCGCCGTTGTTTTGATAATTTCTAAATTTTTGTAGAATCCAAGGTGGTGGCCAGGATGGTCGTAATCTTGAGTCACGTCACAGGCCCCCAGCAGTGCTGCAACCTATAATATATACCTAATCTTGTAAAGCACAGCACAGGCTTTCTAAGTAAGGCAAAATCTTTTCGAAATATTGTAACATATCAAAAAAAGCAATAGGGGTTCCACCACTGCCCTCCCATCTCCCAGTAACATGGTGGGATGTGACGTTGTTTGTACGTCCGAAGGCTAATGTGGAAACAAAAATACAAAGAACTTGCTTTAAACCCTTGCAAAACAGTGGAACCGTGATTTAATGAAGTACAAGGGACTGAGAAAATGATTTCGTTATATAGGGGGGTTTGTTATAAACAATATCCCGATATGACATCGACCGAGTTAAATCTTCGTTGTATCGGGGTATGTTGATAATTAGACGGCGAGTAGTCTCTAATTTTGGCGATGGCGATTGTGGGGTGGGCGAAATATACACGCGCGCGCGCGAAATTTCGAGGAGAAGCGACGCGAGGGGAGTGCCAAAAATTAGAGACTACAGACGTAGTCAGAGAGTTTGAAATAAGCCGGTACATTCCAATCGCAAAACCTTTTTGGATAATTGTCAACAATCTGGCAACGGTACACAAGCCGCTGTCAACACTCGTGATAACATCGAATTCGTTTGAGGTTACTGAGATGGCAGACAGATTACAGGCTTGCCTGGACAAATAACGAGGGTTTAAAAGATGTATCGGAAGGAAAGTTCAAATTATATTCTGTTCGGCTGAAGATTGTTTGTCCAAGCCATTCCAAGAGTTGTTAAAATCACAGTCTACTCGTTCACTGTGAGTTGAGAACTCATTTAAATTTTAACATCGATACCTGACCGATCGACCAGAACAAAGTATTATATGCACGGATGAAGTACAAAACTCAGTCTCGGCTCGCTCGCTGCTTCGTTTTGCTCTGCGTTGAAATAAAACTTCCGGTGATAGTTGAAGAAAGTTTTTCGCGTCTCCAGCCATTGGAATTGTTTCGATGTGAGGTTAGAAAGTGGCCGAAAACAACCTCCGCCGGTGGAGCTCATTTACAATTATTCCCGATGTGAATTGGATGCAACGTACAGAAAAAGAGCCCACTGGAAGTATATGTTTCTTCCCGGCTCGCTGGAAATTTCGTTTTCGTTCGCATCGATCTCAAACTTTCGGTCAAAGTAGAAAAAAACATGCCGCGTCTTCCTCGTTAATTTTTTTTTGATGGGAGTTTTGGAGAGGAAGAACATGACCTCGGCGAGTGCTAAGTCCGTAAAAGTGTTTGACGGGCTTTTGATATTTAACAGGGCCGCTTCCTGGGACTGAAAAATTACTGACGATCCAAATTTCAAACTAAAAGTTCGTTTCTTCTTCGAGAGTTTTCCTCTTGAGAGATAGCGGCCCATCCGGTCGAGCCCTGGTGGAATCAAAATAAACGATGCGCAGTGTTTCATATGCGATAACATCCTCCCCAGTTTATCGATGACAAGAGCAAATGATGGGAGCCAAGAGAAGGAATCCAATTGGTTGCGCTTAACCAATCCAATTGGTTGCGCTTAAACTGACGATAGGAAATTTACCCCTCAAAATCACTGGGCCGTGAAAGGTCAATATCCCTGGCTTAGTCTGTAGTCTCTAATTTTTGGCGCTCCCCTCGCGTCGCTTCTCCTCGAAATTTCGCGCGCCTGTGTGTCAGTTCGCCCGCCCCACCATCGCCGCCATCGCCAAAATTAGAGACTACTCGCGGTCTAGTTGATGATTTATTTCTGTCAAAACAGCATTCGATCTAATTGCGCAATGTATCTGGTTTTTACCTTCGGGCGTACAAGGGGGGGGGGGTGAGGAATGAATGCAACCCCCCACCCATGAGGTTTGTCTTCAATTTTTAAAAGACGAATTCCCATCTACATCTGCCGTTTTCAGTAGCTGTGGGCATATTCCTAAGACACATTTTAACACAAGTTTGGTGAGAATCAGTTGCCATGGTTACAAGATATGACCTCATAAGGAGCAGGTGTTCAAACCATTTTGAAGAAAACTGCCTGTTTTTACCCTTTTTTAGGCGAAACAAAGTACAAAATGTTGACAAAACGCGGCAAAATGTTTAACTATGTATGTGTATGTGTTCGTTGTACCAGTCTTCGTTTTATCGGTGTTGTGCTCCATACATTTTACTGCAATATTGGCCGGGCTGAAGGATATTTAACAACTATTCTATGAGGGCGCGCTGGATATCGAATGATAGATAACCAACTCGGCGCTACGCGACTCGTTGTTTATAATCATTTGATATCCAGCAAGTCCGAGTAGAACTCAACCACTATAATTGTTATAAAATCAAGAAAGAAAGAAAAAAAAATGAGAAAAGCTTTAAAAAGGTGACAAGAATCGGTCACATGACTGAGCGAAAAAGGCGCCAAAACTTTGCGAAGTGCTGCAGCGTTTCTTTCCAAAGCTGAATGAATCAATGAAACTGCTGCCATGTGAACGAAGTGGCACAAGGTTTTGGGAAAACGTCTTCTAGTTATTGGCTCTGAAATGTGTTACGTGTTTGATATTTCTTGAAACATCGTTGTAATCATCGTTCAAAGCGGATTGAAACTGTACGATTTTACCACATTAGCTGCAGAAGTTGAACCGAACAAGTCTGTAATCCAGAAGGCGCCATCCTGTGTTGACTTGTGCCTGTTTGATGGAACTGAAGACAGAATTTGGACTTGAACAGGTAATTTCTATGCAGCTTAGAAACAAGATTACTGTTGAGAGGAACGTCAGAATTCACCACCTTAGTGTGTTAGGCGTAAAGCACGAAACGCAGTTGTTCTCAGTTTAGAGTTTGCGGGCGGAATGGTATTAAAACAACACTCAAACAACTGGGAAAGTGGTTTCACTCATTTTACAAAGCTCCCGATTTGTATCTAAACATTTGGAGCTTTTGGAACACAGAACTACAACGAGTGCAGGTCAACCAGTATCAATTTTGCTTGGTATAGCCGAAAAAATGTGTAGTTTCACTTCACCACCGATCGTGTCTCTGCACGTAGGTAACAAAATTTTTATATGACAGTCATGTCCTCAACAGATTGTGTCTCATTTTGGTTAATTTTACAAATCGCACAGTTTTTAACCTGACACGCGTGATGGCGTCAAAACACTACGTTAACATTTTTTATTGATATTTATATGTATAGAATTGTACAAACACTGGCAAGCCGCGTATTGCTCAGTATAAGTGCTGGTGGGTACACTGGAAGTTATTATTGTTTTTTTTTGTGGAACATTTGATGGCTATAGGATAAGAAAATGTTTTTTTTCAAAC
Source organism: Siderastrea siderea (assembly GCA_964030785.1). NCBI lineage: Eukaryota > Metazoa > Cnidaria > Anthozoa > Scleractinia > Rhizangiidae > Siderastrea > Siderastrea siderea. The sequence goes on from OZ034975.1 coordinate 16,060,186, forward strand.
CTAAAAAAGTGTTTCAAGGTTTATTTCCGCTACTAGCTGAATTTTCTTTTCCAAAATGCAACTTGTTTTTAACGTTTTTAACGTCATATGACGTCGTCTGCTGATGTTACGGACCTCAAAGGAAACGGTTTTTTACGTTGTAAGTTTTGTTGTGATTGTTGAATATTCTCGGAGTTAAGGAGGAAGGGGCGGAATACGCCCTCTCCAGTCCTAGAAGACCAAATAAAATCCCGGTCTGAATAGGGTTAAAGAACTCTGAAGGAACTCCAACATGAGCCCAGGTTGGAAAGGATAAACTACAGGATTTAACATTCCAATTGATGTTGTTTTTATTCTTATCCACCAGCTCGTTTGCTTGGAGGGCGGTCACCCCGAGAAGGGCTGGTACAGGTTTATTATAACAAGACCTGGAGCTGGGTGTGTGCTGATCAGTGGGACAAACAAGATGCTGATGTAGCTTGCCGGATGATGGGCTTTGATGGATCATTGTCAGCAACTTTCAAATATAACGGAAAGAAAGAAAACAAGTTTCCGATGTGGCTCAATAACATGCATTGTGTTGGAAATGAACGTTCTCTCCTTTTGTGCCCTCAAGGGGGTTCAAGGTCTCATAACCGCGAAGAAAAAAGAAAAGCTGGTGTAATATGCAGACCAAAAGGTATGCCATAGTCACTGCGAAATGCATGAAAGATAAACTCCAGCTGTACTTCGTTCGGCAAATAAGACTGTGCTAGCCTAGTCATAGTCACATTCACAAGTACATTTCAATTGAACAGCACACTAAACACTTGACTCACACGTCAGATGAAATTGAGGCATTGACGAAAATGGGAAAAAAGGAATTTTCGGTGTATGGTCGATTATTCATTATGGATTTATGGTATTTTGCAAGAAATGCGAGTGGAAGAGAATTATAGCTAATTTAATGAAAAGCGGATGCTTGCGTACGGGTCAACTGTATATGCTTGCAAAATTTTATTATGAGTGGAAAGCATAATTTAGAAAACAAAATTGATTCCTGCTCAGAAAGCGAACCTTTGCCCCAAATAGCAAGTGAGTGAGACATTACTAAAAAAGGTTTGCGCCTGTAACATAAATTTGAGTTCACAGCGAAGATATGAAAATTGCCTGGGGGCGGGGAGAGGGGCGGGGGGGGAGCTTTGTTGGGAAGCTCCGCCTGAGAGGGGTGGCTGTTTTAGCTCACAGTAATACTAAAAGGTGGTGAAAATTGCTATCTTAGTATACAAAAGGGTTAAGTATGTAAAGGGTGTCAAATTTTGGCAAGAATAACAAGGCAAAACACACGAAAAGCCAGGGCCTTTAGTGAAGGTCCCAGAGCAACTGAAAGTCCCGATAAAAACACTTCGACCACATATATATTCTACTGTTTTGCCGTATCCTTGAGGTATAAGAGACGGGTGCAATTTGTACTGTAGGTAATTGAAAGGGGTGTCATTTGAGCGAAATTAGTGTATTAAAGAGTTAAGGTTTGAGCCTTGGGGCGGAGCCTCCCTGTGCTAAATTAAGTCCACCCCACCCCCAGGGAAAATTGCCAACCAAGATATCATCAATTTCCTTAAAGGTTAGGTTTCGTTGTAAGAAAAAAAAATCGGATATATCAGCTGAATTGATAATGTAAATTTGCCACCGCAAAGAAATTCAAAAGCCAACGTTTCAAGCGTCAGCCCTACGTCAGAGCAAATGCAGCAGTAAGTTGTGAGTTTGAGTTGTGTGTGGTTTATGTGAAAAAGGGAAACTATGCTACTGGTGGAAACATGGGAAGATGAATACAGAAATAAAAAAAATTAATAAGTTGAATGAGAAGCGTCCGTTGATTCCTTTTATTGCTCCAACAAAGGGCTCATACTTAAAACGTCAGCTTTTGAATTTCTTTACGACTGCTAATGAACTCGTCTTCATTTATCAACTTAGTTGACTAGTCCTAACCTTTGTGCTTCTTTCTCCCCCCCCCCCCCCCTCTCCGCCGTTGTGCAGCATCACAGTTTCTTTAGAAACTAGCCCCTTTATCCATTGTTTTACCAAATACGATTGTGTCATTTTTCTCACACTCCCACCGTGGTACAAGGGGGGAAGGGGTTGATGGACCACCTTTGGTTTTCATTATGTTACAATATTTCAAAAAGATTTCACCTTAGTAGAAAGCCTGGCATGTGAACTACAAGATGAGATACATATTATGGGCTACCGCGCTGCTGGGGGCCTGTGACGTCACTCGAGATTGCTGCCATTTTGGGCGCCATCTTGGATTTACTAAAAATAGAAATTGTCAAAAAACGTTTAATCTTGGAAATTTTTTATGCTGGACATGTAGAAGATGACGCAATTAAACATTTTGCTGCTTTCTGTCAACATTTTGTGCATTTTTCACCAAAAGAGGGTTAAAAAAACATGCAATTTTCTTCAAAAATGGCTTGACCATCTGCTACTTATGACATCATATATCGTAACCATAGCAACCAGTTCTCACTAGAGTTGTGTCAAAATGTGTTTAAGGGAAATGCACACAGCTACTGGAAACGGCAGTTGTAGATGATAATTCGTCTTGCAAAAAAATCCAAAAAAGCCTTATAAGGGGGTGGGGCGGGGAACATCAATACCCCCTCTCTTGTACGCCCGATGGTTAAAATTTGAGAAATAAGGGAACTAAAGCGACCGAACGGTAAAGCAGCAAATTAACCATCCTTTTTTTTATATTACAGTTCGATTGGTTGGTTGGGGCAATGTTTCATCTCAAGGCCGCGTCGAAGTGTTTTACAGTGATACCTGGGGAACAGTGTGTGGTGACTACTGGGATTTAAAGGACGCCAAAGTAGTTTGCCGTCAGCTTGGATTTAAAGGAGCTCTGGCAGCTGTGGTGTCTTTTGCCTTTGAGAATAAAAAAATGTGGTTATCCAACGTAGGATGTGTAGGAAATGAAACCTCTATAGCAGAGTGTGGAAACAGCGGGTGGGGCAGAGGGAAATGTGATAGACGGTGTGACCATACCTGGCGGCCATGGAGACAAGGCTACTGTCTCAACCGGATGAGTGCTGGAGTAGTGTGCATTAGAGGTGATTTCTTTAACTCATTAATCCCCGGACATACAACGAAACGCATACCCCGCCATGGTAAAAGGGAACCCTTTAAAAGTTCGGCACAGTAATTAATTTTGATAACTGAGTCCAAAACAAATTATTAGTCAATCAAACCACAGAGTAAAGCTTATGTGACCTGTAATCATGCGAATAGTGCCTTTTGTTTTTCAATATGGCGGCGATTTCAAGAAAATAGTGATCTAGTATACGGCTCTTGAGTAATCATTCGATTTCAGTCGCCCAGTACGTTGTATAAACAAAAAGGTTTAGATTGGAATTTCGTCTTAATCGCAGGCAAATACGTACGAATCTTGGACGATCTGGTTAATTTTCGTTTGTTATCATGCGCGGCTCTGCGCTGTTATCGAGCACGGGGCTGTCCTTCCTCTGTCCTAACACACAGGATTGAGCATTTAATGCTTCCTGTTTGTGAGATTTTGTTCTCGTGTAGTTGTTGAGCACATTTATTATATTACTACTCGTAGTACACCAGGACAACCTCTAGGACCTTTATCTGAAGCAATTCCATTCGTAACAACTCAGAAAGAAGACAAGAAGTCAATAAATATGCGTGTTTTTATTCTCTTAACATTTATTGTTCCTTAAATTCTTACTCCGATTTGCACGTCTCTCCTTCTACGGCAATAGAAATATTTGGATCATCAAAAAGATGTTACAAATGAACTGGTCTTGAAACTTAAAAAGAAGCGATGATTTGCCTACAATAAATAAATCGTGACTCTTTCTTTCCGTATTATTCAATTGCATATCGGGAAATAAGGCTTTTTGCCAGCTAAGAGCACGAACTATTCGAAGTCTGATGGCGAATATTCGTATTGGAAAATTATACCTTAGAGCAAATCCTATTAGTGTCTATGAAATTTGTATCAGCTTTTTCAACCACGTCGTAAGGTCTGGCGTGGGAGCCACCGGATCTCTCAAGGTCAACAAGGAGGAGGAGAAGAAAGCAGTGAAAAAAAGCCAATACCCAAATCAGCTCCTTGATTTCCGAGCTCTGAAGGCCCGAAAATCATGCCCCAATTCTTATTCTAACCGCTTCTATCGCTGAATCTTCTATGAGTTGAATCATCCACACATACAGGAAGTAGGCGCCTCCACCTCAATGCTGGATATCTTGACGCCACCGCATTGATTAACTAGCAAAAACCGTGTACGACCATACTTGCGTAACGTCGGATCATAATAGATCGTGATCAGTCAAAAATATAAATAAACTGTACCCTGCAAGGACTGATCAAACGACGTAAAAAAGGCATTGCCCGAAGGCAACGCAGTTCTTAACACAACACCACAGTCAACAAGACCCGGCATGGTAAGCGCTCATGACTAGAAGGCAGATACGGACAACGTTGTTTCGCTCTTATTGGAGCTCGTCAGCGAATCGTAGCCACCAACACAATAAGAGTTAGTGAGAAATCACCTATCTCATAAATGCTGTAACTAGATCCATTCCAGAAAGAACTAGAAATCAAATGATTTCCGGTCACAAACTCGTACTGCGCGTTTGTGGCCTAAAAATGATATGATCTCAACTTAAACATGCCGAATGCTGTGGTGAAACAAACGAGGGGTGGCCAATACTATCCGCTACGTAAAATAAAACAAAGTGCAAGATGATCGGATCAATCCAGATCAACGGTTTAAAATGAACAATGACAGAAAGTTTCGCAAAAACCGTGTACGACCATACTCGCGTAACGTCGGATCATAATAGATCGTGATCAGTCAAAAATATAAATAAACTGTACCCTGCAAGGACTGATCAAACGACGTAAAAAAAGCATTGCTTGTTGACTGTAGTGTTGTGTTAAGAACTGCGTTGCCTTCGGGCAATGCTTTTTTTACGTCGTTTGATCAGTCCTTTTTTTTGACCATCAAAAATTCATAGATTGACTGGACTACATTGATCTCTGCTTTCTTGTCACAAACTAATGGAGATCCATTATCTTAGCCTGCAATGCAACTCATTTCCTAACACTACAGTCAATTAAAAATAACCGTCAGGAGCTGAACCACACCCAAAATAAAAAAAAACCTCGAGCACTTCAATAAATCAGCGTTGCATCAAAAGAAAACAGGTCGAAGACAACGACGCTTTTTTTTTTCGTGGAATGAAAAAATCAACAACTGACCAGAAATTGACGGCAAAGGAAATGGAAGTACCTGAAAGTGACTGTAATTCTGAACTGACTCTTTAAAACCTATAAGAAGAATCTCGGTCCGTCGTCGGCCAAAGGCCGCCATCTTTACACAAGCTTGTACGTTTACCGCCTGGCACTCTGGGTAAACACAAGAAAACAACCGAAAATTTTTTACGAAGAGAGGGAACTCTCTCCGACAATTCGCCGAGTTCTAAACGGTGCCTTTAGATTTTACGTTTGGTATAGTGTAGATAGCCTGTGATTTTCTCTAGAAGTTGCAGTCAATGTTATTTGACATCTTCCAAATTGGCTCCGAAGATGGCTGCCACCTTGGATTTTGCACAAAGTGAGAAATTATGAAAAACGGCGAAAATCGAAACCTTTTCATGCTAGACAATTAAATACTGTGTTGATTTTTGCCTGAAAAACTGTATTTTATTCAAAAAGGGCTTGATCACAGCGTACTTATGATGGCATATCACGGAGGTTTCTATTCATAAAGGGTCAGAGTACTTGTAGTTCATTTAGCTCTCTTTATCTGTACTGAGTTCAAGAAAAAAGCTATGGCAGCCGTTTTAAGAAATGTACGGCTGAGTTTGAAACCTTAAGAAGCGCCAAAGAACTTAAATCCTAGGTTATAGTATTCTAATTCCTGTCAGTGAATGTCTCTGAAAAGTGAACATTATTAGACGGTGTAATTTAGATGGAGTATTTTTTTGTTCAGGAATGTGGTGGTGAAATGTAATTGCGTGTTAGTTGTGTTGTGAAAGTCGAACGCGCCCGTTTGTTGTTGAGTTGTCTAGTCTCATTGATTAACGACAATATCGGTGTTTGTTTATTACAGTTCTATTTGTGCGGCGTTTAATTTTATGTATCGTCTTTAAAGTAAGGATACACAGTTCGAATTATGATTTGTGCCTTAGTATAATTGTTGCATGGTGTTAGAATGTTTATGCTACCTTGAGTTTCGTACAATGCAGAATTCCATTTTCACTCACTTCAGCAAGTTCAGACATTGCACCAAATAAGAATATTATGCAATCAAAACCACAAATCGAACGTTTACTAACACAAGCGCGACCAATTATTTTCCCTAAGCTATACCCGCCGGAGAATGAGTCGATGTTGCCATATGACGTAGGAAACGGTGGCCATTTTGGATTCACCACCTCCGAAATGCACGAAATTGACGAAAAAGGCGCGGATTTTGCGATTTAAAAACTAAATGCAAGATTATTATAAGTGTAGCAGTGTCGCGAACATAAGATGACGCGAAAAATAAGTGACTGTCATTATGTCCTGAATTTATTACCAGTAAAACATTTACAAAAGGAAATTTTAGCGGAACTGCTTTGCGGCCGAAGGCCGCGGAGTAGAGCCCCATACTCATACTAAGAGGCATGCTGTTTTTTTTATGATCATGGCAAGCGGAATGGCTCGTGGGTGCGTGCCCCGTACGTCCGTACGTACGTCCTTCACATTTCATGACATTCTTACATGAGACAATTTTCGCCCAGCTTCTAGCCAATGGTGTGCTAGTAATTGCGTAAGTCTTTTGACGCGTGTTGCACAAGCGACTCGCGTGGTGATAAAATAACTCGTGAAAGCAATGGATAATTTTACAGTAAAATGGTATCCAACAGCCATAACATGATGAAAAACAGGATTCTACATTCCAGGATGTAAGGTTAGAGCAAAAGCAAGCGTATAAGTCGAGCAGAAAAGTACTAATCTGTTAACAAATAATTCTGACCTAAAGCATGACCTTTGTATTTTAAAATGAATGAAGCGAATCCGGTTTACCAAACAGAATTTAAAAGAACATAGCTTTCCAATTGGCAGTTGTAAAACAGAATCAAAGTTATTCACAATAAACAGATTGAATTTACGACAAAATGTGTGCAATTTTGTGCAATAATCTGTAAACAAAACCAAAAGGGAATTTCTGGTGGTTTCGAAGCGAACACGCGTCTCCAATTACAAAAGACAAAGCGACAAGTAAAATAACAGCAATCAAAACAAATGAAAAATGCCCATAAAAGATTGAATGAATTTGCCTAGCGAACTTAAAGCAAAAGCACAGATAGATAAACTAGATTTGATTGAATCACGAAATAGAATTATAACTCCATGTTTATACTAAAATAATACGCTTAAGAGACTAAAATTATACAGTATTTAACGAGGTCAAGTACCTAGGTTAATAATAGTAAACAAGAAATTCTGAAGAATTTATAGGCGGCCGATGGTAGCCAGGTAGATATGGAGTTCCGCTTTTAGGCTTGGCTAAATCTATATATTAAACTATACTGAGGCAATTTCTGTTACGCCAATTCCTGCAATGTGCTTGGTCGAAATGTACAGCTTCTTCACCAGCGCCGCGAGAGAAAGGTTCATATTTTGAAAGGATGGGAGAAAGCGGGAATAAAAGACGCGGTAACAGGGACGACGCTTTGCCGCCTGTTGATCCATATCACAACATTTACACAAATGATCCATCAGACTTGAATAGCACAAGAAGTTAAATGGCATCATTTTTCTTTAAAGACCTTAAGCACCTTTCACTGTATGATGGAGAAGGATGATGATGAATATTGACTCGAGATCGACCCTGTAGAACATAACTACAAGAAGATAACTACTATATTAAACGTGAGCAGCTTCTGAGAACTGTTTTGTTGATACTGTCGAGGTAACAAGGTCGTCGTGTTTTTGTTAGTGTTGATGTTTTTGAATGAAGTCGTTTTGCCTAAATTCAAGAAATGTTAAATCGCATTGTAGAAAATAACGAAACTTGGTAAAATCGCGAAATTCAAGTGATTTTGGTTTTTTTGATACCTGCTCAAGTCTTTTCAAAGAAGATCAAAGAAAGCTTCGTAAAATTCTTTTGTAAATCCGTCTCCCTGTGGCGTTTCATTATCAGCGAGGCTGCTTGATGAGTCTTTAAGCTCTTTGTAGATCAAGTCTTGATCGAAGTGTCCTTGTTCTTCCTTGCTTAATTGGGGGATATTAAACCCTTCCATAAAGTCTTCAAAGGGTAATTTTTGTTGCGATGTTCGTGTTTCATCAATCTTTGAAGTGTACATGTTAGCATAAAGCTTACAATCTCTTTGTTTATTAGTGTGGGATTTGATGTAATCTCGTCTTTTTCCAGCCTTAACTCGCAAACGTTTTTTTTAATGCGATTTTTCCAACTTGAAGAAATATTTTGTTGGTTTTTCGCCTTTTTCTATCCATTTCATTTTTGACCAGAACGTGGCCTCATGTGCCCTTAATTCATGTATGCCTTTTAACTCTAATCTTTGGCGGCCTCGTACCTATCTAAGATTTCTTTATCTAAAATGTTGCTGCTGCAAATTTTATTGTCAGGATCTTGTAGCCTAGTTTGAAGAGTGATTTCTATATCTTTAATTTTTCTCCTTTTTTGTTTCGAATATTTTATAGTCTTAAAGCGCAGTTCCATTTTCAATAGTTCCCATAATAGTTGTTTATCTGTTACTTCCGAGTATTTTTCGACAATTTGCCGGTAACAGAACATGATAATAAGCTCTTTGTAGTTCTCATCTTCTAACAGGGTATTGTTGAATTTACACAAACCCGGTCCATTTTTGAATTCACTTTTAATTTCGATCCTTAGAAAAACTGATTTATGGTCAGGTGCTACTGATGTGCGAATCTCCGCTTTAAAAACATCGAAAGAGATCGGGCGAGACACAAGGAAAAAATCAAGTCTTGATTTTATCTTTAAAGTTTTTGACATATAAGGAACCGAATTGGTACTTGGGTGTAATTGTCGATACATATCAGTAAGATTACGTTCATCTATAAGGTGAATAACAGCGTTTCTATACGTTGTTGCTTTCCGTGGTTCACCACCTTGTTTATCAATTCGATTCGGCGTTAGGTTCCAGTCGCCAACGATGATAACCCTTGAAGCATCTGTTTTTGATATGATATATTCACTCACCGTTTTGATGAAATTATCTTGGTACCGACAGTCATTTGGCGCATAAATATTTACGATGAGAAACTATTCCTCTTCAACTTTAATTTTTGCAATTACAAATCTCCCCTGAGGGTCCGATTCGATAGTGCGAAAGTGGAATGTTGAAACGGGATTTAATAGGATACAGGCTCCTCTCGAGTGTGCAGTTCCACATAAATAAATTATGTGTCCATCCCATTCCGAAGACCATACCTTTTCATAATTTGTCAAAGAATATGTTTCTTGAAAACAGTAGGTTGTTGCTTTTTGTGACTTCAAATAGGAAAAAATACGCTCTTCTTTTATTTTGATGCGAAGTCTTCTCATATTCAGAGGAAGCAGTTTTAATTTACGCGACATTTGTTATGCAATAAGTTGTTACCAATGCAGATTTCTCTTTATCGCGGGGTTAGCTGTATATTTCACATCCCGAACGATGCTTACGTTGATAAGAATCCAGATTGAGTCATCGTCAAGAACTAGCTCTTTAGTAACTAGCTCTTTTGAATGAATACAAGCAGTTTTCCGCGTACAGAAAACCCTTCCTTTACTTAATAATAATAATAATAATAATAATAATAATAATAATAATAATAATAATATATAGATTTAGCCATGCCTAAAAGCGGAGCCTCCAAGGAATAAACTGGTGCTCGTTTCTCAAAAACAGTCCTGAAACTTTTCGCTCTGAAATATATTTCGGGGCTTTCTTTGGCTCGTTCCCTTTCGAAAAGTGTTTCTCAAAAGGCCCGAAAGTGTTCCGAATTGTCCTCCAAGATTTTGACGATCTGTTCTGTAAATCCAAGCTCGAAAGGTCATTCTAGAGGCTGAGCACAGCTTAATTTTTTTTTCGGGCATCAAACTGAACACATATTTTTACTCAGGAGCAGTCTTGCTTGGTTTTTTAAATGTTTCCATATCCTGTCATTAACTGTCAAGGTTTGTCAAATCTCCTTGGATTATTGGCTGTTGGCTTGAATGAACTTGAAACGGCGCTCATGTACAACAACAAAATAAAACTTGTTCTGCAGTAAATGGGTTATCTTCATCGCGTTAACGTTCGGATGTTCAGTTAACAAATAGCATGAACTGCCCCTATTAGTCTGGTCAAAATTTATACCATCAAGATTGAAAACGAGCAAACACCAAACACGCTTTAAATTATGGCGTAAGTTTTGCGGATGCGAAGTAAGCCCATTTAAAGTTAGGCGCTTTGAGGAAGGCAAAAAAACTTGTTTTTCGGAAGCTTTTCGGATAAAATAGTCTTAAACCGACAACTGCTTCGCTTACTATTGAAAAGTTCTAGGACAAGAAAATCGACAATTGCACAAACCGATCTGACAGTTAAAATTGAAAGCAATTATTCGCCGTAAATGATGCTTGTGCAGTTGCCTTGCGACTGTGCTTTGACCTACTGTTATGAATAAACAAACACAAAATAATAAACAGAGAAATCATTTTTGAAAAAGTTTATTCGAAAACCCGTAAATTTATACTTAAATGCAATTCGCATTACATTTCGAGCATGGCAAAATATTCTAAGACTACATCTGTCACAAATCTGAGCTCGTTTTCTAATAATTTTTTGAAGTCAAAAGTAAATGACACATTTCTAATGACATAAATTCAATTTCAAAATGTAATTTCTTTGACCGTAATAAATACTCAAAATCATGCACCTTAAACCATTTAAAAACTTCACTTACTCGGTTGTGTTTCAGAACAAGGCAAGCTCTCCGTCGTGAAGAAAACAAAGCGATGAGGTCCTTTGAAGGCAGCTTTCGTAACTTGAAGTTTTCGCCTACTACCAGTATTCTTTTGAACTTTTTCTTTCCATTTATAGGTATTAAATGTTTTTTTTTCTCAAGTTTAAAACTACAGTACCGTCGAACAATCGTGTTGCTAAATAAACTTAAGCTTTTTAAAGAAACCTCTTTTTCAAAAGCGACGATGGTCATGCGATTTCCCGCCAAGAAAAACGCCGGTTGCCGCGCGATTTCCCGCCAAGAAAAGATGGCATTCTCCACTCCCGGTCAGGTTGCCTTGGGACTTCCCTCCCCCTCCCCCAGAGTCTGTACGGACGGACGGACGGACGGATGGACGGACGTACGCTGACGTCACAACCAAAATTTTTCGTATCGACACATTACCAAATTTCCTTAGCAATGGAGCTCCGCTGGCGGGCTTTGCCCGCAGGCTCCGCTAATAATAATAATAATAATAATAATAATAATAATAATAATAATAATAATAACAATAACTTTATTTTACGAGGGTAACACTTTACAGTTAAGAACTAATGAACCTGTGGCCCTCCTCCTTAGGACCATTTCTCTATCAGTATACTGGCTTATTGCCTTCATTATAATATTAACACACCAACAAATCTCCAAAGCTAAAAAGAAAATCTGAATGTATGCGAACCCTTTTCTGACTCATTTAAGCTTATATCCTTCACAAACAATAATAATAATAATGATGTGGTGTAAGGAAGACGAAATTACTATGGGATTAAATGTCCTGAAGATCATCTTCTTCATAAATCCTATCGGGACTACCTTCTGGTGAGGTTTTAATATACACTTTCCTATCCAATGTCCAGCAAATGGTTATCATTCCGTCTTTACGCATATCGTTTGCCTTCACTATTTTTGGGCTAAAACTCGTTAAATTTTCATTAATAAACATGCGACCGCCTTCAGTGCGAGTGGCCGCCGAACAGTCCTTGGTAATAAATTACCTACACGGACGTTTTTAAGTTTAGCTCTTGACTTGTACGATCTAGTTTTAACCTTACGAATTACAAATTTCACTATAAAAGGTCTAATACCTTTCTCTGATCCTTTCCTGTTTAGATGATGCGAAATTTCAATATCTTCCTGACACACTGGAACCTCGAGCATTTCAGCAACTTTTGAAACTGCTTCCTCGGTCGAGTTGTAGGCACTTTCTGGTATTCTGCATATTTCTACGAAGCTTCTTTCGAGTGTACTGCTCGAGCAGTTGTCCTGCACCGTTCCAAAGCGGCTCTCTGATTGGTCCGCTTTGTTCCGCCTTGAGCATTTCCGTACGGGATTGTACCGAGCCAATCACATCACAGGTTTGACCATATACCTACCTATCTACGGATAAAAGAGTGACTACCCTACCTTCTTTGGCTGTACCGACAGTAACGAGTGTACCGTGTGTACCGGCTGTACCGACTGTACTGATTGTACCGAGTGTACCGAGTGTACCGGCTGTACCGACTGTACTGATTGTACCGAGTGTACCGGCTGTGCCGGCTGTACCCAGTGTACCGGCTGTACCGGCTGTACCGGCTGTACCGAGTGTACCGAGTGTACCGGCTGTACCGGCTGTACCGAGTGTACCGGCCGTACCGGCTGTACCGAGTGTACCGAGTGTACCGGCTGTACTTCTGACCTCGATTTGCCAATTAGAACTGACTGTCATTTTTATGACAGACTTGGTATAATGAAGTAACATGGACACCAAAAGTTCATCTTCCACAGAGCTTCCGAACCCTTTGAAATTATTGTCTAGAGTATCAGCAAGTATCATCCTCTTGTTGTCACACTTTTGCAACTTTGGAAATTTAATAATTCTCTACCATTTAATATAAAAATATAGTTCAGGCACTAGTTCTCTCTAAGTTATGTGGACATCTGGAGTGCGATTTTCAATTCTCCCGAAAACATTTATGCCATCCCAAACTTATCTTTGTATGAACTCTTTCTTGGCAAAAATCTAAAAAAAAGTGCCATTTTAGAGGACTTAAGAGGACTTATCAAACTGGAGGGATTTCCTTATCGGCTTTACAGTGAGGAAACAGTTTTTACGGCCTTCATTTTCTGCATCAGCCACTGGAGCTCCATAACCATTTGCACCACCAAATTTAGTACAGCTACAACAGAATGTTCTCCACCCAGTCACACACTTCGCTCATTACCAGAATGCGCGGTACACCCGGTACATTCGGTACACTAGTTGCACTCGGTACTCTCGGTAAACTCGGCACGGCTGGTACACTCGGTACAGCCGGTACACTCGGTACACTCGGTACGGCCGGTACACTCGGTACACTCGGTACACTCAGTATAGCCGGTAGAACCAAAAAGTTAAACTGGCACGATCCTTTGTTGTGGTTTAGGTCTTCTCGTTCTTAAGGAATACGTCAGCCCTGCACCGATTCAAAGCGGCTCTGTGATTGGCCAGTTAGCTAGAAAAAGACACTATCTTTATAAAATGATGCGGTATATCAAGAAAGGGGACCTAACAGTAAGAGTTGGTTTACTACTAAAACAAACAAGTCCGCTTGTAAGCGAATAATCAGTGACACATATATCACATCATTCTATGAAAAAAACTTCTATTGTTTTCGCTAACTAGCCAATCAAAGAGCCGTTTTGGATCGGTGCAGGGCTGCCCTGCTCGAGGTCGTTATTTAGGCTCCACAATTCTACGATTTCTTCAGCTTGGTCATTGGTATTCTTTCGAGCCTGCTTCCAGTTCTTTACTCAATTTTTTGTTGAGACTCATTGTCTTCTCGACTAGGTTCTTCACGTCGCTCAGTTCTCTCTTTTGTGACTCAAAAGCATTTTTCAGCTCAGCTAACTCAGCGGCTAAATTGCTGTTTTTTGAGAGGATGATAGAGGTTGTAGATTGGACATCAGTGAGCATCTTTCTAATTTCTGACAGGCTTGGTTCCTGGGAACTGCGATACTTTGCTTTTTTTTTTTTTGCGCACTGTTCTTGTCACCAGAGCTAAACGCTATGCAGGTATCAAAACATAGTTAAAGGCGAACAATTACATTGAACATTTTGAATTTTGCGAAGGATTTTAGCTTCCCTCAAAACACGTGCCCTCCCGGACCACGTCACGCATGTTCATGAAGATATCGACGGTTCCTTATTTCGAAAACAACAGCTTTCATTTGAACGAACACAAATCCAATGTATAAGTTGTAGTTCAATTTTAGCAAATTTTTATCCGCGTGGCGAGAAGATATGTAAAATTTCAAAATTTTGACGTTTAGTTTGCTTTGGGGGCAATTCTTGACGGGCAATCGGTGTGTGTTATCCTTAGTTCGAAATTAGTTAGAAATTAGAAGCATTCAAGTTGTTCTTTGGTTCGAAAAAAAATTATCATCCGAACTTTATTTTTACACGCTTCATTGCCAAACACAGAATTATTCGGTGAATGCCAGCGTGAAGTCGGTCATGCAGAAAAGCTCGCCCCTGTTTCTGATTGGCGTTTGCATTGAGAGTTAACTTAATTGGAATAACTGAAAATCAGTGGGGGGAGATGAGCAAATGAAGGTCTTTATAGCAGGTGTTCCCTCGTCCCTAGCCCAAGTCCCCCATTTTTCTTCCCCGTTTTCGCTCCCCTACGCCTTCCCCGCTTACACCTGCTACACAGGCTACTGTATCTGCGCCTTTTAAGAAAGGATTAGACAACAAACGTGAGTGTTCTATGGGATATAGTGTGCTGAAGAAAGATAGAAGGCTTTCTATCTTGCGAGGGTGTCTAACCGTCTTAGAGCATGGTCAAACCCAGGAAGAATTTCGTGCAGATTGTATTTTTGCATTTTAATTTTGTAGTTCGCACCTTGGTTGTATTTTGTTTACGATAATTGCCCTGCTTACACGTGGCTATGCGTTACAATATTTTTTTTTAATCTTTTACATAGTTTTTCGCAGTCAGTGCGTTTAAGGCATGAGCTATTACACAGAAGTCGATGAGCTTGAGGCAGTAATTACAACACAAGAATTGCTTGCTTCTGAAATCGCGGCTGATATTTCCGACTACTTGAACATGTGCCAGATGGAAGCCCACAGACAAAGTTAAGAAGCTCGATGTCAGCTATGCAACATCGCTATCGTCTTTGTTGGTTTTTATCAATTTAATTACAAATATTCGCAGAGATACGGTGGTTTCATTAGTAGGTTCTACTTAGTCGTAAGTACGCTTTATACAGAGCATACTAATGATGCTTTTAAACAAAGGAAAACAAAGCCTCATTAACATGTTCTATGGGAAAGAGCATGCTTATGTCTATATAGAACGTAAACTGCTAATGGATGCAGAAATTCCCTGCGAATACTCATGTTACCCCACAGTTTCCTTGTGCTTCAAAGCTCCCTTCTCTTTACATAATTTCAGACAGCTTATAGAATATAGAGCATTGAAATGCTGAACAATGATTGGCCGAGTGAGTGTGACCATGTTCAAAGGTGGTATACGTAATTTAAATTTGGCGATAATGTCACGCGACCTGTTTTAAAAATTGACTGTTTCCGTTAACACATGGACACAATTACAAGGCGGATTGATGAAGCCCCTTAACTTTGAGTCATAGAAGAAGGAAGAAACACGATGAATATCAGACATCTTTCAGTTCCCAATTTTTTAGTAAAGATTTCAACCGTTATAAGTCATTTTCTAGCTAGCTACGTGACAAGTGAAAAAGTTCTACCTCAAAACGCTAGAATGTACACTGGGTACATTTTGTCGAATCTAGACATTTAGGGCAGTGAAAAAAAGCTAAGACTTCAACCAAATGCAACAATGTGAAGGTTAATTCAACCTTCCTCCCCAGGAGCTTAGTTGGCGATCGCCTTTCGATAAGTAGTCACGTAAATATACAGAAAATGCAATTTTATAAAACGCAGGGCATTAACTACTGTATCGTAAAATACTGAAAATGTGAGGGCTGTGGGAGAATTGAGAGGTTTAATTATAGCAACTATGGTTTGGTTTGAAGTTCTTACGGGTTTTCATCTTTGCAATATGTGCAATATGCTTTTATTGCAATTTTGAAAAAAATAAAAATGTTAAGCATCGGACGTACAAGGGGTAGGGTGGCAGCCCCCCCCCCCCCATCCCGCCACCCATAAGGTTTTTCTTAAATTTTTCTAAGATGATCTGTCATCAGCCCCTACCATTTTCAGTAGCTGCATGCACATCCCTTAGACACATTTTGACACAAGTTTGGTGAGAATCGGTTACTGCGGTTACGAGATGAGACGTGATAAGTAGCAGGTGGTCAAGCCATTTTGAGTAAAAAATGTTTTTTTTTTTACCTTTTTGTTAAAAGCGCAAAATGTTGACAAAAAGAGGTAAAGTGCTTATTTGTGTCATATTCTACATGCCTAGCATCAAAAAATGTTAATTTCCTCCCTTTTTTGATAATTTCTAATTTTGGCTAAAATCCAAGACTGCGGCCAAGATGGCCGCTATCGATGGCCACCATCTTGGGTGATGTCACAGGCTCCCAGCAGCTCTGCAACAGATAATATACACCTCATCATGTAGAGCAAATCACAGGCTACTAACTAAAACACTAACACTAAATGGCCGGCAGTTAAAATTTCCAGAGGATTTTGACGGAAAGGTTTCTCTATACGTTCTAGTATTATTCGATATTTGTTTAGACTTGCCAAACGATTCAGAAAAGTACTTTGATTTGTCGAAGACGAATTTTCGAGCTTGTGCACACTATGAAATCACGATGCTCACAACAATATTTGTGGTTTGGCCCGCTAGCCAGAAATCCCCACAGAATTTGAACGGAAATTCTCATGCAAACCTCGACGTTTCTTTGGGATAACCTAACGATTAATATTCAAAAACATAAATTGTTTTAGCTTTTTTGTTTGTTTTTTTTCTCAGTTAACGACCTTTTCCAAACTTGAGCATACTGCAAAGTCGCTAACGGAACCGAGCTGTAAAGCTATCATAAAGTGACACATGTCACAGTTACGTGCCGGGCATTTAGCTTATGTTACAGGAAACGTGTGCGCAGAGATTTGAAAGTCATTTTTCAAATTTTTTAACTAGAATTTTATTAATAATGGCGAAAAGAAAAAAAAAACGTTTTTGTTGATGAATCTAAAAATTCTCTAAGCAGCCAAAATTGTGGACTCGCTGGGCATTTAGCTTCGTAACTGTGCCCGGCTGCCGGGTATGCAGTCACTTTGCCGAACATAAGTTAAATAACCAGCACGCTGGTTTCGGACATTTAGCCCTACCTGAGTTAAAGACAACGCTAATAATAAGCTTCCTATCTTTGTATGGTGTTGGCAAAAGATTGTCAACATTCTGAGAGAGTTTCTGACTAGCGGGCCAAACCACAAACACGAATATAGCGATTTTATAGTATGCACACGGAAAATTCGTCAATTGCACAACCAAAATACTTCCCGCTTGGCAATTCTAAATCCCTTGAAAATTTTGGATTGCCGGACATTTAGGGTGCTTGCCATTATGCCAGACGAACCGGTCAGAAACCAGTGGAGGTAACCAAGGCAAAATGGAACTATATTGTTCTATAGAAACAAATTTCCGACCAGACCGTAGCGTTCCATGTACGTTTCGACCGAAATTTCGATTACCCCTCAGTAAAGTGGGACTGGAAGCGAGAATTTTTGAAAATGGAACAAGAGGTTTCGGTCATACCACACCGACTGGTCAAAAAGGACAACCTCCGGAGGTGGATAAGTTTTTCCGGAAATTTTCCACCTGGACCGAAGCGTTCCATCTATGTTTCGACCAAAATTTCCAGAAATTTTAGCATAATGGCAAGCACCCCTAGTGTTGAACTAGATCCGTGCCCGGCTGCAGGTCATCTAGACACTATCTTTTTTAAACTCTTCCAAATCTCATTTGTTTTTAGATTCCAAGTGTGACCTATCTTCCGCCATTCCAACGGCTGAAATAACAAGGTTAAGAGGTATGTTTGATGTAAGTCACTTGCTATTTAACAGCTGTCATAAGTATTTCAGCTAGACGGCAACCGAACGAAACCATCACACAGAACTGAAACAACCGCCAAATTTGGTTTCTTGCGAGGAGTCACGCTTAAATGCTTAAAGCCTCCACCACGACTGCCGGAGATATGTCTGTAGACCATAAACTCGAAATATTGGACGATCCTTTACTACTAAGCTTGAGCAGAATCAGGGAAAAAGGCCTTGCACTATCATGTTCTGTCCCTAGCTTTTAACTGTCCCCCGATAAATGTGTAAAGGCCTGGGTACGAGGCCGGTGTCCATCTATGAAAGTTGTGTTTTCCGTAAGTACAAAGAGAAAACAACTCATAGAACCCATTTCCTGAATGTGCGTTGAGGACAAAACCTTACCGTACTACTCCTTGTGTTACTCCTGTTGGTAAAAACGTCACTGTTAAGCATAATTTATTCAATAATTTATTTCTTTACTTATTTCTCTTTCTTTATTCGGTTTGTTAGTTAGTCATTAAGTAAATTAGCTACTTAGTACTTAGATATTTGCCACACATACATACACACGCTACGAAAAAGGTAAATGCATTACGAAAGTGGCAAGGAGGCATGAAGGAAACCGTAAGGCTTATGAATTATTAAGCCACCTATATCTAAAAATACAGATGCTTATCAGGAAAATAATTAAATTGAGTTATCAAAACGACGGCATCAAACTGTAAACTAAAGAGTAGTTTTTAAACATAAAAGACTTCAGGAGGCTCGCAACAGTTTTTTTGACCTTGGAGTGTATCTTTTGAAATCAAAATTTCGCATAGAACATAAACTTCGATTTCCTTAATACTACACCGCCTTTTCAACATATGATCAAAGTTTATTTTCTCGTTAGCAACCAAAGTTTATTTTCTCGTTAGCAATCTCCACAGCAACGGTAATGGTCAACCCCTCATTTTAAATAATGTCGAATATCTCGAAACCTTAGTCAGACACTTTATGACGAAACTTGAACTATTTGAACTACTCAACCTACACAACTTGTATGCGAAATTAGGGGAAAATCTGTTAGAGCGTTTTCAAGTAAATCATGATTCATTTTTTACGAGCTGATTTTGGTCATTCCTTCAATTTTCTCCAATATTTCA
The DNA here is from genome assembly GCA_964030785.1 of Siderastrea siderea. NCBI lineage: Eukaryota > Metazoa > Cnidaria > Anthozoa > Scleractinia > Rhizangiidae > Siderastrea > Siderastrea siderea. The sequence goes on from OZ034975.1 coordinate 16,079,312, forward strand.
AGAAACATAAAACGTAACACTTTCTCTATTTAGTTGAAAGATCTTTTTTTGATATCAAAACATTCTCAGATAAATGTGATGTTCCATTTTGTTTTAGGCTGAATAAACACTTCTGTTATTAGATAAGAAGGCTGAATCTCGGTCAAGTTTCAGTCGTTATTAACTTTCAACGAGCCACAGTTTTATTTTGTTTTTCCTGGTCTATTTCACGGTTATTCATGTTCAGTGAACATTCATACACGCCGCACTTGTGTCCTCTCGTGCGTTTATAATTCCTTCTCATAATAAAAAAAAATATATTTGTCTTCTGAACTTGTTTCTCCGTTATTTTTCGGCCCCGGTGTAATGCCATCGTGGGCGTTAACATGTATGCAATCCGTAATTAAAAATGCTAAAACGTCAGTCAGTATTTAAAGAATAATGGCAAAGAGTCTCCAGGAAGAAGCTCAGAAGACGAAAAATTTTTGTTATTATGAGAAGGAATTACAAATACACGAGAGGACACAAGGACAGCGTGTATAAATATTCATTGCACGTGAACAACCGTGAAATAGACCAGGAAAAACAAAATGACACTGTTGCTCGTTGAAAGTTAATAAGGACTGAAACCTGACCGAGATTCAGCCTTCTTATCTAATAAATGAAGTGTTCATTCAGCCTAAAACTCACTGGAACATAAAAAAACAATTATTATTCTAACGGCAATCAATTTAAGAGAAAAATCTGTCTGGGCAGTTTAGAAATATTGTCCATTACCGTTGCTACGGTGACAGTTGTTGCTAGGAAACCAATGAAAAAATAAACTTTGGTCATATGTTGAAAAAGTGGTGTAGTATCAAGAAATCGAAGTTTATCTTCTATGCGAAATGTTGATTTCAAAAGATACACCCCAACGTCAAAAAAACTGTTTCGAGCCTCCTTAAAGTATGTTTTTTTTGAAAGAAGTATTAGAAATTGGATTAACTACACGAGATTTCAGAGAATTTTAAAACTCAAGACCTTGGTAGTATATATAACTTGCCTAATAATTGTTTTATAGAGAGGAAACAATAAAGAAAGCCAAAGCCTAAATTCTGCTTAATTTGCACGGAAGCGTTTGATACTCTTTGTAACGTTTCACAACTGGGATTAGCTATTTTTAGGTTTTGTTCTAGCTTTAGATTTATTTCCGAAAGCGATTACTGTTTTGAAGTGAGGTTCACTTCTCCAGAGACCAGAGACCTGTCGGCTCGCCTACTTTTCACCTGCCGGTGCCCTGATTTTTATTCCTTCTCATTTCCAGCCCAAGCAAACAAACTGTGGTTTCATCTTATCTGGCTCGACGAATATAGCTGGACGATTATAAACGACCTCATAAGCTTTACGCTTTAATTTCCATCGTGTCTTAATAAAGGTTTTACTCACTTCCTTACTTATTTACTTACTCAATTTTAGAAAACTATTAAGATCTACCAACTTTTGAGAGTGTTGTAAGAGTTATAAATTTACACTGCTGAGCGTATAAGTAAACTTTTGTGTCACTGGGCTATGCGTCGGTTAAGGTAATCTTCAACTCGGTTTTGAAAAATAGCAAAAACAACAACAACAACAACAACACGTCATCCCTTCTCTTCTCAGATTAATTTTGCCAACCCCTCCCTTTGTCAATATATCATAATTTCAAGATCCTTTTAATAAATCATCTTCATTTCCTCCTAACACCCTATCCCTTGTGATACATTATAAATAAAGACTGACATAAGATACAAGGTAGTAGCTCATGGATCAATGGCGGATGGTTAGTAATTAAAGAGGTATTGGTTGAGGTCCCACTAGCACATCTGACAACGGTGTTACAACGGTGTCCGTAGGTTTTGAGTGTGGCCGTGTATTTTTATGCTATCAGTGTCAGTGTTTGTTGCTTAGGTTACGCGGGAAAATCAAAGCATTTTTACAATGCTGTTTACAACTCTGAAAGTACGATTTATCTGGTGTCTATCTAAATCCACTCGAGATGAACCAATCATTAGTTTACATAACAAGAGGTGTTTGATAACAAAATTTTAAGCGCCAAAAAGATCTGGTTTCATCATATTTTTCCGTCTGCTTTAAGCAAAAGAAACCACCGCTAAGGACTAAAGACTTTGTTGAAACAGGCGCGGTTAAATGGACAGGAATAACGACATGACGACTCCAGGACCTTCACGCAATTGGGAATGGTATATTTTGTCCTATTTTTATCGTTTTTTCTGCAAGATTTTAGTGCTCTTTCTGAATTGTTTGGGCCACAGTGGTCGTGTATAATGGCGGGAAATTAATTTGCCATTTCTTTAAACGTTTCAGGGCCAATTATGGTTCAAATGGCTTTGTTCCACAACTGCCGTTTAGCTCACTAGAGTTTCCATACCTGTTGACCGCGGTCAAACGAGAAAAATAAGAAAAGTACTTCAAAGATAAGGGAATTATTTTCACTGTTCAAAGTTTGATACTTTACCAGTATCCTGTTGATTTACTAAAATGTTTTGAACTTTACTAAAAAAGTTCTAAATGTTTGTAAAACGGGAAACGGACTTGTCTGCGTCATTGTTAAAGTAATTTTGTTCAGGTGCGGAACGTTTAAATAGCAAAAAAACTCGTTTATTTGAGAGAAATGGTATATTTACACTCACCCACTATTTTATATATCCTTGCTCATATTTCGACTGCATCGTGTATGAATCTTACGAATTGAAACGAAAAAACTGTCTCAGACGTTTGGCCGCGGTGGACCATACCTACATTCTCCTCCTTTTCCCATGAATTTTCCATCGTCCTCTAGCCAAACTGGGACACAAAGTGCTTTGCCACTACCGACGCCAAGTTCTCCACCGACAACTCTCCAAGCAATTGAAACCCCTGTATCAGGATCAGCAGCAACAAGAACAAGTGCAAGTGCACCAAAGCGCTCCCCAGCCTGGAGCGACTTAGAAGAGGGAAAAGGGGGCAGACCATGTGGGCCATGATTGCAGGGAAATTAGAAGAGAGCATGAAGGAATTCGGCTGCAGCAATGATAGAACGCCTCAGAAGGTAAAAGAGAAGTTTTTCAACCTGATGCGGCGCTATAAGCAAGCTAAAGACAAAATTAAAACCTCGGGAGCGGGAAGTGAAGACATGGAGACATGCCCACATTTTGACGTCCTCGACGAGTTTATGGGCTCCAGAGACATCGTAAATCCACGTTTCGTTTTGGAAACAGCGAGCGAGACCTCTGAAAGTGGCAGGTCAACACCATCTCCAGCTCCTTCTACCTCATCCCTTGCTGATGAAGTAGACTCCAGGAATAATACATCAGGTGAGAAAACCAGAAATGCACAGAAGGATGACAACGCAGCTGGCAAGGATGTGAGCAAAATTGGAGGCAAGAGTGGCAAGGCTACCAGGAAGAGAAAGCGCCAGTCTGGGCAGACTGATGATGACCCATGGTTGGCTTTGTTCAGAGAAAGCCAGGAACGGGAGGAAAAAATGATGGAAGCTCTAGAGAGAAGTGAAAATAATTTTAAAGATCTCTTCCTAAGTGCTATAAAAGAGTTCGGAAAAATGGTTAAGTAAGATTGAAAGAAAGATGGTTGTTTTCTTTCTGTTTCTGTTTTCAATGACAGGGAAGGCATAAAATGTAAAATCAGTGCTAGGTTTGTTGACAATCCGATCAACTTTTACAGCCTCTGGCAACACATGTAAACGTATTTTTTCCTCATGGCTATCACTAAGCGTACTATATGACACAGTATTCAATGTAAGATGAAATAAAGCTCCAAATAACAGTTTACAAATCGAGTTATTAAGATGTTGAATGTCCCGGATATTTAAAGGGAGTCTGCGATAGCTTGCCTTATCCTTCGGGCAGCGATGCCTGCCCTTAAGTGTCCGAAACCATCCCCATCGTCATCGTCACTGTCGTCATCATTGTCATTATCCTCGTCTTCATCTAAAAGATCTCCACATGACTGCAAATGTTATGAAGAATGCAGCATGTAATAATAGTTTTTGGCACACATGATTCCTCTAGCTGTTTCAATAAGCAGCGCCAACGGCTTTTTAATTTACCGAACGCACGTTCAATTATAACACGTGCCTTGGATAAGCGGTAATTAAACCTCTGTTGCGCAGCTGTTAAAGCACCTGTTGTGGAAAAGGCGGTCATAAGCCGGGGACGAAGAGAGTAGGCAGGATCTCCTAGTATTAGGGGCCTAACATTAGTCCCATTAATCACTTCTACTGGCCTCGTTAGAATAGTACCATTCTCAATCTCCCTGAAAATACGACTCAGACGGAGTACTCGAGCGTCATGTATGCTTCCTGGCCACCCAGTACTGATATCCATGAGTAACATTCGCGAATCAGCCACAGCCTGAGTCACAATTGAATATTTCTGTTTTCTGTTGCAGCAATCAGCTGGGCATAGCAGAGGCGCTTTAATTTCTACATGCGTGCCATCAATTGCACCTAAATCCACTTTCTCCGCAAATTTGTTAATGGTTTCTTGAACATCATCTTCATGATTAGGAAAGAAAATGAAATCGTTCTTTCTTCTGTTTATAGCTTCACTGAAACTGTGGCATATTTTAATCACCGAAGACTTTCCAATGCCAAACGTTATCCCAGTAGATCGATAGGAATTTCCTGATCCTAATCTCCACAGTACAATAGCTACTCGCTTCTGTACGGGAATCGCTTGTCGAACGCGAGTATTTTGGCGTTTAAATGTCGAGGGAAACTATTCTGCACAGATAATCAAATGTTCGTCTGGAAACTCTAAAATGCCTTTTCCAAAGACTGTTCAGAAATCTGTTGTTGAGCATTTCTTCCAACCAATGTTGTGGCCGAGGGTAAACCCAAACACACCGATTGTTCCTTCGCTCCCTACGAAGCCTCAAAACCCGCGCCAGAAACATTCTTCGACGTAGAATAAATTGCCCTAGAAAAACACTGCGACAGAAATTCCTCCTTCTCACGTAAAGTATTAAAGTTAGAATAAAAAGTAAACCAGCAAGAGTATGTTCATCAGCCATCCTGCCTCTGGCATTTTTTTTGCCGCGAAATTGCAAATTGATGCTTGACAAGTTGTCAGCTATGACTTTAGTATATTTTGGGAGTGGGACCAGGAGTTGAGTTACACCACTGTTAAACCGTTGTCAACTCAAGAGGTTAAAACAACGTTGTAACAGCAGTGTCAGTTGCTAGTGGGACCTTAACCATTATCACAAAGCTTATAGTTTGACATCGCTTATAGTGTGAGAGGTTTTAGCATAAGTTGAGAATGTTTTCTGTTCTGCATGCCACAGTAGTAGTAGAAGCAGCCCTTCTTTTTTTTATAAAGTTAGAGAATTGTATTTGCAACAGTCTTTTGTAAGAATCATTACATTCATTTCAAAAAATCGTATAGTATGTAATGAGCCAATACAAAATTGTCGTGCTTAAAATCGTGGTATGGAGTATTTGCCATTTTTAAAATAGCATTAGATTACAAAGACACCGTACAGTAAAATTCCGATAATAATCCCCCTCCGAAAATAGCCCCCCCCCCCGCCCCGAATAAAGGTATATTAAACCCGAACGGATAACATATAACAATATATAATATGTATTAGGCATAATATGCTCCGATTATAAGTCGAATACAAGTACCAATTAAATGTGGAGAAGATCATCGCAGTTGTAGACGCACCTTTTGCAGTTGCAAAAAGAAAGCCCCCCCCCCCCAAAAAAAAAAGTCTCTTATAACCAATTGGACTAACAAGGCAACTAGGAGCTGGCTTTAGTGGTAGTCTGATATGAAATAACTCAGAAGTAAGAATTGCTGGTAAGACTGTCTTCTACGAGCATTGGGCAAAAGCCGGAGTAAAAAATGCCAAAAACCTCATGAATAATGATTATGAGGTCATAACTTATAGAGACTTCAAAGAGAAGCTTTGTTTTCCTGTTTCCTTCCTTGAGTTTTATGGAGTGACCTCGGCCATAAGGCCCGCTATGAAGGCTTTGATATTGAAATCGCAAAGTGAAAACCATCAAGGAATTTCAGTACAAAAACTGATTGCAGCAACTAAGCCGATTAAATTAGCTTATGAAATTCTAATAAGTAAAAAATCTACTTGCCCTTAGAAGAGTCAGGAAAAATGGGTAAGAGATTTTAAACTTCAAGCTGTGGAGGATTTGAAGGGGACTTTCATAGATTTACTTCGAAGGATATCCACAATAAGTACTAAACTAAGGAATTTCCAGTTCAATTTTTTCCGCAGACTTTATAGCAACAAATTCCTTTCTTTTCAAAATTCGGATATTGGATACAGCTCTTTGTTGTTTGTGCAAAACAGACGAGGAAACACTAATTCACCTCTTCTTTGAATGCTCGGTAACAAAAACCTTTTGGGAAAGTGCGAATTCAAAGATTTTTTCATTTCAATCCATGTTATACCAACCTCACGCGTTTTAGATATGAATTAACAGAGAACTTAAGCAACAGAGGTTTTCGGGGCTACGGCAACTTCGGCCGGAAGTGAAGCCATGATTTTTGCGCTACTGGGCATGCTCTAGCTAGTCTATCTGCCGTCGCAGCTCCGTCGGCGACGTGAAGGCGAGTTGTTTGGCGTTTTCAGGAAAACCTGAGTATTAAACTTTTATTTTCGCCAGTTTTCGAGCATTCAACAGCAGACATTTTTCAAAAATGTTACCCGTATTTTATTCCTCAATATATTTGTGACATCTGAAGGTCGATTGCTTTTTCTTTCTTGTATAAAACTCGTTTTAACTGGCACCGTGTAATATGTCTTCATTACAGGTAAACACAGTAAACGCAGAGTCATCATGACAAGCAGCAAACCGTTCGCGATTTTAACACCTACAAAAGAGTATTCAGACTGGAAACATTAACTTTGATTCCATATTTACCTTTCACTCGATTTCACCACGAAAATGCTACACGTGAGGGATTGTTAGTCGTTTTTAATTTATAATGCTTGGTTTAGGTTATGGAATTTTGCTAACCTATTGTAGCTCGAATTTCATTCCACTAAGAAAAATTACACCGACACAAGTATAATATGCAGCTTCCTAAGCGCTTATTATCCGTATGTTATTTGTGTCGCTACTTTCACGAGTCTAGATCTTTCTTTTCTAAGCCAACTTCTGCTTTACACTCGTGGTGCCATAACTGTCCCTTGGAAATCTGGATTCTTTGACTAATAATTTCCCCATAAACTGAGCCGTTTGTCATCAGAAAGTACACCGTCTGTATAGCAGTTAAGTATCAATTATATATTCCTTTAAACGAACACATTTTTCTCTCTCAAAAGTGAAACCTTCGCCTTCAGAATGAACTCAGTGCTAAACATTTGAATTTTGGTGGGAAGCGAATGCGACCTTGGTCCCAGTTTACCCATGCCAGTCCAGTCGCCGTCGCCCCGAAAACGTCTCTTGCTTAAGTTCTCTAATGTTTAGGCTTTGGAGGAGAGAAAGATGACCTATTACTAAACCACTGTTTCCTTCTTGCAAGATATTATGTCCATTGTTGTAAATCTAAGAATATCTCTCTATGTATCGGAGAATACGTGCAAGGGCTGAAACTCAATTTTGAACTTGAAAAGCACGTTTGTATGTTGACAGGTTCAAAGAACAAATTTCAGCAGAGATGGTGCAAAATTTTGCCTGCACTATTAGTAGTGGTTTCTTACACTAATTTATTCTCCTCCAAAACAAATTTTCCTTAAGTATTTTTTTTAGCCGGGTTACTCTTTTTTTTGTTTTCTTTTAATCCTGCTCTCCATCTACTTCGTCTTTAATTTTTCTCTCTTTCTTTTTATTTATTTATTTAGTCGTGTGAACTCGTGTAAATGTGAACTGTTACAGTAAAGTAATTAATTTAAAAAAAATGGGAACTGCTCATGTAGGCGGTTCGTTATAAGCCCGTAAAGGATGAAAATGAAATGATGAATATATGAATATCATGGATAAGAACTGCGGGATGAAGAATTAAATGTGAAGAAAATCATCGCAGTTATAGACGCAACTTTTGCAGTTGCGAAAAGAAAGCCTGAATTTCAGGCTTATACGGTATTCAAACACTTGATTTCTGTTAGTTGCGTCTTCAACTGCAATGATCTTCTTTACATTTAATGATTCATTTGAATAAGACGTTATTTTTTGGAAACAGTATTGATAGTATCGTTTTTTTCCCAAAAGATTAATAGCATCTAATTCCACTCGGCTTATTATTTTGGACTATTTCTTGTCTGAACTTTTTAAAAAGTATACCAAGATATCTCTTGTGAATAGCAAGAGTCAATAGGCCGATAACACCCCTTGCACCCCTCACCGTTTAGTTGGAAATTGCGTTTGAAGTTGACGCTGTTTTTTTTTTCTTTTGCCTTCGGTAGTGGTCTCATTAGCTTTTGTTTACTTTAGAGAAGGTTGTAATGTCGTCTCGCCGCACCCAAACAACAGTTACTGGTTGGTCTGAAAATATATTGCAATCGATTTCAGGTAATTAGAATGAGTAAGAAGCTACAACTTCAATTTATTGACAAAATGGGTCTCTAGATCCCATTTCGTGATGCGAAGCACAACATCCTGCAGCAGAGTTAAACGCAATAGGACGCTGGTCCGGCGTTAAGAATAGCAAGGAAACTCATCACGTTGCAGTTAATATTTCAGATCGTTTATGAGAATAAAACCACTACATTGATCACTCGAACGGAGATGTTCATGCTTTGGCGGTCAGATGTAAATAAGCCGAAATTTTCATTTCCCCATAGTGCACTGCGATCGTAGGCTGTACACCGCCAGGGTTTATAACAAACCAACTGAATGGCCAATTACACAACTACTTACGTAAACAGCAATCTGAATACTGTAAGTACAACAACCGGCTTATTTACCAGTTTTGTGTGCCATACGAAACAAGCCAATTACATCGTATGAAACAAGATAATTTTAAAGTATGATCATAACATCATTCATTTTGTTGTATTTTCAGACGCAAAATCCCTTCCAAAAATAAGCCGAAACATTTTTGAACCGCAACACTCCCTCCAACAATAACTCCCCCCACCCCCTGGCCCAAGTATGGACAAATATAAGCCTATGGCTTATTATTGCAGTTATACGTTAGCTGAAGGCATGGAATTCAATATTTCATTTTGGACGCTTTGACAATGTTTTATGATCTCATAGATGTTCAGTTGGTCGATGGAAATGGATCCTACCAGGGGAGAGTAGAAGTACTTTACGATGGAGAGTGGGGAACAGTATGTGATCATGAATGGAGCTTCAAGGAAGCCAACGTAGTTTGCCGTCAGCTTGGATTTGAAAAAGCCTTGGCCGCAAAAAGGTCTGCAGCATTCGGGCGCGGAAAAGGAAAAATATGGATGAGCCACGTTCGATGTAAAGGAAATGAAAAATCGTTAACACAGTGTTATCACGACGGCGCAGACCACTGTAGTCATTCAGAAGATGCAGGGGTGGTGTGCATGACAGGTAATAAGAACATTCCTTGACACGATTAAGAAAACTGAAAGTGTTTTCAATTTTAAGGTACTTTAGTTCCAGGCGAAAGAGATCCATACAGAAAAGAAGAGAGAGTAGAGAGAGGATAGAAACAGAAGAAAAACGGGCATGTGAATTTACTTGCTTGAAACGTCTTATCGAATTGTTTATGATCTTGTGATTTTAAATGGTCTTTTATTAAAAACCTTTCTAATGTTTGGATGTTTGTCTATCCAGCTGCAGCAGCTCGTTTAGTGGAAGGACAATCAATCCGAGAAGGACTAGTACAAGTCTACTACAACAAGACTTGGGGCTGGGTGTGTGCTGATAAGTGGGACAAACAAAACGCTGATGTGGCTTGCCGAATGATGGGCTTTCCTGGGTCATTATCATCTTTTAGCAACAAAGAGAAAAAGAAGAAAACAAACCTTCGCGTGTGGCTGAACAACATGCAATGTTTTGGTAATGAAAGCTCTCTATTTTCCTGCATTAACAGCGGTTTCGGAGATCACGACTGTGCAAGAGGGAAAGCTGGTGCAATATGCCGACCAAAAGGTAAAAATATATTAAAAAATGGAAAAATGTAATCAGCAAGTAGATCTTTGACAATGTGATTATTCAGAAGTGAAAGATATTTATATGGTGCCTGGTTATTTTGTGACGTTTGTATGAAGATCATGGGTGAACGAATTATAGAGGAAAAGATGTTTGCAGTTAATCCCATGTGTAGCTTCAAACCTCATCTTCAAAGTGTTTAAAAAATTGGTATAGCAAAAGACATGGGCTTGAATTCCCTTGAGATGAGAATTTTTTACGGTCTTATCTGCAACTGAAAAGGTCTCTTCCTCTATAAGAACATTATATATCAATAATTTGATAACACCGGTTTCTGCAAAAATGAATGAATGGAAGAATGAATGAATGAATAAATGAATGAATGAATGAATGAATGAATGAATGAATGAACGGAAAAAAAGACATAATTGGTTTATTTCGGCAATAGGCAAGAAACCAATGACCTTTTTAGCCAATGACGCCACGAAAGTGACGTCATGGCTAATGTCAAAGGCTAAAAGAACGGCGATATACGGTTTCTTTCTTTGTCTGTGAGGCCGGGGGGAGAATCTGTGAGATGTTGGGCGGGGGTGTGCCACAGGGACACTGAAGCCCTTCTTATCAGCGGCACATGCCCATACAGCTTATGCTATGGGAGTACGACCCCCGGGCTTTGAAGTGTTTTGCGATCAACAGGAACTATTTAACGTTACTTCGAATGCGCTGTTTTGTATACTTCAGGTCTGGCAGGATTTTATTCTCTCGATGTAGTCCTGCGTTTACTTAGCCGTAGCAGAAATTTCACAGCAGCAAACACATCAGAAATTATACACAAGACGGACTCGTCAATTTGAGATCCACTTAAATGCGTGAATTCACGCACATGTTGTTTGTTTCTGTTTTCCTTTATTAATTTCCAAGCGGAATTATTAGTTTTCGTAGCGGAACATTTTGACTTCCGACCAGCTTGACGGCGAAAACTGTTTTTCGCTTTTTAGTGGAATTACAAAAGAGAGATAAAGAGAAAGATAAATAATGAGAATCACAAGCTGAGATCCAAGCGGTTTTTGCATACGGTTAATACAATTTATTTATTCTGGGTACAAATATTTGGGTGCTGTTTGCAAGCAAAGCAGAATATTTATCCGGCTAGAAACACTACAAGTACAAGCCGAGACCTATAACGGGTTCTAAAAATAGATGAACTGCGAGAATCTGCGTCTTTCGCACAAATTAAATTTCACCCCGCTTATGTAAATTAGACAAAATAAAATCGGGATTTGAGGGGGCTTCTTCCTAGCTATTCCAGACCTAAAACTGAAAAACTTGAATGAAACTAGTATTAAAAATCCAAGCTACAGTGGTGAGCAATTAGTTAGAGTAAAATCTTTACAAGATACCAAACTTTACTTCGGGTTAATTATAGTCAAAGCGTATGTTGAACAAATTCGCATAGTCAACAGCTGCTTGTAATTTGAACCTTCGGAATGCAACGCATCGCTTAAAACACCTCGAAACGAACGTAAGTAACAAAGCATTCTAATGGAGACCTGCTGAATTTTACAATTTTTTTTTTCACGCCTACCAGGAATTGAGTACACTGTGAGCAAGTTGAGACCCCTAACAGATGTGTTAGGATATGTTGTCTTTGAAGAGAAGGGGAACGAAGAGCTATATTTACTTCGCACGCAATTCTAATGTCACGCTATGATTAACTGTCACGTAGTCACGCTGCTCGTTACCCTGTTTTATGATAACTGAATATTTGATTCCTTGCTCTGGCGAAGACATGTTACATTAGTTGCTGGGAAAGAGGGAGGGGACCGCACAGCAGTGGCGTGAAACCCATATGTTGTGTTGATAAATTTCACCATATTGCGGAACAAAACGTCATTGGCTCTGCACGCAATGCGTGCCTATGTTTTTATATGACAGTTCGAGTGGTTGGTGAGGACAATTTACCATCTCAAGGTCGAGTCGAAGTGTTTGACAGAGGAGTCTGGAAAGCAGTGTGTGATAGCGGATGGGATATCAGAACAGCTGCCAGTGTAGTTTGCCGGGAGCTGGGATTTGGAAAAGCCCTAACAACATCCAGGAAGGCTTCCACACGCCTTTTGTGCTTGTATGGCGTGCGGTGTATGGGAAATGAGGATTCAATAATCGAGTGTGAATGGTACAATACTTACGACCGTTTTGGCTCGGTTGCTAGCGTTGAGTGCAGCAAAGGTAAGATTGTTGATCTCAGCCTTTACCACCATGTTTTTGCGTTTTATAGATCAGGGAATTTTTAGAATAATTTTTTTTTGCGTTTGACGCTGCCTCTGGTCTTTTCTATCAGCTCGCCTGTTGGGAGGGAAATCAACAAGCCAAGGGCTAGTTCAAGTCAATCACGACAACACCTGGGGCTGGGTTTGTGCTGATCAGTGGGACAAAAAAGATGCCGATGTGGTTTGCCGAATGATGGGATTTGACGGATCATTATCGTCATTCAAGGAAAAAGAAGAGAACAAAGGGACAACGTACGCTGCTCTGCTAAACAAAGTACGGTGTTATGGAAATGAAAACACTCTCTTTTCTTGCATTCACGACGGATCGAAACTTAACAGTTGTGAAGATAAACAAAGAGCTGGGGCAACGTGCAGACCAAAAGGTAGAAAGGACACCTGTCTTTTTTGTTGTTGTTCTGTTTTTCTTCATGAAAAGCTATTATTATTATTATTATTATTATTATTAGTATTAATTTATTATCATCATCATCATCATCAATATTATAATGAACATTATTAAAAGATGGACTAGGTTTATATTGGATTTCTAGTATTTTGATTGGCCTCGGGACACTTAAGGCATGGTCTGGGTCTAATTTGCATAATATCTGCCTAAAAGTCTGCCTAACTATGCGGGAATTGGCCGAAAAACTCTTGAACTTGGCAACTGCGGAAAACCTACTGACCCTAACTTGACTTCAGGTGTCAATCATTTGGGTCACGTCAAAAGTAAAGGCTTAATAACGGTTGAAATTAACGTTTTAACCTTTAACGTTTCCACACTAAGTAGGAATCTTACGAATGACAAAAAATAGGTCACGCGACTTATTTAATGCTTCAATAATTTCTAATATAAATATAAATAGACCACTTTGAAAAGCAAAGTTATTATAATCTTGGGATTTTAAATGATTACACTTGAAAAGATCGGAGTCTGTTTCATTTTATGTTCCCCATTTCACTCCAAGGATTTTAACCATTAATCATCCTTTAATGGTCACGTGATACAAGCGTTAGGCACTTAAGGCTAAACACTGAGTTAAGTCCATCAACGTCTAACTGGGTGCCCAGTGTGAGAGCTCTTCAGCAAAGGTCCCCAAGTTATTATCAGTTGAAAAGGTTTTATGCAAATTAGGCCCTAACCATGCCTTAGCGGCCTGAGACTGAACGGAGCTAGGTATTCAACTCATATAACCTGCTGCCACCAGATATAGTCAATGAACACTCAACAACAAGTGAGCTAAGAGTTTTCCCCGCGAGCAACACAGTGACGAAAATGGACGAGAAAAATCACTTTCAGCAAATTTAAATCGAGGAGAAATCCCAAGAGCGTCACTGAAACACATTGTGGCTATACCATGCAAAATCGACACTAGTTTACCTGCACTCGTTATCGCTCAGTGTTCCAACAGCAACAAAATGTTCAGATACAAATCAGATGCCATGTGAAAGGAGTTAAATCGCTTCCCCAGTGTTGTCTGAGTGTTGTTATCACCATTCCGTCCCCATCCTCTAAACTGAGAACAACTGCTTGCGGTCACAAAACTAGGATGATGGTGAATTCTAATATTCCTTATTACGGTGATCTCCTTTCTGGGCCTTCGGCTCGATCAAACAGGCACCTGATGGCTGCGTTGTGCGAACGGATCATAAATTTGTTCAGTTTCAACCCCCGCAGCTGCCATGATGAAGCTGTGCAGCTTCAATCCGCCTTGAACGATGATTACAACAAATGTTTTAGGGAAAGTCAACACTTACCACTTTTCAGAGCGAAAAATTAGATTTTTTGTCCCAAAACATGTGCCAGATGTTTGTTCACTTCGGACCAGTTTCACTGATTCATTCAACTTTGCAAAGAAACGCTGTATTTCTTGTAGCCTGCGTAGCAGGCGTAAACGGGGAAGGGGAAGGAGAGCAAGAACGCTGGAGAAAAATTGGGGGCTGGGGGCTAGGGACGAGGGAACGCCTGTTACAAAGCCCCCCATTTTTTCATTTCTGCGGCTGCCAGCGGCCGCAAAATTCTGATTGGTTAATTTTTGACAGTAAGTCCCACGGGAATGACGTAATTTGACGAGGACGTGCTGTTATTAGAAGATTTGAACTTGGTGGCCAGGTAGCAAAATTGTCTCGAAACCAGAGCCGGAAACGGCAGTAAGAGCGATCTTGTAAAGGGAAGAGATGTTTTAGCGGTTTTGCCAACGGGATACGGTCCTAGAAAAAAGAGATTTTGTCATTGTCAGAGAAGATTTCAAAAAAGCAATGTACCCGGTTTCACGCGTGAATTTCAAGGCAGTGTAAATATCCCGTTTTAGGAATGAAGACTGGCCTTTTGAGAACTATAAATCGGAAGAAGAAGCCCTTAGAAACACTTGACGCCTTAAACAGTGGAATTCAGAAAACTAAAACCGAAGAAATTATTCTTTGAGAACAGCCGGTTGTTGGTGAAGAGAAATCTGCCGTTGCAAGACATCACTCAAGCTGTTGACTTCGTAGGGAATCCATGGTGAAGTAAATTACATTTTTGATCTCCTGATTGTAAATTTGTATTGAAATATTTATTTTAATTGTCCGATTCTTCGTATTATGGCTTTCGCGTAAGTTTTGAAAAACGTGCAGTTTGCTCAATAAATGCCGTTCAAAATGTATCGCGGTTCTTCGCTTGCGTGTTTTAAAATAAGCTTCCCTTTCCTAGAAGCAAAAATTGAACGCGTTTGGTTATCAGAAGCTAAGAGGGATTTATCTTAATAAATCTTTTTATTTTGAAAAGCTTCTTTTCTCTTATTTCGAAAATAAGCGCGATTGAGTGTTGTTCAATGTAAGTTGCTCTTTGATTCGAAAAAATTCTTATCCAAACTTTATTTCCACACGCTTCATTGAATTCCTGTGTGAAGTCAGTCATGCAGAAAAGTGTGCACCTGTTTCTGATTGGTGGTTGCATTGACAGTTAACTTAATTGGATCGGTGGGCGGAGATGAAAAAATGGGGTCTTTGTAGCAGGTGTTCCCTCGTCCCTAGCTCCCACAACCCAATTTTTCTCCAGCGTTCCCGCAGTTATTGTTATTATTATTATTATTATTATTATTACAAGTGAGACCGGAAAACAATATTATAATTATTAGTTAATCATTAGTAATACACCTCTCATCAAATTAGAACCAGTGTTTCACAAATTTTAAATAAGCCTCTGTTATAGGTAATATAAACTTAAATATCTAAGCAATTTAAATGCTTTATTCAATAAGTGATTTGAAACCGGGATACTATAGTGCAATACGTTTTCTACACTGTAAGACGCTCTTATACTCATATTTTTCTCCTTATATGGTAAAATGACGCTATAGTTGAATGATGAGGATGATGATGATGATGATGATGATGATGATGTACCTTATTTACTTGTATTAATTCCCCGGGATGTTAAATTAATAGTAGGAAGTAGTGAACCCTAAAACATCCCAGGGCATTGCTTTCTTTCTTGACTGTCCAATAGTGGTAGTTACTCACAAGGAGTACCTTACTGGAGTTAATATGAAATATAATTTAAATTACTGTAAAAGCTCTAGTAGTCCTGCTCTCTAATACGCCTTGGGGGGGGGGGGGATACTCCCCCCAAAAAAGATATGGGGCAGGGTGTGCTCATCAGATATTTTGAAGGTGTACTCCAGGATTCATTCCATTTTCATACATCGTCCACTTAGTAGTACTGAGGGGACAGTCAAACTAATCAATGACATCAAAATGTTAAAGTGCTACTATGATCAAAAAATCACTTTTATTTTTTCTTCTGATTTCGAAACTATGTTTATTAAACACTCCCCAAGCGAAATTATAAGCCTTAATTTTGAGGAGAAGACCGTTAATTTAAACTGCAATTTTCCGTTTTAATGGTCCGCCATTATTACACCAGAAAGGATACAATGACGTCATACACTCAAGAGATGTAGAATGCAGTGTGTGTGAAAGTGCCTTATTTAGTATGCTGCACGGGAGTTTTGAGCTTTCACACTCTCAAACTCGTGTTTTGCATAATTTGTAAGCCGCGTTCACACACTACATTTTACAGCTCTTGAGTGTATGACGTCATTGTATCCTTTCTGGTGTAATAATGGCGGACCATTAAAACGGAAAATTGCAGTTTAAATTAACGGTCTTCTTCTCAAAATTAACGCTTATAATTTCGCTTGGGGAGTGTTTAACAAACATAGTTTCGAAATCCGAAGAAAAAATAAAAGTGATTTTTTGATCATAGTAGTACTTTAAGCAGAAAAAGACAAAAAAATATATAACCTTATTTCAAAACTGCTCTTCAAATTTTTTATTTGAATTGATAAAGTGTGTCTGGGAATATAGCTAAAAGTATAAATTTCTTAACCAAACCCTTATAATAAACTGCCATATTTTCCTGACATCAGGTTGATGGAATAAAAACCTGTAAGAAAAACAAAGTAGTTTTTAATTATCGCAATTACCAATAGTAGGACAGTCAGTGTGCACGCGCCAGAGAAAAATGAGAGACTGCTCGTAGTCTATGAGAATGGTACCAACTTGGGCCGGTACGACTTCAGATCGACTCCAAATGCTTACCTCTGTTTACACGAAATGTACGAAACATGAAGCTAGTATAAAATAATTATCATCTTAGGCTGTGTTTACACGAGTGATTTCATCCCGAGATGACTTTCATATCGGTGTCTGGTCATTTACCTGTAAGTTTTTACGTGGTTTGGAGCTGAAATGGTGTTTACCCCGGGACGATTTCATCCTGGTGCTGAAGACCGGGATGAAATCGTCCTGGGGTGAACACATTTCAGCTCCAAATCATGTAAACATTTACAGGTAAATGACCAGACACCGCAATGAAAGTCGCCACGGGATGGGATAAAAGTGACATCCGGGGATAAAGTCACTCATGTAAACAGGGCCTTAGGCTGGTTTAACTCATCACTGCAGCTGAACCAATATGAATGACTCAGAACGGTTTGAAATCAGACTGGGGAGCCACTTAAGTATGAACAGGGTCCCAATTGGTCTGAGATATTTGTTTTGGGTATGCACGTTTAACAAGTGGCGTTGGAGCATTCCAAGCTGTTGGATAATAGATAAACTGGATTTTTAAGGATGGGATGGTTGCGGACCATATTAACACAAACAGAGTTTAGATTGGTCTCAGGTAAACACTTCATGCCAGTCTGACTTTCAGACCAGTCTCATGTAAACAAAATCATACCAGTCTGAGTTTGCACCGGTCTCATGAAATCAGGGCGTTACTGCCCCTGGGTCTCTGAGGATGTTGTGAAACATTCTTAAGAGCTGCTCGACTTTAGGCTAAGGGGGTGTTTACATAATACCAGCATGATTTTCATTCTGGTACAATTTCCTCCCGATTTCCTCTTGTT
Source organism: Siderastrea siderea (assembly GCA_964030785.1). Classification (NCBI taxonomy): domain Eukaryota; kingdom Metazoa; phylum Cnidaria; class Anthozoa; order Scleractinia; family Rhizangiidae; genus Siderastrea; species Siderastrea siderea. The sequence continues at coordinate 16,097,026 of OZ034975.1, forward strand.
TCTCTGTATTTGTTTCATGATTACAGCACAAAATCTCATAACTGTACAAGTCATACCTTTGTGAGCTTGCCCCAGTAGTGGTACTGGGTCACAATAATCACCGTGGTACGGAAACCCATACATGGTATAACTGTTTGATTCATTCTGCATTAAGTTTTAACCCTTTAACCACCAAGAATAAATCTTACATCACTGTGAAAAATGGATTTTGTAACTTAAGTGGGTATAAGGTTTTCATCACCTACCCCAATGGAAGTCTTGATGGAACACTCATGTAAATGTTGTGATTTAATTTTATCCTTGGTTCAACTTTTATTTTCCTTTGTGAGTATTAGGATTGCCAAATTTTCTTTTTCCGAAAAGGCTGTTTTAGCCACCCAGTCTTCTATGTGTTTACACGACAATATAAGACAGATCATGCTCAAATTCCACACTACAGAAATTTGTGCTTGTTCTCACACACTTAAAGGCAGATGGTTTAAATATCTGGTATATTTGAATGATTTTAAAATTGTTTAACTGTGCTTAATTATGTTTGACTGGGTTCAGAAATTGGAATCAAACACTGCTGTATGCATATACCAATACCAAACCCAAATTAAACCGATCATTGCCTCTGAACCAGTTCATTTTACTGAACAGTAAGATAGTATGTAAGCTTGGACAATTATATGATTGATATCTTCCCTGGCATACCTTCACTGTAAGAAAAGCTGTATCACTGATCACTGCTGGCATATACATGCCTAGTATAGATAAAAAAGGATCAGTGAAAACAACAACCTCAGGGCTAAAAATTGACAGTCTCCTGGTTACCAGTAGCAATTTAAAGCTGACCAGGGCCACTAAAAGTTGAGGTTTGTTTTTATTGAGATGTGACTCCAGTCTTACTTAGAGTTCTACAGTATGTGGTAATTTTTCCACATGATTATTGGCGAAATCCCTGGATAAAAGACTTACTTCTCATCCGGGGTGGGAGGGATCTATTCAAGTAAATATGGTTTTAAATTTTTTGATTTAGACTAGAGGATTTTGAAAGCCACTTTATCTAAATGGCCTGGTCCACTATACTAAGCGAGCAAGTGAAAAGACCCTGGGGACGAGGTTGGAATTCAAGGATACTGGCCCCAGTTGCAATTCAATGATTCAAGCACTGAAGTTAATTTTTTACCCTGCAAATTATGGAATAACTTAATCAGTAAAAGTAGAGAATGAGATGTACAAAAAAATTACATCCACCTGCTTTGAACTCGATTATCTTAAGCATATTTTCCCAAAAGTGATCATACCTAATTCGAAATTTAAATTTCTTGTTTGTCATCAAATCATACCAACTACATGTATAGCTTTGAACCTTACTTGATCTAAGAAACATTCGTGAGTCATTAGATGTATATAAATAATTTGCAAGCAGTGAAGAAAAGCCCAGCTAATAAACAAATGGAGTTCCAGATAAAATAAAGTATGTTATGTGTTATGTTATGTTGTTATGAGATGTTTACAACACGTAAGCTTATATAATTAAATGATGCTACACAAAAGAATTTAAGCTTATCTGCCAGTATCAACATTAGGAGAATAGCCTGACCTTCTTGCTTTAAGCAATGGCTGTTTGAAACATTAATTTTAACAGCAATGCTGTAATTAAAGTTACTGAAAACATAAAGGATGCGATGCTACACTTTTACGTGGCCAACAAATAACATACGATTCACAGACGAGCGTACAAAAACTACATCACTTCATATAACGTTTATTTAAAGACTTACGAAACTTAATAAACTTTAGTTACCAACCTAAGTGTCTATCTTTCGGCTTTTTGCTACCGGAACGAAAATGGCAAATTATTTAAGCACTGGACTAACGATAAATATGAAACATTATACTATAATGATCGATCGGTAAAGCCCTGCTAATATATTAAGCTGTTTACCGAAGACAATAAAAAGCTATAATTACACGTACCTGACATGAGCAATGCAGCGAAAAATGAAGTGCTGTCCTCTTTCCGAGAAACCATTAACAATTCTTTAGCAGAAATGGACCACAGAAAGCTAAAACACCTTTTCACTTTTCACCCCATTTTTCAGCTTTTGTCGCGAGCTATGGCGCCGCGCCTAAGAAGTGCACCAGTCTTCCTGAGCAATCCGTGACATTGGTGCCCAGTACTCCGCGTGCCTGCAAATTCACATCCCTAAGCTATATGAAAACGAATTTTAAAAAAAACTGTTAACGTAGTTAGAAAGAGCATAGTTTGAAACCAAATATGCTGATTCGTATTTACATTTATATTAAAACCTCACAAAACAGGGGATTATCAAAAGTTTAAGGTTCATTTTTCATTGTGCTTTTTTCAAAAGGAAAAATAATAATGGATGTTTTTGAATAACCTGCAATTTTTTCTGCAATATTACTGTGAGAAATTACGAATTTATTGAGCTTAAAGCAGTTTTAAAGTGATTTGAATTTTCTGTGCGCTCTGGTCACGTGACCAATGACGTCACAACAGTGAGCATATCATGCTCGTTACTTTCATGCGAAGTTCTATTAACCAGCCAAGCTTTGTTTCTCTCCGCCTTAAACTACCATAGCTACTGGCTCCTTACCAGTCCCCTGGGAAATGCTCTTGTACAGAGCCACCTTAACTTTCAACTGCCAGATGTCAACTGGCAATTTCCATATTGCCCATTCCAATGACTATCAGGGCACGTTATCTGCTTTTGAATTGATGGAGGCCTGTTCTTGCAGTGAGCTAAAACATATTTTTTGCCATAGTCACGAGAATAATGACGTCATCACCCTAACGTTAATATGAGGGATAACTTTCACGAAGTTGTAAATAACACATGGTACAGCATTCTCTTCGACCACAAATTAACTAAGTTATTTTGCATTGAAATTTTTCTAGTGCAAAGCATTCTGGGAAGGTTCTTATTATAATTATAATATTGTTTTTAATTATTATTATTACTTAACATCTGTTGTTCAACAGTTCGGTTGGTAGCTGATAAAAGCAAGCCATCACGAGGCCGAGTCGAGGTGTTTCTCAGAGGTAACTGGCAAGCAGTATGTGGTAACAGATGGGATAGATGGCATATAAAGCACGCCAATGCAGTTTGCCGTGAGCTGGGATTTGGAAGAGCGTTAACATCATCCAAGACAGCTTCCAGACGGCATTCGTGCGTTAATGTTGTGCAGTGTATGGGAGATGAGGATTCAATATTCGAGTGTGAGCACAGCGGAGGGTACAACAGTAATTACCGGTCTGATTGGGTTGCTAGCGTTGAGTGCAGTAGAGGTAAGATTATTGATCCCAGGCGTCCGTTAAGATGGCTGTAAATCAGCCCATTTCATGTATAGTTGATTGCACTTCGCGCTTTACAACTCCGCGATCTAAGGAAGGCCTAAAACTGAGATACGGAGGACAATGTTTAGTTAAAATGAACTTATCACAACTTTCGCGCCCGTTTTTGATCTTGGGACATCCTGCCATCAATTTCACTTAGCCATCCTTTTTAAGGGCAAGTTGAATCCAACAATGCGCAAAACGGGATAATATTCTAGCTTCCACAATGGACGTCTAGGTTACCTCTACAGCTCAGGAATAGATAAACTTGCGCGATTATCTATGACGTCCTTAATCATCATGTTCTGGCTGCGATGGTTTTTTTTTCCATCAGCTCGATTAACCAGCCAAGAACTGATACAAGTCAATTACAACAACAATTGGGGCTGGGTTTGTGCTGACCAGTGGGACAAACAAGATGCTGATGTGGCTTGCAGAATGATGGGCTTTGATGGATCCTTATTATCATTCAAGGAAAATCAAAAAGGCCAAGAAACAAAATACCGCGTTTGGTTTAACAACATGAAGTGTACTGGAAATGAACGTTCTCTTTTTTCGTGTGCTCAAGATGGTTTGAAACCTCACGATTGTGAAGAAGGGCAAAGAGCTGGTGCTACATGTACACCAAAAGGTACAGAGAACAGCCATTAAAAACTATGCTCACTTAAGTATCCTTATTTATTTAAGCCGAAGTAAGATTGATGTAAAAACGGTATCAACACACCTGCCAGCAGAATGCACAAATCGACCTTTTCCAGCGTTTCTTCATATAACATTTTTACTTAGAATACGTACGCCCGCACTGTATAATGAATACTATGAAAGAGGTGTTCCCTAATAATACTTTTTTCATGGATTTCACCTATTTCCAATTAGTTTTACGCGTCCTTGCTATCATAACTGCCAGAAGAATGTTACCTGCTACCTCCTCCTCCCCACCCCCCCTCCCAACGCTCACCGAAAAACCAAGGGTTATACCCTACAACAATTAACGGTGGGATCCTTATCATCGTGCTTCTCATTTTTGGAGGCTACTTCCACTTCGAGGTTATGTTTTTCTTGTTCATGACATCCATTGAAGCTAACAAACTTGTCTTCTACGGCAGTTCGTTTGGTTGCTCAGGGCAGTCTGTCATCCGAAGGCCGAGTGGAAGTGTTTTACAATGAAACCTGGGGATCAGTGTGCAGTTACACTTGGGACATAAAGGAGGCCAACGTAGTTTGCCGTCAGCTTGGTTTTCCAGGAGCTGTAGCTGCCACCTCGGCATGGGAGTTTTGGAGAAGACAGACAGACATATGGTTAAACTCCGTATCGTGCGTAGGAAACGAGGCTTCATTAACAGAATGTTACCACAGTGGGTGGAGGGGTTCCTGCTACTATAGGGATGCTAGTGTAGTGTGCACCACGGGTAAGAAGAAAAATCCTTGACAGGGACAAACATTCCATCCTCGTTTGACTCTTACTCTTATTCGAAAACCTAGTGTACATAAGTTAAGAAAATTCCTTGAAATCTGAAGAGTTGTCCGTTTCCCAGTCATGCAGAATTTGCCGTTATGACTGGAAAATCCGCTCAAGATTTCCCAGGTCTCTCCACAGTAAATATCCACAGTAAATATCACAGAAAACTTTGGAGGTGAGCTGAAGAGGATAAAACAATCACCGACGGTCGCAGATACTCAAATGTTATGTTTTCGTAAGTCGGAAATTATCCCTAATCATTATGCAAATGTGGGATGCAGAAAAACTCCAGATTTTACCCAGACCATCCCGGATCATCACTGTGTCTACAATGTCGTGTTTTCATGAGCGGGAAAAATCTGAGACGGTTGGGAAATAGGGAAATCCCCGATTGACATCTGAAAACCAAATTGTTAGCCTCACTCTCAAAAAGTAAAATATATAATTATGTATATGAAAGGGCTAATGGTATTCAGTCTGGCCTTTATTCGTTCCTAGACCTTGAAGGGCACTTTGTGCCCCCCCCCCCCCCTCCCTTCCCTTCTTAACTCAAAGTATATTAAGGCTATGGTAGCAAAACATCGAGGGTGGATAAAACGTTAATCAAAATCATTTGAGGTCCGCAACTGGATCTGATGACGTCACCTGACGTTAAAATGATGCCATAATTTCACGATGGCGGCCACCTTAGTCCATCTTAGTCCACCTTGGATTCTTCGCCTTTTCCAGAACCTTCTAAAACCATCCAAACTGGCCAGAAAGTAATTAAAAGTAATAAAACAACATTCCAATGATGTAAAACATGTAAACGTTAGCGAAATAGCTTTTATTACTTCATTTATAATACTAAATTTTAAAATTTTAAGAAAACTTTCTGTCAAAACATGGTTGACATGGCAAAGTCACAAAGTTTGGTGGAGATTGCTTGCATAGTGATGTCTCGAAGTTTCGTTGTCATAGTTTTAATACTAAGAAGGAACTCCAAAAAAAGCCCTGACTAAGGGTTACACTATAAGATTTTTCCATCGTGGTTCACACTGATTTTATTCTAATTCAACAGCTCGTTTGGTTGAAGGACAGTCATCCCGAGATGGACTGGTACAAGTGTATTACAACAAGACCTGGGGCTGGGTGTGTGCTGAATATTGGGACAAACGAGATGCTGATGTGACTTGCCGAATGATGGGCTTCGATGGATCATTATCAGCAACTTTTGAGTACAAAGGGAAGATAAAAAATAAGTACCCAATGTGGCTTAACAGCATACACTGTGTTGGCAATGAACGTTCTCTCTTTTCGTGTCCCAATGGCGGATTGAGACCTCAGAGCTGTGAAGGGAAAAAAATAGCTGGTGTAATATGCAGACCAAAAGGTATGCTTATCTATAGACACAGATAAATACATGAAGCGTAAACTGCAGAGTATCCTCGACTGTGTTCGACTTGTCGTGCTGATAGTTGCAGCTATGGCTATTTTTCATTTTATTTTGCGTGGTTACTAAGTACACTTTACTATGGTGCATACCGCATACTTGGTGAAAGGATTGGGTTGGGTTGGGTTTTGCTGTGCCTTGACCCTGCGCTTCAGCCAATTCACTTGCTCTATACTACTCAGGCTCAAAAAGCTGTTATTGTGTTCCATTCTTTACAACACTGCTGCATCGCACCCTTGTTATTCTGTGTTTGAAAACCAAAAATAAAATAACTTGGCACGCCAAGCTTCATAGAAATCTTTGGCTATATTGTTGGAAAATTTTTACAGTAATTCCACTTAAGGAAGCTGATTTATTTCATTAGAAATAATAGTCTTAGTTCATGTAATGTAGCTTGCTTTTTACCATCAATTTTTGTAACATAGGATATGTGTTTTTATCTTATGAAATAAAGACATTATTATTATTATTATTATTATTATTATTATTATTATTATTATTATTATTATTATTAACAAGCAGTTCATGCCATCGGAATATTTTCAAGCCCTCTGCGCCACGCGTGCCTTTTGATTCGCAAATGGGAATATGCCCTTTTTTTTCCCAGTTGCTCCTCAGTTGTAAAAGATAAAAAAGTACGAGCTGTACTTGAGCTTATAAATCAGTGCAATTCTTACTCCTACTTTTACTCTTACTCTTACTCTTAATCTTACTCTTACTCTTGTTGTTGTTGTTGTTGTTCGTAATCTTATATTATAAGGTAAACGAGTTAAATTCTCCGAAATGTTAAGTATGCTTAGCTTTTCACATGTAACCCTCCCCTGGTTATTGCTGTCTTTTGATATTTTGGAAAGTTTTTGCCTTTGATAGAAAGTCTTTAACGTGCTTTACAATGCATGGTATATTTTTTGGGTTGTGGCGCAGCTAGGGGCTTGTGATGGCATCCACGGTGGCAGCCATGATTTTACCCAAATAAGAAATTGTCAAAAAACCGGGGGAAATTGAAAATTTTCATGCTAGACGTGTAAAATATGCTTTCTGTGCGTTTTTCACCTAAAAAAGGTAAAAAGCACACAATTTACCTAAAAATGGCTTTAGCACCTGCTTCTTAGTGCGTCATATCTAGTAACCACAGCAACTGCTCCTCACTAGACTATAGCTCCTGGAAAAGGAAAATGCTGATGAAAAATTGTCTTAAAAGAATTAAAGGAGAACTGAAGTCAAAAATCATGAATTTGTTTTCTTAAAGCTGAGGCCATAAATATTAATGTCTGAAACTTTTTTTCTGTCTACTGGCTTACTTTTGGTCTCAAAAAATCATTTTACTGCGAGTTTGGGCCAACAGCATTGCAGCGCAAAATGGGTGTGTCAGCGGTCATTTTGGTAGTCTATGACGTAAGTGGTGGGGAACGAATGCCAGATTTTACAGAGAGAAGTACCGATCTGACCCATGTAGAACTTGTACTTCGAGAGTATATTAGTACAAATGCGACGGAAACGCCTGAGAAATACCCGTTTGGAATGTTTTTCTCTTCTGCTATCTCTACTGGAATACTTCCACTTGTCCTTGAACGCATAAGTTAAATTTTCACCGCGGATCGATGGCGCATCTTCAATAACAACACCCGCGCACATTTTTCCGAAAATATAAGCTCTGCTTATTTGGAGTTTGCTTCTCTTTCCGAAAAAAAAATTAACTGATTTGCCTGAATTTACCGGTAACCTTTTGAACGGCACTGGAGTTCACTAGAAACTTGATGACTGTAGTCAGTTCATGTATAAACAATCATAGATACTGGAACGCATCAGCATATCTTTGTGTTACAAGTCTCTGTAGCCTACTCTACTACATAAACATGCATAATCTTGTACTCATTTATCGTAAACTTTGCCATTTTATTTGTACTTCAATAGTGGATTTCAGTTCGAGCATTAACATTTAGCGCTCCGCTCATCAGTCATCAAATACCTCCCACAATCCATAAAGCCCATGCAGCTTCAAATTATCCCTTTGTGTTGACATGTCATGTTTTCATTACAATGTGAACTACCTTCGCAATTTTTCAACTGAAAACGGCATAATTTTTTTGTTCTTGCATCAGGTATTTGAACTGATAGACTATATAACAGATTCATAAAAATAAAGCTAGAACATGTACCTTGCTTTCGGCGCACTCACAAACTATAATAATTATTTGCCGGTTCTTATACTGTTTTGTCACACCACTATTCTCCGTAACTGAGTTCGTTTCAAAATATCTTCACAATCAACGCTGGAGTTATTCACCAGTTTATTCCACCCGGCACGAAGTTCTAAATGCTATATCGTAGAAAAGCTGGAAGCCAGGCGAAAATATCGCAATAACAGGGGAAAATTACAACGTGAAATGCAATACGCAATAAGCCGCTGTTGTATGACCTTGGCGTCAAAACAATGCCGGGTCTGTTGGGATAAATTATTTATCTGCCGCACAGGAACCGTTCAGAAGAATTCTTAACTAAGCATACTCAGTGGTAGTTATACTGCTGCAAGAAGGAGAAGAAATTCGCATGCAAACGTGAACACGTGCCCTGGCTTTACTCACAACTGATAACCGGGCGTATGGCTTGGAGCACGGGATCGATCGATTCTAAATCCAACTCACTTGACTAACAAAATAATAGAAATACCACACGAATGGAAACAAACCTGATTCATCACACCTTTAATTGAGCTCCTCAACTCCTTGATAAATTCATTGTCAGCCCTCAACAGAGCTTGAATTATCCTCGCCGACATGGTCTTCGCAATTGAGCGCAAATCGTTGCTAATTCAGCGTTCCCAATTCTCTCAAGATTTGGGTCACAGACTCCTTCTTCCGAGCAATTAGTTATTCACAAGGAAAATATACTATTCCAAACTGGAAAGGGTGTACACAGTTCATGATGGGAAGCAATATTTGTGAAAGAACAAAGCTTTGGATTTGAAGCAGCTAGTAGCACTCTTTGGACAAACGGAGTATCTTTCCCCATCACTTACGTCACAACATACCGCTGACATCTGTAGGGAGCCCACAATGACAAGGCCCAAAAAGCGGGAAAATCCCAATTTTAAACCCAATTTTTTCGAAAATAACAAGTCGCAAGTGAAAATAATTGCCAAAACTTGATTTTATATGTCCAAAGCTTCCAAATAAAATAATAAAAACAAACATGATTTTTGGACTTCAGTTCTCCTTTAAAAAAGAAAAAACTTCTGCCACCCTCATCCCTCGGACGTCCTAGGCTTAAACAACTGTAAATATGAATTGGTGCCGACAGATCGCAGCCTAAGCCTTTTTAAGCTTTTCTGTCAATCCGTAAATATAAATAATCATACTTTAGCCTAACTTGAAAAAACCTGACTTTCACTGACTGTTATTTTTCACTATCAAGAGGAGCTAATCTAAGTCCAGATAGATCCCAATCAGAAAATCCTTGCAAAGACGGTAATCATCTTGCGACACACATTGTTAATCCCGGAGAAACACACTGAATTCAAAACTGACGCCAACGATAGTTAGCTGACCCTTGCTTTAAACAACCGGATGCGGATCTTCAAGGTTAACCTTGTTTTAAATGAATTTGGGTAAAATAAGGCAACTAAAATTGTAATAAGAAGCAATTTAACTATCCTCCTCTATATTACAGTTCGATTGGTTGGTTGGGGAAATATGTCATCTCAAGGACGAGTTGAAGTGTTTTACAATGAAACCTGGGGAACAGTTTGTGATGACCACTGGGATTTAACGGATGGTAAAGTAGTTTGCCGTCAGCTTGGATTTGAAGGAGCTCTGGTAGCTGCAATGTCTTCTGCGTTTGGGGCTAAGAAAGTGTGGTTGTCCAACGTACGATGTGCAGGAAATGAGACCGCTATAGCAGAGTGTGACCACAGCAAGTGGGGGAAAGGGTACTGCAGAAGCCAGAAGAATGCTGTAGTAGTGTGCATTAGAGGTAATTTCTGAAACTCGTTAATAATTCATCAAGTTTAAACAAAGAAGAAGTTTTCACCATACACCAGACGTTTCCAGTCCAATTTCCTACCCTTAGAGACAACAGTGAGAAGCAACAATTGAGCAGGATACCAGAAGGAGGAGCAAGGAATAGTTTCAAATTTTTCAAAACTAGCAAAAGGCAATAGAGCTATCCCCCTTGGGAGTACCGAAAAAGAATCATAGCCTACAGATAAAACAAGAGACATCGAAAACTACAAATAACTTACTCTAAGAGGGAATGCTGCTGCGTCAAACAATTAACTTCAGTTCAGATGAGGTTTTCACACTTGACAGACAAACTTCCTCAGCTAGATAACATGTCGGTGATTATAATCACTCACCTTCGTTAGCAGGTAGGGAAAAAAACCTTAAGTACGATACACGTGAATTCGTTAAACAACAGGAGCGCTATACGTTACTTCTCGTCTGATTTCTTAGAGGGTTTTTCTTCCTTCTCTGCATGACTCAACAACTTGTAATGTCCTGGAAATGAATGTTTTCTCTTTTCATGCGTTCATGAAGGTTTGAGAGCTCATGACTGTAAAGGAAACAGGAGAGCTGGTGTAATATGCAGACCAGGAGGTATAATTTAATTATATTGTATTTTTAACTTTGGATTGGACCTCAGTCTACTATTAAAAGAGAACTGTTTATACTGTACTTCTAAAAGTAATATGATACAAATATATATATATATATATATATATATATATATATATATATATATATATGTGTGTGTGTGTGTGTGTGTGTATGTGGTGTGTGTGTAATAACTTGAATAAAAAAAGGAGTCAACTGCAAACTTCTCACATGTCTCACATATATTATATATATATATATATATATATATATATATATATATAATATAATATAAAAAACTGTAAACTTCTGTGTCGAACGAAGTTACTAAAAACAATGAAAAACAAAAGTGTTCTTTTTCTTTGCTTTCGCGCTGCTCGTTTCACCGCTGTTGCGCCACTTCAGGCAAAGCAAACTGTGTTTATTGACTTTTTTCGTCACGATTGTAACTAACTTAGGGTTTCCCGTACGAAAATTTACAGCCAGACACGGCAAGAATCCAGCCTGATTCTGGCCAGAAAGCCTTTTTCGCGGCGAGAATGGAACGGGACGAAGCGAGACACGAAATTTGTCTCACTTTGCAACGAGAACGAGACATTTGTCTTGCTACTGTCCGAGAGGGAATTTGGCTAGATTTGAACGTGACAGGGCGAGACTGAACTTATCATTATTGAAAAGCTACGTAAAACTCAACGAGACATTTGTCGGGCTGTATTATGAGCGAGAATGCGGCCAGAGTCAACGAGACAAAGATAACGAGAAATTTGTTGATTATATCTCTGGTCTGAGTGCTTCCCGTACGAAAATGTCTGGCTTGACAAAGTCTTATTCAAGCCTAACTCTAGCCTGAATTAGTGAGAAACGTAACAAAAGCCCAATATCTAATGTGTTTTGTTTACGAAGTCAAACCTTAAATTAATTAGGATTCATTATTTCATTATATCTTTCTCAATACAACATATAACAGACTGAACACGAGCCAAAACTCACCACGATTTAAGCTTAGATTTTGTAGTTATCCAACTGATCCGGAACGATTCAGTTTCACTGGTTTCATATTACGGTCCGTTTTTGTGCCAACGGCTATCCGTTATATGTGTGTTTTATTTAATGACAATACACTGAAAAAATATTTTTCCAAGTAGAAGATTCAGTTTCGGCGAATAAAGCACCATTACTCCACATTTCGTGACAGGCATGCGTCGGATTTTATCGCAAAGTTCCCTTGGGACAGCTGAGGCGTAAATGTAATTGGCCAACTTTTGTGAAACGATTGTTTTCTTATTATCCTGCCCGATCGCATTACAAAATTGATGTGAAAACATTCTCGACCGTTGATAATTTGACTTACAACGTAGAAAAGCGCGGACAGTTTTAGCGTGAAGTACTTATGCAGTTCAGCTGGGAAACGATTTTAATGTTTTGCTTTCCTGGAGCGAAGATCTGAAGCCGTTTTGTAAATGTCTGCTCTGTCGGATTGGCTCCAAAGGATAATGTTCGCCACGATAAATTTAGGTTCTTTGATCTGCTACAAATTGCTGCAAATTGAAGTCACTCTCGAATTGTATTTAAGTCCATTTTTCCACAAGGGAAAGAATATGGAAGAACTGACCACAAATACTGAGGTGAGCAAAGTGTCCTTGAAAATTATAATTATCAGTGGCACATGATTATCTACATTTTATACTGCCGAGTTCGACATTGATCATGAGAAATAATTGTAGTTTCCTTCGAGCTCCGTACCGTAAAAATATCAAGTCCAGGTTAACCTTTGCCTAGCTATAAAAAATGTTGTAGGTCTTACCTTTATTACAACGTGTGCTAGTTTAGTGTCTTACACCACTAATGCAATTTTATCGTGTACAAAGGTTACAAAATAAACCTAACACATGTATTTTGAAGTTGTTGTTCGTTGTACTAGTTATATATAGAGATATAGAGCTACTCGAACCATTAAAACCGCTGTTGTCGTCTCGCTCGCCAGCGGGATTTTTTCTACCGTGAATCGGGCCTGAATCTTGCCAGATTACCGCTCATAAAGGCGCCCCAATCCGAGTGATCTTGGATCACTGATCCTGATCCGGATCATCCCAAAGGAACACACCCTTTATTACAATCTATGATGTTAATTGTAATTACTAGCACGCGCGAACAATTAGCGTAATTTCAAATCATTAAGAACGGGCTTGTATTTCAAAAAAAAAAAACTTCTCTTTGTTCTTTCTCGTGTTCTCCGAGGAACTAAAAATCTTGTAAAACGGAAAGAAAACGAACTCAGGTGTTAATCTCGCGGCACATTAATCAGTATGTTTGCTAACTCCTAGCAATTCGTATTTGCAAGTCTCTAAGCTAACTGGCACTCTATTTCTCAAGACATCACCCGTTTCTGCTATATAATTATGTCCACATCCTACACATGTCATTATGTAAACCAATTCAGATGAGGTGCAGCTCATTGAGGGTTTTATTCGAAATGTTTCATTTGTGGCGAAGAAGGTAAATTCTTTGCCCTGTTTTAAACAAGGGCGTGTTCCCCACCGTTTTATTCCACAAATTTTAACTTCCAGATATGTTTCTTTTTGCCTAGTGAAATAGGAGCTTGTTAGCATCCGTTTGAGGTTTCTGGGTTGTCGTCGACTGTAAATTACTGTAGTCTTGCTCATAATTGATTTTAATGAGGAGTTTTGGTTCAGCATAGGGAGTGTTTTCCTGACCAGCTGAAATACTCGCGGATTGTTGGGATTGTACGTTGTTACCAGACAGACGGAAGTTATTTTCGTTAGGTTTCTCTCTCACTCTTCGTAATTCATCCGGCGTTTGGGTAAGGGCATTATCAATACCGAAATTAATGATCTCAGCTGGATATTGTTTTGTCAGCAGGATTTGTTTAAGATCGTGAAGGCGTCGTTTCCTTATGTTCTGGTTCTCAACAATCATACATATCCTCCGAGCCAGGTTATATGGAATGTTATTTTTAGTGTGTCTTGGGTAGCTGGATGTATATAGGAGGTATTGGAATGAGTCCGTCGGCTTGTAATAAATGTCGCTAGTTAGATGAGTATTGTCTTTTCTTATCATCACATCGAGGAAGGGAAGTTCTTTGCAGCTAGTGTGGCAAGGTTGTCATGGTTTTATTTCGCTAGATTTTCTATTAGATTTTGTTAAGTTTCCTTTAGTTATTATCAGTTTGTTTAGTTATTATCAGTTTGTTCGAGCGTTAGCCCTCACGAAGGGCTAACGAAGGGCTAACTGCAAGGATCTTCGCCTGGTAAGCCAGTTTACTTCATTTCTTTAGGTTAGATTATTTACAGATCAAATTAGGAATACATGCTGTGTTATTTTAAATCGGTGATGGATTTATTTAAGAGTTATTGTGAGATATATAACGCGCTTCGCACAATGTGCGAGCTTTGTTTTCTGGTTCAAAGCAATCATGCAAGCTTGTTCTTGCTGGAGATTTTCTCTACAAAAATTTTCATTGTTTGGCTAGTGACAGGTTGTCATGTTGTAATTATAGTGTAAGGGACTTTTAGACTGCAGTATTAGTCGCCTGTTTTGTAAGGTTATTGTGTTGGTGAATAAGATAAGGTCCTCAGACTTTTCCAACACACGTTGCACTTGCGGACTAATTTGCAGCATTGAAAGTTATGATTTAAGTGACAAGATGTTCTTGATGACATTTTTAGGACACGTTAAGTATTTTGTTTGAGTTCAAGTTTGGTGCATAATTTTGGTTGAGTCTTCATTGCAAAATTTATTGTTTGTCGGGTTGTCTGCGCAATCGGCGAGGTGACCTTGTAAGTATTTGATTTAGGGATAATTTATCGAAGTACATGTAACTTGTTTTATCCCAGCTTTCGCCGCCCTTCGTACGCTGTACGACCTTTGTTAACATCATCCTTCGTAAGACCTTTGTTAACATCAAGTAAAGACAAAATCCAAGACTGGAAACGCTGGACTTAATTAGACTCGGTTACATTTGACGTAGTCGGCAGGATCAGCGTTTGAATAATTAAGTGGAACGAATAAAATGGAGGGCGGCGATAGCATGTTAATTTCGGACCCCACGAAGAAAACTTCCGCACCATCTACTTCCGAAACGGGCAAGACTGCAATCATCGCTAAACTGCAGGAGGAAATAGATCAGTCGAGGGGGGCAAACTAAACTTGAGCCTCGGAGCAGTCCGTTGTTTATGTCTCGCGCGACCGAAAGATAAACGAATTCGCCGCGTCGGGAGTTAACAGAGGAGAAGAACCAGATGACTTTATTGAGGAGCTGAGAGGAATATCAGAAGTCAGGCGGTTGAGTGGGAAACATGGAGCCGATTTTAACTTAGAAGGACCAACGAAAGAATAAGTGAAGCTCAGGCCTGAATCGGAACGGGACAACCCAGGAAAAATTTTTGCTATCTTGGTGGAGGCATTCGGCGAGAGGAGGTCACTACCTTAACTGCTTCGTCTGTGTTATGAGAGAAAGCAGAGAGAAAGAGAGCCACTTCGTGCGTTCTGTCACGCCTTAAGTGAGCTTTGCAAGAGATTCACGTCAAGAGATCCGAATGCGATACCAAATACAGACCAGGCCCTGCGCGACCACATCTGTGATAGTGTGAAGGACTTGGGCCTTCGGCGAGACCTGAAGAAAATGGTGAGGACTCAGCCAGCAAGCACATTCTTAGAAGTCAGAGACCGGCAGCCTCTAGGCGAGTGGCACATGGATATGAGCAGGTGACGTCAGAAAATAAGATTATGAAAGCCCTGGAAGAACAAATAAAGTCTATTGATAGCCTGGTTTCAGCATTGGCGGGAATGTCAACAGCCACGATACCGGAAAAGGAATACTCAGCGCAGACATATGCAGAATGGTGTCGATGCAAGCGGAAGAATAGTATGCTTCAACTGTGGAAGCCCTGAGCATATGGTGAGAGAATGCCCTGCTGGACAGACCCGGTCACCACCTCACCAGACAGCAGTCAACTTTGCCACCACCACAGCGGCAAACTCCAGCCCCCTGCCGCAGTACGCCAAGCGACAGGAGGGGACAACAAAGGCTCAGCAAACATCTGCGAGAGAGGGATGAGTAGATGTCCTGTTGTCTTAGCTAATCTGGAGGGGGGGGGGGGGTGTTCGTGTGTCTTGTCTTACCGATTCTGGTTCTGAGGGCAGCACTATTACTGAGGAGTTCTTTATTGCTAATTTCAAGGGGCAGTCACTTTTGTCAACTAGTGGGTGGTTATCGCTTACAGGAGCAAATGGTTTGGAGATTCTGTATGTGGGCTATTTTGAGGTGGATGTTCAGGTTGTCGGTAAGGTCGTGCCTAGGAGAGGTATTCTGGTTGTGAAGGATCCAGTTGGTGTTGAGAGTAAGTTGCGAAAAAGACAGGTCCCAGGTCTCGTTGGTATGAATGTGTTGGGTCAGATAAGTGAGGTATTGGAGGGTGTCGGTGTGCATGGAAGTACAGGTGAGGTTGGATACGTGTGGTCGGAAGAGTTGCGCTCAGCTAAGCAGTGCATGAATTCGTCTACTCTGGGTTTGGTCACAGTCGCAGGGAGGAAAGATATGCAGATACCTGCAAGTTCAGAAACAACTTTGTTAGCCACAGGATATCAGGGCAAGATTGATGAGAGCACAATGGCAGTAGTTCAGCCGATAGCTGCACAACATTTACCCGGCATCACATTGGCCAACACTTAAGTGAGGCCGACCGCACTGTTTCCAGTAAGGGTCGCCAACCTCACTGATACGGACATCTGGCTGAAACCAAGAACGTCAATAGGGGTCTTGCACGCAGTGAGCGCAATTGAGACAGATGTGCAGTTTAGAAGGATAACCTTTAATGAAGAGATGGTGGTTCTTGGAGAGCCAGCTGCCCGGTAGTAGAAGAAAATGGGAGTAAGTCGTGCCCCGTGGACCTGTTGGAGCTCAACCTACCAGAAGACCAGAAGTCAAGCCTTGAGCAGCTGCTGACAAGACATGCTTAGGTGTTTGCAAAATCTGATGACGACTTAGGATATACTGAGACGGTCAAACACACCATCAGGACTACTGACGAGATACCCATCACCCAGCCTTATAGGAGACTTCCACCCAGCCAAAACCAAGAGGTGAAAGAACATATCCAGAAACTGCTTGACACCCAGGTCATAACAGCGAGCCAGAGCTCCTACGCCTCGCCTATCGTCGTGGTGAGAAAGAAGAATGGTTCGTTGCGTCTATGCGTGGATTACCGGAAATTGAACGCGAAGACTGTCCGAGACTCTTTCCCACTGCCGAGGATTAACGAGAGTTTGGACGCACTGAATGGTGCCAGGCTGTTTACCACACTCGACCTAGCTAGCGGTTTCAATCAAGTAGCAGTCAATGAAAAAGATAAGGCCAAGACGGCATTCATTACACCATTCGGCTTGTTTGACTGCAACCGGATGCCATTCGGTTTGAAGACCGCTCCAGCTAGTTTTCCCGGCTGATGTAGTGCTGTTTGAACAATCAAGTGTTCCAGATACTTCTCGTTTATCTTGATGACATCATCGTCTTCTCTAAGGCATATGAAGAACACCTGGAGAGGCTTGACAGGGTACTAACCAGACTCGCGCAACATGGCTTCAAAAGTAAACCACAGAAGTGTACATTTCTCCGTCACAGGGTCTCCTACCTTAAACATGTTGTGTCGGCGGAAGGTGTTGAAACTGATCCAGAGAAGGTTTCTGCAGTGAGTGAAGGAATGGGCGAGGCCACAAAGCTTGAAAGAACTCCTTTCGTTCTTGGGCTTTTGTTCGTATTACCGCCGCTTTGTGAAGGATTTCGCAAAGATTGCCGGCCTGCTGCACGAGCTACAGAACCGATGCTTACATGAGCTCAAGACTCGGAAGAAACTGCTTCCCCCCTTCCCAAAGCGTTGGACGTCGGAACACCAGAGTGTCTTTGATACGCTGAAGAGGCTTGTTACCTCTACACAAGTACTAGGCTATGCTGACTTCACCAAGCCGTTTGTCCTAGAAACTGACGCTAGCAATCAAGGCTTAGGAGCGGTTGTTTCACAGGGCAACATCCACTATGTGGCTCCCTTCGTATACCAAGGCAGAGCTGATTTCGCTGCAGAAGAGTGTTCCAGCAATTAACCCCTTCTTGAATTACTGGCAAAGGAACCAGAGACCCAGTGCAGCAGAGAGAAAGCGGTTTCCTGATAATAAGAGAGCATTCTTGAAGCAGTGGAACAAGTTGACTGCTCAAGATGGTTTGTTGTATCGGATGTCACACAATACTCAGCAGGAAGAAGTTAAGCAGCTAGTGTTCCCTGTACTTCTCCATGACAAAGTCCTAGAAAGTTTACGATAGATAGATAGCTTTATTAAAAGTAAAATCATTGCAGCCCCCGGGCCGGCTGAAATGCGACCTACTTTGACATTGGGCATCAAGGTTTAGAGCGTACTCTGTTGTTGGCAAGAAACCGATTTTATTGGCCTAGCATGTACTCTGACACTGAGAAGTGGATCAAATGATGTGAGCGCTGCATTCTTTCGAAGGTGCCACAGCCTAGGATCAGAACGCCGATGGAAAACCTGATAGCCACTCACCCTTTAGAGGTATTAGCAATTGATTTCACGTTCTTGGAACCATCCAGTGATGGGCGCGAAAATGTCCTGGTTATGACCCATGTCTTCACTAAATACACTTGTGCAGTACCAACCAAGGACCAACAGGCAGCACCCACGGCAAAGGTTCTTGTTAAAGAATGGTTTCATCATTATGGAGTTCCAAAGCGTATCCACTGAGATCAAGGCCGAAACTTTGAGAGCGAATTGGTGCAGGAACTTTGCAAGCTTGATGGAGTAACGAAGAGTAGAACGACACCCTACCATGCCGAAGGAAATGGCCTATGTGAGCGGTTTAACCGTACTCTACATGAACTCCTCCGGTCCCTACCTCCCAAGAAGAAAACGAGATGGGCAGAGTGTCTTCCAGAGTTGGTCTATCCTTACAACTGCACGCCATTTTCCTCAACTTGCTACAGCCCTTTCCTGTTGCTCTTTGGGAGAGAACCGGACCTTCTTGTTGACTTTATGCTGGAGGGTGGCTGCGAACGTCACATCCACCCTGGTCACCCTGGTCACCTGGTCACCTGGCAGCTCACCAAGTTCGCCTCAGGTACGCTTAGGAGAAAGCAGGGGGAGCATCTCCAACATGCATCGCAACAGCGGAAAGCCAACCATGCCCCACCACTCGGTGTTGGAGACGTGGTTTATTTGCGGAAACGAGTCCAGGGGAGGAACAAGAAACAGAATGCATGGGAACATCGAGCAGATGGTACGGAGCCTCCAAGGAGGGTTTCACAGAAGGGAGCTGCAGCTGTGTCCAGTTGGACTATCTCCTCCACAAGACGACCCAGAGTCTCCGGCTGAACAGTGTGCACATCAATACTCGTCAAGCATGGACACAGATGGTGAGTTCCTGTTTTTACTCAACCCCAGGCGGACATCAGCAGTTCCACAGCAACGCCCAGTACCATTACTGGAAAGTACTCCTCCGGTGACAGATCAAGCCTCTGCAGTTCAGGCTCTTGGCAGTGACTTAATTAGACTCGGTTACACTAGTTTCAGCGGTAAGTTGAATGCAGCTGTCTAGGTTTAGAATATCGTGAACTTCCGTCAATTTATCCTCATCATGAGGCCAGTTGATGTAACAATCATCCAGGACCCTTCTCCAGTTTGTATAAACATAATGGCCTATTTCTTATCCCATTTTGTTAGAGACCTGGCTGTACGAAAATGGTTCCCAGTTATGCAACTCTTGTTCTTGGATATTTGGAGAACTTTTTTTACTTTTTTTTTTGCTTTACCTGAAGAGCCGCAACAGTGGTGAAACGCGTAGCCAAAAGCAAAGAAAAAGAAGGCTTTCGTTTGTCATTGTTTTTAGTATATATATATATATATATATATATATATATATATATATATATATATATATATATATATACATGTAAAGATATCTATAGCTGGATTTTTTAAAACCGTACTCCCGAAATTCATCTTAACAGCCAAAATGACTTTTTTCTTAAACAACTTACTGAAGCACTCCTTCGCCCTCTAGCCTTTTACCACTGCTGACTACAGAAAAACAATTCATTACTGCACTTTCTTAAGCTCTCTTCTCTCAGTTGCTCAAGCTCATGCTTGACTCTCTGTAACTGGGAGTGTAGGCATACAATAATATTGGCAGGTGGAACAGAACAAAATTATTAAGTTTAGCGTCAGAGCTGACAACTATACCAACCCCTTCATAATACAATTTTAAGCATCTGCTACGGGAATTAAAAGTTCACTTTAATTGAAAAAAGTTGTATGAACTTTTGATCTTGTACTAGACATACAATAATATTCACTGACTGGTCTAAACAGAATAACAAAAATCAGAGTCCTAGCTTAAGTACACACTCATATCTTGTCTACCCACCCGGCGCTCCCGAAAATACCGAAAAAAAAAAGAAATCCCCCTCCCCCCGACCTTCTGAATTTCATCCCGAGTGACCCGTGACGCATTCTTTTCCCACATTCACAACTAAACTGTTGTTCAGTTCGCAATATTACTATGATCACATACTCGTAAATGCTCAGGGACTGAATTCAATTTCTTTGCACAACTTTGTCCAGGGATGGAGCTACTTTGACCCTTCCCCCCCCCCCCCCCTTACTCGACAGATTTAACGGGCACCGTGAAGTACACCCCTTCACTAGCAAACCCAGTCCTCTGGCTGGAGGTACAACCCCTGTTTGACAGAAAGCCCCCTAGCAAATCTCGGCCACAATAGCCAGAAAGCCAGCAAAGCTGACTTTCTGTATCTGACTTTTGCGCCAGTTTTGGTCATGTTTTCAAAAATCCAGCTATATATATATAGGATAGGTATGTTAGAGATGTGTTCAATTGAGTGTTGAAAGTAATGCTGTGTTTGCTTTGGTTTTGATCTTCTACGCTCTATGAAGCACACGACACTTTCTTGACCAATCAGACGTAAATCCAAAACCAATCATGACTCGCTCACACGCATTTTCTTGCACTTAACGCTCATTACTTGTATTTTATTACTTCAATTTCTGGTTCATCATTTTGTGTTTTGTTCCGACATTCATTTGAAAACCGCTCTAACAGGGCAGACTTACGAATCGAAAGCGATTCTCTCAAATCGTTTCTTCAAACAGTGATGTGGAACAACCCCTACGGATAGTCCAATTTTATCCAAGCCCGCCGATTAAAAATACTAAGATGCATGTATACCTTGTGAGTCTCAATCTGAAGTAAAACTAATACAGATGCGTCTTTTGTCGATTTATCCAGCCGAACTCGACGCTGGACTACTTAGCAACTAACAAGGATTAGGAAAGAATGTTAATGGTGTAGCATTTCAAAAAACTGAGGGAAGATGTAACACAGGCTGTCTGACTAAACATATAATTCAATATTGTAGACTGAATTGCGATTACACAGAACATTTAGTATTAAGGTTGATGAAGTCTTTTTTGCTACAGTTCGATTGATTGGTGGAGGTAATGTGGTTTCTCATGGCCGAGTTGAAGTATATAACAGGGGAATCTGGGAAGCAGTCTGTAGCGACGAATGGGATTTAAAAGACGCCAACGTAGTTTGCCGTCAACTTGGATTTGAAGGCGCTTTAACAGAAACAAAGCTTGGAGCTTTTGGGAGAGAAACAGAAGGCAGATGGAGAGATGGTGTACGATGTACAGGTAATGAGAGTTCTTTTTCAGAGTGTGATTAAGATGGCTGGACATGTTTTGAGGATGCTGCTGGTGTAGTGTACACACCATGTAATTCTTCAATTCACAGAAAGGATTACAGTGATTGGAATTAAAGTTAAACCACCACAAATAGAAATACCATACTCTCTCGAATAGTAGCCGGAACCGATTAAAACTTTTAACGTGCTTTAAACGAGGGACAGATGTTATAGGTAGATGTAAGTAAATATGTTGATATGGTCATCAAAAGACCAGAAAAAGACAGCTAGATCGGTGGCGCATATTGACATTTTAACTCTCACGTTCCAGGAGTTCGCTTTGTGGGAGAAAAGACTTCCCGGAAAGGTCTGGTTCAAGTTTATTACAACAAGACCTGGGGTTGGGTGTGTGCTGATCAGTGGAACAAACAAAATGCTGATGTGGCTTGCCGAATGATGGGATTCAATGGATCGTTGTCAACAGGCTTTGAAATTAAAAATAGTAAGGAAGCAAGCATCACCTCATGGATGAACAGTTTGCAATGCACTGGAAAGGAAAGTTCTCTGTTGTCTTGTGTCCATAATAAACAAAGATCACGTGAATGTGCAAATGGCAAAATAGCCTGGGCCACGTGCAAAGAACGAAAAGGTGAAAAATCTTCAAACAGAAGTTTACCAAATGATTTTACCGCAATGATTTGATTTAGCCTCCGGTGCACTAATTTAACCCTATTCAGACCGGTTTTTTTTCTTTCCTTGAACCGGAAGGGGGAAGGGGGGAATAGGAAAGTAAACTGCAGGCGTTTCAGACATTCTCTAGTGACACTACCGACGGCCGCCTCTCAGTAATATAGGTTACGAACTCTTATTTATAGTTTCCGTGTTGTCTAACAAGTAAGTAATTTAAAACAAACATATTTACCTTTGGTAAATTGTAGTGATTTCTGAAAGTTAGCGTTTGGTCGAGAGGCATGCAGTTACTTTTAGCACTAGTCAATGACGATCCCGATTATAATTTCTCAAACTCGCCTTCGCCACACAAACATATACTTACAAGTTTCGAAAAACTGAGAAGAAAAACAAGAGGAAAAGAACCAGAGGATAAGAAATGCCTATTTAGAGAAATTCTATCAAAACATTTTCATATTTCTGTCTCTAAGTTATGTTTCTGGTGTTTCTTTTGGCTTTCTTAAGTCTCGGTGACCAGCGGTGTCACGCCATTGTTTACAATGCGAAAGCCATATTTTTGACAAAATAGGGATTGAATTCGAGGCCCTGCGAGTCACATAAAGCAACTTACCCATAGATTTACTTTAATATTCTCATAAAGCAGTATATAAGTAAGCCACAGAAAGTCATTTCATAAAATTCTAAGTTATCGCCTATAGCTTAAATTTGCTATATTTAAAAGTTAAAATTTGGTTGCAAAAAACTCTCAATCATAGCGTGTTGTTCTAGATCTGTTTCCGGCATAAAAGTAACTTAGATTTTATAAATTTCTTTGTTAATCAGTACGATAAGACTTAGGAAAGCCACGCGTGTTATTTGAAGTTTCGTATCTAGTTCTGGTTTGATATGCAAACCGATCAAATTGTAGGAAAATTGCATCTCAACGGAAGTGGACTTTGAGCTCAACTGGGGAAAATGGTTTTTCACGATAGGCTGCCGTATTTGGAAAAATTAACTACAGCCCGTTTAGTTTCTCACTAGGACATATCTATAAGCAAAATATGAGAGAAAGCGATTTTTCCATTTGTGTCACTGCTAGGTCAATAGTTGTGGAAAGTCGCTCATAAGGGGCTGTGTAATAGCTATCAGAAGGGGAGGGGGGTACTGAAATGAGTGGAACGCGACATAAAGTTAACTTAAACTCCCCTGTACGAAGGCTAAAATAGCTTCTTAACCCCCCTTTTTTTGAAGCTGATAGCTAAGGTACAACCTCTCCCCCCCTCTCCCCCCTCTCCACCCCGACCCCCATTTCCGTCCAGCCTTATAACACATTAGGTCATACAAAAACCATAGCAGAAACAACGGACTGAACTTGAGCTTTACATATTTACTTGTCTGAAATCTTCGTCTGGGACAAACAGGACCAAAAAGCTCTGCTCGATGTAAAAATTAAGGTCTTATATGCAGGTTTTTACTGTAACCAGCTGCAATTGCCTTTCTTGTATTTTCCCTATATTTAACACAACGATAAAAATGAATTGGTGATAAATGTTCGTTGAAAATTAGATATCACTTCTACTTCTTACCATTGAGTAATTTAGACTTTGTCCCGCCCCCTCTCTCAGTGTATTACCTTACACTTTCCCCCCTTCCGTTTTACGCCCCTCTAATAATTATTGCACAGTCCCTGAGTATCCAATACTTGCAAATAAAATGATTCTAATCGAGTCTTACACTAATAAAGGGATTTTTTCCTTAGATTTTCAGCCGCCGGATGACCTATTCACCGTTCCCTCAACAGCAGAAATAAATATCATAACAGGCCTGAGCGGTGTGTCACCTTCATTTGCGAAAGCATCAAAGCCAAGTTAGTATATACATTCAGAATATTAGCTGCAGTTTACGCGCCATTGGATCTGAGCGTGTATTGCTTTTGAGGACTAGAAAAACTGCTGAACGCACTCGTGCGTCCACTAGCAGTTTTTCTAGACCACAAGCTTGCATTATTTTCGGAGAAAACATGGAATACCATCTTCTATTTGATAAACATCCATATAGTATATTTCAGTGATAATATTTGGATGTACCACAGACAGCTCGTATCAATTTTTCGGTCAGTGATGTAAGCTCCTTGAATGAAAGCGCACTTCCTGATGAAAAGAGTATTTCTTTCACTGTACTTCTGCAGCTTATAATATGAATTTTGAAAGACACTATTTAGTATTTCTGAGCTGTTTATTGTTAATATTTCCTTCATAAGATTCTTCATCTTCATCCTCCTTTTTAGCCGATGGCGTCAATGACGTCATACGCTCATGTTAGAGCCTAACAGATCGACGCTGGTCACTGAATGCTGATGGCTGTTGCCTAAATGAAGCCCACGGTGGGGGGACTGTGGGAGATTTTGAGTAGGGTTGTGCCGCCGGGACTCTGAAACCCTGTCCCTGTACCAGAGACAGTGCACATACCCCTATAGCATGTAAATGAGGGAAAACTTTCCCGGGCTTTGAGGTGTTTGCACTCGATGTCAAACAGCTGAGAAATATTTCATTTTGTTATGAATGCACTATTTTGTGAATTGAGCTTTGACAGGACTTCATTTGCGTTGCAGTGCCGCGTTTACACTAATTTCCGTAATAAGCACATCAGAGACGGACTCAGGGCCCCAGTGAATGCAATTAGACTTATCCCGTGAATTTCCATGCGTACGAAGCTTGTTTCTGTTTTCGTTTTTCAATTTCCTAGTCGAACTATTCCTTTTTGTAGGCGAACGTTTTGATTTCCAACCAATTTGCCGAGTCAATTCGAATACGAGACAATTGTCTACTAAGACTGGCAAGCGAGCAGGTTTGACAAAGGTAGCTGAATTTAAACATTTCCCGGTACTACTCGAAAGCAATTTTAACGCACTTTATTTATTTGGCTATAAGCCTGTTGCTAAAAACGAAACAATCGTGGAAATTAATTAACAGTGCACGTGACAAAGTGAATGCAAACAAATGGGCAGCTTTGGTCGCTACGCTTGAAGTTTGAGGGAGACGCAGATAAAAATAAATTAATATAGCTAACCTGGCTACAAGGCGAGAAAGACATTTATATGACGATTTTCTATCACTTAAGCTTAAGTTCTCAGCTATATTGAGCGGAATTTTATGCTACGGGAACATTTAATACGCTAATAAGATTATTTCAATCGTTTTTATAAACGCTAGTTTTAACGTTCCGATTTTAAATGAATATTTGTGGATACAGGAGACGAAAAATTGATGAAACCCTCCTATTTTAACAGACAGGTAACAGTACCAATACGTGGAAGGTCTTTGTGCATATGGAAAAACGTACGTGATGGACCACTAGTCGAGACGTTTAATTTACAAAGTGAAAAGAATCACGTGTCACGCTAGTCATGCGGAACGTAACAAAACCCTATTGAAAGTCGACCGTCCCTGAAAACGTATTGGAGATTTACCGGTGAAAGTAAGAAAACAAAAGGGTTCAAAGGCAGATTAAATTTCATTTTCTGAAGTAACGTTATTAACTCTCATCTGCTCATCGTCTTCATGACGTATGCAATATTTTTTGACAGCAAATTTAAGTAATATTTGTTTTAGTTAGTTATTCAAGATTGCTATGACCACCTGCTATTTATGGCGTCATGTCTCGTAACCATGGCAACCAATCCTCACCAATCTTGCGTCAAAATGTGTCCAAGGGATATGCGTACAGCTACTTACAACGGCAGGTGCTGAAGAAAAAGTCCTCTTGTGCGTCCGAGGGTTAAAAGCACTGAAACTGTCAGAGGCAGACGTAACCAAAAAAAATCCAAGATGGCAGTTCTAAGATGGTCGCCGTTGAAGACATGAAGTAAATCTCTCGTCATATGACGTTATTGGTTCATGTGGCGAACCTCTGAGGAAACGTTTTGGACGTATTATCTCCTCTTTAGTTTCTTAGTCATAGCTATAACTTGACGTGAAACTCATTGTTTATTGCAACGCAAATGAAAAGTAGTTGTTTTCAACGAATGCGCTACATAATTTCTGCACTATTGCTACTACTTCCACTATTACAATTAATATATATCTGACCGGATTTGATAAAACATACCTACAGAAATTTTTGTTGATCTTGAGTTCTTCATGCAAATGAAAAGAACAGAGTGTTAGGCTGTTCAGGCTTCTTTTTTTATCCCGAACACCCCCCTCCCCCCTCCTCCCCCCTCCCTCCCTCCCAAGGAAGTGTTTTCTATCATTCTGGCCCATTCTCTCTCTCTCTCCCACGTGTGTTAGCGACATTTTTGAATTGGCGCTGTCTGCGCTCAGATTGAAATGAATAGATCCAGATTTTCAGTTGGCTGCCTTGAGCAAAGTTTTCCTGAAGGCATCATAAAGCCTAGTGATGGAAAAAGTCTTACGATTTGCTGGTAATGTGTCGACTAATATCTTACCTGCAGTTTGTTTTGCTTTTTGAACTTAACGGGCCTTTGACTCCGGTCCATTTGCAGGGATTGATATTGTGGGCTTTGCTCGAGATGGTAACAAGTCTTTGGCCTCGAAAAGTAGGTCTTAGGGATCTTTTCTAAGCGGACAGAGCAAAATTGGACTTGAATTTTGACCTGGCCAAAGACTTAGAAAAATTCTTGTCAAAGGCGGCGGTGTAAAAGTGTCTTCGTGAGAATTTTTCTCAACATCTGGGACCTCAACTAGAATGGTGAGCCGAGAAAGAGATTTTGAAGAGATTTGCCTCGAAAAAGCGTGAGTTTAAATAGTTTGTCGTTTTGTTTTCGTTTTTGCCGCTAGAGGGAAGTTAGTTGATGGATTCGATGCTTTTAAAGTGTCGATTTGTGTCATTTCCGCTCAAGAGTTGACGTAACATTTACCAGACGTGTGACTAAATTTTAGTAGGATGCATTTATGTTTGATTATTTGGTACAGTGAAAAATGTAGGAATTCGATCAAGTCTCGATTGAAACCGCTGTTTCACTTTGCTTAAGGTTAGTTGTCCGTAGAAAGATAAATTGTAACTCGAAAGGGTCGGATTTTGAGTGAGATTTGGCACTTTGCAGCCCACCTTCTCAAGAGATCAGAGATACTGATTAATATCCTAGTCTGTCAAAAATGTATGTCACTTCCAGTTACATTACAAATTAAACAGGTTTCTTTCCAAACATTTACTCGATTTAGAATTGTCATAATTAGCCCTAATTTAGGGCTGCCTATTGATAAGCAGAGGCTTTAGATGAAGAAAGTTGGAAACTGTCTTGAATTTTGTATAGGTATGTTTTTTTGTAAAATCAGTCAGATATATATATATATATATACATATATATATATATATATATATATATATATATATATGTATATATATATATATATATGTATATATATATACATATATATATATATATATATATATATATATATATATACAGAGAGAGAGAGAGAGAGAGATTACTTCATAGAAAGTGCGACGTAAGGGTTTTTATTCACAATAAACATAGCTCTCAAATCAGTTTTATTTTTCTCTCTCTACACCATAACGGCTTTTATTAAAAACTGGGCTAGGTATATAGAGATTACTCCATGGAAAATGCGCGCGTACGATTTTTATTCACGAGTTGACTAGTATCAGAAAACGAACGAGTGAGCGCAGCGAACGAGTGAGTTTTCTGATACAACTCAACGAGTGAATAAAAAATCGTACAAAGCATTTTCCATGGTGTAATTTGTTTATTTTATAGATACTGAGATTTTTGAAAAGCCAAATTTTGTCAATCTTACGCGCATGTTTAGGGAACCCATTCAACTGCAATGTATGCGTGTAAAACTAGAATAACTAAAACATCAGTTTCTCTTTCAAAATCAAATATTTAATGAAGTAACACAAGAAATAAAACGTCAGTTTATACCTTCACAACTTTTATAAACATTTTTCAGTTGAAAAGAAAAAAACCTGACTGAGGCTTATAAGTTCAAATTTAATGTTTGTAAATCAGATATTATAAAACAGCGGTATACGCTGAATAACACAACGACAACGCAAGCGAACTATTACCAAATCAGTATAATACAACAAAGTCAAGAAAACTGTATGCAAAAGCCTACAGTGTCTTAGTCATCATCTGAATCGCTAGAGACTCTGATTCTTTTCCATTGTCGCTTTTCCGAGGGAGGAGGAAGCGGTGGCGATTGATTCACAGTGTTGATGGTCACAGAAAACTGTCCTCCATGAATGACTGCACCCGAGAATAAAGCCATAGACTGTTGGCCAGGGTTACTGAAGCGACAGGCTCCTTCTGGTCGAAATACAGCTGAAGTTGACGGAGTTACAGTCGGAGTGAATGGAGTGATGCTTGAACACTCACTAGAAATGTTTGCCAGTACATTTGACATATGCATTTGTTGTTTTGTGTTGAGGTGACTGTAGTTTTCAATACTTTTCAGGTTTTTGTGGCCGGAGAGCTGTGCGATTTGTGTCGGTGGCACATTATTTTCACTGAGGGTTTGAATCTCTATTTTCCTAGCGCTGTGATTGCGGAGTTTATCGTTCTGAAGACCCGCTTTCTTTGACATTTCTTTCATAAGACCCCCGAGTTTGTTGATGCCGACCGCGTTGCATTTGAACCAGCACTTTTCAGAATTCGAAGGTTTGGATTTCATCGATACGTTGTTAACTGCAATGTAAAACGGAGCGTCGGGATCTTTCATTTTTTCCGGTCTTTTCTGAACAAAAAGTTTGTAAACTGCTACCGGATCGTTTTCGCTACCATCAGTTGAAAACATTTTTGGTGCGAACGGTCTCACATCGCGGTGGTCGGCGCCAGTTCTTGTTTTCGTTTGGTGCTCGTTGAACTCCAAGTATTCAACACCCTGGTCTGTTTTGCACAACTTAACATCGCCCCAGCGCATATCGTGGTGCTCTTTTACTCCTCGAAGCCCAAAATGGAGGCTGTTGTTCAGCCACAGGGTGTTTAAAATGGCTTCAGGACTTGATACACCGAGGAGGCCTTTGTCGAAGAGAAGTTTTATTTCATCCTCTGTTAGAGCCACCGATGCATTAGGCTTGTTTCCTCTTCCCTGTTTCTTGAGCTCTTTCTGTTTAGACTGGAGTGTTTTTCTTAACTTTTCAAATGCTAGGTCATTGATGATGCCAACTGGATAGGACTTTCTTTTAAGGTGCCTTTCAAAACTCGCTACCATCCCTCGGAGCGAAGACGGCTTGTATTCTTGCCCTTCCTTTGTGCGGACGCTTAATATGAATTCGCTGAGAAGTTCATTCAACTCAACAGGAGGAATTTCTGCTATCTCGCGTGTTTCTCCTTTTGTTTGAAGGAACACTGTCAACAAAGCAACCTCTCGTTTTGTTTTTTTCACCGTGTTGGGGTTTTCATGCTCTTCAATAAACGACTCAATTGTGTCGTCTAAAGACACAAACCTTGAAGCAGTTGCCTCCGCCATGTCGCTGAGACGAAAATGGACGACAATCGAAATCGCGATGCGATGTTGTTCACTAGTGAGTTTTCGTCGTTCGCGTTTGTGATTGGACGAACGACGTTTTTTCACTAGTGAGTTTTCATCGTTCGCGTTTCCTATTGGCTAATGCATTTTACGTATCATTTTTACGTTATCTTTTTTACGTGAGGAAATCTCAGTATCTATGATATAAATTGGATTTCTAGCATTTTGATTGGCTGAACGGAGCTAGGCTATCAGCTCATATACCTGCTGTGACCAAATATGGTCAATGAACACTCAACAACAAGTGAGCTGAGAGTTTTTTTTTCCCGTGAGCAACCCAGCGAGAAAAATGGACGAGAAAAATCACTTTAGAGCGAATTTCAGTTAAACAGAAATTCCAACAGCGTCACTGACACACAAATCAAAATTCTCCCGGAGTGCCTGACACCTTAGGACGACAAGAAACTGTGTACAGATAGAAATTTAAGCATTTTGCATTGTGTTTATCATTAACATTTTACAAACGGTAAGTTTTGTTAGGAAGGCTTTCTATTTCGAAATATCAAGACAAGACATAAAATAAAATAAAAATGGGAGAGAAGCATTTAATAAAAACTGTCACACATTCACGACGAGTCAGTACAGAAATCGAGAAGCAATCTAAACAACTACTGAACAAACTACCAAGAAGGAAGGAAGGGCGACATTTTTTGGGCTATACCACGCAAATTTGACACTGGCTTACCTGCACTCGTTGTATAGCTCTGTGTTCCAAAAGCTCCAAATGTTTAGTTACAAATCGGATGCCACGTAAAACGAGTTGAATCGCTTTCCCAGTCGTTTGAGTGTTGTTTTTACCATTCCGTCGGCAACCTCTAAACTGAGAAGAACTGCGTTTTGCGCTTTGCGTTTAACAAACTGAGGTTGTGAACTCTGACGTTCCTCAAAACAGTGATCTTGTTTCTGAGCTGCATAGAAATTGCCTGTTCAAGTTCAAATTCTGTCTTCAGTTCGATGAAACAGGCACATGTCGACACATGATGGCGCCGTTGTGCGAACGGATTACAAACTTGTTCAGTTCAACTCCCACAGCTAATATGGTAAAATCGTACAGCTTCAATCAGCTTTGAACGATAATTTCAACGATGTTTCAAGAAAAGTCAAACACGTAACACATTTCAGAGCCAATAATTTCTCCCCAACAATAATTTTTCCCCAAAACTTGTGCCACTTCGTTCACATCGGAGCAGTTTCATTGATTCATTCAGCTTTGGAAAGAAACGCTGCAACACTTCGCAAAGTTTTGGCGCCTTTTTCGCTCAGTCATGTGACCGATTCTTATTTCCTTTTTCTCTCGTTTCTCATTTTTTTCTTCCTTTCTTTATTTTATAACAATTACAGTGGTTGAGTTTTTAATAAAACAATTATTCTACTCGGGCTTGCTGCATATCGAATGATTATAACCAACTCGGCGCTACGCGCCTCGTTGGTTATCTATCATTCGATATCCAGCGCGCCCTCGTAGAATAATTGTTAAATATACGCAAACAGCTCAAGACTGATCTAAATGACCGGGAGTAATAAAAACCGGCTTTAAATCCGGAATAAAGTTGAGATATTAAGATCCTTTTATAAAAATAAAAAATACGCATGAAATTCGCAAATACAAAAAGCAGTATCTTTTCCCTTGTCCCTAATCACTGTCTGATTCAATCATGTAATGGTGGCGCTTCGCACTGTGCAAAGAAAAATGTCGGCTTACACCGTTTATCGAAATGTTAAATGTTCCTCTTTGTATGTTGGCCCCTTGGAAAAGAGATATTGCTCGCTGAGGCGATTGCTGGCTTCCCGTCGACAAACTGACTTCCTCGGTTTCTTGAATGGCCAGCGATCCTGAAGCTGAAGTGCTAGCACTCATGATGTTGGATATATCCCGCTGCTGTTTTTCCGAAAGTGAGCTGTAATTATTGAGGCTCTGAACGTTTTTATGTCCAGAGATTTGCATAATATGAGTTGGAGGTACCTCGTGGTCGTTCAGCTTCTGGATCATTCGCTTCCGGGCACTGTGGTTGGTCAGGTTTTCTGCATTCAAACCAGCTTTTTCAGCCATGGTTTTCATGAGTGAATTTAATTTGTTGGAGCCTACCGGTGCTGCCTTGAACCAGGGTTTTGAGGAATTGGCCAGTCTGGTGTAGTTTATGGCCAAGTAAAACGGGCTGTCGTCTGACTTCATTTGCTCTGGTCTTTTGGAAGCAAACAGGTGATAGGCTTGTACAGGATCTCTGTCACTGCCTGGGACAGAAAGCATTTTTGATTTAACTGGCGAATATCTTTGGGTTCGGTGCCGGTTCTTGTTTTTGTTTGTTGCTCGAAATATTCGAGAAATTCGACTCCATCTGCACTGGTTTCTAGTTGAATGTCGCCCCACTTCATACCTCTATGCTCTTGGCATCCTCTCAGGCCAAAGTGCTGGGTGTTGTGCAACCATAAAGTGTTTAATAAGGACTCCGGAGACGAAAGACCTAAAAGGTTTTTGCCGTAAAGAATATCGACCTCGTCGTCAGTCACAGAGGGAGCAGCTTTTGACTTGTTTCCTTTGCCAGCCTTTTTCAATTCCTTCTGCTTTGCAACTAGTGTTTCTCTGTTTTTTCTGAACTCCTGTCCGTCTATGATGGCTGTGGGATAGCCCTTCTTTCGTAAATAGCGGTCGAAACTTGAAATGAACGACCTCAATGTTGTTGGCTCGTATTCTCCTCCGTCTTTTTTTTTTTAACTTCCACGATAAATGCACACAGTACTTCATAGAGCTCCTTCGCTTCCAAGTTTTCAATCTCTTTATCCACTTCTTTCGCTCTTAAAAATTATTTGAGCAAGGAGACGTCTCTGTTTGTTTTACTCAACGTATTTTTTTTTTATTGCTCCTCAATAAACTCATCTAACGGCAATTCCAGAGGAACAAAACGTGAAGCCGAAGTCGTGTTTTCGAAACACAAACTTCGAGCTGGCGCTGTTTTTGAAACCGCGCGCCTCGGTAGCTTTTTGAGTGCTTTGCTCTGATTGGCTAGGTGACTCCAGTCTAGATGCTGACTGGTTATATTTTTCACATGTGAAGAAATTAAAGCTGTACGCGAAGCTGATTAGACGTATCGCTTTCTTCACATGTGAAACATGGCAAATACAGAATTCTATTTCAAAGGTTTACGGTATAAAATTCTCGCTATATTTATAATTAATAAATAAATATATATATATATATATATAACTGCAGACAGTACTGTTTCGGCCTTCTGGGCCTCATCAGTGCAGTGCTAATGCTGGAGTTGAGGTTAGCGGCTAATAGCCACCTCAGACGATCCCACATACATATATATACACACACATTTATATATATATACACCCGTTTTCAAAGAAATAAAGTGCGAGTTGAAAAATATATATACATATATATTTATTCTTCTGTTTTCGCGATGTGAAGACAAAAGATAAATACGTATATATTTATTTTTCAAGACGCGATTTTTTGAAAACGGGTGTATATATATTACTTCATGGTTGGCGAGCGCGTACGATTTTTATTCACAACTCGTGAATAAACATCGTACAAGCAAACCACCCATGAAGTAAATTGTTTATTGTATAAGTATTGAGATCTTACAACAGTTGCTTTTCAAGAAGAGTTAACACCATTGCGTAAACAAGTCACGTAAATATTAATGCACGTTTCGTCTTCATTTACAACAATCAAAATCTTAAGCTGGAGTATACTTAAGAATTTTGTCAGGTGATTGCTTTTAAACATTGTAATAAGGAAACCAAAAAACGGTTTACAACCACTTAATTCACAGCAAATCACTCTTCTAACACGCCTCGTGAAAATTATAAAGCTGAAGCCGTTTAAAAACTTCATCAATACAAACTAACTTATTCAGGACTTACCGATGTTTTCAAAATCAGAGATCCAATGCCACTGAGTCCCGTTTACGGTGAAGGACAATTTCCATTCAGATGAAAAGTTTATGAATAACTTATGTTACTCAACCCAAAGTTAAATTAACAATATAAATAACAACAGCAAATCATAGTTTGCTGGCCATTTTTCTGTACACGAAGCCGAAGCTGAGATGAATGAACTGGTGGCGCCGTCGCTGATTTTTTTCTTGCAGTCTCAACCCCCCGGGGGGGACGGGGGGGTATTTGGCTCAATTTTTGCTGGGTATGTGCCGCTGGCCTCTCCGAAACCCTACCCCATTATAATCTATTCTGTAACCAATTATAGACCCCATGTTAGTCACTTCTGGGCAAATATACCCCAAATCCCTACTTGCCGGAATTTACTTACCCCTGAAATCCCGCAAATGTGCGACCCCATTCTAGTAACTCTATTAGGTCCTATTGAAAATGGAACCCCATTATAGTCAATCCAGCCCTGAAAATGCGACCCCATGCAGCAGCACATCCCCATTAGCCTATTACTAGGAAGTACACCCCCTGGGGTCTCAACAGGCGTGGCAGCAGTTTTCATTTCTCCCGTCGTACACGAATAGCGGTTAGTCTTCCCACTGTTTAACGAATTAATATTTCTTTGAATCTTTGAATCTTTGAATTGTCCGCCGACGAAATGCTTGTGTTGTAGTCGTAAACTTGAAATGTTTACCGCAGTTTGTAGTCGTAAACTTGAAATGTTTACGGGGTCATTCTGGGCTTCTCAGTTAATCCAAGTCCTTTCGTTGTTTAGAGCCACATCTTTTGTATCTTTTACCTCTTTGTACAACGAGGCAAGCTTGTATTTAGGAAATCGCAATTCTGTTTTTTTTTAAGCCGTACATCGACTCCGGCAAAGCTATGAACAAACTGCAGTGGCGGGAAAAACCAATACGATTTTCTTCACTGTTGAAAAATTGCGTATCAGGCTTCTGATTAGACATACGATATTTTCTCACTCGTGAAAAAAATGAATTGAAGGCTTGACATCCGCTATTAAGAGGCCCTGACTGTAAATATCGAGAATCGGTGGACAAGCTCAAAAAATCGAAAATCCTGATAACTTGCCAGAAGAACACTTTTGGGGTGCTATCTTCGAAAATATTACATAAACCTTCTGGAATTCTATTGTTTTCGAGAAATTGGGAAAAAAACGGTTTTGCTTAATTAATTATGCAAAAATCAGGTTTAAAATGAAACAAATTGAATGCGCTTGCTTGTAAACAACTTGCAACGCCAGAAAACAAGTTTAATTTTAAATGATAGCAATACCCTTCAATACCCTTCTACTTTCTATCAATGGGAATTGCATGGAGTTTTGCTTTATTTATTTGGTTTGGTGGTTCTTTGAAATAAAGCCATTTTGCGCACTTCGGAAAAAGGCAAAAATTGGTAAACTTTAGAGGCTTAAAATGGGTCTTGGTATGTCTAATATCGAATTGAAATAAACACCGTGATAAAGTTTGGCCCTACTTCTATTATAATATGGAATAAAAAATCTGGGCAATTCAGGCTCGCGCTGACAAAAACACAAATTCGCGAACCAGTGTTGCCAAAATTTGCATAATTTGGATAATAGAAAAAAAAAACTGTAATAGAAGGACGACTTGAAATATGACAAATCGTTTACCGTACCTATTTTCGGATGGTCTTTCTACTAGATGATGCATTCGCTGATATCTTCATTTATCTTTCTGAAGAACTATGAACAATTTTGGAAAATTGTTGGTGAAACTAGAGTGCAGTGGGTTATCATATTTTGTCAGATGTCTATACTCTGCAGCACCAATGGCCTTTCTTTGTTATTTCCAGTTTTTTGGGGGGAAAATACCAATGTTCTCGAAAATCCAAACGGTTTCTTATAAAAATCATTAAGAGCGCCTGTCTGTAAAAATCAGACAAAATCAAAATTCGGCGGCAAGGGTGGAAAATTCGATTTCTTTCATATTTTAATGTTAGATAGGTTAGGGTATATCTAAAAAATCACTGGATACTTTTTTTGGCAAAATATCCTTTTATTTCAAAGAAAAATGCAAATAACGAACTTCCGTTAAAATCGCCATTTGAAGCAGTAAATTATGACATCAATTTGAGGCGTTCGCGTGCAAAAACAAATCCCTCTGTCGTCTTTTAAACACTCAATTTTACTTTTGCAATCTCTCAAGAGCTTCAAAACTGATTTTGGTAGAAACTGCGTTGTTCTTTGTGTTTGAAATAATTTAATTTTGAAAGTATACATTTCTCATCAGGAAAAGTACTTCGTGAATTAAATTATTTTTCACCATGTGCTAAACCTTCAAATCGATTCAGCTTCTGGCTGTTGAATTAAGAAAAGATGTTCTCAGGATTGCTGCAAAAATTTCTTTGGGCAAATGATTGAGAGCGACGCGAGAGCTTTTCAAAGTTCGTTAAAATGCAGGTTGTTTGACCCTTCTTGGCAACATTCCATTAGCGAGTCACGCACATATTTTAATGTGTTTCGACCCACATGAGATCGAAAACGTCAAACAGAAAAACAGTTCGAAATGCTCTTACCTCATTTGCTGTAGAGGACAGGTCCAGAGGCCATTTCCGAGTGATTCTCTTGCCGTTCGACGTATTTTGGTCCTGTTGATGACATCCAATGAACACCGCCAACTGGGTCAGTGTATTGTAAACGGTCGAATAGCTCAACAACAACCTTTCTTCCAAAAGGTTCGACATCTTTCTACACTGTGACATCTTACTCAAAGGTTCAGTTGCTGGTCAGTGTTGCTTAGTTGGCAATACACAAAAAGGTTTTTTATCATCACATGTCGCCGCTAACGTGGCCAGAGTTCTATTTAGAGCCGCGTCACGCAATGCAAATCATCGGAATGGACATTTTACTAGAGGGTAGGGGAAGGGCAAAATCTGCTCGGATTCTTTTTAAACGGCTCAGGGTTCGAGAAATGGGAGGAACTAGTAATGGACCAAACAAACGAAACAAAATTAGTGCTACATTTAGGCACCTCAATCTCCCGTGCCAGAATGCAGAAAAAGTAGTCACCCCTCGGCGTGAGTTGTAGGCATGCAAATAACAATGTTCGAACACGAAAATTACCTAAAAAGGGTACGTGTACTAGCTTAAGTTAAAAACCTCTTCAAAACGTCGAGTCCAGAACATTAAAATCGTTTTTATCAGGGAAATTGCGATGTGACTAACTAGTTTGTGCTTATTGTTTTGGCTTAGAGGGGGGACCTCGGACTTTTTTTTTTCACAAATTGCTTCATTACACAGAAGACAGTTGTTGTTGGTTCCATTTTCTTGTTGTCGGAGTTTGTGGTTACAACACCAGACGAATCAAAAGCTTGAAAACAATTGTTCCCTTACTTTCATGCACCAAGAATACCCAGGCCCGTAGAAGGGGGAGGGGGGCGGCTCGAGTCCCCGGAAGTTTTGGAAGTTGAAAAAACATTACAATAAATGAGCCAAAAAATATAGAATTAAGACGAATAAATATGCAACGATTAGTCTTAAATGCTGATGCTAAAAGTTCCTTTTATTATTTTACAACCTTTAACAGGGTTTGACATCTGTTGAGTCACTAGCCACCGGGCAAGTGGGCTTCGGAAATCTAGTAGCCCACCGCAGATTTCAGTCGCCCAGGTTCCTTACCAATGTCTTTCTTCACCCGTATCACCTTGACCCTGGCAGTATAGCTTTACTGTGAAGGACCTTAATGCCTTTAATAGCTAAGCGACTGCTGTGTATTTGCTGCAAGCTTTAAGCTCATCATGTTGTTTTAAAACAAGTCTAAGGAACAAAACTATTTTTATCTCACCAATCGAGTGATAAAAGTTACGTTAACGTTTACGAGAGTTAGGTAAAACAGGTCCGAAATTCGTAGCTTGGCTGTCGAAATGTTACAATTTTAACAAACCTTGTAGCTTTAAGGGTACTTTTTTTAAAACTGATGCTATAAATCTGGTGGATGTTGCCAACAATTTTGTCGGCGAAAAAGCAAACAGGAAGCAGCTTTTTGGCAAATTGTCAACGAAGGATGTTCCTAAAAAGGTGTCGTTTTTGACGAAATCGACACAAACTGTGGCATTGTGAACAGAGTTAGTATCTATGTGCACGAGTGTGTATTTTGAAGGGGGGGGGGAGGCTTTGACTAGGCCAATTTGCTCGCAGCATTTATTTCAGCCTTGGTGCGGCCCTGATACCACCAAAAGAGGTGCTACACTACTGGATACCACAAGTTACAAGTCAGTTTTTACAACGAACGCTTGAAAACAATGACGATATGTTCCAGCCATCGTGCAAAACGTGAAATAGTGTCTAGCAGAAGCTGCAGCACAAGGGGCCGGGTCACGGTAAGGAAAAGGAGAGTGGCCAAAAAGTGAAAGAGGACTGGGGAAAAAGGGATCTGAAATTATCTTACGCGGAACTGGTTCGCTTGTAAAAGTTGGATCAGGTGAGTCTTATATTCGCTTGTGGACTATTCGAATATTAGCCAGGTTATCGATGGAAGCCTCACTCTTCTCTTCGTCCTCATTAAGGTGTATGTAGAACGTGAAAGAGGTAACAGACGTCTAAGGGCAAGATGCTTGACGTATTTCTGTTATGATATCCTCATATCCATTATGATAAGTATGCTGGCTGCTGTGAGAGATCTCGCTCACTGGGAACCTGTCTCAGTAAGATTCGTACACAGAAATTCAGGAACAGAACCTCATTTTTTGTTACCATGGTTACGTGCCATATTTCACAGTCTTCAAACAGCACTGGCGTGCTGTTAGAAGCCCCACTCGTCAGGACACACTAATGTAGACTAAATCAAACAGCTGACAAGAAAGCACAGTTAAACACTTCGATTGCACCCATTTGTTATGAAGAGAGAACCCTTCCTGTCCAAAACTCCATCCAACCCTTTAACAGCGAGCTGACTTTCACTCGTGATATAACTGTGCCTTGAACCGGTTCTGTGCCAGCTGAGAACCAGCAGACTGACACCAATGATCATAGGTAGAATACCCGCTCGTCAATTAACAAAAGGGAGCCCCTTGTAGTTATAGGTTTTCCCCTTATTAAAGTTGGGTCTAGTTAATAATAGTGCCACTTCTGTTGCACCACTCACCTGTAACCATGTCTGTAAGCTTGTACAACGGTTGGAATTGCGTTTCAGACTACTAGGCTAGGGTAGCAAATACAATTTTTAATGGTTGTAACAACACTGCTAATAAGTAAGAAAGACACACAACGCCATTAAAACCACGAATAATCCCTGCAATTAACACTGTCTGTTATTTTACTTCACCTCAAAGGTTTTGCCCTTCCCCTACCCCCTAAAATGCCTTTAATACGCATTGCGTGACAAACCAAATACGCACGCGGCGCCATTCACGTTTGGTCCCAATTTAGCAGTCAAATCTGATAATGCTTTTGTGCACTGAAAACTGAGCAACACTCGTATTAAATCAACTGAACCGTTGAGTAAGATGTCACAGTGTAGAAAGATGTCGAACGTTTTGGAAGAAAGGTTGTTGTTGAGCTGTTCGACCGTTTACAATACACTGACCCAGTTGGCGGTGTTCATTGGATGGCATCAACAGGACCAAAATACGTCGAACGGCAAGAGAATCACTCGGAAATGGCCTCTGGACCTGTCCTCTACAGCAAATGAGGTAAGAGCATTTCGAACTGTTTTTCTGTTTGACGTTTTCGATCTCATATGGGTCGAAACACATTAAAATATGTGCGTGACTTGCGAATGGAATGTTGCCAAGAAGGGTCAAACAACCTGCATTTTAACGAACTTTGAAAAGCTCTCGCGTCGCTCTCAATCATTTGCCCAAAGACATTTTTGCAGCAATCCTGAGAACATCTTTTCTTAATTCAACAGCCAGAAGCTGAATCGATTTGAAGGTTTAGCACATGGTGAAAAATAATTTAATTCACAAAGTACTTTTCCTAATGAGAAATGTATACTTTCAAAATTAAATTATTTCAAACACAAAGAACAACGCAGTTTCTACCAAAATCAGTTTTGAAGCTCTTGAGAGATTGCAAAAGTAAAATTTAGTGTTTAAAAGACGACAGAGCGATTTGTTTTTGCACGCGAACGCCTCAAATTGATGTCATAATTTTCTGCTTCAAATGGCGATTTTACCGGAAGTTCGTTATTTGCATTTTTCTTTGAAATAAAAGGATATTTTGCCAAAAAAAGTATCCAGTGATTTTAGTTATACCCTAACCTATCTAACATTAAAATGTGAAAGAAATCGAATTTTCCACCCTTGCCACGGTATGTTTGATTTTTACAGACAAGCGCTCTTAAAGTTGACATACGCGTATAAATTGAGAGCTCAGCCGGGCTGTGTAAAGTAAGGAACACAAAAGTATGACTCAAAATAATTCAGTCACGCAACCGATCACTGCAGTGTCGTTCATGCAAACGTGAAAATATTCTTCAATGAAAACCTTTTCCTCCAAAACCGTGAAAGAGTTCTCAGTGATCTTGCAAAGTAAAAACAAACAAACTGTGTATTGATATCTCTTAGATATACAGCAGTATTTAGAACTCGTAAATACCGATCCCGCTGCCAGAACGTCCGCGGTTTGCGTTTTTTAAACATATTTTACGTATAAATCATAATAATAGTGATGCACTTTTGCTTCCTGGCCAAAATAGTGTCATTTCAAAAAGTCGCCCAAAATCTTAGTGGCCGTTTGAAAAGAGAGATTGAGTCACGTACACAACAACATACTATTTCGCAGTTTTCTTCTCTCGAAGAGAAAGGTGTCATATCTGTCATATGTATACGAAACTAATTCTAGACTGCCTGTTGCAATTTTCGTCCCAGTAGAATATCAGCTGCACATGACAGTATGTCCCAAACACAGGGATGCGTAAGGTATTCGCTGGAGAACTAGCCATGCATAAAACAGCGGCCAATGTAGGAGACCGCATTTAAAAACTGCCATAAGTAGAATGACAAATTGACAAAAAAGATTCACATGACACCGGTCACGCAACAGCTTGTGTGGAACTTTTAAAACTTCTTCCGGCCTTCTCTTTAGTTTTACGTAGAGATAGTATAAGCCCAAAACAATGCAAGAATAGATTGAAGGAATGTTTTAGTTCATTCTTTGTGTGTCTTCAGTAAATAAAATCCTCTAAATTGAGCTCACCCAGACTACTACTTTTCATTTCATTCATTTTATTATGCAAATTTTGGCAACACTGGTTCGCGAATTTTTGTTTTTGTCAGCACGAGCCTGAATTGCCCAGATTTTTTATTTCATATCATGATGGAAGTAGAGCCAAACTTTATCACAGAGTTTATTTCAAGTCGATATTAAACATACCAAGACCCATTTTAAGCCTCTGAAGTTTACCAATTTTTCCCTTTTTCCGAAGTGCGCAAAATGGCTTTGTTTCAAAGAACCACCAAACCACAGAAATAAAGCAAAACTCCATGCAAGTCCTATTGATAGAAAGTAGAAGAGTATTGCTATCATTTAAAATTAAAATTGTTTTCTGGCTTTGCAAATTGTTTAAAAGCAAGCGCTTTCAATTTGTTTAGTTTTAAGCCCGATTATTGCGTAATAATTTAAGCAAAACCGTTTTTCCGAATTTCCCAAAAACAATAGAAATCTAGAAGGTTTAAGTAATATTTTCGAAGATAGCTCCCCAAAAGTGTTCTTCTGGCAAGTTATCAGGATTTTCGATTTTCCGAGCTTGTCCGCCGATTCTCGATATTTACAGTCAGAGCCTCTTAAAGTGCTCAATAGATAAACTAGAGCAATGTGTAGATTTGAAGAGTTGGATTATTTGGTCGAATGATTTATTGCTACTCAGAGTTTCATGCTTCTTACGAAGCAATCCTCGGGCAACTGCCAAAAATAACGGATACATGAGAATATATACAAAATTTGAAAATACAGAACAATACCTAGTGGCGTGATGGAGACGGATATGGTTGGCTAATCTAAGCGAGCACAGTCTTTAACAGGAATTTTTTGGAATGTCTACATGTAGATATCAGTTCGCTTCTATTGTTTAGAGTTGACATTTCGGGTTTACATATAATAAAATATTTTTCCCATAAACACAAATTACATCTCTTGCTTACATTTGAATATGAAAGGGCCTGCTTCACCTTACGCCATTTGATGTTGTACATAATATTCCTATCTTTTAGGCTCCAAATATATTTACTTAATTCGGTTGCGTGTTTATATCGCTCGTTCCTAAATGAGCTTATATATATATATATATATATATATATAACTTTTCACAAGCATCCGTCGCCACCGTAAATCTTCATAAAAAAATAGATGTTATCACAAATGAAGACAATCATTAAACTTATTTCACACACCTATATTTCGACGCCTTTTAGGCGTCTTCTTCAGGGTGAATAACCGTTGCCCTGCACGCGCCATACTATAAAAACAAGTTTCAAATGGAGCATCTACGCGCGCGCGCTACAACCAATCGTTAAGTACCCTGCACACGCGCGCTCACTAACTTTACATAAATCTACGTACGCCTTGAGCGCCTATTTTGTACAAAGAAAAAATCATTGTCATTCAATCCATTCGGATCTAGTGTGTTTAGTTTATAGGCCCATTGACCCTCTTTCTCGCGCAACTGTTGTTCTCCATTCACCCGGTCTATCAATTGGATCTTAACGTCACTCAGTCCATTATGTCCTTCACCACAAAAATGTCTGTACAATAGATCATCGGCCCTTTTCTCTGCCTGCGTCAACATTCCGT
The DNA here is from genome assembly GCA_964030785.1 of Siderastrea siderea. Lineage (NCBI taxonomy): Eukaryota > Metazoa > Cnidaria > Anthozoa > Scleractinia > Rhizangiidae > Siderastrea > Siderastrea siderea. The sequence continues at coordinate 16,139,435 of OZ034975.1, forward strand.
GTCGCCTAATCCTAGACTTATGGTTATTAAACCTCAGTCTAAATTTCGTAGTTGTGGAGCCCACATATTGCAACGAACATTTCTTACATGTAATTAAGTACACTACATAACTAGAATTACAGTTAAGGTTGTAATTGATCGAATAACTTTTATCGTCATGTGAACTCTTGAACCGACTGTTCCCATCCATGTATTTGCAAACTCCACATCTCCTAGACGAACATTTCACTGTCCCTAATACCAAATCCCTTGGTTTACGACTTTCAACCTTTGCACGTACCAAATAGTCCTCCAAGCTCTTTGGTTTTCTAAAAGCCACAAATGGAACATTCTTGATGGCGTTTCTACACCGATCCGACGACTCCAGAATAGGATGAAGCTCCCTGAGAATTTTGCTGATGTCTGGCAAACGAGGATGGTATGTTACCACAAAAGGTGTTTTTGTAGAGCGTGGTTGGTTGCTTTTACTCAGAACTTCATCCCTTGTCATCCTTCTAACTTTATCAACTTGACCCTCAACGTACGCCTTCCTATAGCCCCTCCCCACCAAAAACTCCACCAAGTCTCTCACTCTCTCTTCAAAAAAACAAGACTTTGAACAAATTCTACGTAATCGCATCGCCTGGGCAAATGGAATACTTTTTTTACATGCACCCGGATGACAAGAACTGTGATGTAAATATTGATGACTGTCTGTGGGCTTAATAAACACGTCAGTCTCCAAAACGCCCGACTCATTTAACACCTTGACGTCTAGGAATTCAATCTCGTGATCCGACCATTTGCAGGTGAATTTGATCGTATCATGCGCGTTGTTAAGGTAATCAATGAATTCTTTCAGCTTCTCCTCTCCCTCCGTCCAAACAATAAAAATGTCATCAATATACCGCCACCAAATATGCGGTTTGACCTCCGCATTTTGAATCAAACGTCTCTCTAATCTGTCCATAAATATGTTCGCATACGAAGGAGCCATCCGCGTCCCTATCGCTGTCCCCCTCTTCTGAAGATAATGTTTACCATTGAATTCAAAGTTATTACTCTTTAGAACCAACTCTGCAAACGACAATACATCCTCAGTAAGAGATCCTCGCTGTTCTGAGTCAACCTGACCGTCCAATGTACTTAGTGCCTCCTTCAAAGCCTCCAAACCCTCATTGTGTGGAATGTGAGGGTATAACCCAACAACATCTATCGTGCACAATATCGCCCCCTCCGGCAGCTCTCCAATTCGTCCCAACTTGTGTAAAAAGTCATTGGTATCTTTGATGTATGATTTAATTTCCGGTACTAATGGTCGCACTTTTTGATCTACAAACGCAGATATCTTTTCTGTAGGGGTGCCACATCCTGAGATAACTGGTCTGCCTGGACATCCCCGTTTATGTATTTTTGGCAATAGGTAAAACCTACCAGGCTTCACATCCTCTGACACCATAAAAAAATCCTTTGTTTTATCATCAATGTTCCCTTTCTCCCAACTCTCACGAATCTTTTCATTGATCTTTTTCACCATGTCCCGAGTAGGATTTCCGTCCAATAACACGTACACTTCTGAATCATTCAATTGACCCACAGCCTCATTTATATAGGCCTCCCTATCCATGACCACCATTGCAGAACCCTTATCAGCTTGTTTGATAATAATATCATCATAATTCCGTAAATTCTCTAAGGCCTTACATAAGGCGAATAAGGCTGAGAGAGTATTTCTATTGCGAAGATGACGTCGATGGAGATTTTTCCGAGATGCCGCCACTTAGAACGAAATCGACATGGTGCCCGGAAAGAAACAGGGAAATGGCTATTGAGGCATACGTTGAAGCGCTTGAAAGAACAATTCTATCACATGATTTAAATGTAAAATGTCAGCGTAATTTGACACAAGACGAACAGAGGGCCTTAGAGAATTTACGGAATTATGATGATATTATTATCAAACAAGCTGATAAGGGTTCTGCAGTGGTGGTCATGGATAGGGAGGCCTATATAAATGAGGCTGTGGGTCAATTGAATGATTCAGAAGTGTACGTGTTATTGGACGGAAATCCTACTCGGGACATGGTGAAAAAGATCAATGAAAAGATTCGTGAGAGTTGGGAGAAAGGGAACATTGATGATAAAACAAAGGATTTTTTGATGGTGTCAGAGGATGTGAAGCCTGGTAGGTTTTACCTATTGCCAAAAATACATAAACGGGGATGTCCAGGCAGACCAGTTATCTCAGGATGTGGCACCCCTACAGAAAAGATATCTGCGTTTGTAGATCAAAAAGTGCGACCATTAGTACCGGAAATTAAATCATACATCAAAGATACCAATGACTTTTTACACAAGTTGGGACGAATTGGAGAGCTGCCGGAGGGGGCGATATTGTGCACGATAGATGTTGTTGGGTTATACCCTCACATTCCACACAATGAGGGTTTGGAGGCTTTGAAGGAGGCACTAAGTACATTGGACGGTCGGGTTGACTCAGAACAGCGAGGATCTCTTACTGAGGATGTATTGTCGTTTGCAGAGTTGGTTCTAAAGAGTAATAACTTTGAATTCAATGGTAAACATTATCTTCAGAAGAGGGGGACAGCGATAGGGACGCGGATGGCTCCTTCGTATGCGAACATATTTATGGACAGATTAGAGAGACGTTTGATTCAAAATGCGGAGGTCAAACCGCATATTTGGTGGCGGTATATTGATGACATTTTTATTGTTTGGACGGAGGGAGAGGAGAAGCTGAAAGAATTCATTGATTACCTTAACAACGCGCATGATACGATCAAATTCACCTGCAAATGGTCGGATCACGAGATTGAATTCCTAGACGTCAAGGTGTTAAATGAGTCGGGCGTTTTGGAGACTGACGTGTTTATTAAGCCCACAGACAGTCATCAATATTTACATCACAGTTCTTGTCATCCGGGTGCATGTAAAAAAAGTATTCCATTTGCCCAGGCGATGCGATTACGTAGAATTTGTTCAAAGTCTTGTTTTTTTGAAGAGAGAGTGAGAGACTTGGTGGAGTTTTTGGTGGGGAGGGGCTATAGGAAGGCGTACGTTGAGGGTCAAGTTGATAAAGTTAGAAGGATGACAAGGGATGAAGTTCTGAGTAAAAGCAACCAACCACGCTCTACAAAAACACCTTTTGTGGTAACATACCATCCTCGTTTGCCAGACATCAGCAAAATTCTCAGGGAGCTTCATCCTATTCTGGAGTCGTCGGATCGGTGTAGAAACGCCATCAAGAATGTTCCATTTGTGGCTTTTAGAAAACCAAAGAGCTTGGGGGACTATTTGGTACGTGCAAAGGTTGAAAGTCGTAAACCAAGGGATTTGGTATTAGGGACAGTGAAATGTTCGTCGAGGAGATGTGGAGTTTGCAAATACATGGATGGGAACAGTCGGTTCAAGAGTTCACATGACGATAAAAGTTATTCGATCAATTACAACCTTAACTGTAATTCTAGTTATGTAGTGTACTTAATTACATGTAAGAAATGTTCGTTGCAATATGTGGGCTCCACAACTACGAAATTTAGACTGAGGTTTAATAACCATAAGTCTAGGATTAGGCGACACGGAATGTTGACGCAGGCAGAGAAAAGGGCCGATGATCTATTGTACAGACATTTTTGTGGTGAAGGACATAATGGACTGAGTGACGTTAAGATCCAATTGATAGACCGGGTGAATGGAGAACAACAGTTGCGCGAGAAAGAGGGTCAATGGGCCTATAAACTAAACACACTAGATCCGAATGGATTGAATGACAATGATTTTTTCTTTGTACAAAATAGGCGCTCAAGGCGTACGTAGATTTATGTAAAGTTAGTGAGCGCGCGTGTGCAGGGTAGTTAACGATTGGTTGTAGCGCGCGCGCGTGGATGCTCCATTTGAAACTTGTTTTTATAGTATGGCGCGTGCAAGGCAACGGTTATTCACCCTGAAGAAGACGCCTAAAAGGCGTCGAAATATAGGTGTGTGAAATAAGTTTAATGATTGTCTTCATTTGTGATAACATCTATTTTTTTATGAAGATTTACGGTGGCGACGGATGCTTGTGAAAAGTTATATATATATATATATATATATATATATATATATATATATATATATATATATATATATATATATATATAAGCTCATTTAGGAACGAGCGATATAAACACGCAACCGAATTAAGTAAATATATTTGGAGCCTAAAAGATAGGAATATTATGTACAACATCAAATGGCGTAAGGTGAAGCAGGCCCTTTCATATTCAAATGTAAGCAAGAGATGTAATTTGTGTTTATGGGAAAAATATTTTATTATATGTAAACCCGAAATGTCAACTCTAAACAATAGAAGCGAACTGATATCTACATGTAGACATTCCAAAAAATTCCTGTTAAAGACTGTGCTCGCTTAGATTAGCCAACCATATCCGTCTCCATCACTCCACTAGGTATTGTTCTGTATTTTCAAATTTTGTATATATTCTCATGTATCCGTTATTTTTGGCAGTTGCCCGAGGATTGCTTCGTAAGAAGCATGAAACTCTGAGTAGCAATAAATCATTCGACCAAATAATCCAACTCTTCAAATCTACACATTGCTCTAGTTTATCTATTGAGCACTTTAAGAGGCTCTGACTGTAAATATCGAGAATCGGCGGACAAGCTCGGAAAATCGAAAATCCTGATAACTTGCCAGAAGAACACTTTTGGGGAGCTATCTTCGAAAATATTACTTAAACCTTCTAGATTTCTATTGTTTTTGGGAAATTCGGAAATTTGGAGCCTAAAAGATAGGAATATTATGTACAACATCAAATGGCGTAAGGTGAAGCAGGCCCTTTCATATTCAAATGTAAGCAAGAGATGTAATTTGTGTTTATGGGAAAAATATTTTATTATATGTAAACCCGAAATGTCAACTCTAAACAATAGAAGCGAACTGATATCTACATGTAGATATTCCAAAAAATTCCTGTTAAAGACTGTGCTCGCTTAGATTAGCCAATCATATCCGTCTCCATCATGCCACAAGGTATTGTTCTGTATTTTCAAATTTTGTATATATTCTCATGTATCCGTTATTTTTGGCAGTTGCCTGATGATTGCTTCGCAAGAAGCATGAAACTCTGAGTAGCAATAAATGTCTTCGACCAAATAATCTAACTCTGCAAATCTATATATATATATATATATATATTTAACAATTATTCTGCGAGGGCGCGCTGGATATCGAATGATAGATAACCAACGAGGCGCGTAGCGCCGAGTTGGTTATAATCATTTGATATCCAGCGAGCCCGAGTAGAATAATTGTTTTATTAAAAACTTGAGAAAAAAAAACTTTTTTTATTAAAAAAATGAGAAAAGAAATTTAAGCGGAACAAGAATCGATCACATGACTGAACGAAAAAGGCGGCAAAACCTTGCGAAGTGTTGCAGCGTTTCATTGCAAAGCTGAATGAATCAATGAAGACTGCTCGAAAGTGAGCAAAGTAGCACACGTTTTGGAAAAAAATCTTCTAATTATTGGCTCTGAATTATGGTACATGTTTGATTTATCCTGAACATTGTTGTAATCATCGTTCAAAGCGGATTGAAGCTGTACAATTTCACCATATAGCTGCTGGAGTTGAAACTGAACAAGTTTGTAATCTGTTCGCACAACGGAGCCATCATGTGCGTGTTTGATCGAACTGAAGACAGAATAAATTTGAACAGTTGAACTTGAAGAGGTATTTTCTATGCAGCTCAGAAGCAAGATCACTGCAGCGAGGAACATTAGAATTCACCATCATAGTTTGTTAAACGCAAAGCGCAAAATGCAGTTGTTCTCGGTTTAGAGGTTGCGGACGGAATGGTAAAAACAACATTCAAACAACTGGAAAAGCGATTCAACTCCGTTTACATGGCATCCAATTTCTATCTGAGCATTTGGACCTGTTGGAACACAGAGCTACAACAAGTGCAGGTGAACCAGTGTCAATTTTGCATGTTAAAGCCGAAAAACAATCTCGCCCTTCCTTCGGCCTTCTTGTTAGTTAATGTAGATGTATTTTTTTTAGCACTTGTTTAGACTGCTTCATGATTTTCGCACCGACTCGCCATGAATGTGTGATAGTTTTTATTAAATGCTCCTGCCCCATTTCATTGTGTTTAATTTTATGTCTTGTCTTGATATTTTGAAGTGGAAATCCTTTTTGATAATACCTACCGTTTGTTCAATTTCAATGGTCGACGTGACGATCGATGAAAGAAATTAATTGTAAACACAACGCTTAATGCTTAAATTTCTATTTCTGCACAGTTTCTTCAAACAATTTTGACTTGTGTTAGACGACGCTGTTGGTGATGCTTGTTGGTGACGTTTTTGGAATTTCTGCTTAATTTAAATTTGCTGGCAAGTGATTTTTCGCGTCCATTTTTCTCGCCGGGTTGCTCGCGAGGAAAAAAACTTTCAGCCCACTTTGTTGTTGAGTGTTCATTGACCATATTTGGCCGCAGCAGGTATATGAGCTGATAGCCTAGCTCCGTTGAGCCAATCAAAATGCTAGAAATCCAATATACCTAGTCCAGTTTTTAATATATATATATATATATATATATATATATATATATATATATATATATATATAGACAACAAGTCGATAAACTGAAGACTTCATCTGCTATAAAAGTGCTCGATGGTAAAACCAGAGCTGTTACAACATAGAATTGTGGAGTCGGACTAATTCAAAACCATTTATTCGCTACTCTGAGTTTCATGCCTCATGCGAGGCAATCATCAGGCGACTGCCAGAAAAAACGGTTACATGAAAAGATATACAAATTTGAAAATAGGGAACAATGAGTACTTGCGTGACATGTCAAGATGTTATTGGACGGAAAAATCTATATTAAGCTAACACGGTATTTAGCAAGAATTTCTTGGAGTGTCTACAGATCGAAGTCAGTTCGTTTCTTTGATTAAGTGTTGACATTTCCGGTTTGCAAATTATAAAATATTTCTCACAAAGACACAGATTACATTTTTTGTTGATATTAGAATACGATCGTGCTTGTCTTATTTTCCGCCATCTTATCTCGTAATTGATTTTCCGGTCCTTTAGACCCCATATATACTTGCTGAGCTCGGTTGCATTCTTGTACCGTTCGTTTCTGAAGGAGCATGTATGGTTTCGGTTTCGGGCTGTCTGCATTCAATAAAACGCCCCAAGAGATCGAGAGAATTAAGAAAGACTTGTGCAAAATTTTCCGTGACAATGATCTAAAGATTACAGTAGAGGCCAACGTAACCAGAGTAAATTTCTTAGATGTCACCCTCGATCTAAAAACCGGAAAACACCTTCCATACACAAAAGAAGGAAATGTACCGTTGTATGTACACAAGCAGTCTAACCACCCACCCTCTATCCTAAGAAACATCCCTGAATCGATCAACAAGCGCCTTTCGCAAATATCATCCGACAAAGAATGTTTCGACAAGACCAAAAGCATTTACCAAGACGCGCTTAACAAAAGTGGTTATGAATACACCCTTTCTTACAAAGACGCAGCTCCCGATGCACCAAAAGCGAGAAGAAATCGGCAAAGGAACATAACATGGTTCAACCCACCATACAGCCAAAATGTGGATACCAAAGTCGGCAAATGCTTTCTTTCACTCATCGATCAGCACTTTCCAAAAACCAGCCCTCTTCACAAAATCTTTAACCGGAACACTCTTAAGCTGAGCTATAGCTGTATGAGCAACGTTAAATCTATAATCTCCAGCCACAACAAAGCTCAAATTAGCAAACCTGTCAATCCATCCGAAGACGTCAACAACTGCAATTGCCGAAATAAGAACTCTTGTCCACTTGAAGGAAATTGTAAAGAGCGGAACATTATTTATCAAGCAGAGGTCACCACCCCCCAGTCAAAGGAGACCTACATCGGTCTTTGTGACACGACATTCAAAGAACGTTACCGAAACCATACATGCTCCTTCAGAAACGAACGGTACAAGAATGCAACCGAGCTCAGCAAGTATATATGGGGTCTAAAGGACCGGAAAATCAATTACGAGATAAGATGGCGGAAAATAAGACAAGCACGATCGTATTCTAATATCAACAAAAAATGTAATCTGTGTCTTTGTGAGAAATATTTTATAATTTGCAAACCGGAAATGTCAACACTTAATCAAAGAAACGAACTGACTTCGATCTGTAGACACTCCAAGAAATTCTTGCTAAATACCGTGTTAGCTTAATATAGATTTTTCCGTCCAATAACATCTTGACATGTCACGCAAGTACTCATTGTTCCCTATTTTCAAATTTGTATATCTGTTCATGTAACCGTTTTTTCTGGCAGTCGCCTGATGATTGCCTTGCATGAGGCATGAAACTCAGAGTAGCGAATAAATGGTTTTGAATTAGTCCGACTCCACAATTCTATGTTATATATATATATATATATATATATATATAGATAGATAGATAAATAGATAGATAGATAGATAGATAAATTATACAATAAACGAAATGAACTAATAACCTCCTGTAGACACGCAAACAAATTCCTGCTCAAAAACTTAAAACCTGTCACGCATTAGCAATTTTTTCTTTTAGATTTCAAAACTTCCATTGTCACGCATTTTTAAGCAATTATTGTTTCGAAACAGTAACCGTTGTAATTTTGTACTTTTCAATTATCGTTGTCACTCAGATTTTAAAGCTTTCATTGTCCCGAAAAACCTTTGTAATTTTATACTTTCCTTCTTATCGAGCGTCCTTATATACCAGTGTAGCGTTGTAATCTTTATATTTGGCAATCTTATCTGACGAGTGCCGTACAAGTTGTGCGGTACGAAACTACTTAGTAATAAAAATGCCAAGTCTAACCTCCATTTGATCAGACTGTCTTCTAATATATAGACTTCGTCGCTTCATGATAAGGGTTTTCTTCGTGCCTGGGTTACTCCGAGTTGGATTTTCTATCTTTTCCTTTATTATTATTATTATTTTTTTTTTGTCAGGGAACTCAAGATCACAGCCTTATCTCACTGCAGTTATTGTTTTAAGTTGCTTCGTTATCATTGCAATTCCCTGCATGAGTTTTCTGTTTTGGAAACTGTGGCGATATTTTCAAGACGCCGGAGATAATACAAAGGCAAAGAAAAAAGACACTGAAGCGTATGAAGAACACTATGTTCCCAGCATTCCAAGGGAAAGAGGAGAAACTTTGTATTTCGAGCTTCGTTCAAGAGCTCCACAAGGACAAGTTGCTGCAGAACGTCATTATGAAGGGTTGCAACGTAACGATTGTCCTGATTATCAAAATATCAACGACGAGAAAATCTATGGAGTTTATGACGAAATAGGAAAGGTAAGAAAGTTTGACCTTCTTCGATTTGACTTTCTGAACTACTTTTTTGCTGTTGCTGTTTTACCCTCAGTTCAGAAAGGTAATTTGTTCACTTCTAGTATATGAAAAAAAAAAGGAAGTAGAGAAAAACACAACACTAATTACAAAAAGACAATCAAAAGTCTTCAGGAACTTCAGAACCATAAGACAGTGATACGACTCTTTTAAGTAGGCGGTTCATGTTAGATCTTTTTGTCTTTGTTAGTCTTTGCCCTGGAGACATTTCCAAGAATAAATGAATAAATAAACAAATAAATAAATAAATAAATAAGTAAATAAATATATAAATAGATAGATAAGTTAATAAATAAATAAAAGTCAAGCGCACTTTGTGTTAACTGCCACTTCATATGTTTCCCATTTTTTTGTTATTTGCAGATCCCATCTAACGTTTACGAGGAAGTTTCACCTCCAACAGTTTAACACCACACGTCAACTGAATGTTTGTGCTTTAAGTCCTAAAGTGAAAATGACCAATGTTTCTGACTTGAGCAAGTGGAGATTTCACATGGTTACAAGAAAAAAAAATGAGATCTTGTCAATCTCTTTTTTTTAGTCCTCTTTAAATAAAAGTCTTCCTTTCTTTATTTTGCTTCTTTTTATCTATTTTTATTTTTTGTTTATTTTTTTGAGCTCGTTTTGTCTCCTTGGACATGTTCATGTTGTCTCTCTACCCAAAAACGTGCTGGAAAATAAGCGACTTGGTCAAATGTTTTGCAGAAGTTTTACCACATACTTATCTCTGTATGGTGTCCGAATGTTGGAAAACAACCATTAGACAATAGATCTCCAACGAAGTCAGACAAAGTGATGACTAGACTTGCTCTAAGTCACTTGTTCTGATCATGGAGGACGCGTGCGTGGTCCAAGAGCGTGAATCAAAATGACGGCTGGTTTTGTTGTTGTTTCGCAGACAATTCATTTGCATTGCATCGCGCCCAGTACACGCAAATTTTCCTCGTGTGTGTTTTGCAATCAGCTAAGCATCGCATTTGCCCCCTTCCCACCTTTACTCCTCTCCAAAAATAAAACAACAAACAAACAAAAGAAAATAAAACAAAAACAGAAACAAAAATAATAACGAGCCACTTGGAGCAAGTCTAAGTGAAAAGTCTCTGCAAGCGTAGGCGAAATAAACTCAATACGCTAAACAATACATAAAATCGATCCAAACAACTGCTTACCTTGTTCATGGATCTTATGAGTTTAAAATAGTCTATTCAACCTCGTCGAAAATTACACCAGGGGAAACAGCTTAACTTCGATAAATTGTCGACTCAAAAAACCAGCATCAAAGATCTGAAAGATGGAGGTCATTAACCCTATTCCGACCGGGAGGGGTGGATTCTCCCCGCACGGACTTTGGACGTTTATATCTTTTTTTAATATGCAAGTTGCAGCTACCAAACCTGGTCACTTTTCCTAAAATTTATCTGCAAACAATTTGGTAAAGCAAGTCCTTGTCTATTAAGTTTGACGTTACCATGACAGCCACTTTTTGGCAAGTATTTTTTTCAGAATTTTGAAGTTCCCTCTTGTTAATCAAAAATCATCATTTTTTGAAGTAAATTTTACATTCATTATTATAATTATTAACATGCAATGCATACTAATTAGAAAGGCCTGTAGGGTGATGTCTTGTACTTTTCCAAGATTCTGGTCATAGTAGGTTGTTCATGGTCACCATGATTGATTGAAACAATGAATCTGATGAATGTCATATATTAGAACTGCGGGATGAGGTATTCAATGTAAAGAAGACCATCGCAGTTATGACGCGACTTATGCAGTTGCGAAAAGAAAGCCTGAAAAAATTTCAGGCTTGTACGGGATTCGAACCCTTGACCTCTGCGATACCGGTGCAGCGCTCTAACCAACTGAGCTAACAAGCCAACTGGGAGCTGCTCATGTCCAGTTTTCATTTTTGCAATATGTATTTTTTGCAATTTCCGAAACAGATCCCACAAAATTTATTTGTAATGCCCAATAGAAAAAATCCATGAATCTAAGTGCCTACAACTGTATAACTCCAGCTTGTTAGGGCCCATCTTTGATAAACCACAGGTTTTCTTGTTTTCTTGTTTCTTGTGTCATACCAGGCAATTTTCCCTACAGCTTGTGCCTCAGCAAAATTGCGACACAAGTTTCAGCAAAAATGGCCTAGTGCCTTTACTTGAACATGATTGTATTTTTCAGAATGCAAAGATGATCCTAATTATGCAGATGTTTGTCCTATTAAAGCAGCAATTAGTGGCTATTGTATTGCTCACAGGCAATTTATGCAGCTACACTGTCGCAAGTCTTGCGGCTGTCACTGGTGGTAAGTTGAACGTGTTAGTTCCCTAAACGAATGCTGGGTCTAGTTGGTACGTCGAATTTAATTCACTTTAAATTGGTCTATTGGTCGACATTTTTATTACAGTTTAAGGAGGCTCGCAACAGTTTTTTTGGCCTTGGAGTGTATCTTTTGAAGTCAAAATTTCGCATAGAAGGTAAACTTCGATTTCCTTGATACTACACCACCTTTTCAACGTATGATCAAAGTTTATTTTCTCACTGGTTTCTTTGCAACAGCTGTCACCATAGTAAGGGTAATGGACAACCCCTCATTATAAATAATGTCGAATATCTCGAAAACTAGTCAGACGCTTTATGACGAAACTGGAACTATTTGAACTACTCAACCTACACAACTTGTATGCGAATTTAGGGAAAAATCTGTAAGAGCGTTTTCATGTAAATCATGATTCATTTTTTACGGGCTGATTTTGGTCATTCCTGCAACTTTCTCCAATATTTCAAGAAAGATAAAACTTAACACTTTCTCTTTTCAGTTGAAGGATCTTTTATGATATCAAAACATTCTAAATGTACATCGAGCTTCCTAGGTGGCTGCGATTTTAAGATATTTATATTTAAAAACTGCTAAAATGCAGCACAAATCAGCCAAAAAGTTCGTAATTTGCATAAATAGAAATATTTCTAAATTGCCCTTACAGTTTTCTCTCTTAAACTGATTGCCGTTAGAATAATAATTCTTTTTGATGTTTTAGTGAGTCTTAGGCTAATTAAACATTTCTGTTATAAGATAAGAAGGCTGAATCTCGGTCAAGTTTCAGTCGTTATTAACTTTCAACGAGCAACAGTTTTATTTTGTTTTTCCTGGTCTATTTCACGGTTATTCACGTGCAATGAATATTTATACACGCTGCGCTTGTGTCCTCTCGTGCATTTATAATTCCTTCTCTTAATAATAAAAAAATTTCGTCTTCTGAGCTTCTTCCTGGAGGCTCTTTTCCCTTATTCTTTAAATACTGACTGATATTTTAACATTTTTAATTACGGATTTAATTACACTGGGGCCGAAAAATGAAGAGAAACAAGCTCAGAAGACGAATATATATTTTTTTATTATGACTAGGAATTATAAGCGCACGAGAGGACACAAGCGCAGCGTGTATAAATATTCATTGCACGTGAATAACCGTGCAATAGACCAGGAAAAACAAAATGAAACTGTTGCTCGTTGGAAGTTAATAACGACTGAAACTTGACCGAGATTCAGCCTTCTTATCTAATAACAGAAATGTTTATTCAGCCTAAAACTCACTGGAACATCAAAAAGAATTATTATTCTAACGGCAATCAATTTAAGAGAAAAATCTGTAAGGGCAGTTTAGAAATAATTCTATTTATGCAAATTACGAACTTTTTGGCTGATTTGTGCTGCATTTTAGCAGTTTTTAAATATAAATATCTTAAAATCGCAGCCACCTAGAAAGCTCAATCTACATTAAGAATGTTTTGATATCATAAAAGATTCTTCAATTGAAAAGAGAAAGTGTTAAGTTTTATCTTTCTTGAAAAATTGGAGAAAATTGCAAGAATGACCAAAATCAGCCCGTAAAAAATGAATCATGATTTACATGAAAACACTCCTACAGATCTTTTTCTAAATTCGCACACAAGTTGTGTAGGTTGAGTAGTTCAAATAGTTCAAGTTTCGTCATTAAGTGTCTGACTAGTTTTCGAGATATTCAACATTATTTAAAATGAGGGGTTGTCCATTACCGTTGCTATGGTGACAGCTGTTGCAAGGAAACCAGTGAGAAAATAAACTTTTGATCATATGTTGAAAAGGTGGTGTAGTATCAAGGAAATCGAAGTTTACCTTCTATGCGAAATTTTGACTTAAAAAGATACACTCCAAGGCCAAAAAAACTGTTGCGAGCCTCCTTAAGTCCCATTTACTTTTCTTCTGAGATTTCTAGATCTAGGAGAGCTAATGATCATTGGTAAAAATACAGCATGGACGAATTTTACCCTATCCTGCATCCATGAGTTCTTACGCAGACGAGAAGCACTTTCGTGAAATTTGGGACAACAGCATGCTCTTGTCCCAACTTGGACCTCACGTGGTGAAAGAAGGTCAAAATGACATTTTAACCAAACAAAAGTGAATAAAAATGAGAATAAATAAAGTTCCAGGTTAAACTGAGGGACATGGCGACTGAAAAAGAAATGTTGAAGTTTTCAGTATAGAAAAAGAAAGTCCACAGACAGGACTGAGGAGTAACGAGGCCAGGAAAACATTTAGGATGAACTATTTTCAGTCAGGACGAACATAAAAAATCAAGCTTGCAGGCGGATTTTGTATTAAGCCTCCCCGTTCTGATCATAAACATATTTATTCTTGCAGAACATTGGTTGCCATGGATTGGACAACAAAGAGGAGCAGCAACCGATCAAAATGTAGCTGAAGCATGTCTAATGCCAAGTAGCTGTGCTTTTAAAGCAAAAACGTTATGCTCTCTTAAGGACGTGTGTTTTGTTTTGCCTTTTAAAATTTAAAATCAACGTCTTAAGGGTATGTAGATTAAGAAAGGGCCTTATTCAACCTAAAGTTGTTTTTGTGATTGTTTTTGTCTTTGCGTTGTTGTCCTTCTTAGCTGCTAGGCCACTAAAAACGGTAGTGGTTTGGAAGGTAAGAACTTCATCACTACCGAATAAACGTTCTCCGTCACCATCTCATGCTGCGGTCATACCTTTTGCAGAAACAACTGTTTTGGGTGGAAATTCCCTGGTTTAACCAACATTGAATAATGTCGTCAGATACTCTTTCTGTCGTGCTGTGAAACACGACAGAAAGAGACCAGCCCGTGCCCAGCCCTTCAACTCCTTCATTCACGTCCTTTAAGCATGGCCGCTGAAAAGCCAGCCTCTGCCACAGAACAGGTTTTCGTAAAACTAACTCTATAAACTTAGCCAAACGGGATTCATGTTTGTTTGTTTGTTTTTTGTGGTGCACGTTTGAGTTGTAACTTATTCCTTCAAGTGTTGTATTCCCAAAGGCTGAACCTTAGGGGTCTACATGAAGTAACCCATCTCTCCCCCAAACCACTCCCCATACACACCCAGGCATGTTCTGCTTTCTTATGACAAAACAGCCTCTTTCATTCATGAATCCTTCTGTTTCTTTGTTGGACAAACAATAATTTAACTTCAGAAGCCAGCTCAAAAGATAACTCAAAATCGAAGGAAATAACATTGTTTTAGACACCCAAAGAGGCCGAGCGTCTCAAACATTTTACCTCTGCATGGTGTCCCGCTGTTGCCAGGCAACTATTACTCATTAGCATATAGTTACTGCATACGTGCCATTGGATCTGAGCGTGGATTATTATTTTTTTTTTTTTGTTATGTATCTTTTCTTTCTTTTAGACGCACAGCTGGAAATTATAGAGCACACGTGTCCCGTATGTTGCCTGGCTTTGCGTTCATTTTCAAAACAAGCTTTGAGTTCTCTTATTTTTCTACTTAAAAACAATAATTTAACTTCAAAACCCAACTCAAAAGAGAACACAGATTCGAAGGAAATAATATTCTTTTAGATTTTAGACGTTAGGCGTTAAGCGTGGATAATTCTCTTTGAGATCATGGAACACCATCTTCTGTTTGGCAAATAGAGCTTCAACTAAAGGCGTGTAAAGATTTTGGTAAAACTTGATACGAACAGGTGCTTACCTAGCCTAAAGATCGTCTGACTTACTCAGCCCAATCGAAAATCATACTAAGGAAAACAGTTGATCTTGATAAATTGAAAGTCAGCAATTGAAATTCGCAATCATCAAAAATGGCGGTCAGTAAAAGCGAGAGGAAATCGGTCAAGCCTGGTAAGGTAAACGTCACGAGAGTATTTTGTTCCTGCTTCACGACGCTTTTGCGAGCATCATATTGCGAGTTTATGCACTCTTGAAATCGAAGGCAGGATTTTATTTTTGTCAGTTCCTGAGCTGGCATTTCAGAGCAAATGTATTTATTTTTTTACTGGAGAAATGGGAAACACTGGATGTCGTTTTTCCGGTTTTGATTAATTATTTCGAGAATTCAAAATATGTTTTTTTACTTCTTTCTCTCTCGAATCCTCATAATTAGAAAGAAAAAAAGTTGTGATTTGGAGCCAGAAAAAGGTGTTCAGTATACATCAATGTGCAAAAAATCTAACGAAGAATGAAAATATAACTAAGAAGGAGGTAATTAAATTAGATATTATACTTTGTGAGATAATTAAATTGAAAGCGTAACCATAAACACTTAGGTAGTAAAGATCACTTTCAGAACTTATTACCACCAGTTTCCTGAATGTGACACGGAAGGGAAACTCGTAGCACACAGTACTGAATTTTATATGATAAATGATTAGTATATCATTGCATCTGAAGAATCTTTTGAATTTAAGCATGTTACCCTTGCCAAAAAATACGCCGACCGTATTTTGTAATTAAATCTGACACTGCTCTTATTGGTTTTTACGGAAAGGAAGCTTGCGTCAATTAGATCCTGTATGTTCAGGTTTGCAGGTGTGATCTGCAATATTTATTTGAGTTTCACTTTCATCATAGATAAGTGTTAATCGCGATTCACTTATACACAATGGACTCGCAGCTAAAAGTGGTCTTGAAGGAGAAACTTGGAAACCGGAATGATATTTCCGTAGCTATAGAAACAACGGTAACGTTTGTAAACCTTTTCACAGCTATAGGTGGAAATCTGCTAGTTTGTTGGACTATTTTTAAGCACTCTCGCCTTCGAAGCACGTCAAACATCTTCATCGCTTGTTTAGCTTTCTCGGACGTACTCATCGCAGTGCTAGGATTTCCTTTCACGCTCGCTGTTCTACTCACAGGACGTTGGCCTTTCAACAAAGCAGCGTGTAATTTCCAAGGATTCGCGTTTACTGTGTTTGGTACATTATCTCTACTTACAATGACTCTCACCGCGATTGCGCGATATTTCAAAGTGACTCGGCCATCAGTACATCGTAAAGTTTACTCGAAAAGAAACATCTGCTTATTTGTGTCCGCGGCTTTCTTCATATCAACGCTTTTCCCGATATACTTGATACTAAACGACGCGTTTTTGTTTCATCCAGGAAAATTCATTTGTATTTACGACTGCGACAACCTAACTGCTCCTGCCTGTCTTACAATGGGCGCATTTTTAATCATAGTATGTTACGGGCCGATCGTGTTCTGTCACGTTTGTATTTTTTGCTCAGTCAGGCAGCACAATGTTCAACTAGCGAATTCGAGACAGGAACGCGATAAACGAGTTAAGATATGCGTGAACGAAATGAAAGTCACAAAACTTTTGTTTGCAATAGTGATCGCTTTCACGTGTTGTTGGTCGCCTCTTCTTGTTATAGACGGCATTGGGATGTTTACTGGAAAGTATTGGATGCCTCGTGAGGTGGTCATGACATACACATACCTAGCTGGTTACAGTAGCTCTGTTAATCCCGTGATATACGGGATATTTAACCATCAGCTCAGAAGAGACCTGTGTAAAATACTCGGGTGTGGGCAGTAGAGACGGACAAGCGTACAACCATTTGCATAAATTTAAGTCAGATATGCCTTATCAATCGTTTGGTTTTATTCAACAAATACGGTAATGAAGGTCAAACAATTTAATATATGGTCCTGACTCGTTCCTAGTCACTTCCATCACACCTTGCGCACCCGTGCCGCGCGCGTCGCGCAACATGGAGACGACTGGGACGAGTCTTTATATGGTCGCAAAAAAAGTCTGAATCAACTGTCGAACTTAAGAGCGAATGCCAGAAAATTTCGAGCAAACGTTGGCCACAGTTGAAAATTACTTTTCGCTCATATTTGGAGTGTTGGTAGCCAATACTAAGTTAACAATCGTGATGTACTTTGTTTTCAAAGAGAACACTTCCGTTGTGGAAAAATTGGAAAAATATATTTCTCACGTCCTTGGTCTCAAAACAGCCAAAATTAAGGGCGAATTTAGTAGTTACCAAAATATTACTCTCGTCCAAAAGCAAACAAAGCTAGAAAATATTTGCCCTAAGATATTGATTTGGGAAGTGTTTCACATTTCATCTGACATGGGATTGTCTTCTTGTCGACAACTTAAAATGGAAACAAACGAATTTTAGGACGCGAATTTTGCAAGGTGATAAAAATTTCGATTTTACCGCTATATCGCGATCACATTTTTTTCCATGTGCCCAATGATGAATTGTTCTAGGATTCGCGCTGGAAGTTGCTTAAGCATTGAACTAAATCATATGTTAAAACTGTAATGGGTATTTTGATTTAAGTCTCCCTCGAGAACCTCAAAGCTGGAGAAATCTTGTGCGTTTTTTGAATAATTAATTAGTTACGATGTAACGCAGTTTCTCGGTCCGACGAAATGAACCCTTAGACAACTCCTCATTGACAACATTAAACTGACGATTAAAGGAGAAGATTTAGAATATTAAATGACTTACCTTCGACGAAAGATACAAGTCCTCCCAGTTTATGAAATGCTTCATCAACTGCTGATCGGTTCAAAAGCTGATCGAGCTGGTAACTTGTGTCGGAAATTCGATTCGACGTTTCTTATTCTGCTTTTTCGAAGCACGTTCCATCACAGAAGGGCACAGTTTAAAACAGATGAAGCCGATTTAAAACAGATCAACCTAAAAAGCAGGCGCAAACCAGTAAACTTTCGATAGTTAACCTGATTACATATATATATGTTTTTGAAGTTGCGTGACTGAAAAAAAAAACCTCCTACGCAGCGGGGGGTAGTTGGGGCAATCTCACTAAAACAATGAGGCAAGCACAATATGCAGAAAGTAAAATATTAATTACTTAATTAATTAATTTATTTATTTATTTATTCGTTTATTTATTTTCGTTCGAAATACTTTCAAATATTTTGATTTTTTTTTGTCAAACTATCCATCATATATTTCTTGGTACGGGACTGGAATGTTATCAAGCGGTATGACGGCCCTGACCCTGTTAAGCACGAAAAAATGTCCTAAAATACCAACCGTGTTTAATACAACACCTCGTTCCCTGTTTAGGACAAACGAAAAAATACACACTCTCTTGTTTTACACAATTTTAAATTTTTGAGAGTCCGGCGAGCGTCACCGATCTAGGATTGCTAAATACTGTATATGGACTTAAAGCAACATTTAACAGCGAAAAATCCGACTACAATACAACCGTACCCTGTTTAGGACAATTTCACATCCTGTGTAGGACTAACTAGCATAAAATTTTACACACTGTTCAGGAAAGAGAGGCCAAAAACCAAACACTAGCCAGCGGCAAGTCCCCGTATAGGTCAATAAGGGAGCACCTCCCCCCCCCGGGGGGGGGCTTAGATCACAGAGCGCATGTTTGAACTGGGTAACCTCTATTTAAGATAGGACGCCTTGTTTCAGAACGTACATGCTGCTTTTCCAACACTTATCCCGCACAAGTAGCCTCCAACTCATTTAAGCGACTACGTGAGAAGCTAGCGTGCGACAAGAACTAATTGCAGCCGAGTACATTCTTCATTATTTAACAGTCGAACGGTAACCTTGACAAACGCTAGGTTTAGCTGCATTCTTCTTTCTACAGCCAGGTTCATACCTATTAACGCGAAACATTTATTTGAGTAGGCTAGTGACTTTGGTGAAAACTGGAAATCGAGTTACAGCTTATACAACTAGAGTCTGCTAGAATTTGTCTCTCCTTGACGATTGCATCATGATGAAAACATTCAGTGATCATTATCTAAAGTAGGTGCTGACAGAAAGTTAATTGTTGTCTTTCTTCTGCCGGAATCCGGATCGCTTCACAAAAATTAAGTGGTGGAATTTTAATGGCCCTCCGCAAGAGAGGATGCAGCAAGAGAGTTAAACCCCGTGCCCCATGATAACTATTTGAAATTTGTTATTAGATCGCACACACGCTGCGAAGGTTTTTTTTTATCTGTTGCTCCTATGTCAACAATCTGAAATTACATGACGTCATTCTAACTGACCAACGAGGTGTCGTCCTTAAAATAACCACACAGTATGACACAGAACCAAAAGTAGATTCAAATAATTTTCATCGGGAAGTGGCCCATGTATGGGGGATTCGCTCTCTCCCTTCATCCTCTCTTGACCTCCGTCAACTCAAAGTAAGGATGGTTGTCCTGTTTTAATATTTGCATGGTTGTCCTGTGGCCACGTCACTTACGACCCAACGCTTCCTTGTCTTTATCATTTCTTAATAGTGTGTGTGTGTGTGTGAGGGGGGGTGGGGGGAGAGGGAGGGTTAAACACATTTCTGTCTATTTTAATGCCCGATTTTTTTTGGCCTTTACTGAGTTAAAGCTTTGTATGAACCGATCTTATTCAGTTTTCAAAGTCTTTCTTTGAATCCTTTTACTGTGCTTATCTTTTTCTTAATTTCCCTTTCTTGTATTTGCTCAATCCCCCCACCTACCATTAATAGATTGTTTAGTCTCTTCAGTGTATTTTTGTGAGAAACATATGAAGTTACTGTGAAATTTCATCACATGTAAAGAAATGATCAACCCTGGTAGGTGCATTTCTTACCAAAGGCGACAGTTCTTTCAATGTATGGGGCTTTCTTCGTAATTATTACGTCAGCTGTTGGATTATCAAAGTGCTCGCAGATGTCCCTAAGCATTTGAATAGCAAATTTTGATAGCTTTGAGTTGCAATACCGGTTCGCAAAGGTTATGGTTGTCGTAGCAGATGGGGTGGACAAGCGCAACGTCTCGAAGAATTTTAATTCTCATCTTCTTTGCTTGTTTCGCTTTCCGTTTGTGCCAACGCGTTGTTCTTTCGCTGGCCTCTTCCCGTCAGTTTTCATGGGATATCTGACCCGACTTATGTCCCTACTTTGTAGAAAAGTGTTCAGCTGTTCAAGTGGTTGACCAGAAGGTACAAGGGAATCATCTGTGTCGGTGATGGCATGCATGCTCTGTGACGGAGACTGAAAGTCGGGTGAAAAGGAACTTGCTGGAGTGACTGGAATAATAATAATAATAATAATAATAACAATAATAATAATAATGATAATAATCCGGCTTTATTAGGTACTCCCAGTGGGTTTTTCAGACCTAATTAACACGCTAAGTACATGGAAAACATATCAGTTCGAACAGTTAGTTTCGTTAATTTTCACTATCACTTATTCGCATGATCTGCTTTGTTTCTGGGCCAGTGTTTGCCTGTGCAGCGAGAGCGGTTAATCAGTAGCCGCCAGTGATAGACGGAGTGACTGGGGCTTGGGGTAAGGGTGTGAGCGGTCCTCTAAGTGTGTGGTGGTCCTTCCCCCCCTCCCCCCCATCTAGGTTTTATTTCGTCTACTCACTCCGTGGTGTTTGAACAGAACTGAGTGCGGATAAACTTACCAAAGACATAACCTCCATTCGCAAAATGACCCCGCACTCTTTAAAAATAGCTTCCGAACCCGGTTTGCTGAGTCCTCTCTCCGATTTTGGTCTCTTTCCGACATCTTCGCTGTGGTGTGACTTTGCATTTGTCGGATGGACGTTTCCATTCAATGCCAAGCGGTGCGCCGTGATATGGGCAAAACACCATTCGGAAATGTCGTTATTTATTTATTTATTTATTTATTTATTTATTTATTTAGACAAGTAAAAACGAACGATATAATTTCCCGACGTTTCGGCGACTTCATGACGCCATTTTCAAGGGTCAAATGAGAATTAACTAAATGCGAGTTCAAGAGTTATAACTCAAATTTACATAGCGGAGGTGGCTACACAAATACTTTGGCACGGATAGAATCCGTTTGCACGTTCAAACTCGGTGTTAATTGCTTGATGTAAAGCATCTCGTTGACAAGACAATCGAATTGAAAATGGCGTCATGAAGTCGCCGAAACGTCGGGAAATTATATCGTTCGTTTTTACTTGTCTATGTATAACTAAATCATTGTTAATACGAATTTATTTATTTATTTATTTATTTATTTAACCATAAGCTGCATCTCGCCATATTGTTCATAATTACCTCAACCTCTACGTAACATTAAGGTAAGTAACTGTTTTATTAGCAACATTCCACGCACAATAGCAAGTAAGGTGACCGTTCGCACCTTCCCCTACCCTGAGCGAAAGATTTTGCTCAATGCAGTCACGCAACACTATGTTTGTTTATGTGCGAGCGCGCTGCTTTTTGGCTGTTTTAAGTCTGTTAATGGAGAGCTATGTTCGACGAAAAAGCCTTCTGCCATTACATTTGTTGAAGATGACAAAAAATTACGCATAAAAGTTTCCTCAGTAACTGAATTTACCGTTTGGTGTTATCTACAAAACTGATGACCTCGAGGTCAACACTCAACAGCTGGTCGACACAAGGAACGGGAAGGGTCCAACATCCACAAATCGAAACTTCGCATAACCTGAATACCAAGCACACCAGGTAAAGTACTTTGAACTGCAGTTTTTCAACTCATTCACTTACGCTGTAACATCATATATTCCTCTTTAGAATCGCTGAATGAAGAAACGTTGATTCGGCTCGACCTTGTTATTATTCACTAATCAATGAAAATTTACCAACTTTGAAGATCTTTTGCGAAGCTAAAAGCAAAATACCCATTCCAGATTTTACATATGTGGTAGGGCAAGTCTTTAACACTTCACAGCTTGCTTCTCGGAAAAAATTATCACTGGTCACATGGAAAAAATTTTGATCGCGTCCTGGAGGTAAATTCGTATTTTTTGTCAGTTTGAAAAAAACGCGTCCTATAAATTCGATTGTTTGCGTTTACAATTATTGCCTAGAAACAATTTTAGGTCAAACGAGATGTTAAATGCTTCTTAAATCAGTATCTTATGGCAAATGTTTTCAGTCTTACTTTTCTTTGGCAAACGAGATGATGTCTGGAAACTGCCGATTTCGCCCGTAATTTTGGTTGTTTTGAGGTCACCGACGGTGAAAATATGTTTTCTCGATTTTCTCACAACGAAAGCGACTTATTGAAAAACAAACTATACCACGATTGTTTTACTTGTATTGCCTACCTATAGATTAAATATGACCGAAAAACAATTTTTCAATGTGGCCGCTAAATTTTTATTTTGCTCGATATTTTCTGGCATTCGCTCTTAATTATCTAGGTTGACCCACGAATAGCAATTAGGTTCGACACATGTAAAGTTGGACGTTTGAACCGGGGATTGTTGCTTTAATAGGTATTTTACCGCGAAATAAGACAAACACGCTTTATTTCAGTCAATTTTAATTTCAGGAGCAGCCTTATTTTCTCACTTTTACACCCTTTACCACTCGTTGGCATATATTTGATTACCCAAGTAAAAACAAGTAACTTTTGCGGTAAAATTGAAGAGGTAATGCTCCCATGTTTTCAGTTTGAGTGGTCATCTTCCAGCTAATCTACCTGCAAAATAGAAATACAAAGAAATGCGAAATATTCTACATTATTGCAGATTATTACGGTCTGATTCTGTGAGCAAAGCCGTTATGTACCTTTATCCACTGTGTATGTTTTGGCACCGTCGTATCTATTTTTCTGTTGCTGAAATGCCAATCATTGCCCATTGTTTAGACTACCATCACTGCCACAACCATCAGCACCGCTATTGCCGGCGCCGCTTCCGTCAGCGCTTGTTAGTTCATCAACATCACCTCCAATACTGTAGCCATCATCGCCATCGGCAACAGGCCTACTGGTGACCTTGGTAATCAGCACGATGAATAACAGAACTAATAACTTCATGAAGGACGCCATTTTGTTCTGCATGAAATATAACATTGACATCGTAAAAAGATAGGACATCTTAATGTCCTGTTCCTTCAATTCTGTGGGCGCATTCTTTTGGGAATATTCCGGAATGTGAACACTCAGCCAGAATAGACGGTATTTTTGTTCCGATATCAGAATGAACAGAATGAAAGGAATACGGTTTACTCGGAAGAGACAGAATATGCGTTTTGGGAGGAATTTTTTGGCGGGAAATCCTACGCAGCCTCAGATCATAGTAGTAGTCCTCAGGTCACGTCCGCTATGGGTATTCTTAGTGTCCAGTTCCTTCAACTGTATAAAACACGCCTGCAGAGCATTATCAGTTGGTAGATTCAGCATAACAAATGCAAGCTGACTTTACGTAAAAATCATATTAAGAAGCAGCTAGAAACGTGTTTTGCAAATCCGCTAGGGCATTCTTTAAGGTCTTCTCGCCTGAAATACATCATTTGAATAACATCAAACCGCTGTGATTCCCTGCTGGCGCTTATCATAGAGGAAACTGGACTTTGGTGATCTCAATCGCTGATACTGTACTCAAGTCTTTATATATTCCTAAAAGTGTTTCGAATATACGCATTTCTTAAAATAATTGTGATTTAATGCCCCCTATCTGATTGTTATCAAGTATTTAAAAGATTAAAAAAAGGCTCTTAGTCACTTGTTCGCAGCTCTCAGTGACTTTCGTTTCTTGACACATTGATAGGCCGCCTCATTCACCGGTAAATAAAACCACAAAGTTTAGACAGGCCAGTAGTAATGTGGGCTTGTATGGCACACTTTGCCTCGTTTTGATGCGAGGCTTCTGATTGGTTGTTAGGTTGTCATGGGAACGGGAAACCACGGACCATAAGGATTGTGGGCTCAAGCGGAAGTCACATGACCGAAAATGACGTCACCGGAACCGGAAGTGAGTGGCAATGCGGAGGTCACGTGATTTGGAGGGGGAAACCGCTGACCAGTGGGAAAAAAAGGATCGCGGGCTCAGATGAAGAAAAGAGAGGACATGTCATGCCGTGGACATGACGTACCCTCTGGCTAGGGTGGGAAACCCCTGACCAGTGGGAAAAAGGGATCGTGGGCTCAGGGTGGGGCAAAACTGTTGAGGAACGCGGGCTCAAAGTCCAAAGTCCAATTTTCGCATCGGGGGAGGTGAACTCAGAAGACAATGTTGTAAGCGATCCAATGGAGGAGGTCCAAGCAAGTAACATCAGAGTATGATGGCAAGAGGGCGACGAAGAAGGCATGTCATAGGTAGCCGTAGGGGTAAGTCTACCACTCTCTTGTCGTACACCAGCTGGTATTGTTTCTTTTCCGGATACGTGTACAGTTGATAGGTTTTCGGATCCCGGACAATCTGGTGGGTTTTGATGACCTGCGTTTGGCGTGGTTTCAGAAGGGGCTTCTGTATTTCATCCAACACATTTTGACGCATGACAGCATAATTTAATTGCGGTTTTCCTTCACTGTTGAGACGAAAACCTGTCACTTTGCATTCGACTTTGCCTTTCTTTGTGGTGTAACCATAATTCTTGGGACCTCCCGACACAAATTCCACAATGTAGTTGTCGTCGTCCAATTCACTCGTAAACTCTCCGAGGTAATTGCCCAAGGCCGGGTTGGTTTGACCCTTGTCCTCCAAGAAAATAACAGAGTCCGTGTCGTAGTAGAGGACACGTTCCCCCAACTGTTCCAATGCCTGGTACAGTTTGAGACGGGCCCAACAGGTAGTGAAACTGGCGATGAAGATGTTCAGGTTGGGTGAGACGGGGATGTCTTCCTTTTGGTGCTGGTAATGGACCTCCACCATTTGATCATTCATAATGGACACGTGACGTACATCCAAGCTATCGGTGTCCAAAAACCGATGAAAGGCTTGGGGGTCATCAAATTCTTGGACTTGGGTTTTGTTAAGACGTTGTCCAAATTTGCCCCACATGTAATTCAGCATCATTTTAGCAAGGGTACGTAACCCTGGATTCTTTTGGATCTTGTCGTACTCCAGGCGGATGCCCTCATGCTTGTAGTAGTCTTCGATGTAGGCCTGTCTTTGTTCCTCTGTTTCTACTCCCGCGGGCCACCCACTGGCTTCTTGCTTGATTTTCTACCAGGTGTTGAAATAGTCTCGGAACAGTCCTTCACAGGTTTCACAGGTTTGGGTCCTTTGTTGCGTGGTCTCGTAGACATCTTGCATGGTTCGATCACAGTGGCGCAGATGTTTTTCGTGACGGTGGGGATAATTGTGGGGGGGCATCCATGCCAGAAACAACCGTGAAATTCGTAGACAGTGTTGGTTGTGACATCGAAACCGTCCACGTGGAGCTTGGTGCCAGGGATGCAATACTCGCCGGCATTTTTCCCATGTTGAATATGGGGGGCTTGGTGTTGTTTGCACCAGGTTAACCATTCGATGGCCACCTTGGACTGATTGATGTGATTCTTCTTCCAACCAAGGGTGGGTTCACTGGCAATACTGTTAGGGATCATCCGGTTCATGCGTAAATCCATGTTGCAGGCAGAAGCGATGGTGATGTGGTCAAAGGGGTTGAACCCCGCTTGAGCTTCAAACAACCGTTTGAAAGTCAGACATCCTTGTTTCAAGAGACGCACATCTGATTCACAATACTCAACCAATTCTTTCTGGAAGTCAAATACCACCTCCTTCTCGCGTTGCTCTTGATGCCACTTTTCCAAGGCTTGCTTGCCTTCGGGAGACATGGTTTCGGGCATGTAGTAATCGAGGGCCGGGACGATGCCCACTTACGTTTGGTGTGTGGGGATATTGAACTTGTGTGGGAAGTAACCTTTTTTCAATTCCGTTAATCCAAAGGTGCTGGGAAAGGCGGACAAAGGCATCTGGAAGAAACTGAGTGAATCGATGAATCGGATACGATCGTGTTTGACTTCCAAGAGTTTACACCCGTTCCGGAGCTGTTGAACGATCCGGTTGTCACTATGGTGTTGATGAACCACAAAGTAACCATCGTACCCTTGGAAATTATGAGCTAAGACATTGACTTGTCGGGTGTCGTTCAACGTGAGTGTATCCAACCATTCGAGAAAATCTCGGGTACAATATTCGCCTGGGAAACGAATAGGTTGATCGTCGTCTTCGGTTTCGGCTACGATGAGATTGGCAATGTGTTGTTCGTCGGGTTGCATGGCTTCAATATCAAAAAACACGTGCAAGGGTGGCAGGTCGTCCCCATCTTCCTCCTCCACCTCCTTCGGTGCGGTCGCCGCTGCTCCTCGTTTGGCGCGAGGGCCTCCTTGACGTTTCCTCTTTCTCTTCTTTTCTTGAGGCTTGGGGGCTCTTTTAATAAAACAAAGATGAGTTTCACCGTGCACGTACTCATGGCAAGAAGGACAGTCCACGTACCAACATTGGTGTTTTTCAAGGGCTTGGGGTCCTACTTCTTGCTTCAGACATTTAGGACAGCGACGGCGACGAAAGCACACGGAGGACTGTGGGTTCGTTTTGCCAGCGTGGTCTTTGCCGAGATTTGCTTGGAGGCAAGTGTCTCCGAAAAAGTCCCGATGACAACTGGTGCAACGTTGGGTCGCTTTGAGGGCTCGAGGGTAAGCATGAAGGAAATCAGGGCACTCTTTTTGGTAACAGGCCCTGCAATGGTCTTTTCGTTTGGTGCATCGATGTCGTCCCTCGGTATTGTAGAGTTTCCAACAGTGGGCACATACATAACTGGACCCGAAAAACCCTGGTAAACGAGTAATGACATCGTAATGGTCATGGTCGTGGAGCAAAATCAACTGTTTGTCTTGGGTGTCTCCAAACGTCGTGATGTGAAAGGACCGGTGAGCATCCACCAGGATGATCTGGTAACCGGTCAGGGACGGGGCCTCACTGAAGGCCTTCAACGCCTCGTAGCCGCAAGGACAGAAGGGCACCTTGGCTTCGTGATGGAGCAAGAGAGCCAATTCTTTTTGGAGGAGTCTTCCTTGGCGAATGCTGTGGTATTTTGGGTGTTGGTCCACTCTGGCTTTAGCAGTGACGAGAGCTCGAGCACAACAGAGTTCATCCCTGTTTTGGATGCGGATGACACTCCGTTTGTTGCTCGCCAATAGTTGCATGGTAGGATGGCCGGGTTTGTTCTGGCGTCGACTGCCGGTTCCCTGAGGGGCATGATGGACTTGAGTAATGGATAATTGAAATGAGTCATCAATTTCGAATTGTTCATTGCTGTTGAGGGCTTGCGCTAAACGGTGGAACAGGGTCTCCACACGCTCCCCGTCTTCACGCCATTCACCAGCACGTAATCCCCAGCCCTGGAAGTTATTATGTAAGCGGTTTGAACCGATGGTGAAGTAGAGGCGATCTTGATCGTTCAAGTCGGGAGTCGTGGCTAACACTTGATTCACTGCTCGACGTAAGCCATCTTGTAGGGCTTCCGTGATGTTTTGATCTGGAATCAAGTTCCCCCTTTGGTGTAAACGGGTGTTGAAATGACGTTCACGAACACCCATTCGCGGGCTGATAAGGTCGACATAATTGTCTAACTTAAACTCGAAGGCGCCCTCCGCACTGGCATCCAAACCTCCACCACTTTGTTGAAGGAGGTGGGTTTGAAAGGCACGTTGCCGTTCGAAACGATCCAAGGCCTCTTGACAGATTTCATCCTCGTCACGGCAAGCCATCTCTTCGGGGTCATCACAGGAATTCGCTGCCGTCTCTTCTTTCTCAGAGTCCGAGGTGTTGAGACCCAGTAATTGGAGCACCTCATGGTGGTCGAGGCCACTGGGCCCCGCTGCCTCCTGCTCTTGGCGAGAGGACATGATCAGATGAACTAGCTGGAGGTCGGGGTTCGTTTTTTATAGAGAAAAAAGGTCACTTGGGAGAAGGGGGTGGACCAATCACCAACCAGGGCACAGGGTGCCCCAGGGAGGGGAAGGGGTGGGGGAACCCCCCTCCCCCCTCTCTAGTTGGGGTCCATGGTGCATGATGGGAACGAATGAGACACTATAAAACAGATCGAACCTCGACGTGAGTCATCTCAACATGGACTCTCGCCATGAGAAGCTGCTTGAGGCTTTTGAAGATTTTGAAACAGATTTAGAAGTGGAAGACATCTTGAAGAAGGTGAAGGAGGAGTGTGTCCTGGACGAAGGAGTGATTGCCTTTGGAGAAAAGTTAAAGGAGAGGGAGCGCCTGAAACAGATAGCCCAGGCAACCCGGACAGCACGAGCCACCCGCTTCCATCAACTGTGCTACCCCCAACT
Source organism: Siderastrea siderea (assembly GCA_964030785.1). Classification (NCBI taxonomy): domain Eukaryota; kingdom Metazoa; phylum Cnidaria; class Anthozoa; order Scleractinia; family Rhizangiidae; genus Siderastrea; species Siderastrea siderea. The sequence goes on from OZ034975.1 coordinate 16,168,186, forward strand.
GACCTGCGACTGGTTCGTGGAGGGACTTGATTACTGCTGCGGCTACTGGCGTTATCAATTCAACCGCCCACTCACGCCCCCACCAGCACCGCCACCATCGCCCGATGCTTGCAGAAAGAGAGTCCCGTCCCCGCAGTTACCGTCGCAGCCACCGTCGCAGACCCCCAGTCAGGTACCGGGAAAGCGACGATGATGACGACTACACCGACCCCCACGACACCGACGACGACGACTATGACCCCCACGACGACACCGACGACGACTACGAACTGGCAGTCCTCAGGGCGAAACAAGCACGCAACATCGCCAAATGTGCACGGTACAGGGCCGAACACCGAGAGAAAGTGGCTGCCTCCAACAAAAAGTACCGAGAAACACATGGAGACTTCATAGCAGAGACCCAAAGGCTCTACCGGGAAACGTGCCGAGCCCGCGTGGCGGCGGCCAGCAAGCGCTACCGGGCAAGACATCCAGACCGCGTGGCGGAGGCCCGCAAGCGCTACCGGGAAAGGCGCCGGGAGTACCAAAGCGCTACCGGGAAAAACATCGAGCCCAGCATGCGGAGAGGCAAAAGCGCTACCGGGAAAACAATAGGGGACAGATCCTGGCGTATCAGCAACGATATCGGGAGGCCCATCGAGAGCTGTTGAGGGAGAAAGAGAGGCGCCGTTACGCCGGCCTTGGGGAGGATAAGAGAACGGTACTGAAAGAGAGGCGCCGTCGAGCCCACCTGGTGGAGAAAAAGAGAAAGGCGGAGAAAAAGAGAACGGCGGAGAAATTGAACGCGTTAGGACCTTTGACACTAACCATCCCCCTTACGGATTATTTGAAATCGGGGCACATTCCTGTGACGGCGTATGTCAAAGCCTTTTGTGACTCACTCGAATCTGAGGATACGAACGTATCGCCCACGGAGTCCTTTGTTCAACTCCTTGAGGAGGACTTTCATACTCTGATTGATTTGGATTCGGGGGCCATGCAAGTCGCGGAACCCCCTGCCTGGGACTTGGACGACCTTTCCTTTTTGCAGAACATATCGCCTGACGAGTGGGCCGAGGTGCTGAAGGATGTCGAGGATTCTTCTTCCTTTGATCTGGAGACATTGGTGCCCCCTGAAGACCTCGTTCATGTGGAGGACATGTCACCCGACGAGGGCGTCGATTTGATGTATGATTTGGTGTCTTAACCCTCCTCTCAGTATTTGGCAGAACATTGAATCGTCTTAGTATTTTGGCAGAACAATTGAATCGTCTCAGTATTTTGGCAGAACATTGAATCGTCTTAGTATTTTGGCAGAACATTGAATCGTCGTAGTATTTGGCAGAAAATCGTATGACTATTTGGCAGAATATCGTATTTGGCAGAACATTTTGGCTAGGGTACGTAACCCTGGATTCTTTTGGATCTTGTCGTACTCCAGCTGGATGCCCTCATGCTTGAAGTAATCTTCGATGTATGCTTGTTTTTGTTGTTCTGTGTCTACCCCGGCGGGTCACCCACTAGCTTCTTGTATGATTTGTGGTAGAACATTGTATCATTGTTGTAGAACTAAAAATGAGACAGTGATTGACATTTTCATTTGTTTTTATTTTTTACTCAACATGTAACTGGGGTGTCATTAAATTACAATTTTAAACGTTTCTTGGCTTGCATGATTTTTTTGACCACACGTTCCGTCTTGGTTTTCTTGCCGGGTAATCGATCAATGGCTTGGATCATCTTGGTATCGGCTTTCCATTTATCTTGCAAATTCTTGGCACGGCTGTAATCAATGTCGTGTTGTTTAGCAATCTGGTCCAAGCGATTGATGCCGGGATCCCCACGTTTCTGAGGTTTGGCCAAATGTGTGCCAGGGCCCATGTACTGATAACCAGGCCAATGAAATTCCTTCCCCGTTTTAGCAATCCATTTTTGTACATCCAAGGCCCCTCCTCGTTGGGTGCGTTTCCGTTTGATACCCCTTCTCCTCTTGGCGGGCATCTTTTTTAGTCACGGTCGTCGTAATCCAGTCGACGTCGTAACTTTTTGCCTTGGTACCAATCTTCCCAACCGGGTAAGGGTTTCAATCGTTCCACTTCTCGGGCGAGTGCTTTGCCTTTGCCTTTGCCTTTGCCTTTCGCGACACCACTTTCGGCTAAATGTTTTTCCCAAGTCTTGCGACGTTCTCGCACGGCTTCTAAACGCGACCGGATATCCCCTCGACTGGTGGAAGGGGCCTCTTTCTTGAGGATGGGAATTTTACCGGTGGTGGCTGCTCCTTTGCCTTTCTTGGTTGCGGGGGTAATGGGAGGTTTGGGGGTGGACGGGCTGCCTTTTATCATGCGCTTCAACCATTGTTCCACAGGTCCCATCACCAAATCCCCGGCCTCTTCCTCGCCTTCTTCGCCTGGCGGGCCACCCGGTGCACCAACCCCCACGCCTCCGGGAAATTGACGAATGCGTTTGGTTAACTTGGTTAATTCTTGACTCAATGGTTTGGTTTGAGCATTGACCAGGGCTGGCGGCAATTGGGGGTTGGCTAACAACACATGTTTTTGGCGGCTAACGTAGCAGCTTTGTTCAACAAGGCATTTTCGGTGAGTTCTCCTTTGTAATATTGAATGAGTTGCTCCAAGTCCTGGTGGGGAATCATGTACACCTCGTCCATGGTGGTTGACTACAATCGGGGCAAAGTTCCCCGTCTTCCACAGCACGACAGTTCTCACAAAGACGGGACTTTAAGATATGTTGGTACTCTCGATACAACAGGTGATATTTATGCTTCCAATAATAACACTCGTCTTTCCACTTGTCTGTGGCCCGATTGGCCTCTTGTAACAGACACATCCACGTGGCAAGCGTTAACGGACACATTGACATAACACGTGATGTAGTCCTTGAAACAACCCGCGTCCTTTTTGTTGGACTAACCACTGACGACGCTTTTTCACGGAATGTCGACGACGTCCCAAATCACGTAGCACCTTTTTATAGGGTTGAAGTTTGGCCAGCATGGGTGGGGTCACAGGAATCTTGTTTTTTAACAAGTTCAAGACCAGTTCACTCACAGCATTGGTTTGATCGGCATTGGCATGTTGTAACAAATCTTGACGTTTGAAACCATTGGCTTCTTGTAACATGGACCGTAAAAACGGTAATTGACGTCGAAGACGTTGCATCTTTTACCGATGGCGACGACGATACCGTTGGTTGGCTTTTTGGATCGTGCGTTTTATACGTTTATCCGTTTCCAAGGCTACGGCTTTCCCCAATCCCACCATGGCGGGGACCAACAGATTTAAAAAACCTCCTCGTTGACGACGTCGTCGTCGTGGACTTCTCCTCAAGGATACCATGGACGGTTCATCAACACACGTTGAAGGGCTTTGTTTTGTTTGATCACGTCCCGCGTCTCTTTATAGCCTTGACGAGTATTGCGTTTCAAATCTTGCCACCAACCCCCACCTCATTGTCGGTAATGTTGTACATTATCGGTAATGCCTTTCAAGGCTTGACCGCCTAATTTGCCTAAAGCGAGTCCAAACCCAGGCGCTGGGCCTGATAGAAACATGCTCATGCCATGGGCAATTTTATCCACCAAACGGGGTTTGCGGCGCATTAAAGCCCCGCCTCTTTGACGTCGTTTCCTTTTTCTGCGTCGTCGTCGTTGGACGGCCATGGTTCTAAGAGTGTGGGACTGGGAGGGAGCGGCTTTTTATCTATCCAATAGTCTTTGGGTCTCAAGCGACGAGGACATCCGTCCACATAGCATAGGGCTTCCACGGGTTGGTACACAAAATGACGATGGTAATCTTGTACACATCGTTTGGGTAACGGAGGGGTGAAATCCACAATGGTATCATCCAAGGTTTGCATCTTGATTAAAAACCTTTCCAGATCCTCCAAGGGAACACCACGCACATAGGTTTTCAATTCGGTCAAGGCTTTCGCATAGGTGGTAAATGCAAACCGACTCATGGTCACTTTAAATCGCTATTGTTTAAAATCATTCCATCCTTTGACCACCGTCCCCACCGCCGCCAAACACGCCACCAACGTCCAGCAATCATGCCTGCGGCCACCAGGAGTAACGCCATGCCATTGAACAAGGCATTGATACACTTGAAATAATTCAACATTTTTCGATAACACCACCATTGTTGATAGTAAAAAGCATACAAGGAATCCATACGTTGTAATAATTCCGGGGGGGAATTGAAGGCCATGATGTTTCGATCCATTCAATAACGACACGAAGGTTTTCATCACGGCGAAACCCGGGACGAAGAAGTTTGTACGCTCGGTGCTCCTCCCTGTTTATAACTGGTCACAATGCTATTGGTCATGGTGACAGTGGAAATGTCACGTCCTTGGGCTAATTGTTCTTGATCTTGTAACATCATGCGTAAACGTCGTTGTAAATCCGCTTGACGCAAGGTACGAGGCTGTCTGCCAGAACTCCCAGACGTCCAAGATCCTCGAGGGGTGGCTGGATTGGAGGCAGGTGTCAAAGGTCGTCGTCGTCGTCGTCCACGTCGTCCACCACGACGACCACCACCCCCACCACCACCACCAGCACCACCAGCACCACCACCACCACCAGCACCACCACCACCACCACCAGCACCACCAGCACCAGCACCACCACCACCACCACCACCACCACGTCCACCACCACCACCACGTCCACCACCACCACCACCACCAGCACCACCACCACCACCACGTCCCCCGCCATTACCATCACCCCCGGCAGCCGCTGCTGTCCGACCACCTCTCGCTTTTCTCCAACCAGGTGGACTTCTCGGGGACTCCGGGGTGGTCTGTATGCTACGGAATGATTGACTTCCTGGACTGCCTACCCCTGCTGGGGAAGAGGCCTGTACAGGGGGCGCGCCATCCACATCGGGCCAGCCTGCGATTGTGTTGGGAGAGGGGAGGGATTCCATAAACCGATGGAGGGCATCGGCTGCCATTTCCTCCACGGCAACGTCGAGAAGGCCTTTGGTCTCCCGTCAAATACAGATCTTGCCAGGCCCTTGGGGACATTTGATTGCTGCTGGCCGCCCCAACACCCGCACGGGCCACGGTATCGTACGACTGCGGAGGTTGACGGTCATCATCGGCCATGCTCGCTCTCTTTTTCCTGTTCAAATGAGGTGTCGTGCCTTTATAGACGTTTTTGATAGGTGCGAGTCCATCCTTCGTCTTTTAACAGGTGACTCAACAAACGTTGTTGATCAGAGGAGGCGGGGTGTAAATCCAAAACCAAATACCCATACGGTCGTGTAGTGGTCTGATAAAACGTCTCCAACGTGTCTTTCCAGGTGGTAGGAAACGATTGCAACAAGACGTTGCGTACCCCTAATTGATCTCGGGGGTTCTTGAACGCCACAATGTAATGGGCATTGCGGGAAATACTTTTAGCATATTGGCCGACGGGAAACATGTCTTGGCACAAGTAAAGGACCGTCACCCCTTGATGATGCGAATGTTTGGTGAATAAATCCAACACGCGTTTATCGTGACTCCCTTCATCCATTAAATCATCCAAGACAAGGACCCCATGTCCTTTAGGAAACCATTGCACCAACGCATCATGATCGGGAATCCCTTCGTGAAACACCACCCCTTGATCTTGCATGCTTCGAAATCGATCTTGCCAGGCGCCATAACAATAATGCCTTTGGGTCGGTGGGGTTTCAAACAAGTCCGAGTTCTCTAACAAGAGTTTTTCCGTAAACACGGTTTTGCCACATCCCGAAGGACCCACGACCAAAATACTGGAGGGAGTATGAAAACGAAGCGGTGGGCCCGTTTGCATGATGACGAGGACTAATACCCATGAAAAAAAGGCACCTTTTTATTGGAGTCGGTGGGACTCGAACCCACGCACGACCTCCTATTTTTTTCGGGGATCCAAAGGCTCTACCGACTGAGCTACGACTCCGACACACCATAGGTTGTTCCAACATGTTTTTTTATTTAACAATTACATTGATGATACGGATGACAACAGAGGTGATACCATCTCTCTTCTTGACCTACAAGGAGTTGTTGAAGGCGTTGACCGGCTTGATGGTCATTGCTTACATAATCATGATCAGAAAACTCATTTAAAAACTCTTGCAAGGTCCGTCCACGGGCTTTGGCTTTCAAGTACAACAAGGCGTAATCACCACAACTCTTGCTTGAAATGGCTTGGAGGGACTTGCCATTCGTCACCACATACTTCCAATGTTGCACGATCCAATCTCGTAACGGGGTGGCTTGCACGTACGTGTCCAATGGCAAAGCATAACTATCGAGGACTTCACACACATTTCCATCCGTCCACACCGCTAACCAATGTTGTCCGGGTTGATCGTGCGGGTCCGTATTCACAATGTACCCTTGCGAAGTGGTCTTGCGAGGGCTCTTGGGTAAACGATCACAGGCCACCGTCCCGTAAAAGACAGGTTTCAATTGCGGGTCGTCTCGGGCTAAATAATCCAATTGCACATTATTCAAGGCCACATGTTCCATCAGTGCTGGTAAATGTTATACAAGACGGCTCCGTTCTTGTCAATCTCCGGCAAGTTCTCAAATTCCCCATACACGAGTACGGTTATATTGATTGCAGGTGCCGCTCCAAATTCCAAGACGAGTTGTAAATCTCCCGTTTGCTTGGGGTTGAGGTTTTGACTGTCAGCACATCCATTGGCGACATTGTCAAACATGTACAAGGTACAATTTTTAGCTTGGCCCCAATCTCCTAGTTCCACCATATTGCCTTTCTTTTTACACCAAGTACCACTGGCTTGCAGAAAACGGAAGTAGCCTAGATTATCTCGGCTGCCATTGTTGTGCACTAACTGCAGGGTTTCATAAGGGTATTCTTCTCCTTTCACAATCTGTTTAATGGAAGTCAGACCAAATTTCTGGAAGCAGAAAGGATCTCGGGTCACATCTCCATTGAAGGCTCGGCTGTCCAACAACCCCACAATCAATCGGTCAGGTATTCTGTTTTGAAACAGGTTGGGGATATCAAAACGGACCAGGTTGCCTTGCATGCTGAAGGTCTGGATTTCACTGCGGACGGTCGGGTAGGAGGCGATTTTTTCTTCATTGTGTCTTTGGGAAGACAAACTCATGTAGATGGCGTCATTCAAACGCAGTTGACATAGATGAAATCGTAGTTTGACATCGCCTTCCATCAATCGGCCAGCTAGAGCCACTCCATTCAAAAACAAGTTCGGGCCATTGAAATGAAATTTCATCTTGATTTCTATCCCTGGCACCAACAGTTTGCCGGTGTGAAACACTTCCAAGTGGGGGGTAAACACTAGACTGTGGGTAAGACCTCCAGCATACTTGGGGGTTTCGGCTACCATGGCGGCCAAGGCCCCTTTGTGATTGGCACTGAGATTACGCCAATCTGCATGCGGTGTGGTACTGTTGGTATTGTTGTTGGTCCATTGGGGTGGGGAATCCACTTGATTGAACCATCCCTGGGATCCTAACACGGTCTTGCCATCTTCTCGGTCATAATTCAACAAGGTTTCTAGGTAAGCTTTGTAATGATAGGTGTCGGATTGAGGACTGATCAACGTGCCATTCAACTGCAAGTCAATTTGTTTGATGATGGAATGGGCCAAATTGTTGACGGGCCACAATTTTTCATTGGCCACCAAGTTCCCGTTATCATCCTTTTTCAATCTCAATTCCATGGTAAAGTAACTGCGTCCCAAATCCACAAAATCGTCCAACCCCGGATTGATGAATTCCATGGGATTGTTACCCGTGGTGGTGGGTTGAATGGTGACCATGCGATAGGCATTGATGCTAATGTCGGTCGGTGGCACCTTGAAAATCCGTAAGGCTGGGTTCACGGTCCCTTCGGAACGCGCGTGAGCCGGTGCGGTTTGCGTACTCACGTCAGGCATGTTTAACGTCGTCGTCGAGTGGTGGTACCCAGTCGTCGTGAGGGGTTTTTATAGCGTCGTCGTCGTCGTCCCAAGCGTTGTCTCAAATCAAACCCGGGTACTCTCATCACCTCGGGACTTAACCATCCACCACGTTGTCGTCGCATGAGTTTCCAAAAAGCACCTCCCCATTGAGACAACCCTCGATCACTACGAATCCGTCGAGGTCGTGAATGCACGGGTTCCATTTCACACTCCAACAATATCGCGCGCACGTTTGGTTTGTTTGGGAAACAAATCACTGGCCACACGCACGGCGTCTTTCACGTTCTTATGACTCAAGGGTTTCTTGGCTTGTTTGGTGATTTCTTTTTTAATGACTTGTTCGGCTTTGCGTTTGACACCTCGTGTTAACCCTGCATTCAATCCTCTCTTGATATTACTAGGCAGTTTTAAAGGATTTCGCGTGCTTTTAAGGCCTTGGAAACCCCCACGCAGGACCTCCCTCATCAGGCCGTTGCCGTATTGATCATACCACTCGTCTGTCCGAAATCGTGTCAAACTTCCCCCTCGCATGGTGTCTTCTTTGCTGTTCACCAATGTCTATGCTTGACGTAACCCCCTTTGTCTTTTTATACCCCCTCTCATCTGCCTTTCTTTTTCTTCCGAGTGGTCGCTGCTTCCATGGCTTTTTTGCCACCGTAACCCGCGGCACCACCCACCGCTCCCAACGCGGCGGCTTTCCCCACAGCCATCAAGGCTGGCACGAGAGCGGCCAGAGGCAAGAGACCGCCTCGTTGCCTTCTTCGTCTCCTTCGACGTACTCTTGTCTTTGGCATCTTGTTGTTTTCAAGTCACACGGGTTTTCCTTTATGTCTTTTTGAAGTGCAACGTGACAATGGTATGGCCTTTGCCAAACTTGACCAAGTCTCCTCCGGTACCAATCGTTTCGGCTACTTGAATTTGAATGATTTCCACGACTTCATTACGAAGCGGTAGGTATTGAATGTGCAACGGTTCAAAGTACAGGGTGCCTCGTCCTTCTCGCTTGTACTGGATTTCACGTAACAAATCGGTCACGCGATTGCCTACCATCATACTGCCTGCCACGTCCGAGTACACTTGCAACGATCGTGTGGGGTCACCCACCACCGCACGAAACGCCACATTCAAGTTGGTGAAACGCCAACTACAACTCATACTCAATTGTAAATGATCCGGTGAAAACGAACGCACCGTCCAAAAGACCGGGTTGTGCTGATCGTCGTCCACATCGTTCCAATCGCTGTTCTTGGTCATGTTGGGGATTTGATCCCCCATGAATTCTTGTTGTAAGTTCGGTCCCAAAATCAACCCCCTGCTAATTTTACGTAACCATCCCATCTTGACAGCCAACTTGGTGTAGAGGGACAGGCCCGGCGTGTCGGTGCTGCAATGGCAGACATTGGTGTTGTCAATGATGAAATCGTCCCCTTCCCAACGAAACTTGTTGTGTGGTGTGTTTGCCTTGATCGTTCAAAAACGTCCCCCCTTGAATCGCCGTTTCCTTGCGTCGTTGTTCCAAGTGAGTAATGGCCGCTTTCATGAAACTCACCCCATCCACCACCCAATCCAAATGTTGGATGTCGTTGATGAGGGTTTCAGCCGTCCCTACTCGCGTGGCCGTTTCCCCGTCTTTTCCACCCGGTTTGGGATAGGTTTGGTCCCAGGACGTCCACATCACGTACCCATCTTTTTGCACCAAATCGTACAAATTGACGTGCGTATCCGGTAAGGAAATGGCACTCAAACCCACTTGCGATCCACCTCCTTGTAACCGTAACGGTTGAGGTAAACGAATCTTGAAGGAATTGGCTTGGTTGTTGGGAAATTCATGTCGGTTGGAATGACTCGGTAACGTCACGTAGAGCGACATTTTGTCTTCTTCACACCACCACTTCCCTTTTAAAGTGGAGGGTGAGGAGGGTATGTCCTTCGCCAAATTGCGTCAGATCCCCATTGATTTCGGCCATCTGCGTTTCCACGATTTCCACCACTTCATTGCGTACTGGGACATATTGAATATGTCGAGGTTCAAAGTGGGTGGTATTTTGAGGCTGGTACTTGATTTCTCGTAAGAGTTCTGTGATGCGGCCCCCTACCATGCTGCTGGTCCCTACATCACAATACACGTGCAAAGGACGCGTCGGAGCAAATTCCGACGAGGGACGAAACTTGTTGTTCAAATTCACAAACCGCCAAGGGCACGATAGACTCAACTTCACATACTCCCCATCCACTTTCCAAAAGGTAGGTTTGTTGCCGGCATCGCGGACATCCGTTGGGGTGGGAATGGTGGAAATGCCTTGAAATTCTTGCAAGAGATTCGGGCCTAATCGATACTGGCCGGGGGACACTTGTTCAATCCATCCCATTTTCAGGGCCAACGTTTTGCCCCATGACACATGCGCTACTTGTCGTTTGTAATCCACGTTGGTGGTATTCAACAACAAATCCCCTTCTGAGGTCCATTCAAAGGTGGGGTACAACTTGAGTCCATTGTCCTCTGTCTATTTGTTTTTGGGTTGGGTTCGTTTACCGCGTTCTTGCTGGTAACGATATACCAGTTGATGAAAAAATTGCGATCCCGTCGACGAGGCCATCTCCTTTTTCATGTCTTGACCCCTTAGGGTGAGTTCGCGCCGTTCATGGAACCACACGTCGTTCCCTTGATCGTCTTTGTCATACACCCGTTCGTGCCACCGTACATACAGCAGAGGTTCTTGGATGCCGACAAAATTTTCCCCGATCACCGGAATGGTGGGTAAGGATAAACTCACCATGCCTACCATCCATCCTCGTCCCACAAATCGGATGGGTTTAGGCAATCGGTTTCTGAAATGATGACTCTTGTTCCCAGGAAACTCCTTGGTATTAGCATGACTCAACAACGTCACGTAAAACGAAGAGTTGGGCACCAACGTCATTTTAGTCGCGTCGTCGTCGTCTTTTGGGTGGACTTGTCTCTTTGTTTTTCCTCTCGGGTGGGCTTGTCTCTTTCCTCTTGGGTGGTTGGAGAGACGTTACGTCTTGGCTTGCAATCCAACTATTGTACTTGTCTGGCCACCCTTTCCACTTGACCAACCAACGATCTTTTTGTCGCTTAAGTACCTTTTCGATCCGAAACACATCGGACACATGGACTTTTTGTAAATCCTCTTCATAAAACGTGCCTTGAACGGCAGTGTCATCCCATTCGTGAATCTTATACGTGGGCACGGGTCCCGGGACCACACGATGCACGACAAACACTTCTTCGGTCCAACCGGGTAGATAACCTTATATGAATCTTATTGAGACGTACACGATCTCCTACTTTGAATTTAGGTTTTTTCTGGCCTTTCAACCGTTGGCCGTACAATCGTTTCCACACAGCTTCTTCGTTGTCCCACGTCACGTCTTGAGGGGCCATACCAATACTTCGATGACGTGTAGCATTATAGCCTTGCACCAACTCGGGTAAGACATCGTCAAATGTCAAGGTGTTGGCAGCGGTGAAATAACGGTACAACCGTTCTTTCAAGGTGCGGTTAAATCGTCCCACCACACTGGCTTTAGCATCCCCTTCGGTGGAAAAATGTTGAATGCCTTGCTCGTCGAGCCATCGTTGAAAGGTCCGATTATAAAATTCTTTCCCTCGATCCGTTTGCAATCGATTGGGGTGACGTCGTCCTTGTTTCAAAATCTTGTCAAACGCATGGACCAAGGCGACGCCGGTTTTGTCTTTCAGCGGTTGTACCCACGCGTACTTGGACAACACATCCAACACCGTCAGTAAATATCGTATGCCCCGATTATACTTGGCCAACGGTTGCACTTCCACTAAATCCGCGGCCCATTGATCATCTAAACCTCCTACGATCACGGGTACGGTCGGAAAACGACGCCGTCGCGGTTTATTTAACGTGTAGGCCAAATCCCGTTCCAAAACCCTTTGGGCTTTTTTCAAAGGGAGACGATGGGCTTTAGCAAACCGTTGCACGCCTCCTAAACTGCCGGGGGTTCGAGGATCGTGGTAACGATTCAACCATTGTTGGGAGACATCCTTTCGAGGGGCCATACTTTCTGACATTCATCCCATAAGGTCGGTATGGTGGGGACAGTGTTGGGATGCGCCTTTTGAATGATTCGATACCATCGCCATGCGTAAGGATGAGCTTTTAACCATAAGACAAACACCACCCATCGATACAAGTTGTGGTCGACGTGGGTTTCTTCAAAGATCTGGAGAGGATGCGTGTCCTCGGGACATGGGGGAATGGGGATTTTGGTACCGGGTTGGTGATCATATAAGACTTGGCAAAGGGTTTGATGGCATTGCCATTGCACCAGGGACAAGACAGAATCCCACGCATAACACACAGACTCCATGGTGACACACTAAATAAAAAAAAATTTATTCGTTCTCTCATTAAAAGAGACCTAGACGTCCACAGGTGATGGTCTCTAGACCTTTCTGCCAGTTCTCAACACTGTCACTGTACTTAGGGGGTGGTGGAGCCGGTGCTACCATCATTTCTTGACGGTTCTTGAGATCTTGAATTTCTGGCAACAATTGTTTCTCAAAATCTGTCAAGGACCGATCCTCTTTCCTTCTCACAGGAGGTGGCGGGCCAGGGATGCCCACTCCACGTTTGGGATATCCTTGAGCATCACGGGTTGGCGGTTCAGCGAGTGGATCGGCTTTTTTGGGGGGATGGTCATGAAACCAACTCCAGTACTTGGGACCCAAGGGTTAATCGGCCCACCGGAAGAAGCCACACTTTTTCTTGGAACAATTCAGAAACAAGCGATCGGGGTTCTGGGTAGAATGACTCTGTTGAAGCGTGGCGGGTTCACGGCAAAAGCATTGCAAACAACACCACATGTCCAACACTTCTAGATGAGGTTGACTATACACGGCTTTCATATACTCCAGGGCTTGATCTTCTCCACAAAACAGCAAACACGGTTGCATGGGACATTTCACATACTTCCATCCTTTTTGAGATTGACGGGCCTCCAAACGCACATCATGACAAGGGCATACCATATAGTCCACCGAACTGGGAGGAATGAGGTCTTGGGCTTTGTCATACACGGTCGTCAATGTGAATTGAGGTGATGGTGTCGATTGCTCCACCATGTCATTCAATTCTTTCATCATGTCTTCCACAGCAGCTCGGGTGTCTTCCACCACTTCGCATACCACAGGATCACAGTCCACATTCTCTTTCTTTTTCTTGTTCCCCGCAGGGTGTAAGCTTTGCTTTCTCTTCCGATCGACGGACATCGTGCTCAAGGTTGTTTTTCACCCCTACGGCCCATGCCTTTTTATACCCATGACCCTTGGGTCTCATTGGTCAGCTTATTCAACCCATATAAGGACTTCTTGTCTTCCCATTGGTCAGCTTTTCCCTATCCATAGTTAGTCCTCTCGTGTTCCCATTGGTCCGTTGTCCCTATTTAAGGAGCTCCCTTGGTCCCTGAGTCGTCATTCTCAAAAGCATGCCTCCAGACATCGACATGATTGGAGAACAAGATCTCGATGCCTTGGAACTCCAGGTTGGCTATGGCCATGTGGTGTACACCGGGGGGAGCCAGAGGCACCGATGAACTCGTCGAACAAATGGCCAAACAGTTTGGGATGCAAGTTGAAGTCCTGGTCCCCCCAAACCATCCTCGAGCCACCTTCATCACCCCTTCCACCGTGGAAGTCCTCATGCTGGCCAACCCACATCTTCACCAGGCGGCTGAGAATTAGGAAAGCAAATGCCCAGTCATTTTTACACCCTGCAATTGTTGCAACGCAATTATCAAATTGCCAAAAAAGCACATACGATCTATGCGTTTAGCATCTTGGAACAGGATCATAAACGCGTGAAAGGAGGCACCGGTTGGACTGTGCAATTGGGCATGGATCAAGGCAAACCCGTCTATCTCTTTGACATCCCCAGTCAATCATGGTACCGCTCGGACCATTACTACCAAGTCAACGAGAATGCCGCCACCCTGGTTACTGGCAGTCAATTTGTCCCTGGGCGTCCTAAAAAGCCCACCCTTCATCAAAGCAGTGCTATCGTGGGATCCCGTGATGTGGACGACAAAACCCGAGCCGAAATTCAAGCCTCATTCAATCGCACGTTCTGTCTACCCGAGAACATTGATCAATTACGTCTGGAGCTTGAAGACTTTCATTTGTAATTGTACATAGCCTTTCAATTTTTTAGTTTTTACTTTTCAATCTGTACATAGCTTTTTCAACTTTTTAGTTTTTATTTTGTCAAACTGTAGATAGCTTTTTCAATTGTAAATAGGAGCGCCCCACCTGCGTGGCAAGAGATGGACACGGACAACCACTTCCTTGTAAAATAAAACTCTTTTAATTACAATAAAAAACCTCACTTCCAAATGTTATCTCCTGCTTCTTGACTCACATTAAAAAAATGTCCACAGAAATAAAAATGTTCAACGTCTATTTACAATCCCAACACTCGTCGCACTTGGCTGCGCATAATGGCCCGTTGCCTCCTCTCTTGCTCCTCCAGCCGCCGCTGCTGTCGAACCCTCTCCATGTCACCAAAATAAAGACGAATTCTTTGCCATTGGTGGCCCGCATGAACTCTTGGGAAATAATTGGCCAGATCATTGTCCATTTCCTTGAAGTGTTCGATGGTCATGGGCCAGCGACGTTCAAAGTTGGACCAGACGCGGTGCTGGTCCACCCAAGGAATAATCCGTCGGACCAGGGTGCCCAGCAACGCTTCCACGATCTCGGGATGTGGTCGGCCCTCACGCTCACCATTCTCTGTCCACACCATGCACCTTAAAAACAACTCACAAAAAGCAACCACGCGCTGCCGGGTTAAAGGACGCCAGGTTTGTTCTCCCCTTTCATTCATCTCTCTCGTCTGACGCTCGGGTCGCACCCTCCTTTGCAACCACTGGCTAAGGAGCCCAAGGGCTTTCTTGATTGAACCATTTTTTCTTTTCCTCAACTGACATAAGTCGCTTAGACCACACTCAAAGCTAGGAGTGACGTCCTGGGGCCTCGCTCGACCTATATACCCCGATCCGTGCAATGCATCATGGTCCATCTAAGTAAGGGGGGAGGGGGGTCCCCCCACCCCTTCCCCTCCCTGGGGCACCCCTCCCGAGGTATGATCCTCATCACCCCTTGTTATGCCAGGCTGTGCCCTGTTTGGCATGACCTTTTGTTATGCCAGGCTGTGCCCTGTTTGGTGATTGGTTCATCACCCCTCCCACGTGACCTTTGGGTCTCTATAAAAAACCACCGTCCCATTCTATTTTTCACTCCCAAGCCAGCAAGCAGTCAAGCCATCAAGCAAGCAAGCAAGCAACAGCTACGGATACCGGTAAGCCTTTTTATTCCTTGGTTCTTCACTAAAGCAATCTAAGTAGTTATCATGTCCGTTGACTTTTTCTGGAGAGTTGAAGAGTGATGATGGTACTGCCTTGTTTGAAGGGAGCCGGCTGTCCATTGGCTGTTTGAATGTCAATGGCAATGCTGTCAAAGATGGTTTTGCCAAGAGGAAAATACATCCGTTCAGTGGTATCAAACTGATGGTCGGTATTGCCAGCATCCAAAGTACGTAAAAAACCTTTTTGTTGATTTCCCACAATGCTCTGTGCGACGAGATCCGTGTAAATCATCAATTGTTGTTGTTGTTGCGGTTTGACGGTTTGGGTGGTGGGAAATGGTTGTCGACTGAGATTCGGACCCAAGAACAACTCATACTCGTAATCGGGGTGAGTAAAGCTGACGGAGACATGACCAAAAGGTGGATATTTGTTGGCAGGACCGACGGTTAGTGTCCATTTGTGTCGATCGTCATAATCCACGATATGTTTCACCAAATAATTTTTTTCTTGGACAATTCGTTGCGTTGGCGTTCCATCTTTGACCAGTCCCATCAGGCCAGCCAATCTCCATTCCATTTCAAATTGCATGTTGGCTGGAATGAGTACATACAAGGAATCTAATTCGGAGGCGATGCCTGTATTGGTGATTTTCACGTAGGGTTGAGCCAGGTTGAGAGCGGCTAGTTGTTGTCGTTTAGCTTGATCGTCCACGTCCATTTTGGCTATATCCATCATGACTTCCATGTGTTGTTTTTCCATTTCGTAAGCGGTGGCGATCCATGCTTCTTTCAAATTGTGGTAATACCCTGGCGGTAAATGGATTTGTTTGGTGACTTGAATGGGAGCCGTTCCATCAGCACGTTTTGGTATGTATCTGATATCTGTTTTCATCCAATGTTTTTGACTATCTACTTGCGTCCAATTCTGCTTGGTTTGATCTCCCAATTGTTGATAAAAACCAGGGTGTGAGATATGAACCAAGGCTGCTTCCCAATCATCTTCCACCAAATAATGTGAATGAGGAAGTCTGGCAGTAAATTTTTGACCCGTGCCTTGTGCTTGATCACTAATAAGGGTGATGTAAAAACTCATGGTGACTACCACCTAACCCAGGGGTTGCCTTTTTATACCTGCCCCTATGCGGAAATTGGACTTTGGACTTTGAGCCCGCGTTCCTCAGCGCTTTGCCCCATCCTGAGCCCACGATCCCATTTTCCTACTGGTCAGTAGTTTCCCACCCTAGCCAGAGGGTACGTCATGTCCACGGCATGACATGTCCTCTCTTTTCTTCATCTGAGCCCGCGAACCTTTTATCCCACTGGTCAGCGGTTTCCCCCTTCAAATCACGTGACCTCCGCATTGCCACTCACTTCCGGTTCCGGTGACGTCATTTCCGGTCATTTGACTTCCGCTTGAGCCCACGATCCTTATGGTCCGTGGTTTCCCGTTCCCATGACAACCTAACAACCAATCAGAAGCCTCGCATCAAAACGAGGCAAAGTGTGCCATACAAGCCCACATTACTACTCAGGCCTTATTGTGCAGCAACCTCTAAGTAAGGACCGCGCTATACCATAACTACACATTTTTGTAAGGTAGGTACCGTCTAGACAAGGCGCTCACCAGTTCATCCCTCTACTCCAGTTCTCGTAGTATAAAGCGACTAAGAGTAATACCACTGTTCCATGGATGTGATTATAACCCTTCATATGGTTCAACCCGGCAACTTGTTGATAGTTCGCCGGTACCCATTTATGCGTGCCATGGAGTGGAAAAGGACAGAGGAATGATTTGGATAACTGATATTTGTACACCCTTTTGGAAAGACACAACGCAGAGCATACTTTTGCCTTGTAAGGATACAGCACAAACAGGGACAAGGCTTTCCACCACACGACGCGTTAGCTTTTAGTCGCCGCTGTGCCTGACGTAAATTTAGATTTACCGTATATACGTAGGGTACAAGTTTAGTTTGTACAATCGAGTTAAAACTGAAAAGAAAGGCCTATAGGTGTTTGGATGAGCTACCAGTGATATCTACCTACTCTTGCCAGCCAGAATAAGCAACTCTTCAGATGCTTTGTATAGTGGATTATCATTCCAAATTCATTGTAAACGGCAATGGAAGACCAATTTGATGTTCGGTCTTAGAGCTGAACTGGTTAAAGAAAAAAATTATTGTGAAAATGAGTTTGTTTCCTTTCTTTGTTCATAACTTTAATACGTGCATTATATTGTGCTCGTAAAATGGTCCTTCTTGGTTGTCAGGAGAAACGGCCCCAAGAAATCCAAAATGGTGCTTCCGCTGTCATAAATTGATGACATAATCCCCACGTTATATGCATAGTTGATAAGGGGGGGGGGGGAGTGAGTCAGTTCCCTAATGTAGCACAAGACTAAGACCCCTTTATTCCCTTTACTAAGGCCAAAGTAACTATTTTCGCTTTCAAATGAGCCTATGATACGGCATGGTAACTCACCTAGAGCTTCCCGCACCAAGCATTGTTCTTTCTAGAGTGTGAGCGTTCAAAGAAAATGACGAAATAATGTAAAATGGTGCTGTTTATACTTTAACGATCTTTGAAGTTCTTTTTTCTTTAATTTTGAACTTTAGCCATCTTACTAGTCAGACATGTGCTTGATCTTTTTCGTTCTCGTTACAGCAAAACAAAGGTCTCAGTGCAAGATGTTCTTTCAGAATTTTATGTATTACCATTTCAATTGACTTAAAATTTGCACCACTAAAGTACAAAATTTATCTACCCAAAACCAAATTCTCCCCAAGAGTTTAAAATTGCATTCAGTTTGTAACTGTAACCAAATTGTAACTGTTTGTTTTTGGTCAGTTTTGTGTAAACGTTTATGAGGTTTGTAACGTACCCACGACAATTTTTAAAAAAGCTTATTCAAATTTAATACAAATAAAGCGAATTCATTTCCCATGTGAAATAACATTTTCGGCCCCAAAATAAAACACCTATTAAGAGGGACAGTTAAACTTGTCTTTTACTCAATTAACCCAAATTGGTTACTTATTTAGCAGTTTAATTGGCTCAGTTGCACAAAGATTGAGAACTTGTTTTGTATTAAGTAATGGTCCTAGTAAGAACTAGGCAACCCAACGGCAAGGAATGCAGAAAGGTGTTAATTGTGATATTGTTAAAACGGTCCACCTCATTGGCTAAAACATGAAAATCTACTATCACTTCATCAGGTAGCGCATTTATTTCTCTCTAGTTTACTTATTGATTCCCTTTTAGTGAAAACTATTCTGAGTTTTTAATGCAGCAAAATTTCTATGTGGGAAACATGGAAAATTAGAAGCCTTTCTTGGCCATTGTTTTGGAGTCTCATGATTGGATAAAATCTTGTAACACAAAAGAAATATCGCTTTTAAATAAAGTTTCAGTACATTTTATTTCAAAAACGTGTTGTCCATAGGTTGATGTATTCTCAGTAAGAAAATCTAAACAATCTTATGTGGGGAAAGCGAAATGCCGCAGAACAATAGAGGATTGCCTAGTTCTTACACGCATTGTTACTTAAATTGTTTCGCTTCCAGGTTATCAAGGGCTTTCAGCGCCATGTTGATACTTCGTTTTCCATGTCTCGAAAAAAAGGCGAACGTGAGCCCTCAACGAAAAGAAAATGAAATGGAATTAAGAGGAAGCCTGAATAAAGGATCTTTTCAAAACACCACGCACACCACCTTCAACAGATAAAGCGGAATCTTTAAGAAAGATAAACCTTTGGATAACAACATGTCTCTTGCCTTTTTTCTTCTGTTAGCAGGTAAGCATAATTTAAATCCTTCTTAATTAATAACGACAAGAACATTTGTCAAATTGGATAATCAATGAAATTTCTGAGGGCGGACCCATTGAACGAAGCTCTTGGCGTCGTTAACATGGCAGAGAGGCCACTTCAAAACAATACTAGTGACCCAAGCCGAAAACCTTCTATGTATATTTTATTGCTCACTGATTGAAATTGTATTTATTTACTGTACTTCTGTTGGTGAGAGGCTCGCTGTTAATCTCTTTTAAAATGTGTTGCTAGCTTTAAATGCGTACACTTCCCTATTAACGCACTATGTGCAATAGCGCCCCCAAGTATTAGTGGTAGGCCACTGACACATGTTATATTTGAAGTAATTGACTAGGGTGCCTATGAAGGGAGGACTTAATCAATGATGTGCGTTTTAAACTGCCGCTTACTTTCTGGTATTGCTTTTTGCAAAATTGGGATCTTTAATTGGACAATTTTAAACAACAAAATTTTAATTATCCCTTCAGTTTTCTCCTGGGGTTTGTAATTATATAGTTGGCAGTTAATTTGATACCTTTGTTTCAATACGATATCCCGGCTTGTATTATCTATTGCAAATTCAATTCGCTTAAGGAAACATTTCTTCTGGCTGTTATTAGGTGTTTCGCTTTGTTTGGAACTTGCCGAGAAAATGCTTAAACCGAGTTTATTCAAGTTGAAACGATTGAACAAATCCTGAACGAATTGATATTTCCAACGGCAGTAGGTTATTTCTGTATCAAAATGAAAAAAAAATGCAAGCAAGACAACAGATCTTTTAGGCCACGAAATCTAAAGCAGTACGCTCTAATTTGTTTGGCTTAAAGCTTGCAAGAGAAATTGTAGTTCTGGTTTTCAGACCACTTCCTTCCATGTACTGTGTCGTTGGAGGGGGTCTACCGGGTTTTCCTGACCATGATAATTTTCCCCAGTTTTCTGGGGGCATACTCAATAGTGCGAACAGGTGAAAGTGATTTTAGTATAAACAAAGCTGATTTCGTCTAACTTCAAGAAATGCCGTTCCTTGACCCTAAGAATAGCTCTAATTTAATCACTGATTAAATGAGCAAAACACCATAAGCTAAGCAATTCACTACACTTACTGAACTTCACAACTGCTCTTTATTCACATACGAGCTATGTTTTTGCCACTTGCTTATAAAATTACATTCTTGTTGAAAAAAGACCAAATGCCAATAGCTCATCTTTGAGAGTCACACCAAATGTTAAACGATTTAATTATTTTTATCATTTTTGTTTTCAAAGCCCATCCATATGACACCTCCCTAATGTTTTGACAGTTTTCGACCGCGAGGGGTATTAGGAGACAATAAATGCGCACATAGTCTTCTTTTTTGAAGTTATTTTCCTCATTTTGAATGGTTAAACTTTTCCCACGGGTTAGTTGCTAAACAACACAATTTTAATCACTCACAAAAGGGATTTTTTTTTCTCCCTATTGTTTAATTGAAACAAAGAGCTTGTTGGGATTGAGGAACAGATCTTGAGCAAACAAACCCTGACAGATCCCCGTCAGTAACACCAAATAAAGATGCTGGGGGTGCCCTGGGGAGCAGACTAAATTAACAAAGAAAGGTGAAAGCCACATCAATTGACGCTGTAATATTCCACGGAAGGTTTAAAGCATCAACGTGATTTTCATTTCTTTGTTTCTTCTGACGCTAACATACATGCAAGCAAGACGTCAATTGATGCAAAAAATGAAATATCATTATTAGATGTATAGCGTATACTCTTAAAACAGTGCGAGAGAGCAGTCGTCTTAAAACGATGATGAGAGTGCTCTGCTCCATTCAAAACTGGCACCTTCCGTCTAATAATCAGGTCAGGTGAAATCTTCATGAAAGACTCACCTCTTGTTTAACATTTTGGTGAGCATTTCCTTCTGACAACTGGTAAACATTATGAATTCTTAACAATTTATAAAAAATAAGTTGATGTTGCCAATTTGGGAAAAGGAAAAAAAATTGAGACATGAGAACTGCTGTTCAATTTGGAAAAAAGTACCAGTTGAAGTAGCTGCTAGCGTGGTCCATCGAGAGAATCAGTTCCCCTTTCCAGGAACATGCGGGAGAGGGTGGTTTAGCCTGCAGACACACTACGGGCGACCTTTCAAGGAACGAGTCCGATTCGAAGTTTCATCATTTAAGAGAACCAGGTAGAGCTCCTGTTGACACGCGGAAGGCGTTTGACCTTAGGGTGGAATTCAAAAAGCAATTTTTATTTGTACAAGTTTGTGTTGAATATTATTGTAAACGAAACTGTATTCATGTTCCAATCAATAAAGGCAGTACTCAACCTTCCTCTCCCCTAAACTCCACTCCACTGAATTGGTAGGACGGTAATTTAAATTTTCTGTCCTGGGGATCGGGGCATTTTCACTACCTCGGGGCATTTTCACGTTTGAATCTCACAGATTCGAGGCGTTCTGTGTCTGTGTTAACTTTATTTGCAAAGAAAAAATTGCATTGATCTCTAGAAGGAAATAAGTGACATGGAATAAACACATAGTTAAAGGTCACTACAAAATAAAAAATAAAAAAAAAACAGAGGAGTGGGACTTTTGCTTAGTATGTAAAGAAACTGTGGTGCTTCGTCGGTGGGGAAGTGAAATACAAAAAATTTGGATTTAACAATTGAGTTGATAAGGTAATTTGGCCACCATAGAGAAATTGAAAGCTGATGTTCCAATCGTTAGCTCGAACGCAACTCAGTTAAAGAAAACCCAATATTTGTGTTTCTCCTTAGTTTGACCTGAATTAAGGGCAGTGCCTCCTTTGGTTACTGCCCATACGTTCTGTACATCTCAGGTCTGGTCCAAGAAGTTTGGGTTTCTTAAGGAATCTGCGCGGTTTACGACTTTGTGGAAAAAGATCTTAACAAGCTTTATCAGAATTCAAAAAGATAATGGGGGTAACCAGGCATTTTTCAGAGATAATTGAGCCTAAATTTGAAAAGAAAATGCTATAAGTTCTTTGTATTTTAAAGCTTTTTTTTTAGAATTATGGTTGCTTAATTTTCGCTGATAAAAGGAGTTACCCAATTTTTTTCTTTTTAGATTAGGTAGGGGAGGAGGATGAGCGCTACTGACATGAGGCGTGCAATGTTTTAAATATGTTATTCAACATTTTAGGTATGAGGATACAGGGTGCAACGGCAATAAGCGCTGGTAAGCTCATCCCTGCCAATATAAATTATTAAAAGTTGTATTTCAGTTCAAATCAAGAACTAACACTACTTTTCTATTCAGTAACACGCCTAAGTCTCAGTAACATTACTGAAGAAATCGTATATTAGTAACATATTGTTTTTATTTTCTTTTTTCTTGTTTGGCGCTTTTCAAAAGAAGACTCTGAACTGTTCAGAAACATAATTAAACATAATTAAGTTTTTGCATCGTACAGATATTCGGTTGGTCGCTGGTAGGGGCAACATGGACAAAGTAGAGGTGTTTTTCAATGGAACCTGGATTAAGGTGTGCAGTGATTACTGGGATATAAAGGACGCAACCGTTGCTTGCCGCCAGCTTGGATTTGCAGGAGCTCTGCAAGCACGCCGCTCAAGGTCGTCACATATACTGAGAGAAAACGAAAGAATATGGATGAATCGCTTATCTTGTAGGGGAAATGAGAGTTCCTTAAAAGAATGCAACCACATAATCTTAAGAACAGGCTACGGATACTTTCACTGGTGTAGGAATGCTGTCGTATTATGCCTTACAGGTAACAAGAACATCACGGTTGAGAGGCTTACAAAATGTAACTGTTTTCAACTTGCTAGGTAAAGACGGTTTTCTAAACAGGGCCGAAATAGCGTTTAGGAAACAAAACTGAACACAGAAGTTGTCCAAAATCTGGCCTTTTTAAAATTTTACAAATTCGTGATTTGTTTGGCTCCGTTCTGGTGTCTATCTGCAATTGGTCAGAAGATTCAGAGAACACGAGTGGTTTACCTTAGTAAGACCGTGGGGAGGAGGGGGGGGTGGTCTATCCGCACGTACTTTGGCCGTCTACTTTGGATATTTACAAGAAAAGTAGAATTTGGTAAGCAAAATTTATCTGGGAATTATTTAGTATCACGTGTGGTCGTCCATCAAGTTTTACGTTACCATGACAACTGTGTTTTAACGTGTAGTTTTTTATTTCACACTTCTGCACTTTCCTCTTTTTAAAGACAAAACCTTGGGACAACTTTCCATTTTTGGACCTTTTAAGCGTTGTTGTGATTGTTTATTTTGGTCAACTAAGTCATTGTACGTCATAGCAATAACAATTGTTTTCAGCTCGTTTAGTAGGAGGGCAATCATCCCGAGAAGGACTGGTACAAGTTATTTACAACAAGACCTGGGGCTGGGTGTGTGCTGATCAGTGGGACAAAAATGATGCTGATGTGGCTTGCCGAATGATGGAATTTGATGGATCATTATCATTTTTCACTAACAAAGAGAAAAGCAACAAAGCAAAACTCCGAGTATGGCTCAACAACATGCAGTGTAATGGTAATGAAAGTTCTCTCTATTCGTGTGTTCATGACGATTACAGAGTTGATGACTGTGCAAGGAAAGGAAAAGCTGGTGTTGTATGCAAACCGAAAGGTAAACACAGGTTTTTCTTAGTGAAATTCTACCATGAAAAATTTGTCAGTAAATAATTCTCTGAAAATGTGCCAATGAAGAACTCAAACATGCATTTGAAAATACTGCAAGAGTATTTTAAGATAATTATTTAATGTACGGCTAAAAGAATGACAAAGGAAGAATACCCTTGCACTTAACCCCACTTGTAGCTTCATAGATCAGTGGTAAAGCGTTTGACATGGTATCAATGTGGCCTTGGGTTTGAAGTTGCTGATTGACCCCGAATATCTCTTTCTTTATGAGATTGTTATGTATTAGCCTTGCAGGAGCACTGGACAAGGTATTATATAAATAACTAATTACAACGTCTTATTGGATTATTCCGAATATTAACAACTAGAAACTTTACTTACGTAAAGCGAGAAGCTGATAGGCCTTTTCTATACGACAGTGCGGTTGGTTGGTGAGGACAATATGCCATCTCAAGGTCGAGTCGAGGTGTTTTACAGAGGTACTTGGGAAGCAGTTTGTGATGGCAGCTGGAATGTAAAGGGTGCCGATGTAGTTTGCCGTGAGCTGGGATTCGGAAGAGCCCTAACAACACACAAGATGACATCCAGATGGCTTTCACTTCTCAGAAGGTGTCTATATATCGTGTGGTGTATAGGAAACGAGGATTCAATTAGCAAGTGTGACCACAGAGGGTCGTACAGAATTGACTACTGGTCTCGATGGGTTGCTGGTGTTGAGTGCAGTAGAGGTAAGATTATTGATCCCAGGCATCCGTTAAAATACTTTCAGTTAACCCTATTTAGCCTGGGGGGTAGTGCATTGTGCCCGCGATTTATACTTTAACGAATTATAAAGCCTGGTTCTCATATGCCGCCGACCTACCTGCGACAAAGCCGCCGGTACTGCCTGGGATACTGTTCCGACATATGGGAACATTACGCCGCCGGCAACAAGATCTATCGCAGGTCTTTGCCGCCGGCATGCCTGCGAAGTTGAACTTGAGTCAACTACGCAGGCATGACGGTGGTAAAGACTGGGATGATCTCTGTTGCTGGCGACTTCTGTTCTCGTATCGGAACAGTATCCCAGGCAGTACCAGCGTCTATGTCGCAGGTGGGTTGACGGCATATGTGAACCAGGCTTAACTTCTACTACTAGACGTAACTTTTCCTAAAATTTATCAGGGAACATTATCGTGTGTCAATGACCTGTCTATGATGATTGACGTTTCCATAACAACCGTCTACTCAGCAGTGTATTTTGACAATTTTTAGTCTTTTTTTCAGTCCCTTTTTCCCTTTGTTTGTAAGAAGAAGACAATCCTTTGCTTTTTGTGCTTGTTTTGATTAAGTATGTTTCTTAGGAAAAAATTCATATATTTCTCGATGTCGTCATTGTCAACTGTGTGATTGCAGGCTCGGAATTCAAGATGGCAGCTTCAAAATTCAAATGGCTGGTTTGTGATTGTGACATCATGACATGTCATAATTGACCGGTCATAAACCCACTCTGTTAAGCAAATGACATGCTAAAAACATGTGAAATTTCATCACCAGAGCATTAATACTTCCAGAGATCTATTGGGGGGGGGGGGGAGGCTCAGGAACTCAAAAATGCTCAGGCAAAATAAAAAACTCAGCCTTTTCACTCAATGGTGATTTCACTCCACGGTGAAAAACAGCTCGACCTGTACTACTAACATCACTTTAATGTAAACTGGAAACATGGAAGGCGATTTTGAGTGAATATAAACTCATCGCAAGCTACAAATTGCAGTCAGTTGCATTTTTCATACACTTCATGAATTCAACGGTGCGAACGGTGTGATTTTTAAGCCTTCTTGTGGACTTCTGGGCAGTAATGCACTTTTCAATTATTGTCGCTCTCCAAATTAGAAAAGAACTCATAAACCAAACAAAAACAAAAAAGTTTGAGCAGCGTTTAACACTATGCTCTTGCGTTATAAATATATTTAACTTTACTTCCATTTTTGGCCTTTACGTTACCTATGGTACCGGTTATCAGCTCGATTATTGGTAGGGAAAACAACCAGCCAAGGACTTGTACAAGTCAACTATAACAATACCTGGGGCTGGGTGTGTGCTGATCAGTGGGACAAACAAGATGCTGATGTGGCTTGCCGAATGGTGGGCTTTGATGGGTCATTATCATCATTGAAGGAAAAGAAAGAAAGCGAAGAAACAAACAACCACGCTTGGCTTAACAACATACAGTGTACTGGTATTGAACGATCTCTCTTTTCGTGTATTCACGACGGTCTGAGTGCCCACAATTGTGAAAGAAGACAAAGAGCTGGTGCAACTTGCAGACCAAAAGGTACAAAAGATACATATGAAAAACTCCGTTCACTAATGTATTTATATTTTCTTTTTAGTTTATCAATACTGATAAGTGTTAAAAGCCGTTGTAAAGTGAAGGTCGATTAAATCGACAACGGTATTGATGCACTTCTGCCGACGGAGTGCTCAAGTCAGCCATTTACGGTGTTTCTATATATTCACTAACTAACGGCCATAAAGTTTACGTATTCATTTACATGTTTTCTATTCTTATTCATCCAATGAAACTAATAAACCTCCCTTGTACGACAGCTCGATTGGTTGCTGGGGGCAATGTGTCATCTGAAGGCCGAGTGGAAATGTTTTACAGTGAAACCTGGGGATCAGTATGCAGTCGCTATTAGGACTTAAAGGAGGCTAACGTAGTTTGTCGTCATCTTGGATTTCCGGGAGCTATGACTGCCACCTGGAAATTGGATTTTTGGAAAACATATAGAGACAAATGGTTGAACTCCGTATCGTGTGTAGGAAACGAGGCTTCATTGACAGAATGTTACCACGGCGGGTTGAGTGGTTTCTGTAACTACAGAAATGCTGGTGTAGTATGTATCACAGGTAAAAAGAGCATTCCCTGACAGCGTAAACCATGTCACTCTTGTTATGTAATTAGCTGGGCCGTCGTCATAGGGATGGTCTGTTTTTTTCACTCTACCATTTATCCCTTCCCTCCTTTCTTCCTTCCTTCCTCCCTCCCTCCCTCCCTCTCTCTTTCTTTCCTTCTTTTTGTAAACTTATAATTGCATCAGGGAACATTGCGATAACTCAGGTGGTGTTTGACAGGTTCAAGTGACTTCATTCGTCCAATCACACGTCGTGCCTGTGATACTTACTAATGGCAACGTTCGTTCTTTCGTCTGTTGTCGAGCAATCCAGTCCTTCTTTTTTGGGGATCTTTCAGAGGATGACCAAGCCAAGTTATGGCAAAACTCAAGCGACAAGTTCTCAGCGAAAACTTCGAGGGCTATGTTTATCGCTCGTGTTTGACACGGCAATACACCTGGATCTATCTTTGCTGCTAGCGATCAGTATCCTAGATTATTTTTCTACAAAATGTAGTTTGACAGTTAAACTTTATGAAAAGACCAGTGTGGACCACGCTGTCTTGATAATGAAAATTTGGCTTGAAGTTGTAGCTTGGTAAGTATTCCCTTGATTTCCAGGGAGTTGCTGGTTTTACACCCCACTCTGAATACCAATGTTTTTGATTTATTCCGTCCTTTCTGATGCCTTTATCCTTCATTTCTGACGGGTATTTCGTAAGAGAATGTTGTTTAACTCTAGCTCACGAGAATTGCAGCTAAAATGCAGGTGGGCTATTCAGGAAAGAAGAAGATTTTATTCCTTGCGTACAGTCTGAGCTCCCTTTTCCATTTATTACTCTTCTTGACAAAAGAAGATGCTAGAGTATTGTTTCCTTTTAAAAGATAATAATCATTTTTATATAATAAAGCTGAATTTGAAACAAAAAAGTGTTATGTCGCCACCAATCTGATAGTACATCAAACCACACGGATAATTTCCATCTGGGTTTGCAATTCATTTAATATACCCTACATGGTTTTTCCCTTGCGGTCCAATTCCCCACTTGGGGACACATGGGCAATGATGATTTCATGGTTTTTCCTTGTAACACAACAGTCTAGAAACAATTCTAGTTTGTCACTTTTTTATTTAATAATGTGCATTTCTGAAATAAGTACTAGTTTATTGCAGGGACTTTAAGTGCTTGGTGTGATTTCAGGGAAGCCAAGAAAAAGTGAGAGTGTTATGGTAACACCGAAAAGTGTCAATTTACACCAATTAAGTGTTAAAGTAACGCCAACATGGTGTACATTTACACCACAATAGTGTGAACCACCAACAATTCTGATTTGGATTGGGTAAAAAAATACCAACACAATGTTATTTAGACGCGGAATTCGGGTAAGTTTACACCAAAAAAGTGTACTTGTGGCACCCAAGTGGTGTAAAACAACTTGCAGCTGTGTGCACACAAAAACAAGGTTAATTTACACCAGAGATAATTTTACACTAAAATTGTGTAAAATAACACTTCCAACTTTGTTGAATAACACCCTCCACGTGTTATGTTAATACTGTTCTAGTGCACTTCAACACTAAAATAAAAGATGCGTGTGGGTACGTAATTATTGCTGCTAAAGGAGACAGACATAACTAGTTTCCAAATTTATTTCACAGTGAATATTTATTTGGTATCATCATCAATTTCTATGTTTCCCCAAGCGGGGAATTGGGCCGCACGCTCTCTCTCCTTCCAAGTTGGTCTGTCCTTCGCTGCTGTCGCCGCCTCTGCCCATACAAAATGCGTCCAAAAATACGATTTTTTGCAAAAAACAATAAGTCTACATGCAAAAAATAAACCTTTCAGTGCAACCTTGGAAACTCACTATAAATTACAAAGATGCTACTCTAATGCGTTAGAATTCAATAAAGTGGTGACACTGAGTAGGAAAGTTATAAAAAATAAGAAAGCTACGAAGATTCCAGTCCAAACAGTGCATTAACTTCTGTATGCTTCATTTTTGTTAACACCTAAGTTGATGTGCCAAAATAATGAAAACCAAACCCATACAAAATAAAAGGCCTTTCAAAAGACATTTTAATTTTAAGAGCCAGTGTCTGTAAATATCGAAAACCCGGCGCCAGTTGTGAAATTTTCGATTTCTTCATATTTTGCCTAAATAAACCCTTTAGTAAGTTATTTTCGAAAATACAATTAAAAGTTCCTAAAGCGCTTTAGTTTTTTCAAAATCGAGGAAAGTCTGAAAATCGCCATTTTGGCTTCCCGCCGCCATCAAAAAAAGGGTAAAATGGTGCATTTTCTTTTCGCTCGTACAGCTAAACGCAGTAATGTTTACCGATGTACTTTAAACAAATCATAACACCATTCCTGCTCTTTCCAAAACTGTAGTTTATTTGGGAAAAGCTTTTAAATTTTATATCTTTCTAGCTGTTTAATCAACCCCGCTCTAAGCGCTTCAACGGATAAGCAAATTTTAGCTAATTTGTGAACCATAGAAAGCCCACTGGTACATTGAATTTCAAGCCGACACTACGATGGTCGTTAAGCTTATACTTCACATTATGCTGTGTGAAAATTTCTTCCGCGGCCCGACAAAAGTGTCCCGTTGAGAGACGGAAACGATGAGTCAATTTTGGCAACGCGACCAATTTATACTGCAAACAAACGTCTGTAAATAAACCCAACATCAATCAAAAATCAGCTCAGAAAACCTTCTACAGTTCAATATCAGAAATCATACACATTGTAACTTAAAATACTTTTTATTTTGATGAAAAAACATCCTACCTTTGGGTATTCGTCGTAAAATAGATGCTAAAAGAAGAAGCTTTTATTCTAGCTTTCGTTATCCGACACCGAATAAATTACATCTCAACCACAGGTCGAAAAGTCAATGCAATCATCTGTTCGTCACACAAGGATCGTATTTGAGTATTTCCCTCCTTGTACTGCAAAATAACATGTTTTATAGCAAGGAAATTAACTTATTATCTTGAAAAGTTAACATTCGTGGTACTTAAAGCGTTCTTAAAAACAAACATCTGTTTCCACTCGCTTACATTTGCGTGACAAGAATTCCCTTGCTGCTTTTTTAAAGGCGGCAAACTGTATCGAAAAGATAAAATGCAGTTTTCAATAGATTAAAACTGCTCATCGTAGGGAATATGTTGCAGAATTTGCGTTGAATAGTTACTGGCAGCGAGGAGGACTTAATAAATAAAATAGTGACAGACTAGTGAAAGCCAGTCATTTGAAATTAATTTCCAGCCAGTCTGTCCAACTGAAATACCCTTATTCTGAGAAAACACAACAAAGTCTAACATGGTTAAACTTACCAAGGTGGTTGAAGGATGATCAACTTGACTGTTAGTATTCTGGTAAAATAATAGGAATGTGTTTCTTGCCTAGGTAGTACTAAAAGTTTTAAGACGGCCATGTCAAAGAGCCTGTCGTGACAAAATTTGTTTTAGCGTGATTGGGGATTGGGGCGAACGCCGGGGAGTGGGTGGGGGTAAGGGGAAAGTAGGGCTTTCGGAGAGAAAAATATGCAGGTGTTACACTAAAGGCTACATTACTGAAATGATGCGAATAAAGAAAGTTACAATGCACATGGATATTTTTGTCTGTATTCCGGTTGTTATTTTTATAATAACATGATCCCTTAACCACTGATATAAACAAATTTATATTTTAAAAAATCTATTTGTATACATATACTCTGCCAGACTAATTGTTTTACTGTAACCTGAATCGAAAGTAAGAAATAATGTGTATAAAGTCATTTCTCTTTCGTAAAACCCATCCTGTTGCGGTAATATTTGTTTTTCGGCCCACGGCACGAGCTTTACAAATCAATCTTGCAGTGTTATTGTGTGGTCTTTTTAAATTTACTCCACAGAGCAACTACAACAATCTACTAATTCTTAAAGAAGAGAAATGTAGGGTACATTCCTCCGTACTGGCGGGGTTGGTGTTTGAAGTTCCAAGGCAACCCCACCTTTAGCTTTTATATTTCCTTGCTTTTAACTAAGGCACACAGATCGTACTGATCGACAACAATAGTGTGGGTGATATGAGGGAAGGTGTCTCTGGCTGTAGAGTAGTTAACTTGCTCTTCTACCGCGAGCACGTCTTGCTCCGTCACCTGCACTTCTTGCTGACAACCTTTTGCTGCCAAACGAGAGAAGAAGGATGAAATTTGCTGGGCGGATAGAATTTCCGTTACGGCAAGCAGCTTGTCACCATTTGGACCGCGAGCTCGAAGCATTTCTTTGGCGCAACATCGGGGTCTACTTTCTTCCCGATGCCAGTTAAGACTTCTGCGCGTCCCTAAATCTTTCAGCCTCAGGCCCAGTCGTCCTTGTAGCCTTGGTCGTTGTCGGCTGACACATACGAGGCTGGGACTTGTAACGAAGGCACAAGGCCTGTACCTTCCTGAAGGTGAGAGGCGTACTCCTGTTTTGCAAGGTCTAAGATGCAATACTTTTCAGAGGACAGCTCACAGGCTTCCAGGGAAAGGTGCTGTTCCATGGTAGAGTCGTTGGAACACAAGTACACAGCCCTCTTGTGGACACGGGAACAAATCTCCAGTACTGGGCAAAGCAGGAGTCTTACGAACTTGAGGAACATCGGTTGTTTCTGTGCTGGATTGCCTAGGCTGCCTGACCGTGGCTCTCGTTTTGAAATGACCGTTTGAAAACGGAGCAGAGAACCAACTTTAGTTTACATCTGAGATAAATTAACACCTTTGGATTAAATTACTATACCAATGGTAAAGAATAAGTAATTTAAATAACAGAGTGCGAAAAATTGAAATGTCATTGGAGTGCCATCCAAGGCCCCTTTCCTTGTACACCCTAGGGTAAAACGTTGCTTGACTTTGAATTTATAAAGATGTTTCTGTATGAAATTTCATCTCAAAATTCGTTTTCTCGTAAATAAAACAGTTATAGAGCCCTTTAATACTAACATACTACCTTTCTAAAATCATAAAATAACAAACGTAAAGCGACTGACCTGTATCAGTTTTGTCCACCACAAAACGCTTTCCTGAAACAATGCCATACGCTCGCCATACCACATTTACTTCCCCATCGCCAAGCTCGAAATTGTGCAATTGATTATTCCAAGGAATGACAAATTCAAAGTCAGGCAATGTTTTACCTACGTCTTACCTAAAAGCCAAGTTTGACATCGGTCAAGGCACCAGGAAGAAACTAGACCCCGATGTTGTCGCCAAAGGCATGCGTCGAGCTCGAGGGCGCAAATGGTGAGAGGTTGTTTGCCTAGCAAATTTCATCCTTCTTCTCTCGTTTGGCAGCGAAAGCGTGTCAGCAAAAGGTGCAGGTGACGGAGCAAGATGTGCTTGCCGTAGAAGAGCAAGTGGACTTCTCTACAGCCAGAGACACCGTGCTTTCCTCCCCTCATATCACCCACCCTATTGTTGTCGATCAGTACGATCTGTGTGCCTTAGTTTAAAGCAGGAAATCAAGAGAAAATAGGGGGGCAGAGAGGGACACTGTCAGTGTAGGCTTTGGGATTTGTCAAGTTCGGTAAAGTTATTTTTAGATGGCAATTTTGGAACGGAAGTCTGTTTTCCGGACGTCCGCATAAAGGCAACCTCGATATGGCGTTTGAAGATCCATTCAAAATTTTGCTTGTAATGGCGGACCAAGTGGTGTTACGTTTTGTCGATGAAAACGACTTCGAAAAACAAGGGAAATGGTATTTATGCGGACGTTTCGGGAAACGGACCCGTTGAAAAGCCAGTATATAAATAACTTTTGTAGAATTGACATATCCCAACCAACGCCCTCAGTGTCCCTCTCTGTTTCCTTATTTTCTCTTGAGGAAATATAAAAGTTAAAGGTGGGGTTGCCTTGGAACTTCAAGCACCAACCCCGCCAGTACGTACGGAGGAATGTACCCTACATTTCTCTTCTTTAAGAATTAGTAGATTGTTGTAGTTGCTCTGTGGAGTAAATTTAAAAAGACCACACAATAACACTTCAAGATTGATTTGTAAAGCTCGTGCCGTGGGCCGAAAAACAAATATTACCGCAACAGGATGGGTTTTACGATAGAGAAATGATTTTATACACATTATTTCTTACTTTCGATTCAGGTTACAGTAAAACAGTTAGTCTGGCAGAATATATGTATACAAAATGATTTTTTAAAATATAAATTTTGTTCATATCACTTGTTAAGGGATTATTGTCGATTAACGTTATTATAAAAATAACAATGGGAATACAGACAAAAATATCAATGTGGATTGTAACTTTCTTTATTCACATCATTTCAGTAATGTAGCCTTTAGTGTAACACCTGCATATTTTTCTCTCCGAAGGCCCTACCTTCCCCTTACCCCCACCCACTCCCCGGCGTTCGCCCCAATCCCCAATCACGCTAAAACAAATTTTGTCACGACAGGTTCTTTGACATGGCCGTCTTAAAACTTTTAGTACTAGCTAGGCAAGAAACACATTCCTATTATTTTACCAGAATACTAACAGTCAAGTTGATCATCCTTCAACCACCTTGGTAAGTTTAACCATGTTAGACTTTGTTGTGTTTTCTGAGAATAAGGGTATTTCTGTTGGACAGACTGGCTGGAAATTAATTTCAAATGACCGGCTTTCACTAGTCTATCACTGTTTTATTTTTAGGACTTTAAGTCCTCCTCGCTGCCAGTAACTATTCAACGCAAATTCTGCAACATATTCCCTACGATGAGCAGTTTTAATCTATTGAAAACTGCATTTTATCTTTTCGATACAGTTTGCCGCTTTAGCAGCAAGGGAATTCTTGTCACGCAAATGTAAGCGAGTGGAAACAGATGTTTGTTTTTAAGAACGCTTAACGTACCACGAATGTTAACTTTTCAAGATAATAAGTTAATTTCCTTGCTATAAAACATGTTATTTTGCAGTACAAGGAGGGAAATACTCAAATACGATCCTTGTGTGACGAACAGATGATTGCATTGACTTTTCGACCTGTGGTTGAGATGTAATTTATTCGGTGTCGGATAACGAAAGCTAGAATGAAAGCTTCTTCTTTTAGCATCTATTTTACGACGAATACCCAAAGGTAGGATGTTTTTTCATCAAAATAAAAAGTATTTTAAGTTACAATGTGTATGATTTCTGATATTGAACTGTAGAAGGTTTTCTGAGCTGATTTTTGATTAATGTTGGGTTTATTTATAGTGACGTTTGTTTGCAGTACAAATTGGTCGCGTTGCCAAAATTGACTCATCGTTTCCGTCTCTCAACGGGACACTTTTGTCGGGCCGCGGAAGAAATTTTCACACAGCATAATATGAAGTATAAGCTTAACGACCATCGTAGTGTCGGCTTGAAATTCAATGTACCAGTGGGCTTTCTATGGTTTACAAATTAGCTAAAATTTGCTTATCCGATGAAGCACTTAGAGCGGGGTAGATAAAACAGCTAGAAAGATATAAAATTTAAAAGCTTTTCCCAAATAAACTACAGTTTTGGAAAGAGCAGGAATGGTGTTATGATTTGTTTAAAGTACATCGGTAAACATTACGCGTTTAGCTGTACGAGCGAAAAGAAAATGCACCATTTTACCCTTTTTTTGATGGCGGCGGGAAGCCAAAATGGCGATTTTCAGACTTTCCTCGATTTTGAAAAAACTAAAGCCCCTTAGGAACTTTTAATTGTATTTTCGAAAATAACTTACTAAAGGGTTTATTTAGGCAAAATATGAAGAAATCGAAAATTTCACAACTGGCGCCGGGTTTTCGATATTTACGGACACTGGCTCTTAAGTACTTTTCTAGTTGTTATAGAAAAATGAAGTCAATAAATGCAGACTGAGTGAGTGATTTTGATGATAAACCATACCCAGTTCAGAAACCACCTCCATCTGATTCATCAATCCAATGGAAAAAAAAAAGATGATTAAAATTAGTAATGCTATATTAATTACCCACTTGTACGCACCATGATTAGGCAATACTGAATGTCACTTATTCAAGTTTATTCCTTTTAGGAGGATTCGCCAAGATCTGGAAACAAACTTATTTTGGTCAGCTATACATACAATTTAAGAAATACCACTACAGCTCTCAAAAAAAACAGCCCTCAGTAACACTTACTGTTCAGTTAGTTGGAATAGTCTGTCAGACAGTTGAACATACATGTTCTGTATTGCTCAGTCTGTTAAGTGTTTAGTACTTGGTCAGTATTGCATACCACTCAGTCAATTGAGTAAACCACTCAATCAGTTCACTCAGTTGTTTATACCACGTCACTAGATCAGTTATGTGGATCACTCAGTAAGTTGACTGGACCACCAGTTTGACACTCAGTCAGTTGTGACTACATGTACCTGTCTTGTCTACTAAGTCAGTTATGTGTACCACTCAGAACACATAACTTTTACAACTGTGTTTCACTCAGTCATTTAGCACCCTGTGAGTTGCAGGGCTGCAAATAACTTTTTCTTTCTTGAATGGACATATGTCCGATCAAGTCTCCATTTTGCTCGGACAAAACAGAAATGTGGTCCGACGTTTTTTATTATTGTTAAATCTTTTTGAAATAACTATTTTTTTTATCATTATTTACTTATAATTAGGTGAAAGAATTTGTCCGGACATGATGTCCGACCAAAGTTAAGATGTCTTCGGACATGGGCCAATTTTAGTCGGACATTGTCCGATGACCGACAGTTATTTGCAGCTCTGGAGTTGTGTGCACCACTTGCTAACTTGTGAGTACCACCCAGTTACTTGATCAGTTGCTGCTACTACTCAGTCAGCTGTGTACACCACTGGGTCAGTTGTATCGTTCAGATCAGTTGTCAGTTGTGTGTAATGCTCCTTCAGCTGTGGAACCACTCAGCGAAATGTGTGGATAACAGTGCACAACTCACTTAGTGATATAACTGACTTATCAGTTGTAGTGGTAAACACAACTGGCACAGGGGTACACAAAACTGACCGAGCAGTCCATACAATTGAGCATTTGGTATACACAGCTGAGTGAAAGGTATATTCAATTCAGTGAGTGATAACAATGACTTACTGAGTGGTATGCTGGTCAGTTGTATCACTCAGTCAGTTTTGGAGTACTCTATATGTAAACAACATTTGAAGAGGCTGGTGGAAAGTCCCCTAAGAGATTTTTTTGGTCAATTTTTTTAGCTTGAAAGTGCCTGAAATTTTGCATGTGGGCTTCAATTTATTCAGAGAACATGCCCTGTCTTTTTCGTGCCGGTTTACGCTTAGTTTTCCAGAAAAGTCCAAAAAACGAGGTCCCCATCTTCTGTTTTCTTCTGTTAAGAACCTAAACAAAAGAAAACAATTAAGAGCAAATGTTGTCAAAAATCAAACATTTTCAAAATATTGTGGCAACAGCTCAAAAATCAATTCCGCTCATATTCTTATGTTAGGTAGACCTTAATGTGAAACAAATCACTGCATAGTTCGTTTGGCTGAATATCGATTTCTTTTCAAGAAAATCGATATTAACGGAATTCGCTCAAAAGACCGCTTTTGAAGCTCAAAATTTAAGCCAGATCTGGAAGCTTCGCGTGACAAAATGAAGCATTCCAGAGCAATAAAAATTTATCAAACTAGTAGAACGATGTTTAAATATATGTCAAAAGCAATTTCAGCAATTTCTGCTCATTTATTTAACGAGCTCTAATTAAATTTATCCGACATACTTTTGACTAGATAAAAAGTATATCAAGTTTAACCCCTAAAAAATGTATGTGGTACCGAATATTATTCGTCAAGAATCTGGATTTCAAGAGGAGAAGGGATGTTCTCTTGCCTCCTAAAATGATTTTTTGGGGAAATTTATTGACGCGATGTTATAGAATTTTAAAGTTGGACAAAATGGGTCGATTCAAGCGATCAGAAAAGTCAGCCTAATTAACTCAGTGTACACATACACAAACAACTTCACGCTTACCTCAGGTTTTGATCAGCAAACAACCGATTTTAACACAAAATCCTCTAACCTTCATGTTGCTGTATCACAGATGAGAGCTGTGGTCCTTGTTCATGATAAAAT
Organism: Siderastrea siderea; assembly: GCA_964030785.1. Lineage (NCBI taxonomy): Eukaryota > Metazoa > Cnidaria > Anthozoa > Scleractinia > Rhizangiidae > Siderastrea > Siderastrea siderea. The sequence goes on from OZ034975.1 coordinate 16,204,848, forward strand.
TCAAGCAAACTGCAAGGAAACTTGACAGGATATCGCAACTTGCTATGCCGTTTCACCGAACATCCGCCGTTTTTGATGTGAGGATTCTCTTTTCCTATTTTCGTTAGAAAACAGGCTTAAGGTGTTGTACAAAAGATGCCTTTCCTTTCAAACTAGCTCTGAACTGAACAGCGAAACAAGAAGTCGTTAATACAAAAACATCTGTTACGTGCTTTGGGTGATGCCGCTAATTAATTTAGTCAGAACGAGTTTTAGTGAAATCGACAACTTCATGCATGTACCGCGGTAACGAAATTTTGGGTACATCGGGTGACTTTGGGGAATAAGGTTAAACTGTTTTTTTCAAATAAGCTATTTTTGTCATCCTACGTTTATTAATTTAAGGACAGAGCGAAGATTCTCAGTAGATTGGTTTCAGATGCGCACTTAAAAATGCGTGAAACTGAAAAAAATGTACGTTGGTTGCATGACATTAACCCTAGAGCTTTTTCCTGGTGGGCAGGGTGAAGGGATTTTAAAATATATTCTCTGTTGGTTTTCCAAGAGGTAGCACAGTTAATGAACTATGGCTGGATTAAAATACAAAGTTGGACATGAAAATCTCCTTTTCAGTCTGAGAATGTTTTCTTTCTTTTTGTTTAGGGTGGGGCGGGGTTTGGGCTAAAGGTGTTTGAAGACGTTCAACAGAAGACTAAATCTACTGATTGTAAGTGCCCGGGTAAAAGTAATAGTATAAGTAAACGATTCTTGGCATTAAAGGATTTTCAAATAAAGGGGAGCTTTTCCATCTTTTGCTTTACAACATCACACAACATTCAAGCCAGCCACCTGCATGTGATAAAGCTTTGTTCAGTAATTATAAAAGCGGATCGGAAAGGAATTTGCAGGTTCTCGATTTTCCGAAAACTTGATTTCACAGACCCAAAAGGCTCCGAGTAGAAATACTTAGTCCGTGCCTGCACCCTTTCCTCGTGCGTTTCAATATTCTTTAAAGGCATCTTGAGGTGACTTGGACATCTAAGTTGCCCTCATATCAAGGTCTTCGAACACCTTTAAGAGTGATAGCGGATCGCTGCGGCTCGCTTGGAATTATTATCTTGGAATTATCTTTCCCTTTTGCTTAACCGATCAACCGACCGACCGACCGACCCACTTTCGCGAGGATGGGAGCAATGGGTGGGGGTTGGAAACCTACTTAAGGGGAAACCGCTTTTAATGTTGGGGATTACATGTAAGGGTTCAAACCTCCCCCTTCTCTTAGCCTACAACCCCGGCTGCGCCCTCATTTTGTTGGCTCACGCTCTTTGCGTTTTTGGCGTTTGCAAACTTTATGACTCGGCCAAACTCCTTCAACATTGTTCAACAATCTTGAACACAACTTTGTTGTGCGATGTTGAACAAGGTGGGCAAACGAATTCAATACTTTTGATCACACCTGAGAACATAGAAAAAGTTGAATCAGTATTACAGAACATCATTGCACAGGGTGGCACACCTGAGAACAAAAGAAAAGTCGGCAAAATTGTGAAACATCATTAAGCTGGAAGGCCAAACTTGTTTTTAAAATTCAACAGCGTTGTTCGGTGTTGAATAGAACGTTGAAATCCCCAGTTAACCGTTTTGTAGTTTTCTTCACTGTTGGAAGCTTTAAAAAGGACTGCACGCACTACAGTGTCAGTCGAGCAGAGTCGTTTTTCGTTGGTGCCTGTTGAGCATCGAAAGCGGAAAACCCAAGACTCATAAAAAGTCATCCAAGTTAAGCCCGTAGTGGGTTGTATTTTCTGCCACAGGACAAAGCTCTTAACAATCTTGCAGATCATTAAATTTATTCCCTGAGAACCAGTACGAGTTTTGATTTTTTATTAATGTCTATTCTCCGTAAATAAGTGTTTGTGCGTTTAATGTACACTAGCACGTAAATACAAACAAGAACCAGGTAAAAATAAAAAGGAGGTTTAACGTATCACCACTGCCTTATTTGAAAGTCTTTGAATGCCAGGAATCGATACAATCAGTCGATTCAGTGTTCTCTAAAACTTCTTTCCCTGAAACCTATAGCCCAAGCCCCTCCCCACCCTCACCCCAACAAAACGAGAAAAGAATTTTAAGACCGAACAGGAAATTTTTATGCCTGACTTTGTATTTTAATCTAGCCATAGTATATAATATAGCGTTCATTAACTGTGCGACTTCTTGGAAAACTAACAGAGAATATATTTTTAAACCCCCTTTTCCCTGCCCATCAGGTAAAAGCTCAGTCTAGGGTATGTCACGCAACCAAGGTGCGCTTTTTTCAGTTGCACAGATTTCAAAGTACTCATCCAACCCAATCTACTGAGAATCTTCGCTCAGTCATTAAAGCAGTAAACGTAGGAAGACAGAATTACCTTATTTGAAAAAAATTAAACCTTATTCCCCAAATTCACCGGATGCAGCCAAAATTTTGTTACTGCGGTACATGCATGCAGTAGTCGATTTCACTAAAACTCGTTCTGACTAAGGGTGCGTTTCTTTGGGAAAATCCGAAAACGGATTTGTGATCCCAGATCATATGGATTCTTCGACACCAAAGAAACGCAAAATCCGAAAAAGGATTATTTTGTCATGACAAGACAGGCTGGAGGCACGCAATATATATGTCAGAATGATATTTCTCTCGTACTGCCCTAGAATTCAACTAGAATGGAATACAGATAATTTATAAACAAGGACAGTATCTGCAGTAGTTCAAGTGAACTCGCTATTTGCGTTCACAGTTAGCAAAATCTGGTCCCTGAATTACAGAAATGGCACACAAATGAAGTTATCCTGACGTGTCAATGCTTCTGTCTGTAGTTTTGGAGAAACCTTTTCAAATGTACGGAACGGAATAATCACCTGAATGTTCTTTTTCACGATCGAATGTTTTGTCACGCAAGATCGAGAGAAAATATGGCGAGAGCAGTAAATTTGCATGGAAGACCGCTTGAGAGATGTACTATTTTCGGATCCGTCCCCCAAAGAAACGCACGGATCATGAATCCTAAAAATCCGGATTTAGATTTGATCTGATGTATCCACTCGGAGTGTGGATTCTTCAGATCACTAATCCGTGATTAATCCATTTTCGGATTTAGGTAAAGAAACGCAAAATCCGTTTTTGGATACAAGAATCCGGATTTGGATTTTCCCAAAGAAACGCACCCTTATTAGCGGCATCACCCAAAGCACGTAACAGATGTTTTTGTATCAACGACTTCTTGTTTCGCTGTTCAGTTCAGAGCTAGTTTCAAAGGAAAAACATCTTATGTCCAACACCTTAAGCCTGCTTTCCAACGAAAATAGGAAAAGAGAATCCTCACATCAAAAACGGCGGATGTTCGGTGAATCGGCATGGCAAGTTGCGATATCCTGTCAAGTTTCCTTGCAGTTTGCTTGAATTTTATCATGAACAAGGACCACAGCTCTCATCTGTGATACAGCGACATGAAGGTTAGAGGATTTTGTGTTAAAATCGGTTGTTCGCTTATCAAAACCTGCGGTAAACGTGAAGTTGTTTGTGTATGTGTACACTGAGTTAATTAGGCTGACTTTTCTGATCGCTTGAATCGACCCATTTTGTCCAACTTTAAAATTCTATAACATCGCGTCAATAAATTTCCCCAAAAAATCATTTTAGGAGGCAAGAGAACATCCCTTCTCCTCTTGAAATCCAGATTCTTGACGAATAATATTTGGTACCACATACATTTTTTAGGGGTTAAACTTGATATACTTTTTATCTAGTCAAAAGTATGTCGGATAAATTTAATTAGAGCTCGTAAATAAATGAGCAGAAATTGCTGAAATTGCTTTTGACATATATTTAAACATCGTTCTACAAGTTTGGTTAATTTTTATTGCTCTGAAGTGCTTCATTTTGTTACGTGAAGCGTCGAGATTTGCCTTAAATTTTGAGCTTCAAAAGCGGCATTTTGAGCGAATTCTGTTAATATCGATTTTCTTGAAAATAAATAGCTATTCAGCCAAACGAACTATGCAGTGATTTGTTTGACATTAAGGTCTACCTAACATAAGAATATGAGCGGAATTGATTTTTGACCTGTTGCCACCAAATGTTTGACCGTTGGTAACATTCGCTCTTAAATTCTTTGCTTCATGAAACAAAAGAACGAAATCAACAGAGCGACCAATGCTTTGTCAGATGTGTTTGGTCACTCGTGTATATTATCCAGTAAGTTGGATGTAACACCCAGTCTGTTCCTGTTTACAACTGCACATGTAGGTAATGAGGGCCAGGACTCTACTACAGTACAAATCTGACCCTCTGCTACCTTGATGGAAAAAAATGGCAATGCTATTGTACTGCCTTTTTCCCCTTGCAAGATTTGTGAGTCAAGTTTGTCTGTCCTGTTTTGGCAAATTCTGATAAATAATCACTAACTTTGAAGAAGCACAGTCCAAGTAATGAGCAGGTAGCAGTGACTCAACATTGGAGTTAGTTAAAAGTGGAAAACCACTTTACACAACTATGCAAGGCACACTGTGTCCTTCAGAGAGAGTGTGACATTAAATGCAAAATGAAAAGAGAAAGAAAAAGATTTGTCAACTGATTTTTCTATTCTAATTTTTCCCGTTCCGCTCTGACAAATTCTGATAAATAATCACCATCTCTGAAGGAGCACAGTCCAAGTAATGAACAGAGTCCATGCTGGTTTGTGGATATAAAATTCAAGGAGTATTCAAGCACCAAAAACTGAGCTTTCAAGGAGTGTTCATAGCAAGTCTACTTTGTTTTGCATTATCTTTTGATATGTTCTCTTTGATCAATAGCAACTTTAAAAAAGCCCCCCCCCCCCCCCCCCCGCCAGGATATAAAATGCATTTTAACCCTATTTCGCCTGGGCTTTTTTTGAGTTTCTGAGCCCCCCCCCCCCCCCCTGTAGATCTCGAAAAGTATTCACGCTCTGGTGATGAAACTTGGCACGTTTATAGTACGTCATTAGCTTAACAGATTGGGTTTATGACGTGTCGATTATGACGTTTCATGACGTCACATTTACGTCACAAAGCAGCCATTTTGAATTTGAGCCGCCATCTTGAATCCCGAGCATGCAGTCAGACAGTTGACAACGACGTCATCGAAAAAAATATATGAATTTGCTCTAAGAAACAAACCTAATCAAAACAAGCACAAAAATGTAAACGATTAGCTTTTTTTTCAAAGGGGAAAAAACTGAAAAAGGACAAAAAACAGCCAAAACACCTCCTGAGTAGACGGTTGCTATGGAAATGTCAATCACCATAGACATGTCATTGACACACGAAAATTTTCTCTGATAAATTTCAGGAAAAGTCACGAGATTTGGTGGTTATTCGTCCAGCCGTTTAAAAGTTATAATTCGTTAAAGTCAGCGCAGGCACAATGTGCCCCCCCCCCCCCCCAGGCTAAATAGGGGTAACGGAAATTACCACAAATGCAACATCAATATCAAGTCTGTAATAATTCATAAACAGGGATGCATAACAAGTTCATAGTTCTTAAAGGGACCAAAAGGCTTGTATATGGTGAAGAAACCCAAACACATAATCCAATAAAGCAACACTACACCAAACAATAATCTCAACAATAATCTTAACAACAATATAGTCTGAAAGCAATGTTTGTGTTTTTGACTGAAAGTTGATGGCAGACACACACTGACAACAATGCTGAAGTACAACAGGCTATAGGAAAGAAAGGATAAAATTGTTATAATTCTGGGCCGAAATCTTAAAATTCCTGAACACACAGAATGGCAGTAAAACATCATGAACTGATTTTGCAGAATCCATAACACGTGTTTGGTGTTTTGCTACCTCTATAGGAAACTTCAAAGTTGCTTTCCCTATGCTCGCTTATTTAGACTTTCGGCATCACAGCTTACAATAAGCAGCATGTTTATCATCTTTGACACCTTGTAACCAATCTTATTACACAACGTCTACAAGCTAAATCAGAATTGAAAACACGTTCACGTCTGCCAGGCATTTCGATTCATATTTAGATGAGTTTTCGTCCGCTCACCCTAACTACTTATACAAGACGTACAAGATGGCTTCCACCTGATCACATAGTTAAGAAACTGATCCCAGTTTCTTAGAATTCCACTGCCGGAGCATGAAACAGCACAGGCTGAAACGCATACTTTCGAAAATTGTCCCTTATTTTAAAATCTGCGCTCAATGTTTCAACTTATCTTTGAGTTACTTTGATATAATCTTATATTATTTCCCATCTGAGCAAAAATTCAAGGAGTTTTCAAGCACTTTCAGCAGAATTCTTCTTTTCAAGGGCTTTTCAAGAACCCTTGAAATCTTAAATTAAATTCCAGGACTTTCCAAGGACTTCAACGAGTAGCACGATCCCTGAATAAGCGGACAGAAACCACTCAACAGTGGAGCTGGTTAAAAGCGGAAAACCACTTCACACAACTATACAAGGCACACTGTGTCCTTCAACGAGAGGGTGACATTGAATTCAAAATTTAAAGGTGAACGAAAAAGATGTGTCAGTTAATCTGAATTTTTCTGTGTTTCTTTAACAAATTCTGATTAAAAAAATCACCATCTTTAAAGGAGTACAGTCCAAGTAATGAGTGGGCAAAAGCCACTCAACATTGGAGCTGGTTAAAAGCGGAAAACCACTTTATACAACTATGCAAGGGACACTGTGTCCTTCAGAGAGAGGGTGACATTGAATTCAAAATGAAAAGAGAAAGTAAAAGATTTGTCAGTTGATTTTTCTATTTCTCATTTTTTCTGTTCCGCTCTGACAAATTCTGATAAATAATCACCATCTCTGAAGGAGCACAGTCCAAGTAATATGCAGAGATCATGCTGGTTTGTGGATATAAAATTCAAGGAGTATTCAAGGAGTATTCAAGCACCAAAAACCATCACCATCTTTGAAGGAGCACACTCCAAGTAATGAGCGGAGAGAAGCGACTTTGTGTTCAACGACTTTTGGCGCCAAAATGGTAAAACTGCATACATTTTCCTACCGCCAAATTTTCATAAAATTATTCAAATTGTTATCTTAAAACTGACACGTTTGGGCCATCTGTATTCTATATTTCGTAGTATGTTACTGTTCTCAAATTGGTTAAGGTCATTAACTGTGTGTGGCGATATTTTGGACCACATTATACAAATACAACAAAACCGCCGTTTACAAACAAACAGATTTATAACCGACTGCAAATGGCTCTCGTTTCGAACACCCGAAAAACCATTCATCGAACTGTTTCATTTTACTCACAAGAAAAGCATTTTGAAAATGGGCATTTGGAGATTTTGGCGTGATAATTATGGGGTTAATAGTTGAGATACAATTTGAACAAAGGATGTCTTAATGACATTCATGAAATTGTCGTTTACGCCAGTTTTAGCACCTTGACCTTAACGGGAAAAACCAACCAAAACTTCAACCAAAAAACACATTTACTTTTGTAATTTTATCTTGAACACTAAAAAGCTAAACGGATGTCTTTTTTGACTTCCTCTGATAGTATTGAAGATTGATATTCGAAAAGTCATTATGTGTAGCACGCAAATAAATTTCGATTTTTTTTTCAGTATTATCAGCAAGGGTTTTTAAAATTTTAAAAGTAAAAAGTAATCGGCCGTTTCGTCCACGCTTCACGTGCGACTTTCAAGTTTCGCAGGTAATTTGTCAAATACACCTCCCATACACGGGATATTTTTGTTTTGAGGGCCTATTGTGCAAGTCTTCCAATGAAAAGAGCTCAGAAATTTGCATTCGCGAACTGTTCGTCACACGAATGGTTCGATATGGTGGAGAGATTGAAAATGGAGATTTTGATAAGGGAAAGGACGCGAATGTTGGACTTTTTTGGTATGTCTTGGAGCGATTTCAGAATACCCGGCCACTTATTTACATATCTCTCAACGCTTTAAAAAACGAGGCATATAGAAACAAACAAAAGGAGCCATTCAAATTCAATGAAATGCAAATAAGTGGCCGTGTATATTCTAAAATCTAGCCTTTGCAGCAAATAAATAACTTTGAATCGGTCACGTGATGGCCAACAGTGTGTTACCTTTCGCTTCGCTTATTTAAATGTTTGGTGCAAATAATCAAGGATGCTTATTCTCGGTCAAGACGCTTTAAATCACACTAAAGAGTGATTAAATAGCAAGTAATATAACACAGAAACAAGGTAAACCATTTATTATTGTGAATTATTTCGCATTTATAGCAATTAAGGTATCAGGGTACCCCAAATGACAACATTGCGTTTTCACCGTTTGAGGGTCAGGCGTTTCACAAGGACCCTAACAAACTATATATCTTCTGAAAGCTTAATAATTGAAGATTACGAAAACGTATTTAGATAAAGAAAAAAGACAACTGTGTCGAAAATAGAGACTACGTTTTTAAAAAGTACATCGTTCACAAAATCGGTTCCGCACCAGTCGAGAATGATCTGGAGAGAAAGACGAACATCGCGCCGAATTCTTCACACTTTTTTCTCAAAAACCGTGTCTCGGAATTTTTGTATCTGGCCTGTTTTATTTTCTGCACTCAGTTAAACTTTGAAGTTCGAAGAAACACCTCTCCTCTTTCTTTTACGGCTCATAACTTTTGAATGAAAGCAAAAGATAAAATTCGGAGATATGGTTTTCGTGTCAAATTATGTGGCAACATTGTCGCCAAATTTGAGCTAAAATGGTTAAAAACTCGCTGAACGCGAACTTAAAATGTGCGCCCAATTTTTCTTGAAAAATTAGTTTCGAGAAAAAAGCCAAAATATGATTTGGAAACTTTTTCCGGTCTAAGGAGATTAAAACACCTAGGTGTCAGGATAATTACGTGCGGTTGACAGAGGGGAGGCTCAACTTACTGCCTTACAACAATAGCACAAACATGCCGACAAGAATGGTGTCAAATTCTGCGTGTTTTTATGTTGGAAAGCGACTTTCGTTGAGTACGAGTGCCGTTCAAAGGGTCTTCAAACGCAATAAACGGAAATTTTAAAGTCATAATATCACGTCGGCTGTAAAATGCCGAAGGCATCATCGTTTGAGCTGGGTAAGACTACCCAAGCCGGGACCTGAAAGACGAAAGGAAAGGCGAAAGGAAAGCACATTGAAATCTGCGAAGAAGCCGCCACGTGTTCGGCTCAAGACCTAAGAGAGAACATCCTGTCAGAAATGCGAGCAATTGGGGAAAAAAATAAACTTTTTTATTACTGGAGACAAATTGTGTACTTTCCTGGACATGCTGTCTTTTGCGCCAAGTTGATTCTTTGATACATCTGGCTTTGTAGAAATGTTATGGAATTTAGCTGAATTTGAATGGATGGATTGTTTTTCGCCGTTCGCGTTAAGAAAAGCGAGCTGGCAGTCGAGGCTTATCACACTGACAAGTGAGGAGTCAGGAAGCGCAAGTAATTCCTCAACGCTCGATCTTTTTTCTCTCTCTCTCTCTTTCACAGATATGATCGAAGCCACTTTGTAGACACCATGAGAGGACGGATAAAGCGTTAACTGTAAGTATCGTTTCACGCAGAGATTTTTTCGGCTTTTCTTGGGAAAGTGTGAAAATCTGTGTAACTGTTGGAAATCAAGCTATCATCGCCTCTTTATGAAGCCACGGTGAATATTTTAAAATGACACTATGTTCTGAATGAAAGACGTAAAGTTCTGGTTTTCGTCGAAACGTGATTCCCTGAGATAAATAAAAGACTGAATTTTGTGACATTCCGCCACGAGTAAGTTGTACACAGTCTTTCACCACTTGGCTAGCCGGTCAGTACAAAATGCAGACTGCAGACTGCAGACTGCAGACTGCAGACTGCAGACTGCAGACCGGGTACAAAATACAGACAAGGTAAAAAATGCAGACTGCAGACTGCAGACTGGGTACAAAATGCAGACTGACATTTGAAACTGTTTTTTTTTTATATTATTACCGGTTGTCACGCAATCCCTTTTCCGATGTCATATTCCACGAAAACTCGCATTACCGGGGAATGATCTTGCTCCATTACTCGAAACGAAAACGCTGAGTCATGATTTCATTTTGTGTAGCAATTGTTTGGTCATTCATGATCCCATGCGATAAAACCACAACAAATGTAAACAAACGGTCAGTCACGGAATCTTGTCCTCGAAAAATTCCCCCGATTTGACTTTTGTTATCTTCCTGGTTTATTAATTAATAAGTACAGATAAAACACATTGCAAATGTAGGAAACTTAAACTTTCTTTAATTTTCTCCAACACGACATCTATGCTCCTACTTCACATGCAAGATCTAAATTCTCTCACGAGGTATAAGTATTTAAATAATTACTACAGCGGTTAAAGGAAGGTGATTTAACTGCTACTTACCGCATTAACCGACCTCCGAAAGGCTGCCATGAAGAACCGGCGAAGAGGCAAAGAAAGCGACCACGCGCACGGAAGGTCATGTGTCTGCTGGTTTCTCGGTATCATGTTGCAACGAGTGTTGTTATTTTATGTTATGCGATCTCGCGCTTGAAGTAGGAAGACTGAGAAGGCTTAAATCACGTTTAAGAACGAATTGATCTTCGAGACCTCGTTTGAAAAGGATATTTCGAGTAGTGGAGAAAGATCATTCCCCGATAATGCGAGTTTTCGTGGAATATGACATCGGAAAAGGGATTGCGTGACAGCCGGTAAGTTATAAAATGAAATAATATAAAAGAAAAACCGTTTCAAATGTCAGTCTGCATTTTGTACCCAGTCTGCAGTCTGCAGTCTGCATTTTGTACCTCGTCTGCATTTTGTACCTGGTCTGCAGTCTGCATTTTGTACTGACCGCTTGGCTAGCCGATGAAATTGTTTTCGAAGGCAAAGCTGTGTTCGATTTCGATCAATTTATGCTCGTTTCATGGCGGCTAACAAAGCCTAAATCAAGGAGTAGCAGAGGAAGCGATCTAAGACCATCTAATGTCTCTCAATAATTCACGCGGATTTCCGTCCATCCTGTTAGTAAACTTTTCGATTTTGTATACAGCGGGTAAAACTAAGCTCTCCAAGAATGGAAAGAAAAACATGAGGTTCTTTGATATCCTGTCACAATCAACCAAAAAATGGAGCAGTGTCTCTGGATTTTCTACATAGCGAGCGTTAAAAACCGCCTGCCCCGAGAAAACGTGCCTCGCTTTTGCACTGAGCCGACAACAACGAGTGTGTAATTGTGCGCCCCAAAACGTGCCATTGTACAATCTCTACAGGAATTATTGTCACAAGCTGCGTGTATTCCTGTCCAACTGATAAGATTTTCTCACTATTTCGAAAAGTTCAGTTTTCAATATCTTATTTTATTTATTTATTTATTTTGCAATGTCTCCTTTTTTGTAGTTTCTCCGAAAGTTGAAAAAACGTACAGAATCGCATCAACCGGTACGGACGAGACGCGATTTGTGCTTGTTCAGCGTATGCCTGTTTAAATGTCTGAATATTCTCGCGCGAGTTTTAAAAGACTCAGTCAATGCGTGTGCGATTCTCGTCACTTTCTGCAGTTGCAAGTTTGTACCGCATTCTTAGATTTTATGAAAAAAGTTTCCCTTCCACAAATCATTTAACTGAATTAGGGATAGTCGAGGAAAACGAACAAGCGAGCGAGCGAGTACGAAGTCGCCTGCAGCGTTGAAACGTGACGCGCCTGTCGAGCCGCTAGTGTAGTGGGACTATCCCTGAGCGGAAAGAGAGACTGCTCGTAGTCTGTAACTGAATTTTAAAAACGTATACTGCACGTGACGAACCCTCTTTGATGCATGTATATTCGTGACATAAGCCTTCAAATGTAGTTCTTTCCGATCCTGTTATTGAGCAAGCGGGAAACATCTCCCAAGACTTTTATCACTGCTTTACTGACAACGAAAAGTGCACGATGAAGACAAGCAGCCGTGAGGAAAAAATGTGGAGGCGAGAGTCAGTGGATTTCTAATTCCCTTTGAGCCCTTCCCCCTCCCCTTCCTGTCGGTTTTTGGCAACTTGCAAACCAAATATTTCTTGACTTTTATCCAAACATTTTCTTGAAAAGTGCTGGGACTAGGGTCATTGAACACACCATACTGGGTGGGTTCCCAAATGAACCCACCGGGTTTCAACTTCTTTTATTTACTTTGACACAGTTTTCACTAGCTAGCTCTGCCATGACGTTAAGGCAGGACAAAGTTCAAAACAGTCAGGTATCATAAACTAAAACAAAACCAATTACAAGATGCAGATAATTAAATGAACCAATGAGAGCTCGTAGCAAATACGTGTGACCAGTGCCAAGCGTGGAAAAAACGTTCAAAGGCGAAACAAATTGGTTGTCATTGTTTTCAGCCATAGCCTTCTCGCTCTCTTCTCGGCCGGGTCATATTTGTTGTTGTTCTGTTTTTCTTGTGTATGTGTTTTTTGTTTTGTTTTTACCAACTGCCCTTGGTGTAGCGACATTTATTTCTCGTGACAGCAGCAAACAAAAGTTGGCAAAAGATGTGTCATCTTGGCAGCCCCGCTAATAAAAGATGTGTCATCTTAAGAGCAAGAATGGTTGCCACCGTCACAAAGAAATAAATATTCTTGCGGTGATTGAGTTTCAACCAGGGATTCAACACTTTTTTCTTTTTTTTTTATTTCTCGTGACAGCAGCAAACACAAGCGGGCAAAAGATGTGTCATCTTGGCAGCCCCGCTGATAAAAGATGTGTGTCATCTTAAGAGCAGGAATGGTTGCCACCGTCACAAAGAAACAAATATTCTTCCGCTGATTGAGTTTCAACCAGGGTTTCAACTCTTTCTTTCTTTTTTTCTTTTCTTTTTTTTTCCCTCAAACTTCATTGCTACGAGAAGAGAGAAGACTATGGCTCGGGTTGATCATGTATTTCGCTAAAAGCTGCTTTCCGACTTAAGGTCGCTGCTTTGAACTTTTTAAATATTTCTTTGTTCATTTTGCCAGTTCGAGTTTTAGTTATGCAGGCTGCTCTCGTCCTTAACTCTACTTACTAAGGCCGGGTAGGCTGACAAATTCTTTCAAGAAATTATGTGAGCACAAAGGCTTTGTAACCATAGCTTTCATTTCTTATTCAGGGCCGGGTCATTATTATCATATGTTTGTTTGTTGTTTTTGTTGCTTTTTTTGGTTTTTATCAACTGCTATTTATTTCTTGTGACAACAGCAAACACAAACTGGCAAAAGATGTGACATCTTGGCAGCCCTGTCATCTTAAGAGCAGGGATGGTTGCTACCGTCACAAAGAAACAAACATTCTTCAACTGAGTTTCAGCTCTTCCATATTTTTACTCAAGCATTACTGCTGTGAGAGCTGAGAAGGCTCGTAATGTTACTCAGAGGGATTGGCCTGTGTTAACTAAGTTACGGACTGGCAAAATGAACATCGCAATAACTGAAATTTCAAATATCTTTCCATGAATCAGAGTTAGTAAGTGGCAAAAATACTGTCAACTTAGTGGACAGTCGTTCTAACAAAAGAGGTGCCTCTTCCATCGTCTGACTTGTTTAATAGACCGAAAAAGCAAAACCGATTTCAAACATTACTGATTTCCTCTGATTCTTTACTTAGCATCTTACTGCAACCAGACCTTGTAAACAAATTAATGTGGATTAGCTGAAATTAATTTTAATAAATGAATTTGGTTTCCAACTTGTCATACAATGCTGTTTTGCGTTTGTTCGAACCACACAAATTCCCGCCAAAAAATTATAGTGCTTTTATTGAGCACTGATCGAAGCCGATCCAAAATACTGGCGAGAAAAATCTGGCATGTAATTCCTGCAACTTCGCGTTTGTTAGAAGCAATGATTTATAGTTGTAATGAGGCGACGAAATCTTAAATGCAAGCAAGGCATATCTGAGATAAATAACAACGCTTTTGAATTCAGTGAATCGCAGATCGAACGCGTGGGGTCGCCTCTCATATACCGGACACGTGGCTTTGTTCAGTTCTTGTAGCCCTCTAATATTTTTCCATGCCGACAAGACTACTGAGCTAGCAGCTGCTATTATACCGGTAATGATTTTGCATTGCTTACATACAGATTCAACTTACCATAGTCCACTACGCGAGACTTTTGTAAAGGACATCAGGGAAGATTTTTCTAATCTTGTTCACTGTAATCTAGCTTGAATTTATCCCATTGTTTGATACCAAACGGAAACAAAATGTCGATGCCCAGACTTCCAGGATAACGTCAATCTAATCACATGGCTTTTAGGCTTCGGAAACGTGTGCATTGACGGTATTGGAAGGAAAAAAAAACACTGAAATCAGCGTTAAAAAACCACTTGTGACATCGCATCGTTTCTCAAGAAAATGAAACCAGAAACTGCAAGAAAACACTTCACTGATCCTTTTCGTTACTGGCATCCGGTGACAAATAATAATGTACAAAAGTTAAAAGTCCTCCTGGTCGCGCTCCTGGTCGAAAGTTTATTCTTGGCGAAAGTCCATCGTGGAGTTTTCTTCTCAAATGCAACAGTCAAATACTAGACGCATCCAACCAACAGAACAAGCGTTATTATTTTGCTTTTCACCGCGTTTTTTTTTATTTAAATTTTAATTTTTTTTCATTTTTCGATTGCTAACACCTTGAGCGGTTTGACCTTGCCGCAGTTAAATTGTTTTACAAATGAGTTTTTGGTTCGGGTTTCCTATTTGATTGACCAAAATTGTCTGGTAATGACTTGTGAATGATGCGTAACACTCCCCTATGGGAAAATCAAGTCACGTTTTGTTATGACTTGATGACATGTATGAGTCGGTCCTTACGTCTCCGCCGTTCTGGTTTACATTTGATGCATTGACATTTCAATCATGAAGCAGCAGATTAGGACGCCTTGTGGTAAGCCCATTAGATACGCTTGAAAAACCCCTCACAAATTTTTAGAAAAGTTTTCTAAGAATTTGTATGGGACAACAGGAGGTACTTACAGTTTGCGCTTTCTCCGTCCTGTCATGCTCGAAATAAGCGAGAACTGCTACGCAATCGATCGCGTGTCAAAGCATCGGGGCCCTGTTATGTCACATGCTATTTTCAGTGTTGTTGACAGATAACTGTCAACACATGATTAGAGAAAATTAATGCCACAAATCTTTTTTCGTCAATAACTTTGCGTAGAGACAATCTTTCTTTCTGAAACTTTTTGTAAAAGAGAGGTTTGAATAATATCTATCTGAAAATGACAGAAGTGTATTTTTCGAAAACATGGTCAATTTTGGGGTACCATGATACCTTAAAACGTATTTGCTGCATTTTTCATACAAACTCTTATATTTTGCCGAGGTCATAATATACCAAAATGGAACAGGTCAATATATGCGCTCCTCTCATAATGAGCTTGGGCGACCTGTGGTTGTCTGCTGTCAGAGTTAGTACTAAGTTTGTATTCACTCGTTTTGACTTAAAATTACCAAATAAAGTCACTTACCGCGTGTCTTATTGACGGGATTGCAGTAGCAGGACATCAGGCAATGCCAGAAACCAGAATGTACTAGGAATAAACGACAGGCACAAGAAAAGAATCGAAAATCGCTTGAAGCATGTGCTAGTGTCGTCATTGTGTGCTAGCTTTCGCTCCTGGTGCGTACAGCACATCAAGAGCAGCGAGGCACCGCTGACCGCAATAACTGTCGGGCAGTAGTAGACAATCCGCTCGTGAAAAAAGTAAAAAAGGAAAAAAAAAAGGAACTATCATCTGCACTGACCATTTATATTTATTTCAATCCTTACCGAAAAGAGAAATTATACATATGAAACTCCTCTAAAATGTGGCGTAATCCAATGTGCGCCACTGCTAGTGTAACTTGCATTCAGCTTGTCTCACCGGGGCAATTTGCTCAGTATATTCGCTGCAACCCTTATTATCTTCCAGGCTTATGGTAAACCTTTTGCGCACTAGCTGCTCGCGAAAAAAAATAATCAGAATGCCCCTTGTATTATATTGTATTTAATGACGGTTTTTTTTCATATCTTACAAAACGGTAGTTATTTTGAGGTATCCACCAGTCTAAACAGCAAACCTATCTTTTCAGCTACCTTGTACAATAAATTCGATTTGATTATAAGCTGATTTTCCAGCCCAGACGTCATATGTGGAGGTAATCTAGTCGTTTTAGTAAGTTGCCTGATCGATGCCCGACAAGAAAATGTAATTGACATTTGGTGTTACTTTACACCTTGTTCCTGTTTGACTTACACGATGCAGTGTTAAATGACATACCAGCGGTGTTAAATACTGAAAAAACCTTGCAAGGTTTCTGCTACACAGCTTAAGTGTAAAAAAACGCCAAGAAGGTGTTGCATCCTGACTCGATTACACCATTTTGGTGTTATCTAACGCAAAATTGGTGTAATGTTGTAATTATACTCTGCCAGTGTCGTGGTAACAAGAATATCGTGTAAATTTATACCATTCTCGGTGTTATTTAACACACTCGATTTTCCTGTGAGGAGTTTGTGGAGGAGAAAGGGGAGAGGCTTTCTCCCTTTTCCCCCTACACAAACTCTTATCTACTACCAATCATTGATACAATTGTAATTCAATCATTACAGAACTTCTTAAAGATACACTCCTGGTTACGGCCAATTCATTTGAGTTTAGTGAAATAATCCCATTGGTTCCAATGAAGTGAATAACAATATAGTGAATCCTTGTGGACTGGAACAATGAAAGAATGTTTTTGTTTTCACCCTAACCATTTACACCTTGAGCCTATTAATGCTACACCTCAGGGATTTGAGAGTAGGCCTGAGTGGATATAGTTAATATGGTCTGTTTTCATTCCACTTACGCTATCTTCTTATTGCTTGTGCTAAACTTGCAGATCCAAATTCTACCAGCACAACAGCTGGAATACATTTGTGTAAGTTTTGCACTGGTGCAATTATATGCACACTTATATCCCACATTCCCTTTTACACAAAATTTCAACAAGGTGTTAAAATTATACTTGCACAGATTTGAGATTTCATTGATATTCAGATCAATCCATTACAAATTCTTTTAGCGAAGTAGTAAACCACAGAATTTCAGAAAAAAAACACATTGAGGTTCTAGTTGGTACTTAAATTCACTTTGAATTAATTTGTTGACTTATTGGAACAGCTTTCGCAGTTTCATTTTCATGGACACTAATCTTCATATCACAATTATGGTCCCTTAGGTGAATGCTGGTCTTTGTACTTGATAAAATGGAAGATAGTGTTCTTTTTCTTGATGCTTTAGAACATTAATAATGATGAAAATGAAAAGTGCAATCATGCCGTATTAATTAAAGTTCATTAACAGATTCTATTGACAATTGTCTGTTCATCGAAAAGTATTTTTCAATAATTTTAAAGTAAAATTTCTCAAAAATAAGAAGGGATCATAAGAACAAAATTCAATCCATCCAGCAATTCAGTAGCTATATATTTGCAGGCAAATCAAAGGGTTGTTCCTTAAGAATAAACGAATTGCCGGGAGCCAGTTGCAAGGTGACAACCACGAAATCAATTAACAAACATCGTTCCTGAGATTTCATTCGGTGTATTTCCAGCCCAGGGGAGCTACTCAATAAAGTTTTGTACGGGGAGGCTCCACCTGGAGGTTCAAACCCTTGCCCTTTAATATATAAATTTTTACCAAAATGGTACCACTTTCGTATACCTAGAGCAAAACTCCACCTATTTCTTATACCTCAAGGATAAGCCAAAACAATAGAATTTCCTGTAACCGCCACGTTTTTCGCGGGTTTTTAGTCGTTCTGATTCAGTTGCGTAGTCATTTCTGCCAAAATGTGGCACCTTTTGAGACACTCCACTTTACCAACTATTTCTTCCACTTTGCAGCTGATTTTATGACTCTTTTGTTTACTAAAATGGCAATTTTCCCTACCCTTTTATATACTGCAAGCTTAAAAAAGGCATCCCTTTCGGGCGGAGCCTCCCTGTATAGCCCACTATAGGGAGTAACCCCCCGGAATTTCCAGGTGCAAGTCCGCACATCTACATCTACAAGGAGATATAAGTTACAAACTAAGTTAAGTTATTTAAGCTGCGTTCGCTATGACGAAAATGAAACCACTCGAACTCGACGAAAAGGACTTACCGGTCGGGTTTTCGTCGATCCCTAAATTCGTTCCTTGAGCATAACTGAGGCGGTATGAAATGAAGTTAGGAAAATATATTGGACGATAGAATGCAGTTATTTCCTCAAGAAATGGAAAGAACAAGACAGTTACTTCTCTTCAATCGCGAAGAGCGGACTTGTTTACTTCTCGGTGGCATTTCAAATAAGCTTGAAATCGAATTTCTCCTAGCAAGATTTCCGAGGCCTGTCCTACACCGCCAGCCGATAACTTGCTCATAACTAGGGAGCATTTTTTATGGGAGGGGAAGGGGGGTGAAAATCCGCGGCGAAAAGGCGTGCATGAAACTTCACCGGCTTGGATCGTTTATCATAAGCTTGATCATATGGATTGTATAAAACCTGAAATCAAACGTTCAAATTTTCCACTGTTGCTCACTTTGTATTTGTTGCAATCTATCAGCTCGATTAATAGGAGGACAATCACCCAGAGAGGGTTTGGTCCAAGTTATTTACAACAAGACCTGGGGCTGGGTCTGTGCTGATCAGTGGGACACAAAAGATGCTGATGTGGCTTGCCGAATGATGGGCTTTGATGGCTCATTATCATCGACTTTTGAGTACAAAGGAACGAAGGAAACCATATTTTCGATATGGCTTAACAACATGCAATGTGTCGGAAACGAAAGTTCTCTCTTCTCGTGTGTTCATGGTGGCTTGGGATCTCATGATCATGGCTGCAAAGAGAAAAGAAGAGCTGGTGTAGTATGCCGACCAAAAGGTATACTTAACCATAGACACAACTACACACAACTAGCCACAACGTAGAATTAAGACTGAATTAAAACTATTACTTATTGCACTGGAAAATATATTTTTGTGGTCTTGCTCTCGACTAATACTCTTCCCCCAATCTTCTTCTTCCCATGGCGTTCTATATATATATATATATTATTTATTTGTAATTTCCAGAAGCCAGGACCTTAACTCAAATGTAATTTCTCCCTATTCTGTCTAGTTAATTTGTGAAAATTTCCTGCCTGTGAAACAGGGCCCTCAGATCAGAGTTTTAGCGACGAAAGCAATAGCAAAACCGTGTTCGCTTTATCCCTGGAATTGCGAAAATTAATACTGGCGAAAGAACAACTCCCGAATTTTCGCGAAATTAAGTACGCGAAAACAATAGTAAGAATAAGGTACTTTTTGTGGAAAAATTAAAAAAAACAATGTTTTATGGAAGTTTTCAAATCTTTCTGCCCACATCCCTTCAAATCCTGTTTTAATTTGAGCTGATGTCCACTGCAAATGTCGAGTTTTTTTAAAGAATAGCACATGTTAAAATTTTTTACTCAATAGACGTACTTAAATGATTTTTGACTCATTTTATTTATTTATGTTTGTTTATTTCTGACAAGGGTGACTCTTTATCTGACAGTAGCAATAGAGTGGAAAAACGTTATGTAGAAGATTTTCGCGTGAATGGCCTTATGGTTAAAAGAGTTTTAGCTTAAAGAAAACATACCTTGAGCAATGTGCTTTCGGAACGCTGTTTCAGGATGTAGCATTCAAGTCTTCTTAAGAAGATGATGAATTCGCAAATAAATATTCCAAGAATACAAAGGAATTCACGTCGTTGAGCAATGAAACTCAGCAAAAATATAATGCATTGAAAAAACTGACGTTAATCTTGGGTAATATCTTACCCCCTTGGGCGATATCTTTCTCTCTTTCAATAACCCGTTTCGGGTCTGGAAAACGGTAGCAAAAAATTTGTCTTTTGTTTTACAGTTCGTTTGGTTGGTTGGGGCAATATGTCATCTCAAGGCCGAGTCGAAGTGTTTTACAATGAAACCTGGGGAACAGTCTGCGGTGACTACTGGGATTTAAATGATGCCAATGTAATTTGCCGCCAGCTTGGATTTGAAGGAGCTCTGGCAGCTGTAACATCTTCTGAGCTTTCGAGTAAAAAAGTGTGGCTGTCTAACGTTCAATGTGTGGGAAATGAGACGTCCTTAGCAGACTGTGAGCGCAGCAGGTGGGGAAGAGTCCGCTGCCCTAGTCGTAAGGATGCTGGAGTAGTGTGCATTACAGGTAATTTCTCAAACTCATAGATAACTCATCAAGTTAAACAAAGTAAATAATAGGGGTGACGGATGTTTCGAAACCTGGTCTTAATTAGCATAGACCTCTGGTAATTAACCTTCTTCCTTTTCTTAACATTTACTTATCTGTTTATAGAGAGCGATACATTAGACACGAGAGGGCTCGTTTAATTATGATATCCAAAACCTCAGATATCAGTTTTCTCCAAAAACCTCCCCTACTGCATTTTTTCCAACTATCTTCTCGATGTTGGAATTCCCGATCGAACAATCCCTATTGCGTATGACTTATCACATGAACAGTCCAAAGCACTACCTTTCACTTAAGTAAATCAAACATCGAATTATGCCATGTGAGATGAACGAATAAAGCATCCAGGTACAGCTGACAGTGTAAATAAACTTCTTTAAACGGCTGTTATATCGGGTAATAACGCAGAGGCTGAAACATTCAATGATGGTTTATTTAGACATTAAAGCTGATTGCAACCTCGGTAATACACACGCCTGGAAACTAATATCTTTTGATATTCCGTCATAAACCGTTTATACGTATTGAATTTTACCTTGTTTTCAACGAGATAAGTGTCCAAAAAGCAGCGAAATGTTTCATTCTACATTACTGTGTAGCATGAAAATGTTTAATTTCCGTCGTTTTTAAATTTCTATCTACGACAATATTCTGTCTACTTTTGTTTCCAGAGAAGGACCTCAATCTTGGGAATACTTTAGATTGCCATGCGATAATAAATAAAAAGGCTTTACTTTTCATTTTTTTTTTAAAGAAAGAAGCCACAGTGGCCCTTATTATCTGAACTGTTCCAAATCTGATTTGTTTTCAGGTTCCGAGTGTGGCCCATATCCTGGTATGCCAACGACAAAAATAACGTTAACAAGACTGAAAGGTATTTTTGACCAAATTCATTAGTTTACTAATGATTTAACTAACTAACCATTAGTTAACAAAATCATTAGCTAAAACTGTCAGGAGTTGCACTTACACAGAAAAATTACAGTCTCTTCTCATCTTTGGACATACACAAAACAGATGAACTCTGAGGTCCAAAGTGTCTATAAAACGAATCTGTGGAATAACGTTTCAAAGTTCTCTTAGAAATTAACTGGGAGCGGAGTCTGAGTTTTTGCTCAGTTACATAGTTCTTAAAGCCTTTTACTACACTGTGATTCTCGTCGTTCTTCTATAGCAGATTGCGTAAACATTAAACTGATTAATAAATCAGTTTCTTTACACTTTGTAATTTACGAAGTGTGCTCTTTTCCTCC
Source organism: Siderastrea siderea (assembly GCA_964030785.1). Classification (NCBI taxonomy): domain Eukaryota; kingdom Metazoa; phylum Cnidaria; class Anthozoa; order Scleractinia; family Rhizangiidae; genus Siderastrea; species Siderastrea siderea. Next base: position 16,226,325 of record OZ034975.1, read on the forward strand.
GATCAGCAAAGTTGATCTTTGTATCATTGCATTGATTAGTCGACCCCCAACGTTTGTTGTGCACTAAAGAAATTTAGTTTGCTTGTTGAAGCAATTTTCGGTTGGAAAAGCAAAGAAAAAAAATTAAAACGACACTTCATACTGCGCAAGTTTTATATTTTGATTAACAGTCACCAAGGGAAACAGACACTGTTACTTTTAATTGTCGTTTGTATGCCCGAAGGGGCCCGAAGAGGCTGCTATTTATATTATCCAATCGCAGAAAATTACAAATGCTCGACGAAAAATGACACAAGAATGTTCACATGATTCAGACAAATTCTATTCGATCGTATTAGACACGACCCGCCTTGTTAATTCCAAAATATCTTTGTATAAGAGAGGTTGCCAAAACGAATCTTTGTGAATTTTCCTTCTTCCATACCCTCTACATCCTTTATTCTCGTCCCCCACGTACAGCTGCTCGTTTAAAATTCCGTCCACAAGCCGCAGACCAAATCTGAAGAAATTTCGTTCCCCTGCGCCTGCAGTAAACCAGCGTTTGTTAAATGAATTTAAACATGGCGGAAGCCCTACAGGGAACCGCACGACAGAACAAGGGAGTTTACAGAATGTCATGGAAGTAGAAAAATTCACTGCTGTACGAACGAGACAAGAACAAGGAACATAGAAAAATGTGGAAGCAGAGAATTCAAATTCACACAAATAAGGTGAGCCTTGTATTGTTCGAGCGATTAGAATTCCTCTGGACCCTAGCTATGGAGTGTTTTCAAGTTTTCAACGTGGCGCTACGAGCATGTTGGTATCTGCAGGCCATATTTTCAGTGACGTTTTAGCAGTGTGGCTGTTGGAAATTCTGAAATTTATTGTTTACTGTTTGTGGTTGAGGATAGTTTGTGAGGCTTTATTTGCTACCGCTTGTCGGCGGCTAACGCATACAACGTGGAGCAGACAGTTTCTATAACCTTAATTTCCCATCAAGGTCACTACTTTTTTTCATTTTCTTAGTCATTCTCATTTCTGATGACACCCTTTTTCTATTGATACTTTTCAAGACCAGCCAAGAAGAAAAAGTTAGGAATCGGTTCAGGAATTCGGTTGCGGTTCGATGCCTTTGTCTCCTTTGCTTACGTAAGGCACTGTAGTCTGGCCACTTTCTCCACTTTCTAATATTCCAAAACGAAACCAGTACTATTCTGCTCCAAAAATATAAAATTTCCCTAATACTACAGCCTGTGCAGTCCGAAACTAGTTGCAATAAACTTTGTTAAACTTTAATTGCCCGTTTTGCTTATTTGGTTCTGTATCAGAATCATCCTCAGCTATAGATGCCGCCCAAAGTAATACAGATGCCGGAGCTCGTAGTTCATCCCAATATTATTATTATTATTATTATTATTATTATTATTATTATTATTATTATTATTATTATTATTATTATTATTATTACTTGAAACTGCTCTCCTAGCTTCAAACCGTTAAAGAATCAAGTTAACCCGAGGTTCGTGTTAGTGGCTTTTCGATACAACAGAATAAACTGGCCCTTACGCTATTAAATATAGTCACTTTATTTAAGGTGATCGAGGCGATCAAGGCCCTGATATCTGAGCAGCTTACTTGTCAAATTGCCAAAACCGTAGCTTCAGTATTTTCTCGGAGAAAATATTTTGTTATCAAATGATACCTGTTCTCCTAACTGGGCCAATTCTTGGACTCTTTCGTTGTGTAAAAAAGGAGTATGGAGCACAATACAAAGCTAGGTTCGATTTTGAGACGACAATTAGGATTTACAATGACAGCGAGTTGGGTTCGATGACACAAGATAGGATTTAATAAAAATAATTACACATCTTAATGTTTAACCTGCTAAATTTGTCACGGAAAAGTTACTGCTTTTGAGGACAAGATGGGTAGATTTTTGCACTAATGATGCAGTGGTTTTCACAACTGCCGCAGCTGAGCCAGATTCCAAAGTAATGAAATCTGTAAAACTGCAAAGTAATGCAATCTGTAAATAAGAAGACGAGAATTGTTTCGAGTTAAAATGATATCTTTGATGCTGTGATGTTTCTTTGCCTATATTTCCTTCTTTATTTTGTTATAATTTTTTTTTCTGGGTAACTGTAATTATTTATGCAAATGTATAAGTGGCTCTCCATGTTCGTTGTTTTCGTTTCCTGGAGTTCCGGAGTTAGGCTAGACTAGCTATAACTATGTTACATAAAACAGCTTGCTGTTTCAATAAATCAAATGACCTTATTGCAGTTTTGGCTTTACATTCTTTTGTAAGCTATGTGCCAACGATGGGTAATCGCTCAGAAGAAATTGTCGACATTTTATTGTTTTATTTCCCTTTGTTTTAGGGGATGGCGACACAACCTCTCAGCCTCTTCTTCCCGCAGTGATTGCTTTAAGTGCTCTTCTTTCCTTCGCAATCGCCGGTATAAGCTTCCTAGTTTGGAGGCAGTGGCCATATTTACATGCGAGAAAGATCGTCACAGGAATAAAACAACAGCAAGACAATACATCGATTGAAGACAACAAGGCTTCAAGCAGATCAAGACAAACCGAAGAAACTTCGCATTTCGAACTTCGTTTAGTGAGAGGTGCACAAGAACCACGTGCTGCAGAACATCACTACCAAGAATTGCTGCGTTCCAACAACTCTCCCGTGTATGAAAATGTATTGGGGTAAAAACTATAGAGTCTTATGAGGAGCAGGAAGTAGGATAGGAAGAGATGTTTAATGCGTGTTGACCTCACTCTAGCTCAGATCTACTGTGAAACTTCAAGAATTCTATGTAATGCTTGGACAATGTATGATAACTATTAAAGGGTAAGGTCAATGAAACACAACTTAGCTTAACAACTTACAGTGCAGCTACTCGAACCGGGCCACTTGGAAGAAAATTGACCAATCACAACGCTAATTGTGAACAAAAGAAGGCAACATTTTTTCATAAACTGACCAATAATGTTGAAGCATCTAGACAATACATCTCCAAATAAATTTGAAACGCACTGGAAAAGTTGAAAATTTACATACTATGTAAATAACATGTAAATAACATGTAAAAGGGTAAAAAGATACTGTAAAAAGTAAATTTACATGATTTTTGGACTTTTACATGTTCTCAAAAGATACTGTAAATATCATGTAAATTTCGGCATTGAAACATGTAAATATAAAGAAAGATACTGTAAATGTTGTAAGGCAAAAGAACACAGATCATGTAAATAACATGTAAATTTATAAGAGGGAGCCTGCCGAGATCCTGTAAAGACCATGTAAATTGAAAAAGGGTGGCTGCCAAGATCCTGTAAATGACATTGTAAATACCATGTAAATTGAAAAAAGGGGCCTGTCGAGACCCTGTAAATACCACGTAAATTAAAAAAGGGGGGCTGTGGAGATCCTGTAAATAACATTGTAAATACCACGTAAATTGAAAAAAGGGGGCTGTCGAGATCCTGTAAATACCACGTAAATTGAAAAAGGGGGGCTGTCGAGACCCTGTAAATACCATGTAAATTGAAAAAGGGGGGCTGTTGATATCCTGTAAATATCATGTAAATCGAAAAAGGGGGGCTGTCGATATCCTGTAAATATCATGTAAATTAAAAAGAGGGGCTCTCGAGATCCTGTAAATATCATGTAAATCGAAAAAGGGGGGCTGTCGAGATCCTGTAAATACCGTGTAAACTAATAAAGGGAGGCTGCCCAGATCCTGTAAATACCACGTAAATTGGAAAAGGGGGGCTGTCGATATCCTGTAAATATCATGTAAATTGAAAAAGAGGGACTCTCGAGATCCTGTAAATGTCATGTAAATCGAAAAAAGGGGGGCTGTCAAGACCCTGTAAATATCATGTAAATTGAAAAAGGGGGGCTATTGATATCCTGTAAATATCATGTAAATCGAAAAAGGGGGGCTGTCGAGATCCTGTAAATACCGCGTAAACTAATAAAGGGAGGCTGCCCAGATCCTGTAAATACCACGTAAATTGAAAAAGGGGGGCTGTCGATATCCTGTAAATATCATGTAAATCGAAAAAGGGGGGCTGTCGATATCCTGTAAATATCATGTAAATCAAAAAAGGGGGGCTGTCAAGACCCTGTAAATATCATGTAAATTGAAAAAGGGGGGCTATTGATATCCTGTAAATATCATGTAAATCGAAAAAGGGGGGCTGTCGATATCCTGTAAATATCATGTAAATTAAAAAAGAGGGGCTCACGAGATCCTGTAAATATCATGTAAATCGAAAAAGGGGGGCTGTCGAGATCCTGTAAATACCGCGTAAACTAATAAAGGGAGGCTGCCCAGATCCTGTAAATACCACGTAAATTGAAAAAGGGGGGCTGTCGATATCCTGTAAATATCATGTAAATCGAAAAAGGGGGGCTGTCGATATCCTGTAAATATCATGTAAATTGAAAAAGAGGGGCTCTCAAGACCCTGTAAATATCATGTAAATTAAAAAAAAGAGGGGCTGTCGAGATCCTGTAAATACCACGTAAATTAAAAAAGGGGGCTGTCAAGATCCTGCAAATACCACGTAAATTGAAATTAAAAGGGAGGGCTGTCAAGATCCTGTAAATAACTTATACAGTCCTCAGTAAATAAAAATGTGTAATAAAAATACATAAAAACTTTATTGTTTCATTCTGCCCAATTCAATAAAAATTATAATTTGAACTACGTGCTTTCAAAATATTTTCACATCAATATAATAGGTTTGTTAAATGTATAAATATCCTTTTGTTTCGATTCAAATGGTAATAATTGTTGTTTTTGACCAATTAAGTTATTTTAAAAGATACTACACATTTGTATTAATCATTCTACAATTTGTTATATACACCCAATTGAAAAAACGTTGTCAGGTGAAAAGCATAAATCAGTGATGATGCAACCCAATGGTCCTCCAAGAATTATGACTGGTTTGAGAAGCCATATCAAAAACTCGAAAGAGTGCTTCATCAGGTATCCAAACACCTCGAAGTCGGTCAAAAAAACTCGGCTGCGCCTCGTTTTTTTCCTCGTGTTTGATATATTACTTCAAAATGGTACCTTGCTATGAGTATTAGTAATTAATTCTTGCACTTATTGCTGGAATGCTGAGCTGAATCCGTCTTAAAGTGTCAAGATACATGTATTTGACTCTGGTATATTTCTAAGATTTGTTATGTAGATGCCGACATCATATTCTACAGCATCAACTTTCACAAAACAAAGGAAAAATTCATTGAACTAGATTTGATCAAATGGTTGTCTTGTACCATATTTTCCTGGTTAAGTGGGCCAGTGCTTACAACTTTGGGCTCACAGACACAGCATTCGTTTTAGTATTTGCAACTTTAGAATTTGGTACTCAGTACATTGTGGAGTGGTATTCGGTGATGGTTTATGCACACCCAAAGTAGTACACCCATCGGAGAAGAACCAGTCTCATCAACAGAAAATGTATGTGTTCATTGTGTGAGGTCGACTTATGAATGCTGTTAAATTGCATCTTATTTGAACCCTGGTTTTTATAACCAAGAAAATATGTTACGTGTAAGCAAAGTTCAATTGCACATGACAAATTAGTACCGGTAGGTAAATCAATAGTTACGAGGTTATCATAGGTGATAAGTTCTTCATTGTTTTTACATTTTACTACATTTCTCAAACAGAACCCGTCCTAGGGAACTCAGTAGGTCTTGTTTAGGTGTCCCTGGCATGCAAGGAATGCAGTGATCCTTGCACAATGGTTTCAGTCTTTTTAATGTGACAGAGGAAACCTGTCTCTCTTTTGAAAAGTGGAGGGCAATCATAATTTCTTGGTCTCTTTGAACCTGGAAGAGAAATGTGATCAACAGTAACCATAAGCACAGACACTAGACTAATTAATAAATATAGTACCCGCTTAATACAGACACCCTGTCAAAACCTGCATTTTCTTGTACACTGAATTCACTACATGGTTATTAATTAGTACACACCAAACTGAATTACATTCAAGATATTCAGCACATTCGCATATTTATTTAGGAATGACTTTCACTAATAATAGATAGATTTTATTAATGGAATCAAAATTTCAATTTTGCTTAGCCTATTGATATACTCCAATGATATCCTGAATCCAGTACCATAATTTCTAATAACTGTTAATTGGTTTATTACTAGTGTCAGGCAAATGGTCACATGCTGAGTATTTTGACTGTGATGAATTGTCTGCAGAGAAATGGTGTTGTGACATACATCCAACACACTAAAAGGCTGGCATTGAGCTTTTAAGGCAATGGTTAAAACTTTTTTTCATGTAATCCTAAAACTAATTTTCAGAAAACTTACTGTTACATATATTAACGAGTAATAAATTAATACATGAATACTTACAAGCCCTGTTTGCAACAACTTCAGGGAATCAGCTTTTATGGCATCCAGCCTTTCCTTTTTATAATCAGAAATCACCTAAAAGGTAAATTGAAGGATTCCCCTTGAATGAAATGTTTAAATGCATGTACATGAAAAGAGCTGATAGACTATTTTACTCTTTGAGCCAAAGCAATGATAAGAAAGTATCTTCACTAAAACTTGTCAAAAAGGCAAGTGGTACTAAACTATGAAATGATAATGACCATCACAGTTAATGATATCAACTTATGCAACTGATAAAACAACAACCTGAAAAAAACTTCAGGCGAGAAATTTTCTTCAGGTGGTTTTGTTATCAGCTGCTTAAGTTGATATTTTTTGTGGAATAAGGGTCCTCTGTGCATTTTTAAGCAAATCGGCCTTATATTAATCATTTTTCAAACACAGCATTCATGTCACAGAGATGCGGCTAACATATTATATGTCAGAATTATATGTAGATCATCACAGCGAAGGTGTTCCAACCTAAGCGGTTGAAAAGAAGAAACCTGAAAAAAAATTCAGGCTTGAATGGGAATCGAACCCATGACCTCTGCGATACCGGTGCAGCGCCCTAACCAACTGAGCTATCAAGCCAACTGGGAGCTGGTCAATTGAGAGTTCGTATTATCCCGTAGATGGAGAATAAATGCGCATGAATATATGAAATTCATATATTTGAACTGCGGATAAAGATAGAATTGTATGTAGATCATCGCAGTGAAGGTGTTCCATCCTAAGCGATTGAAAAGAAGAAACCTGAAAAAATTCAGGCTTGAACGGGAATCGAACCCATGACCTCTGCGATACCGGTGCAGGGCCCTAACCAACTGAGCTATCACGCCAACTGGGAGCTGGTCAATTGAGAGTTCATATTATCCCATAGATGGAGAATAAATGAACATGAATATATGAAATTCATATATTTGAACTGCAGATAAAGATAGAATTATAGGTAGATCATCGCAGCGAAGGTGTTCCAACCTAAGCGGTTGAAAAAAAAAACCTGAAAAAATTCAGGCTTGAACGGGAATCGAACCCATGACCTCTGCGATACCGGTGCAGCGCCCTAACTAACTGAGCTATCAAGCCAACTGGGAGCTGGTTAATTGAGAGTTCGTATTATCCCATAGATGGAGAATAAATGAACATGAATATATGAAATTCATATATTTGAACTGCGGATAAAGATAGAATTATATGTAGATCATCACAGCGAAGGTGTTCCAACCTAAGCGGTTGAAAAGAAGAAACCTGAAAAAAAATTCAGGCTTGAACGGGAATCGAACCCATGACCTCTGCGATACCGGTGCAGCGCCCTAACCAACTGAGCTATCAAGCCAACTGGGAGCTGGTCAATTGAGAGTTCGTATTATCCCGTAGATGGAGAATAAATGAACATGAATATATGAAATTCATATATTTGAACTGCGGATAAAGATAGAATTATATGTAGATCATCGCAGTGAAGGTGTTCCATCCTAAGCGATTGAAAAGAAGAAACCTGAAAAAATTCAGGCTTGAACGGGAATCGAACCCATGACCTCTGCGATACCGGTGCAGGGCCCTAACCAACTGAGCTATCACGCCAACTGGGAGCTGGTCAATTGAGAGTTCATATTATCCCATAGATGGAGAATAAATGAACATGAATATATGAAATTCATATATTTGAACTGCAGATAAAGATAGAATTATATGTAGATCATCGCAGTGAAGGTGTTCCAACCTAAGCGGTTGAAAAGAAGAAACCTGAAAAAATTCAGGCTTGAATGGGAATCGAACCCATGACCTCTGCGATACCGGTGTAGCTCAGTTGGTTAGGGCACTGCACCAGTATTGCAGAGGTCATGGGTTCGATTCCCGTTCAAACCTGAATTTTTTCAGGTTTCTTCTTTTCAACCGGTTAGGTTGGAACACCTTCACTGCGATGATCTACCTATAATTCTATCTTTATCCGCATTTCAAATATATGAATTTCATATATTCATGTTCATTTATTCTCCATCTACGGGATAATACAAACTCTCAATTGACCAGCTCCCAGTTGGCGTGATAGCTCAGTTGGCTAGGGCCCTGCACCGGTATCGCAGAGGTCATGGGTTCGATTCCCGTTCAAGCCTGAATTTTTTCAGGTTTCTTCTTTTCAACCGCTTAGGTTGAAACACCTTCACTGCGATGATCTATATATAATTCTATCTTTATCCGCAGTTCAAATATATAAATGTCATATATTCATGTTCATTATTTTATTCTCCATCTACGGCATAATACTAACTCTCAATTGACCAGCTCCCAGTTGGCTTGATAGCTCAGTTAGTTAGGGCGCTGCACCGGTATCGCAGAGGTCATGGGTTCGATTCCCGTTCAAGCCTGAATTTTTTTTCAGGTTTCTTCTTTTCAACCGCTTAGGCTGGAACACCTTCACTGCGATGATCTACATATAATTCTATCTTTATCCGCAGTTCAAATATATGAATTTCATATATTCATGTTCATTTATTCTCCATCTACGGGATAATACAAACTCTCAATTGACCAGCTCCCAGTTGGCTTGATAGCTCAGTTAGTTAGGGTGCTACACCGGTATTGCAGAGGTCATGGGTTCGATTCCCATTCAAGCCTGAATTTTTTCAGGTTTCTTCTTTTCAACCACTTAGGTTGGAACACCTTCACTGCGATGACCTACATATAATTCTATCTTTATCTGCAGTTCAAATATATGAATTTCATATATTCATGTTCATATTATATGTCAGCAACCAAATTTTAAGCCATCAATAAAAGCCTGGTGTACACTATTTGCCTTGATTTCATTGTGCAATATAAACAGTGATTTGAAGATTAGTCACTGCTAAGGTATAAATTTATCTTGCACAAAGGCCTTATTTTGTTCTCAAACTAACCCAGTCATGTGTTCCTGTCAGTTACAAACAAATGAATTCATTAATGGATATTTTTTGTTGCAATAAGTGGCTCTTGAAATAAAGAATTCAAAGTGAAACTTGATCTGATACTCCATAATAGTTAATGCATGACTTCCAGCCTCAGGTCAGGGTGAGAGTTTGACTGACTTCGATTTGCATAGTTGCACAACCTTTTAAGAACGGTGCCTCCTAACACAGATGTACTTTTGCAAAGGTTATGACTATGGGGAAAAAGTAGATATTAGCAAGGGCTATTGGAATCCAGACAGAAAAATGTGGGTAACTGTGCATTTTTCAGAGATAACTAAGTAACCATAATTCTAAAAAAGCATTAAAATACAAAGAATGTATGGCAATTTCTTTCCAAACTTAAGCTCTATTATCTCTGAAAAATGAATGGTTACCCCCAATTTTCTTTTTGGATTCTGATAGCCCTTGCTAAGATCTGCTTTTTCCACATAGTCATAAACCGTGCAAAAATATTGTTGTATTAGTGGGCAATTTCCTTAAGAAATCTGAATATACACACTGTAAATGTACCAAGATGCGCAGAACGTATGGGCAGTAACAAAAGGAGGCACCGTCCTTAAGAATACGTAAATACCAGGCCTGGTGTTTGAGTTCTCTCAACATTTATGCATTGAAAAAAAAATGGGCAGCGAAGAGAAAAGAGAATAAAAATAAAGAGATGTAAAAATAACGAAATGTAACTGACTGTTACAGCCAGATTATGCAAATTGTAAACCTGTCAAATTCCTACTCCAGCTGCCAGAAGCCATTCATTAGTTTGTTATTGACAGGAAGGCATGACCAGGTTTGAGTAACCAATGATTCGGTATACAGGGCTGTCATTAAGCTTTGAGTCACCTGTTACCTTGAACTTCACACCCATAACAAACTTGTAAGTAAATTGTAAGGACAAGAAACCGAGTTCATCCATGACATTGAGGTCCCATCATGAATACTCAGCCATAACAGGTGTTAGGGTTTACGGCCCTTAATGACAGCCCTGGGTATACACTGATCACACTAATAGATGTTACCTGTCTGTCTGACAGAAACAGATGGAATATAAGGTGATGTGGTCACTCACAATGGTACAGCAGCTTGACGATCTGACAAAAAACTGTCACTAGCAAACCGTACCAAGCATAAAGATCTCACATTATGAAATTAAATGTATAAACATGATAAAACCCATATTCAATCAGAGTCAATGTGGTCACTTGCCAATAGTACAGCAGCTTGAAGATCTAACAACAAAGCCATCACTAGCAAACTGTACCAAGTACCTGATGTGACCAATCGAACTTTTCAGTAATGGAACTCAATCAAACCCAATCAAACTAAATCGAATGACTAGGTTTGATTGATTTGGAAATCGAACACAATTGAACTAAAGAAATTGTGTGAAAGTTTGATTGTGTTCCATTTTCAAACCCAATCGAACGAATCCAACAAAAAAAAATCATTCAAAATATATAAGTTTTTTGAACAGTATGGTTCACAATGTGAGAACAACTTACAAATTAAGTTCATCAGACAACAGAACATTTATATATAAATTTCAATTCACCCCAACTATTTTAAATTTTCATATATGATTCATTTATTTCTTATCAGCATATGTAGTCTTTACAATAACCCACGCAAAATTCAATGAACCAAGCCGACGATGTGGAAAGAGTTGGCATTGTAAGCTGCCGAGAAAAACTTGCATCTCCCCAGATTTGGCTCTGCTACCTCTATTTTCAATGAAATGTCATCCCACACTGATCATGTTTTGTGATTGCCTTGCCGTCGAACTGAATCAAACCTTATCGAACACAATCGAACCTAATCAACGTTTGATTGCTCCATTTTTTTTTGTGAGAGCTCGACTGAATTCGATTACCGAACCCAATCATATGATTGAGTTCGACTGGGTTCGATTGAATTTGGTTTATCGAATGTTCAATTTGGTTCGATTGGTCACGTCGGGCAAGCATAAAGATCTCAAACTATGAAATAAAATGTGTAAACATGATAATTTAAAACAAAGAAAATATAAGCTTATTCCAGTCTTGATTTTAAAAGGTGTGGGAGCTCAGAAATGAGCCACAATTGATGTTGAGCTTACATCATGTACTTTTGAAGTCCCAAAGAACGTGTCATCAAGAACACTTAAAGTGCGGGGCAATTGGCTTAAACGTGGTAAATATCAAACAAGGCACGAATATTTGGACATACAAGAGCCTTAGCTCACGTTTTACAGTCTAAAACTTAGCTTACCTCGGCAATTACCGCAAGAACCATGCATGATCATGAGCCATCAAATATGGCGGCCAAAAGTTGACTCGATCCAGCTTGTTAAATGGCAGAAAAACATTCCCACTGATCGTTAATCCGCTGTAAGAAGATTGTTTGCAGCTATTCAGAGACCGTGGAGCAGGGAGAAGGAATAGTTCACAAGCCATCTCTCCAAAGCGACAGAAATTTTAGACCTCAAACGATGAATTCAACGATCGGCACCAAAAATACGAACAGCACGTCGGGAAGGGAACCACTTTGCGCATGATCAATTCGTACCCAAGGTCACTCGGCCAAACCCACCCTGGTACGAGATTGGGCCAGAACCGGCAAATAAATGAAAATGCGAACCGCTTTTCGATTCATTTTCATTAGCTCTAATAATATCAGTACTCTAAATCTACAACAATTTTTTTTTTAAAATTGCAACTGCGTTTTTTATTTTTTTCTTATCCGTTAAGTTGAGAAAATACCGCTGCGAAGGAGCAACGAGCCCGGTTGGTACATCAAATATGCATCGTTCGCCAATGAAATTAAACGGGGGTATTTTCAGATGAATATAATTAACGCCAGTGCTCTGTTTGAAACGTTTCTAAATTGATAAACTAACGCCAATTTGTAACACCTATAAATTATGATGCCCTGTTTGCGACGTCATGGTTTACAACAGGAGCCTGAGATTTTATGATGACCCGTTTGCGTCAATTTACAGAGTTTTTGTGGTGCCTCGTTTACGTCAATTTACAGAGATTTTATGATGCCCCATTTCCTTCATTTTACAGACATTTTACAGAGCCCCGTTTATGCCCTATTACAGACATTTTAAAGAGCCCGGTATATGCCGTTTTAGAGACACTGGTAGAGTCTAGATTCCATAGGTCCAAAGGAGGTCATTTTCTTGACTTAACTTACATTGAGAAAAATTCAAGAAGGAAGAAAGAAAGAAAAGAAGAAGGAAAAAACCGGAACAGAATGGCACACCAACGACCGTTAATTGCCAGGAATAAAATTTTAAGAATATAAATACAGTGTTACCATAACAATTAATGAAACGTAACCACCCTAAGGCTCCAGCACACTCTTCTTTGATAAACCGGAACTCTATTCTCTCTGTTCAACCGAAGCTCGATCCTTGCCTAGGTCAGTACTCGAACGATAACTGATTTACTAGATTAAATATACCTCACGTATCCTGCGAACGACCTCCGTTTGAGCTATGGAAGACCACAGACATTTAACAGAGCCTCGTACATGCCATTTTACAGACATTTTACTTGGCCCAGTATATGCCATTTTACGTCAAAGCCCCGTATATGCCATTTTGTTTTCACAAAGAAATCACCTTAATTTCTTATCAGGTACAGGAGCCCATTACTCTGTCACTCTGTCTGTTCAAGCATCAACAGCAACCTTACTGTATCTGGTAAAACCATTTACATGTTTACCGCTCATTTACATGACACATGGAAACGATATGCGGTTCAATCGCCCCATTTTCTAGTAACCATAAATTTACGTGTTATTTACATTATCCTCAAATCTGCATTAGAACATGACCATGTAAAGTACCATTTACAGGACATTTACATTGTCCATGGAAAGATATCAGTTCCTCGTAAATTCAATTTACAGAGTTCTAACACTGCAGTTTTCTGTTAAGACCATTTACATGTTATTTACATGATGTGTTCAAACAATTTACATACTTTTTTACACTACAGATACTGCAAATTTGCCAAAAGGAATTTACACGTTTTTTACATGTTTTTCGAACTATAAGACCAGAAAGTGACCCTGTAAATTTTCATTTACAACACGTTTACATAATCTATTGAAAGGTGTAAATTTCATGTAAATTTTGTTTTACAAAACCTTAAAATGTAAATTGCAATTTACAAATCCTGTAAATCCAGATTTACATGAAAATTACATGTTTCGTAAATTTTCAACATTTCCAGTGACGGTCTCCTTCTGCGGACCCCTCATGAAATAGTCGAATTTTTCCATTGGTTAGCTTCAATGATGGTGTAGTGTTGACTCGATGTGACTGAAATTTGGCGATTGTTTCTACGCGTCACATAAGCTATAAGCTTATTGTGAATGTAAATGTTTCCAAAATGGCTTTTGTACAGAAAAAACAAGCTAAGACTGAATCGAGAGGGCGGCACATACGGCAACAGTCGCGGACATTGCCATCCCTGAATTCCCAGCTATTACTAGATTACGTTTCAGACTTGCACCACGCTCACATAAAGGATTTGGATTTTCTTGCAGTATTGAAACCACGGCTGCGAAAGGGCTGCAGAAGCTAAAATCAATACATCAACGACAAGCACCTATTGATTTAAAAAGCACTTAGTGAATAAGGAGATTTGTGAACCCCCGTTTATAAATGAACGATCAAAGGGCGCAAATGTCGATATTTATCTTAAGATCTGTGTTTGTTTCTCCCTCACCGTTGCTGACGTCACTACGGGACCACGTGAGATTGCGCGAGCAAGCTTGCCTTCAATGTGCGACTTTGTTTGCCAAGAGAAGACGTTTGTCGAGTTAAGAGTTTTTATCTTCCATTACAGCGTTTTAGGCGAGAGAAATCTCTCGGCTTTGTTATATTTGTTTACTTTCCGGGTACAATTACCTGAAGTAACGCTGGTTGTGCGGCTAATTGGAAGTTAGCAGCCAATTGGTAGGATTCTTGCCAAAGTACTTCGCAATCAAAGTTGCGTAATGGCGGGAAAAGATTCTGAGGACATATCGCCCGTTGACGAGTCCTCCGAAGATGTGGAGGAATCTCCTGAACTCACCTGTAACCCTGAACCGAGGGAAAAGGACAAGCAATTAACAAAGAAGGCTGAGGTTTCTCGAGAGAAGAGGAAAACAGCTTCTCGGCCCAGCTCTTCAAAGAGAACGGCCGTGGCGAAGAACGACTTCATTGAAGGCCTTAAAGCCTCAATTTCCGAGAGCATGATTGAAGGCTTTCGCCACATATCAAAGTCATTGTCTTCGGACAATGCAGAGGTTCTCTCGAACGCTGGTAATTCATCTAAGCGTTCACATGACGATCGCCTATCTGAAAGCGACTCAGAGGACGACGAAGTTCCTGCTCGAAAAATACCACGAGTCGCGAGCGCCACGGACAACGAGTCCATTGACCTCTCTATAGATTCGCTTCTTCCTGAGGACAGCGAAACGAGAAAGGAAAGTGAGCAATCTGAGGAAACTGTCGAAAGCGATTTTTGGGATCCATTGCCGCTGAATACGATCTTGATGAGGCATGTTTAGGTGATGTGGGCCCAAAACTTGCAAAGATAATAAACAAAATGATCCGGACAAAGTTGTCCGATGAGAAATTGAAAGAAAAACTTTCAAACTGCAGCAGACCTGGGAACTGCGAAAATGTCACAGGGACTAAAGTCAACCCTGAAGTCTGGTCTAAAATTAGATCAGGCACTAGGAGTCGAGACCTGAGGCTCCAAAGACTCCAAAAGGTTATTCAGAAAGCAACGATCCCACTGATCAAACTTACAGATCAGTGCATGAAACGTGACGACGCGACATGATCAGACATGATCTGAACAATCAGTATCAGCAAATTTATGCTGAACATGTTGGCTTTACTGATTTATTGTTTGGGAATGACCTCCCAAAACAAATCCAAGACATCAGTGCCACCAACAGGGTTAGGCAAAAGCTACAGAGCAGTACCAAGGCCAACGAAAACCACCACCACAAATCTCAGTTTTCAAAAAACGGCCAAACTCACCGACCGCACCCCAACAACCGAGGACAACGCTGGCAAAAGCCATTCACTCCATTCCGCAAACGGCAGGAGAAGGCAGAGCAAAAACAGTAGCAATCCACAGCGTGTCGGTGAGTAAAGATTGTAAATTAGTGGATTCAAAAACCCAAACTAGAATATTTAAAGCTGGAAGGTTTCAATGTTACTTGTTAAACTGGGGCAAACTTACAACAGACCCACATATTTTAAACATGGTCAAAGGATGCAAAATTGATTTTGACCAGCTCCCTCATCAGAGGCAGCCACCTTGCCAACACCAATTTAGCAACAAAGAAGCTGAGACAATTAGTGCTGAGATTGAAAACTTGGTTCATAAAGGTGTTCTCTTAAAATCCTCTCACGAGAAAGGTGAATTCCTATCCACTATCTTTTTGAGACCCAAACAAGATGGAACTCACCGGATGATTCTCAACTTAAAAAAGTTGAATAAGTTTGTGGAATACCTTAAGATGGAGTCATTGAAACATGTTATTAGCATGATCAGGCCAAAATGTTTCATGGCGTCCGTGGATCTTAAAGATGCGTATTATTCAGTACCAATCCACCGAGATCACCAAAAATATCTGAAATTTGAGTGGCAAGAGCAGCTCTACCAGTTTACTTGCTTACCTAATAGATTAGCTTGTGCCCCCCGATTGTTTACGAAGTTACTCAAACCTGCTTATAGCACACTCAGAAAACAGGGTTTCCAGTCAGTTGGCTATATTGATGATTCCTATTTACAGGGTATCACCAAGCCTGAATGTGAGAATAATGTTCAAGCCACCACTAAATTGTTTGATAGTCTGGGCCTTTATGTTCACCCAGACAAATCAATTTTAGAGCCATCACAGGTTCTAGAGTTTCTGGGTTTTCTCTTAAATTCTGTGAGCATGACTGTTACTTTGTCTCATGCCAAGGCAGAAAATATCAAGCATGTTTGTAAAGATCTTTTGACCACAACACAACCTACCATCAGGGAAGTGGCAGTTGTCATAGGCAAACTTGTGGCTAGTTGCCCTGGGGTTGCTATGGGACCCCTGTTCTATAGGCAGCTAGAGAATGAAAAGACTGCCGCCCTTAAGTTTCGTCATGGTAATTTTGATGGAAACATGGTGCTGTCACCTTCTGCAAAGTCAGATCTGCAGTGGTGGGTTGACAACATTGAAAATGTTTCTAAACTCATTTCACAGGGTAATCCATCTTACACTCTTAATACAGATGCATCCCTACAAGGATGGGGAGCTGTTTTTCAGGGCCAATCATCAGGAGGCCGCTGAGCACCTGATGAAGCTCGCCAGCATATCAATTGCCTTGAGTTAAAAGCAGCTTACCTGGGATTACAGTCCTTCTGTAAAACTTTTCTCATACCCATGTGAGAATTTTTGTTGATAACACCACAGCAGTTTCTTACATCAATAATATGGGTGGCACCCATTCACTTGACTGCAATCACATTGCCAGAACTATTTGGATGTGGTGCATTGCAAGGGGTATTTGGCTATCTGCCGCACATTTGCCTGGAAAGTGTAATACTGCTGCTGATAAAGCCTTCAGAATTTTTCATGATCAAACAGAATGGAAGCTTGACTCCAACATTTATGTGTCAATTACACAAGCCCTTGGGGCCCCATCTATTGATTTATTTGCACCCAGGCTTAATTTTCAGACTAAGCCTTACATAGCTTGGCATCCTGACCCTGGTGCATTTGCTATAGATGCTTTTTCTGTTGATTGGGGCAAGCACTATTTTTATGCTTTTCCTCCATTTAATCTCATTGATAGGGTTCTGCAGAAGGTGGAAGCCGACCAAGCCTCCGGGATACTAATTGTGCCACAATGGACAACACAGCCATGGTTTCCAGTTTTGATGCGTCTCCTTGTTCAGGATCCTCTCATTCTTCCTCGAGGAAAGAAAGTGCTCCAGCTGCCATACAACCCCAATGTCATTCACCCACTCTACCACAAGTTGACTTTGATGGCTTGCAAATTGTCAGGATGTCATTACAAAGTCAAAGACTTTCAGAGCAAGCTATTGAAATCGTCATGTCATCATAGCGAGAATCAACAAAGAAACAGTACAGGACCTACCTTGCCAGATGGCATAAGTTTTCAACTAAACGGTCTTGTGATCCCTTGCAACCAACTGTAACATATGTTATTGAATTTTTGACTGAACTTTTTCACTCTGTCATTGGATATAGTTGCTTGAACACAGCCTGGAGTGCACTGTCGACTGTCATTGTTTTTCCTGACAATACACCTGCTGGTAGCCATCCCTTAGTTGTAAGATTCATGAAAGGAGTATTTGAGAGGAGGCCCTCTTTACCAAAGTACACAAATACTTGGGACGTTAATGTTGTGTTAGAATTTTTGCGTAATTTTGAGCATGTTCGAAAATTGTCATTGAAGGAGCTCTCTTGGAAGCTCACTATACTGTTAATGTTATTGTCAGTTCAGCGGATTCAGACTATACACCTGCTTGATATCAGGTACATGACCTTGACAGAGTGAAGTTGTTCATTTTCTATTTCTAAACCAGTGAAACGAACAAGACCTGGTACACATGTACATGACCTTGTTTTCCAGGCATATTTAAAAGATCCTAGACTTTGTATTGTAGAGTGTCTACAGGAGTATGTTACTCGTACGAAACCTCTTAGAGGAGAAGAAACTCAACTCCTCATTAGCTTTGTAAAGCCACACAAGGCAGTTTCTAAAGATACCATCGGAAGGTGGGTTAAGTCTGTTTTGGCAAATGCTGGTATTGATACAAACCAGTTTGGAGCCCATAGCACTCGTTCAGCTTCGACGTCAGCTGCAAAGAAGTCTGGTTTAGATATGACAACCATCATGAAAGTTGCTGGATGGTCAAATGCTTCTAGTTTTGCATTGTTTTATGATAAACCCATCAAACAGAGTTCTGATGCTGATTTTGTTCAGGCAGTCTTGTCTAACGTTTTACAATAGAATCTCTGTATACAACTATTGAGCTGTCATATTGCACCTTGTCACGCATACAGTTCTTGGATTAAACTTGTTTTGTTTATATTGTTGTCTCATAATCACCTTGCTTTAAAATCTCACATGGTCCCGTAGTGATGTCAGCAACGGTGAGGGAGAATAAAAAATTAAACGAGCTTACCTGTAAGTGAAGTTTGATTGTGATTCTCCTGAGCCGTTGCGTAGGAACGATGGGATCACGTGCCCACCCACTGAGGTGTTGACTGAGCCATTGGCTCATCTCCCTACCCCTTTGGGTTGGTGTTTACTCGACAAAGTTAAAATTTGAAGGCAAGCTTGCTCGCTCAATCTCACGTGATCCCTTTCGTTCCTACGCAACGGCTCAGGAGAATCACAATCAAACTTCACTTACAGGTAAGCTCGTTTAATTTTTGATTATACTCGCCGCCCTGAGCGAACGCTTATCAGAATCAAGCAAGCTTGTTGTGTTACCGAATTTCATTTCGGAAAAAGTTTGTTCTACAAACAAACTCATGCATTAGCTGTACTGCTGAAGGGAAAGTATTGTTTGAGGATTGTTTATGGGCGAAAATTTTATTATCAATTGCGAATTCGACATCTCGATGTTCTGCTCAAAATTTAGCACATTTAGGATCGAAAACAACCAATCGTAGACGTGACAGTTTCCCGAGCGGTCATGATCAGAGGTCACGGTATCAATTTTTTTCGAACGTGCATTGTCTGCCTGCTTCAACGTTATTGGTTGTTTACAAAAAAACTTTGCTATCTTTTGTTTTCAATTAGCGTCGCGATTGGTCAGTTTTCTTCTACCTGGCCCGATTGGAGTAGCCGCACTGTAATAAGCTTTATTATATAGACAACAGTATTTTAAGAATAAAAATAAGCGAAAAAGTAAGTTTCGATGTTTCCATGACATCATTTTCATAATTCGGTAAATTGTGATCGTCTGGGTGAGTGTAGTCCTGAGAGGGACTGTTTGAGGTGACATTGACTGACGTTTCCACAACCTGAGCGGAAGTCATCATCAGGACTCTGATGATGAATTCCGCTTAGATCACTTCCGTGTTAATTTAATGATTCTGATAACTTCTTGATCAATTTTGGCGGTTTTTGAAGGTTTTTGAAAAGTTCAAGAAATCCAAGATGGCGGATCCAAGATGGCCGCCGTTTGAGAACAAAACGTTATTTTGACGTCATATGTCGTCATCAGCTGTTGTTACGGACTTCAGTGTAAACATTTTTGGTCGTATTATCTGTCCTTTAAGTTTCGTTGTCATAGCTTTAGTATTCTCGGAGTTTAGAGGGCGGGGGGACGGAATCTCCCCCCCTCCCCGGCCCCACAAGACCAAAAAAAACCCGGTCTGAATAGGGTTAACAAAAAAAAAGAAAAAACCCGGCAATTCATATTATTTCCGAAATCTACCGTTATTAACCTTTCCAACGCTATATAGGTTGCCGTCTTCTCCTTTAAAATGGCGTGCAAACGGATTTTTTCCCGAAGGACAACCCGGATACCCGTGATGGTCCGGAGTAACCGGGACTCGAGTGGCGTATTTTTCATATATCGTCCCTAGTGGGGCTATCGATGACGTCATTTGCCGCTTTGATACTGTTATTTGTGCAAATTTTTGCCAAACGCCAGCAGAAAAACTGTTAAAGATAGATTCGTGAACTTCACTGAAGCTGACGTAGAATCGTTTACTCATGAGCAGGAAAAATTTAACACAAAAAGAAACCTTCAAATGACTTAAAATTATTCAAGGAGTTCCTTGCAAGTAAAGATCAAGAAGAGAAGTTCAAGAAGTTTCTGTCGCCAAACTGCAACAGTTTGCAATTACGTTTGAGCTTACGTTCTTGTATGTATAATAAAAAGAAAATAACACAGCGGCTTAAAGATAGGAATTTTACTCACTCCCGGCGCTCTTTGGTAAAATATTGTCTTTCCACTCGAAAATAAAATTCATATCTTCGCTCCACTGTGAAATATCCTCCATTAAATAAAGAAAAGAACAAAAAGCTGAAAGTAACTTTACTCCCCGCATCATTTTGTTTTTGCTTTTTTTTTAGAGGTGCGAGAGGGGGGGATGACTTGAGGGTTGTTCGCTGTGTATTGTTTCGTGTTGTTTCCCGAGAAAACTAGCTTTTGTCGACATTACGTGTGTATAGGTGAGTACTAGTCACCGCTAGCAGTCACATAAAAACTTGAGGAATAACCCTGCTGTAGACCAGGTCCCATTTGCGATGCTCCTTGAAAACCTTCATGGGAAGCCTGGCTCGTTCAATCTGTAGGTTAATCTGGGCACCAAATATAAAATCTTTTTTGATAAAGTTCCAGGCTAAATTGAGAGACATGGCGACTGAGAAAGAAATTTTGAAGTTTTCAGCCAGAAGAAATGCCCACAGACAAGCCTGAGAGGTAACGCAAGGCCAGGAAAATATTAAGGATGAACTATTTTCAGTCGATCATCAATCAGGACGAAAATAGAAATTAGGCTTGTAGGCTGATTTTTCAATAGCCTCCCCCTTCTGACCTCACAAATATATTTATTTTTTGCACAACATTTGTGCCACGGATCGGACAACAAAGAGGAACAGAAACAGATCAAGGTGATGTTGAAATAAGTGCAATGCCTGCCAAGTAGCTGTGCTTTTAAAGTTAACACGTTATGCTCTCTCAACCCTATTTTGCCTGGGCTTTTTTTGAGTTTTGTTAGCCTGGAGGTGGGCACAAAGTGCCCTCCCCTATAAATCTCGAAAAGTTTTAATGCTCTTGATATGAAACTTGGCACATTATTAGCTCTTTATTAACTTAACAGATTGGGATTATGATGTGTCAATTATGACGTGATATGACGTCACAATGACTTCAAAAACCAGCCATTTTGAATTCTTAGGCCGCCATCTTGAATCCCGAACCGGCAGTGATACAGTTGACTATGACGACATCGAAAAATATATGAATTTGTTCTAAGAAACATACGTAATCACAACAAGCACAAAAAGTAAGCGATTATCTTCTTCTTACAAGGATTTAACACGAAAAGAAACCTTCAAATGACTTAAAATTATTCAAGGAATTCCTTGCAAGTAAAGATCAAGAAGAGAAGTCCAAGAAATTTCTGTCGCGAAATCTTGAATTCCGTTGAATCCATCTTGAATCCCGAGCTGGCAGTGATACAGTTGACTACGACAACATCGAAAAATTTATGAATTTGTTCTAAGAAACATACGTAATCACAACAAGCACAAAAAGTAAAGGATTATCTTCTTCTCACAATCAAGGGGAGGGGAAACTGAAAAAAAGGCTCAAAAGAGACAGAAAATAGTCAAAATACACTCCTGAGTAAACGGTTGCTATGGAAATGTCAATCATCATAGACACGGTATTGACACAGGAAATTTTTTCCTGATAAACAAGTTAGGAAAAGGCAGGATATTTGGTGATTATTCGTCTAACTGTTTAAAAGTCGTAACTTGTTAAATTCAGCGCAGGCATAATGCGCCCCCACCCCCACCTCCCAGGCTAAATGGGCTTAAGGACGTGTGTTTTGTTTAAGGTTTTAAAATTTAATATCAAAGTTTTAAGGGAATGTATATTAAGACATACATAGGTGCAATAGTATTAGAAAAGAGCTTTATTCAACCTGAAGTTGTTTTTGTGACTGTTTTTGTCTTTGCGTTGTTCTCCTTCTTAGCTCAAAAGATAATATAAAATCGAAGGAAATGACATTGTTTTAGATTCTCAAAGAGCCAGTCTAGGTCCTCAAACATTTTACCACTGTACTTTGTCCCGCTGTTGGCATGCAACTATTAGTCATTAGCATATAGCTACTGTATACTTGCTATTGGATCTGAACGGGGATTATTATTATTATCTTTTTTTTCTTCAATAGACGCACGGCTAAATATTATAGAGCACACGTTTCCCTGATGTTGCCTGGCATCAAGTTCTTTTTTAAAAAAAAGCTTTGAGTTCTCTTATTTTTCGACTAAAAAAAAATATTAATTTAGCTTCAGAACCAACACAGAATCGACGGGAGTAAACTTTGTTTTAGATTCTAGACGTCAAGCGTGGATAATTTTCTTTGAGATCATGGAACATCATCTTCTGTTTGGGAAATAGAGCTTTAATGAAGACAAGCAGAGTGATAGCTTTTTTAGAAGGGTAGCCGAATCGAAATCAAAGGCTTGTGAGTTTTTGATAAACATCGATCGATACAAACAGATGCTTACCTAGCCTAAAGATTATCTGACTGAAAATTAACAATCATAAAAAATGGCGGCCAGTAAAAGCGAGAGGAAATCGGTCAAGCCTGGTGAGATAAACTTCAAGAGAGTATTTCGTTCCTGCTTCGCCGCGTTTTTGCGAGCACCACATTGCGAGTTTATGTTCTTTTGAAGGCAGGATTTTATTTTTGTCAGTTCCTGAGCTGGCACTTCAGAGCAATATGTATTCTTTAATGTCTACCGGAGAAATGGGAAACAGTGGATGTCGTTTTCCGCTTTTGATTAATTGTTTGGAAAAATTAAAAAAATATATATATTTTTTAAACTTCTATGTCTCTCGAATCCTTATAACTAGGAAGAAAAAACCTGTGATATGGAGCCAGAAAAAGATGTTCAGTATAGATTAATATGCGAAAAAAATCTAACGAAAAACGAAAATATGACTAAGAAGGAGGTAATTAAATCAGATATAAACTTCCTGCGATAATTCGGATGAAAGCGTAACCATAGACACTTAAGCAGTAAAGATCACTTTCATAACTTATTACCACCAGTTTCCTGAATGTGACACACAAGGAAAACTCTTAGCACATGCACTACTGAATTTTATATAACGAGTGATTAGTGTATCATTGCACCTGAAGAATCTTTTGAATTTAAAAATGTTGCCCTTGCCAAAAAATGCTCCGACCGTATTTTGTAATTAAATCTGACACTGCTCTTATTGTTTTTTACGGAAAGGAAGCTTACGTCAATTAGATCCTGTATGTTCAGATCTGCAGGTGTGATCTGCAATATTTATTTGAGTTTCACTTTCATCATAGATGCGTGTTAATCGCGATTCACTTATACACAATGGACTCGCAGCTAAAAGCAGACTTGAAGGAGAAACTTGCAAACCGGAATGGTATTTCCGTAGCTATAGAATCAACGGTAACGTTTGTAAACCTTTTCACAGCCCTAGGTGGAAATCTGCTAGTTTGTTGGACAATATTTAAGCACTCTCGCCTTCGAAGCACGTCAAACATCTTCATCGCTTGTTTAGCTTTCTCGGATGTACTCGTCGCAGTCCTAGGATTTCCTTTCACGCTCGCTGTTCTACTTACAGGACGTTGGCCTTTCAAAAAAGCAGCGTGTAATTTCCAAGGATTCGCGTTTACCGTGTTTGGTACATTATTTCTTCTCACAATGACTCTTACCGCGATTGCGCGATATTTCAAAGTGACTCAGCCGTCAGTACATCGTAAAGTTTATTCGAAAAGAAACATCTGCCTATTTGTGTCGGCGGCTTTCATCATATCAACGCTTTTCCCGATATATTTGATACTAAACGACGCGTTTTTGTTTCATCCAGGAAAATTCATTTGTATTTACGACTGCGACAACCTAACTGCTCCTGCCTGTCTTACAATGGGCGCATTTTTAATCATAGTATGTTACGGGCCGATCGTGTTCTGTCAAATTTGTATTTTGCGCTCAGTCAGGCAGCACAATGTTCAACTAGCGAATTCGAGACAGGAACACGATAAACGAGTTAAGATATGCGTGAACGAAATGAAAGTCACAAAACTTTTGTTTGCAATAGTCATCGCTTTCACGTGTTGTTGGTCGCCTCTTCTTGTTATAGAGGGCATTAAAATGTTTACTGGAAAGTATTGGATGCCTCGTGAGGTGTACATGATATACACATACCTAGCTGGTTACAGTAGCTCTGTTAATCCCGTGATATACGGGTTATTTAACCACCAGCTCAGGAGAGAGCTACGTAAAATACTCGGATGTGGGCAACAGAGAGGGACAAGGGTACAACCCTTGGCATAAATTAAAGTCAGATATGCCTTACCAATCGATTGGTTTTATTAAAAAATACGGCAATGAAGGTCAAACAATTTGCTATATGGTCCTGACTCGTTCCTAGTCAGTACTGTGGAACTTAATTGTTTAGGTTGACCCACAAATAGCATTAGGTTCGACACATGTAAAGTTGGACGTTTGAACCGGGGATTATTGCTTTAATAGGTATCTTACTGCGAAATAAGACACGCTTTATTTCAGTCAATTTTAATTTCAGAAACAGCCTTATTTTCTCACTTTTATACCCTTTACCACTCGTTGGCATATATTTGATTACCCAAGTAAAAACAAGTCGCTTTTGCGGTAAAATTGAAGAGGTAATGCTCCCACCTTTTCAGTTTGAGTGGTCATCTTCCAGTTAAATCTACCTGCAAAATAGAAATACAAAGAAATACGAAATATTCTATATTATTCCAGATTATTACGGTCTGATTCTGTGAACAATGCCTCTATTTTATTACAAAAAATCGTGTAACACAAATTATATATTAGTCCGTGAGCCAGTAGGGTTGGTGGGTATCATATAAGGTGAATAAGGTTTATGGTGATTTTCTGGTAGTTTAGACCACAAATAATGGAAAAAAGCATGATAGCAACGATTCGATGGTAGCTTGTGGATAACAGCGCTTTTTAAAGTATGGCTTAGGCATGAAAACGAGGCTGAAGCTGATTTGACAAATATAAATGTCTATTGTCCACCAAAATCTACAAAACACCGACATAACAGTAACACTTAACAAAAAATGTATCTTTCTTATTGCATGATGTTCATTTCATAGGTCACGTGACCAGAGCCTTAAAGAGGGCCCCTACTACTATATTACACTGATTGAAGTGCCAGATTGCAAAACAGACAATCCAAGCCGTGTGTATTTAAGTTTCTCTTTTCAATGTTATTGACATTGTTTCTGATTCTCCTTTAGTGTAGCTATAAATCAAACTATTAAAACAAATGGGTCACGCGACCTAAATCCTTCATTTATCCTTTCGATAATTACTAGAACTGATCGCACTGTACGTATTTGGTTTAAACTGAAACTAAATGAAAGTGCGTGTTATTCTTGACAAGTACGAGCCCGCGTAAACGTGTATTCTAATACTCCTCGTCACTGTCCACTCCGTGCTCATCATCTTCGTCGGTGCTCTGAACCTCCTGAAGAGAAGCTTGGTTGTCACATTCTGTAAGTCTACACATATCAGTGCATCTTAGTCCATTTGTGATACAGACACAGTTAGGGGAGACGCATTTTCTAGTGCAGTTACATGCTAGGAGTTCTAGGATTGCCTCTGGTGCTGGTTTTAAATCCATCCAGTCTCCAACTAACTTGGCAACACCATCTTCATGCTCCGTTTTCCATCCCCGTCCAACAGGACTCGGCACCTGTGGGTCTTGCTGCAGACACCGTTTCCATATGGCTACCTGACAGTTTGCTCTCTTTGCGTGCTTCACAAGGCAATCTCTGCAAGGAGGAAGCTGGTGGCTTTCTATCTCCCCTCTTCTTGAACAAAACAGCTGGTACCTCAGATCATTAACTTTTGTGGTGACTGTGTTAGTAGAGTACAGGAGACATGTGAATTCCTCTAACTTATCCATCAATTCAGGAGGCAGGTCCCACTCTTGCCCTAGCTCTGTTAATGCTTCTTGGCTTCTTGTGTTCTTCTTTAGTAACTTCAACGCTTGGGCCTTTCCCCTTCCTGCAAAAGCACTCACAGTGTCGCATCCAGTGAACGCATGCATCCCGAGAACACCTTTGCACACTTTGGAACCAAGCGAGGCAGCAACTTTTGTGATGTCAACTACCT
This sequence comes from Siderastrea siderea, assembly GCA_964030785.1. Taxonomy (NCBI): domain Eukaryota; kingdom Metazoa; phylum Cnidaria; class Anthozoa; order Scleractinia; family Rhizangiidae; genus Siderastrea; species Siderastrea siderea. Next base: position 16,252,595 of record OZ034975.1, read on the forward strand.
TTCTCCGCGTGCGACTTCCAGATTTCAAGAACAGAGAAGCTCCTGTCTCATTGCTAAATGCCAAGGACAAAATAAATACATCAGTGTCCTCTGAACAGACCAGAACAGAATTGTAGCCCTCATTAGCTGCGTGAGTAGCGTGAAGCAGTAGGCGTCCGTCGGCCTCTTCTTGTTGACACTGTAGTGCCAGAACCTCCTCACTACCTTCTGATGTGATTCTGTAGCATGTGTCATCAACATTGGCATACAGCACTTTCTCCTCCAACTTCTCTCTGCATGCTTCCTTTCTCCACTCACTGACGATAAAGGTAATAAGACTCGTCTTATTGGTCACTCTTGTCAGGAAATTCCTCCACTACCTAACTATCTGAGTGCTAGTGATATTGCATAGCTGGTGCCCTGACTCTTCACCTCGTAGAAGCCGCTCACTGTTCTTGATAGATAGTTCTTTGTAGGTGTCAAACACGACATCTATTCTGTTACACCGCACTCCTTCTTTCATTGCCATGGATAGGACAATAATGGCGACATCTCCAAATGTCAATTGATCTCCCTTTACTCTTTGCACCAGGAACATGCCATCAATTACTGCAGAAGAGTTTGCATGGACTTCCTCAGTGGCTTGTACGTTCTTCTGCAGCAACGATGCCAGTGAAGCCTTGTTTGTCTTTCGCAGAAGGCCATCTGCAGATGATAATGCCCAGGGTAGTGGTCCAAGCGGATGTGACAGGATGTAATCCATCTGTAAGCTTCGCTCTTGTGCAATCACTATGATTCTGCCAAACAGCGACCTGTCAGCCTTTAAAATGATCCAACGTTCATTGGTCTTCACTTGCTTCTTCTTGTTCATGTCGCTGAACGTCTTCAGTTTGTTTGTGTTCAGAGGGTCATGGAATTTCTTGACTTGAGGGATCTTCTCCATCCTCTCTTCCTTGAAGGTTGTGTAGCACTTCTCACCAACCTCGTGTGCTATCTTCAGGTCTGTGGCAACCTCTCTGGGAGCTTTCTTTGTAGTGGAAATGCTGACCAGGTCTTGACTCTCGGAGAAAGGATTGACCCAACCTTGGATGAGGTCAACTATGGACGAAACTGCCTGCTCATCTTTCTTTATTCTTGATCGTTGAAGCTCCGTATGCTGAGTTTCTGGGTCGGATCCTTGCACCATGTTTCGAAGCTGTCCAAGAAATGCACTCCGGTACTCCGCTGTAAGGTAGTAGCGCTGCACAGTTGCAGGTTTCAAGCTAAAGCGGGTTGTTCCACCAGGATTCTGGGTATCTTTATTCACTGTGACCTCAGTCGTCTGGTCTACTGGGATCCGACCAAAGGGATTGTTGCTGGACAACTGTACGGAAAAACTGCCTGTGTTGAACGCCCTCTGCACTTCAGGATTCGTCTGATCGAGATTTGTCATCTGAGCAAAATATGGTGTGAGATATCGTGCATCATTCACCTTATCATAGGCGAAACACCAGGGGATCATCATTCTTACGGAATGAAGATGTAAATCCCAGTCGCCTTCACGAGATGCCCGCAACAGACCAAGCACTATACCTTCTAGTATATCCACGTACGACATCCAGAATGCCGACAGTTCCCCGTTATTATGACGAAGGTAATTCAGGAACTCTTTCCACATAGTCATCACTTAAGGGTAGAACTTGGCTTTGCAACAGCTGATCAAAGCCCTCTTGCTTCAAGTAGACTGCGAGTAGTCTCTAATTTTGGCGATCGCTTGTGGGGCGGGCGAAATACGCGCGCGCGCGAAATTTCGAGGAGACTCGACGCGAGGGGAACGCCAAAAATTAGAGACTACAGACTTAGCCAGGGAGTTTGAATTAAGCGCGTACATTCTGATTGGCTCTTTCTTGGATACCTGTCAACAATCTGGCAACGGTACACAAGCCGCTGTCAACACTCATGATAACATCATCGACTCCGTTTCAGTTTACTAAGATTGCAGACAGATTATAAGCTGCCTGGACAAATAGCGAGGGTTGTTTAAAAGATGTGTCGGAAGGAAAGTTCAAAATTATATTCGGTTCGGCTGAAGATTGTTTGTCCAAGCCATTCCAAGCGCTGTTAAAACCACAGTCTGCTCGTTTACTGTGAGTTGAGATTTCATTTAAATTTTGACATCGATACGTGACCGATCGACCGGACCAAGTATTGTCTGCACGGATGAAGCACAAAACGCAGTCTCGCGGCTCGCTGGCTGCTTCGTTTTGCTCTGCGTTGAAATAAAACTTTAGGTGAAAGTTGAAGGAGGTTTTCCGCGTCTCTAGCCATCGGCATTTTATTTTCGTTCGTATCGATCTCAAACTTTGGGTGAAAGTAAAAAAAGTTTTGCCGTTAATTTTTTTTCTTTGGATGGGAGTTTTGGAGGCGAAGAAAATGACCTCGGCGACTGCTAAGTCCGTTAAGAGTGTTTGACGGACTCTTGCTATCTGACAGGGCCGCTTCTTGGAACTAAAAAATTAATGACGACCAAAATTCCAAACTCAATGTTCTTTTCTTCTTCGAGATGAGAGGCTGTAATTTTTTCTCTCGAGAGATCGCGGCCCATCCGGTAGAGCCCTGGTCGAATCAAAATAAACAATGCGTAGTGTTTTATTTGCGATAACATCCTTCGCAGTTCTCGATGATAGAACAGATGATGGGAGCCAAGAGAAGGAATCCCATTGGTTGCCCTTAATTGGCTTGAAAGACGATATGAAATTTACACCTCAAAATCACTCGGCCGTGAAAGGTCAAACTCCCTGGCTAAGTCTGTAGTCTCTAATTTTTGGCGCTCCCCTCGCGTCGCGTCTTCTCGAAATTTTGCGCGTGCACGTGTGTGTATTTCGCCCACCCCACAATCGCCATCGCCAAAATTAGAGACTACTCGCAGTCTAGCTTCAAGTTACTTGCAAATGTATCCACCTGCTCAAGAAAGGACACCACTGTGATGTGATGATCAGGATCACCGGTCTCAAGCCACCGCATGAACTCCGCCCATGCTAACCTCATCAGTGCTTCATACAGGTACTTGTGCGCCCTCACACCACGGTTGTAATGCTTGCCATCAATGACACCACTAATTGAGCCCTCAGCAACTATCTGCGAAGATATCCTTCAAACTACTATCTCCAAATCGTTTCCCAAGGATAGACAAAGCAACGCAAATTGTTTGAAATGTTCCCATTCTCAAAACAATGTTCGAAAACTGGTCTTGCTGCCATGCAATTTCGGCTGCTTTCGCGTAAAGTGCTTGATCCATGACAACGACAATTGCTGGTAAACACAGTTTCTCTCTGATTTCCTCTGATTGGTTAAGGATCTCAAACACTGTTGATAATTCTGTCGCTGGGGCATTTATTGTCGGAAGATACTGCACAACATCTGGTGTAACTTGAACTTGATCCCTTGTTTGGATGTTGAATCCAGTCCAACTTGGTACCTTTTGGTCTTCCGAATTGGCTAGTCTAGCAAGGATCCATAGCATATTTTTCTGATGCGCACTTCTTGCAGCTTTGTTGGCTTCACAAACATAGTCGTCCTTCGTTTTGAGAGGATGTGGTCCCACACGAGAGCTAGCAACATAGACGTCAAGTTGGGATTGATGTTCTGTGCTCAAAGTCCTCTGCTTCAGCTTGTCAATTCGCGGTAGATCATCGGGCGGTGGGTCAGGACCAAAGACTTTAGGTTGCACAGCGATTCCGTTGACGCGATGCGACAGAGTCTCTTCAATTCTGTCTATATTGTCCCAGGCAAGGGTTGTAAATACATGTGACTTTATCGAGGCAGGAAGTACTACCCTCTCATTCAGACCTGATGCCAGCTTTTGTAAACACAGAGCGGTGTCATTTCCCTCAAGCTGAGTGTATGACATCCCATGGCCAAACTTGTTAAGTGCCTTGATTATCTCTGTGTTTCCGGTTAATGTTTTCACAGCATAAGGAAGGAGTACATGCTTGGGAGATTTATGCTGTCCACAAGTAACCGCATATATCAGGTCTTGACCAAATGACTGGACAAGATTTGACACTCTCTCTGACGGGTTTTCATTCTCAGGATTTCCGGTTAGAAGTCCAACTAGAAAACGATGCAGTTGAGTTGGCATATTCACGGCATTCGAGAGATCAGATGGGTGGTATGGCCAGGGAGTAGGTGTCATATCCCTTCTTATGGCTTCTCTGATCTGTGATGAAGCTTGGTCTGTTATCTTGTTGGCATCAGTTAGCTTCACCTTCCAGATTGCTAGCTCTTTACGGAGATTCTCGTTATCAAGGACAACATCCTTAAAGGATAAGCTATCAGGAACTAACAGCAGTTTTCCTGAGTCGTTTGCAAAAATGTGAACAGAATCTCCAAGCCTTCTACGGAAGTTCTTCTTCGTGGCAGTCTTTAGAACTTCACCCTTGCAGGACAGCAGGACATGAACGCTTCCAGTTTCTCGGTAAGCTGGGCAACTGGTACGACCATCTTATTTGGGATTACTTCGTTTCTGATGTAATGGAAAAGTTGTGCGTAGGCTCCTACTTCAGCTACTTCATATAAAAGCGTGCCGGTTATCTCTGTCGTATTCTCCACTTCTTTACCATCCAAATGATCATGTTCCTTTGTTTTAATGTTAGTGTAACTTTTATAACATGAAGTGTGGTAATGGGCTTCTGCGGCCACTATGTCTCTGCTAGTTATAGCAATAATTCTTGCATCTTCATTTAATATTGCACACTGACGAAGTGTATGATCTGCCCTCAGCTGTACAGCTTGAATGAGCTTCTTGAGCTTGAATGACTTCGGATTTTTCATGAATTTAAGAAAATTACAGAAAATGTATACAGGCTCATACACTCTCGCCTCTGTGGATGTTCTTCTACGCAGCCTTTTTGCGGTAGTGTTTTCATTGGATTCTTCGTCAACTGTCTCCTCTCTTTTACGCTTAATAGTTTCTAAGTCTCTTTTCATAGTAAACAGGCTTCTACATTTTTGGTGGTATACGATGTTTGGTATGTGATTTTCGTCAACAGTTTTGGCGACATCCAAAACTGGCTGATGATTTCGAACTTTCGCTGCTTCCAGCAGTGCCGACCAAGAGCTGATGTCCTTTGGGGACACAAGATGTTCGTCCTCCTTATCATGACATGCAGCATAGTGTATTATACACTGGCGCTTGTCCTTTTCCATTCAGTCTGAATACAAAAAACAAGTTCAGTCAATTGAGAATTTACATGAATAAATGTAATGTTTAATTTCAACAGCACAGTAAATAATATCAACGATAAAAGCAGTGAGATTCTTATGGATGTTGATTTCAGCATCCTTTTTTTTCCCTTTTCCCAAATCTGTTGTGATAAGTCTATAATTATTTAATTTCAATACTACATCAGATAACAGACGATACCAATTTTTAAATTCCTCCACATTTTGCTATTAAAATGATTTCACACAAGGAAGAGCGGTAATTTCTGTTGTCGACTTATATTCTTAAACAAAATAGTGCTTTTCGCATAAACGTAAAAATAGTAGTTTGAACTTTGCTTGGATGCTGAAGTCTTATTAATGCAATCCAACTGATTTGCGCTTTGCAATAAACTAATCAGTGTGTAAGAATCGGCTTATATTTAACTGTGTATCAATTGAGTTACAGATGCACTAGGAACTTAGAGAATATTCATATAGCGCTCCCCGCTCTTGTTAGCTCCCCGCACAATTTAATTTCTGAATAGATAACAGGCGAATAATAAAAAAGAAAACAATGAAGCAAATTTAGCATAAGACTAATTTAGCATAAAGGAAAATTACTTCATTTCTTCTTCTGAGTTGACAGCGGATAACATATTATTTGTTCAGAAAATGCAAACATAATAAGAGTTTTTTGATAAAAGATGGGAAATATTTCCAAATATCGATTACCATGAAAGAAATTGATTGTATTACTACATTAGTTTGACTCTAGATTCATAAAGATTCTGTTTTACTGCATCTCTTGTGTTGTGCCTCAGCTATATCGTCTGCTTCATGCTCGTTTTGCAAACAAAGAGAAAGTTTGTAAAACTGATCCATGGACAAATAAAGGGCGTACAAATAACTATAACGCAGTTATACTTTATGAAATAGCTTATATTTATGCACTTGATAGATATCTATTACTTTAAACACGTACCTGAACAAAATCTGCCTTTTTCAAAATGGCGGATGCATCAAGCAACACAGAGTTCCCAGACATGGTATATATTACGACGCCGCTGGTCAAAGTTTGCGGGCTCGCATCTGCAGTCAATGTACTCAAATACGTGATGTTAACTTTTATAAGTATAATTATGTCTTTAAAATGCATTTTATTGCTTCTAAAAAGCATTTATTGTTGGTTACATTTGTACTTAAAATATAGGTCAGTTATGTTTCAGCAGGGGGGGGGGGGGGTGCAAATAAACAACGTTACTACGCGGGAGCTACCACTGATCCATTGCTATCATGGATTTTACAACTCTGCAATAGCATACCTTTTCAAAAAACACCATTAAACCTATTCACCCCGGATGATACCGAAAGCCCAAATTTTGCAGTCTGGCTCACGGACTATATGAATGTACCTTTATCCACTGTGTATGTTTTGGCACTGTCGTATCTATTTCCCTGTTGCTGAAATGTCAATCATTGCGCATATGCTTAGACTACCATCACTGCCACTACTACCAGTACTGCTATTGCCGGCGCCCCTTCCGTCAGCGCCTACTAGTTCATCAACATCACCTCCTGTATCCATCATCGCCATTGGCAACAGGCCTACTGGTGACCTTGGTAACCAGCACGATGAATAACAGAACTAATAAATTCATGAAGAACGCCCTTTTGTTCTGCATGAAATGTAACATTGATATCGTAAAAAGATAGCACATCTTAATGTGCAGTTCCTTCAATTCTATGGGCGCGTTCTTTTGGGAATATTCTGGAATAGGAACACTCAGCCAGAATAGACGGTATTTGTGTTCCGATATCAGAATGAACAGAATGAAAGGAATACGGTTTACTCGGAATAGACAGAATATGCGTTTTAGGGGGAATTTTTTGGCGGGAAATCCTACGCAACCTCAAATCCTAGTATTAGTCTTCAGGTCAACTCCACCATGGGTATTCTTAGTGTCCAGTTCCTTCAACTGTATAAAACACGCCTGCAGAGCACTATCAGTAGATAGATTCAGCATAACAAATGCAAGCTGACTTTACGTAAAAATCATATTAAGAATCAGCTAGAAACGTGTTTTGCAAATCCGCTAGGTCATTCTTTGAGGTCTTCTCGCCTGAAATACATTATTTGAATAACATCAAACCGCTGTGATTCCCTGCTGGCGCGTATCATAGAGGAAACTGGACTTCGGTGATCTCAATCGCTGATACTGTGCTCAAGTCTTTATATATCCCTAAAATTGTTTCGAATATAGGCATTTCTTAAAATAATTGTGATTTAATGCCCCCTGTATGATTGTTATCAAGCATTTAAAAGATTAAAACAAGGCTCTTAGTCACTGACTTGTTCGCAGCCCTCAGTGACGTTCGTTTTTTGACACATTGATAGGCCGCCTCTCCACCAGTAAATAAAACCACAAAGTTTACACAGGCCTTATTGTGCCGCAACCTGTAAATGTGGACCGCGTTATACCATAACTACGCATTTTTGTAAGGTAGGTACCATCTAGACAAGGCGCTCACCAGTTCATCCTTCTACTCCAGTTTTCGTAGTATAAAGCGACTAAGAGTAATACCACTGTTCCATGGATGTGATTATAACCCTTCATATGGTTCAACCCTGGCAACTTGTTGAGATTCCCAATAATAGTTCGCCGGTACCCATTTATGCGTGCCATGGAGTGGAAAAGGACAGAGGAATGATTTGGATAACTGATATTAGTACACCCTTTTGGAAAGAAACAACGCAGAGCATACTTTTGCCTTGTAAGGATACAGCACAAACAGGGACCAGGCTTTCCACCACATGATCGCGACGCGCCAGCTGTTAGTCGCCGCCTTGCCTGACGTAAATTTATATTTACCGTATATACGTAGGGTACAAGTTTAGTTTGTACAATCGAGTTAAAACTGAAAAAAAGGCCTATAAGTGTTTGGATGAACTACCAGTGGTATTTACTTACTCTTGCCAGCCAGAATAAACAACTCTTCAGGTACTTTGTGTTTTAAAACGATGAAACAGTGAAACCGACTGTAGTAAATATTCCAATCGTTTCTGTTGATTAATCATTTCCTTGGAGATTATTGATCCTCCGGAAGCATTAACCATTAACGAAAAGAAACAACAATGGCTTAATTGTGTTGGATTATCATTCCAAATTCATTGAAAACGGCATTGGAAGATCAATTTGATGTTCGGTCTTAGATCTGAACTGGTTAAAGAAAAAATTATCATGAAAATGAGTTTGTTTCCTTTCTTTGTTCATAACTTTAATAGCTGAACTCCTTTTGCGGCCGAAAGGCCGCAAGAGTGGAGCCCCGTACTCATACTAAGAGGCATGCTGGTAATTTTTTATGGTCATGGCAAGCGGAATGGCTCGCGGGCGCGTGCGCCGTACGTACGTACGTACGTCTGTCGCATTTCATGGCATTCTTACATGAGGCAAATTTTCGCCCAGCTTATTGCCAATGGCGTGCATGCGAACTAGTAAGTGTTTTGACGCGGCAAACTGGACGTTAGCTACGCATTTTTTCTTGACTTCTCATGTTAATAGGTCCATTTATCGTTTATTAAACTTTAATTTAAATGATATACTGAGAAAAATATGTCAGAAGAGCAGAGACGAAGGAAAAGAGAAGGAGATATAGAACAACAACGGGAAAGGATGAGAAACGCCACTGAAGAACAGCGTCAATCAGAACAGAAACAAAAACGAGAAAGACAAAGGAACAGTAAGCTTACAGCAGAGCGAGAAAGGCAACGAGAAGTAAGACGGACGGTACTGAAGAACAACGCCAGAGAAAAACTGAGAGACGCCGAAAGAGAACTGTAAACATGTCGGGTTATTTTTCTTGATTTTTATTAATTCGTGATTGGAAATAATTTTGTACCACCGAATAATTTACGTCTACGTTTTTGTATTTTATTCTACAGATGAACAAGGGGAAAGAAATCGTAATGGAGAGAGAGAGAGAACGGAGAGGAAATTTACGCCAAGGACAGCATGAAGTTAGAAGGTGTTCAGGTGAAATCAAATTCCGTGCTTTAGCAAAGTTTGTTTAACAAAAAAAATGCACTGCAACAAAAGCAAACTTTTCGTCAAAACTTGAACCGCACCTTTTACGTTATTTAATACTACTCGTGGAAAGTGAAAAAAAAAGAAAAAAAAAAGAGAACGAAAAAAAGCCAACACAATTTGAGGGGGTAGTGCAAAGGTGATGGTATCATATTACAAGTTTTCACAATATGGCCGCGAGAATGAAAACACAATACCTTTTCAACGTTAGAAATGGAAAGATAGGCTAAAGAAACTCGACTGCCGGTCCCGAATGGCTATTAAGTGGAATATGAATGTCTTAGAGGGGAGAAATATGGATTGCTTTGGCCCGATGTCTTAATTGAACCAGCGTGAAGATCTGATTGCTGATCGAGTTTCTCAGAATTTTTGAATCATTTCACAGAATATTACGGTATGTTACATTCGCTTTTATTTAGAAGGATCCCGCTATCTCAACTCGCTTATTTCCAATTCCCCGTTATCTCGAACAAAGAGAAATTTGTCTTGGCCTTGGTCATAAATATAATATTTCCAGTTGTTTACTTTTGCGACGATAACCCGCTTTTCTCAACTTTGAAGGTTCGATACCAGTGTGTTTTGTTTTCACGGAGCAAAGTGTAGCCAGGCAAAGGAGAAAACAGCTTTTAAAAGCATGCAATGAAGTAAAAGATGAAAACAAGTACCAACGCGAATCGTCAAGATGTTAACTCATTGACTAACAAAAGAATAACAAAACAGCACGTATTTGTTATATGCCTCGTTCTTTTAAACTCTGAATCCAGTCATTGTTTACAATATCCTCAGCAAAATCCCTACCAAAATCCATGCAAGTAACGAATCGATGAAAATTAAAAGCATATCCTCATTTATGAATCTACTGAAGTAGGTCTTAAATATTCTTTAAACCTAATTCTGATTTCTGAATTGTTTGCTTGAATTTAAATAATTTTATTCCCTTGTAAAATGGCTACCTGGATCCCGGCGGGATCCCGCCAAGAATCCCGCTTCCTACCGGGATCTTCCCGGGAAATGAAAAATCTTGCCGGGAAACAGAATTTCCCCGGCCGGGATTCTAATGGGATCTTGGCAAGAAAAAATCTTGGCCGGGATCTTGGCAAGAATCCCGGCGAGAGTTTCGGCTCCTGGCGTGACCTTGCCAAGACATCGGTGATCCCGCCAAGACAACCGTAATCTCGGCAAGACAACTACGATCTTGGTATGATACGCAGATTCATAACCGACCGTGATGAGACTTCAGAAAAAAATATTACAAGTTGTGGTATGTTAAGTCCGAGCAAACGCTAGCGAGGTCTATTCCAACTGATATTTTTATCAGAGTTCGTTTCAAACAGCGATCTTGTACGGCTCGTACGTTATGTTGATGAATAAAAAATAGGGCGATCATCGTGCGAGAGTTCGCGCAGGCACGTTGTGCGAGATTGTAAAGACGATGGTCATTAATCCCGAACTCTATTAATCTTCAAAAGTTTATAATCTTCAAACGTGATTAAAGTGACAATTAACGCAGTGCTGTATCCGTAAGGAGAATCATTCCGGGATCTCGATCTAACTGAAACTAACAATCGACAAAGAGCAATCAGTTAAAACGGTTGTCCGGTTTTGTAGCTTTGCCGCTCCGCGCGACATTTATCAAAATAACAACGATCAGAAACGCTGCAGGCTCTGTTCGGCTCTGTTTTACAAGTCATTTCGTTTTATCAGACCACTGATGTCTATTTGTTGTCACTTAAGCTTACCTTTTATGCAGAGGACTTCGTTTTCGCATCCCCGTATTTTAAATGCTACTTCTGTCTAGGTGATGTCATGTCATCTGTTTGTTGAACTTTCTTTATAAGCCACCACGGAAGTAACCTGCGATCAGGCCGAGTCTTAGCATCGCTCTCATATTCTCTTACGTTGGTCGCTCGCTAAAATAGGGCCTGATACAATCTCTCACAGGAGTTCGTGTCCGGTTCGAGTTCGGGAATCTCGCAATCTGATTGGCCCTTTAACAATAGAGCTGTCAACGGAAGTAAATTATCTACGAGTCTCGCTCACAATTTCGATCCGACTGCCATCGCCAAGGAACAACCAAGGAACAAGTCTGCCGAAGTAAAATGTGTTGCTGTAATAAATTCTCGTCGTTCTAGGAGAATTGTCACCATTTCTTTCTCTCCTGAGAATGGCGTTCGGTTTGATGCAAAGCTGTCTCTCACCGGGAGCAGAGAAGTACAGCAACAGTGAAGTATTAGTGAAGTATGTATTCCGTTTTATCGCATCGTGTCTCGGAATTTTTATTTGACGCTTTCAGCTAGTATTGATAACATGAACAGAGTAGTGGTTGTTTCCGCGTTTTACGAAACGAAACGAACAGCAGACGAACAAATATCTTTCCCCAAGAATGATCAACAAGTCAACCGATAATTCGGTAAACTTAACGGTAAACTTAACGGTAAACTGATGTTTGGCGAGAACCGCAATCAAGTCGCAATAACGATTTTCAGTTTATTCATTCATTACTTAATACTTGTGTCGTTTCATTGATCTTTGACATTGACATCAAAGGATCTGACTAGTTTTATAATAAATTTTCTTCGTTTTAAAATTCGCTGCTGTTTAGAGATAAAATTCGCTGCTAATCTCAAATATTTATCACTTCTGGAACTAAATTAAATTACAAAATACTCCTTTGTTTATAAACGGTTTTTTTATATCTTTATTCTAAAGAATGAAACTGAAGGTATTTCTCTTAATTGCCCAAGGTTTTTTTACGACAAATGCGAAGAGAATATTTCCGGATACCATCTGAAATGGGAAAGGATTCAAGCATGCAGCATATCTTGGTACATGACAACCTCGTCGTGTTTTGAATTTTCATTCAGTTTCAGCTCAGACAGAGCAACCATGTACAATACCGGAACCTTCAAGTTAGCAATCGTGAAAATTTGAGTGCTTGTGTCTAGAAGATATATCGTAGCCTACGATTTTCTTATTTTGCCGACATTTGCGTGACTTTTTGCGAGTTGTCGTTATGGGAAATTTGCATACCGAGGATCGTGCAAGCAGAAGAAATTTTGATTGGCTGTTTTGTTGAATGTCAATCAATCAAAAAAGTGGGCGGTAGACGTTCCGTAGAAGAATTGTATCAGGCTCTATTTTTCGTTTCGCCCGTCCCGCCTGAATGTTTCACCGAGCGAAACGAAAATAGAGCCTGATAGCAGGTTACCACGGAAGAGTTAAGCAAGGGTTTTTAAATACTGTTTCCTGTGACTAATATGTTGTCGTTCTGAATTTAACTTTTTCGCTACTTGCCGGCCATGTACCTAATACCGTAGTCGCGCCAAAAACTCCCGCCTTGACTCCCGCCATTGCGTTAATGGCACAATGTGATTGGTTGATTCAATCACGCCATCGGCGAGCGGTGCTCGCGTAAGCCAAAAAATGCGAGAACGTTTCTACAAAACAAGTTGAAAATGGCTTCTTTTTGTTGTATGTACAGGAGAAAATTGAAACGTTTAACTTATTATTTTTACCGAAAACAACATAGTTCTGTCAAGTTTGAAGCAAGAGAACATTTGAAAGAAACTCAAGAAACTGTTGTCAACGAGAGAACGGCTGGTATTCTAAACCCAGCAAAACATGCCACACTAAAGTGTACTGAGAATGAACTTAAACAAAGGATGAGTAGATACTGTGGACAAAGCTACATTTGAGGAATGAACAATCGAGTTAAATGCTTTCAAAAATTTCCAAAGTAAGTCTATAGTCTCTACAGCTTACTAATTTGCCGCGATGGAAGCCGTTAACTGGGTTTCTTTCCTTCGACGAGTCTGGTCGCTCCAAGCATTCAACATGTGAGGAAAAGGTCAGTGAGTTTCACTTTTATATTTCACTCAAAAGCATCGGCGTGTACTGCTTTTCGTTGCCTTGTGTTTTTTTTTTTCGCTGAAAGAACCCTTTTATATGTCGTCAACTGTTAACCTTTAATTTATTTTAATTGGTGATGTTGATTTCAGTCAAGTAAACTGATCATTGGCGGGTCTTTCACAGAAAGAGGCCCCTTTGTGAGAAAAAATCCACACTGACGAAAAGCTTGACTTACCTATAAAAATGTGTGAGGATGGCATAAATAAACTTACTTACCGGTAACTAATTTGCTCTTAGGCATTACTAAAGCATTCATTTTGTGAGTTCAAAAAGTAAGCTTAATTTTCGCCGTCTTCTCCAGATTTGCGTAAACTTGACACCAGGGGGGGCTGGCAGCGAGGTCTGGAACCGAGTTTACATGATCGCCCAAGTAAAGAAATTTGGCCGAGTAGGACTGTGTACTAATTTTATTCCTAACAAACATGGCGGTGGCGAGGAAGGAGAATTAGCCGAATTAGCCGGTATTTGGTGTACGCCCGTTTGTGTTGGTTCAGCATTATTTCCGTTATTCCAAGTTTAAACATTCAAGGGAAGGTTTCGATCGCTTTTTTTTACCTTTGTTTCTATCTGATTTGGTTGCCCTTTCTGCTTTTTCTGGTACTGATTTTACGAGTTTTGAAGCATTTTCTGACACATTTCACAGCGGCCAGATTCGCTCTCCTCTTTCACTAAGAATTGTCGCTCGAGACTTTGTCCTTGTTTCATTTACATACACTGTAGATTTTTCTTTCTTTATAGGAACTACCCAGGAGGAATCAACAATTAATTGTGGAGGTTTTGTTGATCCAAATTATTTTCTGTTTTGCCCAAGTTATGTTACTACCTTACAGTCCACAAGAGATATTTTCATGTACAGCTCTCTAGAATCCTTAAATGGTGAAAAGCTGAGAGGTGATGTTTACAACACTTTGCTCTTTGACTTCTCCACGGGAGTCACAGATATTGCCTACAGTGTGTAGGTATACCTGATAATAAAGCTCATTATTTTGGAGAAAAAGGTGAAATAATTTTTCATTTAGATTTTGTCTCAGTATCACACCTCTGGGGTGAGAACTGAAACTTAAAGGGGCCAGGTTGCTCAACTGACAGCAATACTTCAGCCAGTCATTTCACATATTTACTTGGTGACCTTGGCTTCATATATTTCACCATGAATGGGTTTGTGGAAAATTGGCATTTGAATTCTGAAGGGACTTGAATTTTCCTTGACAGTGCAATTGATGTTGAACAGCTTTTGCAAACAAAACAATCATTTGGGGGTGGGGTTTGCAAAGGTTCCGACAGTCTGTAAAGTAAAGATACTCTGGCAAACACACCATCACTTTGGATCTGGCAGGTGTTGGTTATCCAAGATGCATGTTGATAAATATGTTTTGGGCAAAGGTTTTGGTTGTACAGGGACTTTGAGTGATGACATATATATGGACAGCTATGTTAATCCTTAATTTTCTGAAAACACTTCAAAGGGACTGTTGCACACTTAGAGCAACCATGGTTGATCAGCCATTCTGGGGTTATTTCACATCTCCTTTATAAACAGTTACTGAATGCATGCCAGCCTCGTTTTGACACCCAGCAATACAACACTGTTTTGACCTGTTTTCCCCTACCTTATCGGTAACAGTTCTGAAATAATGATCCTCACAGTTAAATACATTCAACTTGAGCAGTTGAAAAAGCAAACTTGAAAAAATTCAGTCTCGACCAGGATCAAATTTGCCTTTTCAACTGCTCAAGTTGAAAACAATTAAAAACTGCAAGCCCTTTATGGCCACATTTGTTACATCAGGCAGTTCACACCTGATTTATTTCATATGTATCCATCTTCAAAAAAACTGAATTCTCCTTGGCAATTGGAACTGTTTCCTCATCAGAAGTACAAATGTCTGAAAGGGTGTGAGCAGAAGTCAATTGCTCTTTTAAGAGAAAGGACAGTT
Organism: Siderastrea siderea; assembly: GCA_964030785.1. NCBI lineage: Eukaryota > Metazoa > Cnidaria > Anthozoa > Scleractinia > Rhizangiidae > Siderastrea > Siderastrea siderea. Next base: position 16,267,686 of record OZ034975.1, read on the forward strand.
TAGAACTTTTGCATTGTCTAATACTCCATTATTGCATAGTTCACCTGGTGTTACTGAACTCAAACTACAAATTTTTCACTGACACTTAAGAAAAATGGGCCTGAATGTCTTTCCTTTGAATTCAGCTTCTTGTACAGGCTACAGGCAAAAGACAAAAAATCATATAATTGCAAATCCCTCAATCTTTTCAGATTACCTTAGCAAATGTTTATAAACCTTCTCATTGGACAGTTGCATGCGTAATGTGGGAGAATGCTTGGAAATGTGATAGTTCCGATTGCATTTTCCATTGAATCAAACTTAGCATGTCAGCACAATATATGGAACCAGGGAGTTTTCCTAAACCTAGGTGTATATACTTTGCCAATTCTTTAAGTTCTCTTATCAAAACAAGCAAACCTCAGACAGCTCTGTTTGTAAGGTTAAGCATTCTTCTTTTGTTGGTTGTCCTTTATAAGCTATCCTTTCCAGTTGCAAAATTCTATCATCTCAAATGTTCTTATTTTTCTTGTAACTGCAACCAACCAATATATTTGCAGAAACAACTGCCGCCAAGAAACACTCAAGCCAAAAAAAGAAGAATTCCATAAAATAAACGCGGTGTTTTACACGTAATTACGCTTACAGCTGTAAATAAGACGCAAAAAACTTGAGACAAGTGCATGTGAAAGTTCAAGCCCATTTTTAAACATCCTAAGCCTTCGCATTCGATTTTGTGTCTTCATTGAAACAGACTTAAAGAAGACTCGCAATCGAAATCTCCTCTTTTCGCTTTGTTGGCTGGAAGATTCCACAGTTTCCACAGTAAAAAGATTCTTATAATCTTCCTGAGATGACGAAATCCACAATCATCTACTAGAATATAGTTATAATTTGAGCGTAGTTTGTTCAACACTCAACTGGGAAAATCTCAGGCCGAAACTTGTCACTTGCATATGCAATATTGACTGCTCTACTAACCTAAAATAAAGCTGGTCCTTAATTCCATCGATTTTGATGGTCTCAGAAACAGAAATGGGTCGAAATGGAAGGTCGAAAGCTTCAACTTTAATGCCATTTCCCAGGTCAAGTGGCTGTTGACACCGCGAACGTTTATGTTTTCGATAACACAACCATCACGCTCATGTTCTTGACATAATACACAGCAGGAGTCTACACAGATCCAGAATTTAGAGAAATGTGGTGCCCAAACGCTGTTCTATCGCCAAAAATACTAACAGCAAATAAACAATAACAAAAAACGAATTCCTTTTCCAGAATCGAGTCACCACGAACAAAAAAACACATATTCTCGAGTAGTTCGCGCGACTTCGTTGCACTTCGCGCATGCTCGTTAGAGTTTTCGAATGATTGACAGATTTCTTTACTGGGGCAATCATGTATAGACCAAAAGCGGCAAGATCAAAGGTAGCTGCCAGCCCCCCCTGCTTGACACAATTTAGCCCGATAGCGAACAGAACAACCAGGTGACAAGTCTGACAAATTTCAGAATTTGCGGTAAGTTGCAGAATCTAATACTGAAAATGGTTCCTTGTTAAATAGTTTTAGATGCAAAACAACAACAATATATAAACAATTTGCGATCGGCAATTTCACGAGCTTTGCACTACATGACAAAATAATCGTGACTTGCGTGACCACAGTTTGGCGAGCAGCCAATTTCTGCAAGACTAGAAGACACCACAAAACAAACACTTTATTTTTACATTGTCATTTTCCTTGTTCAGTTTCTTTACTCGAAACTTTAAGGAAAATAAAAACGGTTCGAGTTATTTGAAGGTTTAAGTTATCGAGGGCAAACTTCTGAAGGAAATGCTGTGAAGAGAAAAAAGCGTTCACCTCGAGTTATAAAGTTGGCGGGAGGTTCGATTAACTGAGGCTTAAAGTTACCGGGAAGTATAGTTTGTTTGTAATCCCTTGAATTCTATTTTTCTTTGTTCGGTGTTGTCGGTCTCACCTTTTTATTCTCCATAACGTGTTCTGCTTTTGTATTCTTTCCCAAGGCGAATAGTTGAGGAAGAACTACGCAAAATAAATTCCATAACGTATTGAGACAGTCTAATTGGGTGTACATAGTTTTCATTTAAAAGGTCCTCGCACATTTTGTTTTCAGTTGAACTATCCAAAATAAAGCACAAAGACAAAGGAAAATAATGGGATTATTTACTAGATACAATTTATTGGATTCTTAGGGTTATACAAAAACAGATGGTCATCCCTGTTCATACCTGAATGATCATATTTCAGTGTTTACATTTATAAACAAGTTGAAGCGCAATGCAAGCGGCGCAGATGTTTTCAACAAATTCGCTACAACTGTAAATGGTTTGAACCCAGGAGTCATATCATAATTCGGTAAATATGTGATCGTCCGGGTGAGTGTAGTCCTGAGAAGGACTGTTTCAGGTGACATTGACTGACGTTTCGACAACCTGAGCGGAAGTCATCATCAGAGTCAAGTGAACTGTGAATCGTCAATAGATGTTTTAAGTCTCTGGTCGTTGTCCTGATTGGTCGACGATCTCGTGATGTTATTGGTCGTCTGTCAGTTAATCCGTGATGTTATTGGCTGTGAAGACTGTAAACGTGATTGGTGCGTTTCGATCTGTCTTTTGTTAGTCAAATGTCCGTTGGTCTATTGTTAGTCAAATAAGTCGGTTTGTCTATTGTTTGTCTGTCTTGTTATTGTCGGCAATCAGTCGTTTGTAAGGTGCAGGTAGCTGTTGGTAACGGTTCAGTGGTGTTTGTTCTAAGTTAGTAAACCAACTTTCCAGAGTGATTCGTTGATAGTAGTCCGTACTGTAGGTAACGCATTCAGCAGAGTGCCAGTCGATTCTGTGGTTTGTTTTTAAATGGTGCTCAGCAATGTGATTGTTGATATCACCATTTCTAGTCGCTCGTTTGTGTTCAGTCAGTTGGACGTTCAGATTTCTGCCGGTCTCACCAATATAAGTGGCCTGGCAGTCGCAGCATTTGATTTTATAAACTGCTCCCCGTCTGTCGCTCGGTTCGTCTTTGTCTTTAACGTTCGTCAGTAGCTGTCGTAAAGTGGTGATAGGTTTGTGAGCAACGCGGATGTTGTAGGGTTGTAGGATTCGTGCGATAGTTTCAGAAGTCCCTTTGATGTAAGGTATGGTTGCAGTAGTGACAGGTGTCGCGTTAGTGTTCGTGGCGTTTGGTTCGGAGTTTCTGTAAGTGTTGTGTCTAATAAAGTCCCGGTTGTAATTGGTCTTGTTGAAAACGTTGTCTAAGTACTTGTTTTCGTCCGTTAAGCTGTCAGGTGAGTCACAATGCAAACTAGTTGCGCGCGTCTTGTCAGTGTCCGTATAGTCGTAGCTAGTATTTGGCGATTTAATTTGTGTTTTGCATAAGTTTCGCCCAATTATAAACCCTGGAGGCAGAACGCGTCAACAAAATTTAATACACTTACGTTTATTAAAGAGAGAGTAATCCTGAAATAACGATGTAGATTAACCTTAAATCTGAACCGGTGTGCATATTATAAAGTAAAACCTAAGCCTTTCCACCTATCTCCTCCAATGGGGCGGTTCTGTGAAATTCTGAATGCTTTGGAGTACCAAACAATATTTGTTCCTCTGATGACAATTGTAAAACGTGCTTCGCAAAACTGCGTTGCCAGATACTTCAGATTTCACACGTTTCTTTCACTCAGCATTTAAATTTCCACTGACATTTCTCGTCTAGCACACTGTTCCTTTCTTAGATGATCATGAACAAACCCGAGTTTCTGCACGGCCGCTATTCTATGCTTTGTCTTGACTACAAATAAATCGATCTCTCTGAACCGCGAACACATATCGTTTACATCTGAGCGTATAAAATGCAAGTGGGAACAAACATAAAAATGCTCAAAACACCATCAACCTCTTCCTGTTCGTTGGTTATTCTCTTGCAGATGCTACGGATTTCACAGCAAATAAAGAAGACACTTGCCCCCTTCTAACCTGCGATCAGGCTTTCTTTTTTTTCGCGGCGGAGGGAGGGCGAAAAAAAAAGGAAAGCCTGATACAATTACTTGTTGAATCGTCTGCCGCCCCCCGATTAAAGTGTCTGTCAACGAGAGTGTCAGCGATGCCATCAGATAAGAGTGAGCCAATCACAATTTACCGGAAGTCGCTTCGTTGGCCGGAATCAGCAGAGGCGCGAAGCGGGCACGAAGTGTGCAAACATTTGTGCAAACTGTCTTTTGTTTCCCGACCAATCAGAAAAAAGTCCAGATTCTGGACTTTTTACAGACGACTCGACAAGTAATTGTATCAGGCGTTCATTTTTCCGTTGACTACACCGCCGCGAGAAAAATAACGCCTGATCGCAGGTTAGCCCCCTTCCACCAACAACGCTCCTGGCACCACGAGGCTTTCATGGGGAACGTGGAAATCAATCAACAACGTTAAATTCGGCGCGCTGAAGTAACAACACATGCACGTGAACTATTCTTTGTCTTCCCGTTATTGTCACATGGAAATAGTACCACAGAAGGGATAATTCAATTAAGAAACACGTGCAAGGCTGATAACAATCATGTCAACAATACTTGGGACTGCAATATAGGACATAGTTTTGTCAGCGTCTGGTAGTTTGATTAATGTTAATTACGTTCTCATCGCGAATCCTGGAGATTTTGGCTGCCGGGAATTTCGCTTTCCGAGCGAATCTCAGCAAGATTTTGACCGCAAGAGATTTTGTTTCCCGTCGCGAATCGCGGCAACACTCCCACCGAGATATCCGGTTACCCGCCAAGAATCCCGGCAAGACTTCCGCCGGGATCCTGCCCAGATTTTGGCCGCTGAGAATCCCGTCTCCCACCAAGAATCTCGGCAAGACTCCCACCGGGATCCTGCCGAGATTTTGGCCGCCGGGATCCCGCTTCCCGCCAAGAATCCCGGCAAGATTCCCGCCGGGATCCTGCCGAGATTTTGGCCGTCGGGAATGATCGTCGGGAATTTTGGCCGTCGGTCAAATCTCGTCGCCGAGATTTTTGGCCGTCGGGAATGATTTTGGCCTTCTCCCGCCAAGAATCCCGGCGAGATTCCCGCCGTGATTCCGCCGAGATTTTGGCCGCCAGGAATCCCACCTCCCGGTAATAATCCCAGCGGGAACCGGGAATCCCGGCCGCCAAAATCTTGGCGGGATCCTGGTACCATTTTTACAAGGGATTTGGCTTCACTTAAGCTCAAGACTTCAGCTTATGTGTGAATTAATTTTGTTTACCGCTTAATATTAGTTTCCAGAAGGCGACTGCAATTTGCCATTTTTTTTATCTCAGTACCTACATGTATGAAATAAAAGCACTGCATTGTGGAAAGTGCTTTTTACCATTTTTGTCACTCATAATGGAATGTTCATGTTTTAGAAAGTTCAAATAATTATTACTACATGCATTTTTTGGTTTTCTCAAAAATTCCCAGGGGGATCCAGATGCAAGCAAAGGATTTTTTTTTTATGCAATTGACATATTTGTACCGATGTGTTTTTGCTTTCTTGTCTTGTTTTAACTGACAATTTTCTGCTGGGATTAGTTAGAACATGTTTGATTTGATTGCAATTGGCTCTTTACTGAGTTAAGCAAAGGAGACTGGAGATGATTAAACATCCAGTAAACTTTAATGAGGTCCTGCCATTTTGTTGCTAATTCGATTGATTGATATTCAAGTGCTTTACCTTACCCGTATTATCCAACGAACCGTGCAAAGGGTGGAAGACATAACCACTTTTTAGACAAATGCAAATGAGGGGTTCAGGCGATGATTTTTTTATTATTTGTAAGCTAGGATTCCACAAAAGCTGGAAAGAAGAACACTTTCACGGGTGGATGCAAAAATTTCCAACAATAGGCACTTGTACGTCTCATGAATCAGGTGGGTCACAAAAGTAAAGCAAAGCATAGCTTCGGCGACAACATTTCAAAGCTGGAAGTGACAATGCTAGCAAAGTGAATGATGACTCCCTTAATAATTGACACTGAGTATAATTACTATTCTGTTCACCCATTCTTTCTGTTCATTAAATTATGTCACATTGGTCAAAAATTGCATTGTGAATGTTTTAATAATGTATGTTACATACAATATTAGTTATTTGATGTTGTCAAAAGAAAAAAACAATAAAGTTAATATTATTTTAAGGATGAAAGTAATTTGCCAGACGCTCGTTCTCATGAATTTTGCACTCCAAGAACTTAGAGTTGAGGAGGGGAAAGAAAAGAAAGGTGCTCCAATGAAAGTCTAATTTATTTAAATTGTAACTGCAGTGTAACTTTTATTCGTTTGTCTCACGATGGAATCGCTTTGAGTTGTTGATCGCGACGTTTTGACTGCAATACTGCTAGTCTTCATCAGGCGATGAGGTCAATTGTTTACGTGTCGCTATTTGTAGCATGAATAGCAGCGAATCAGGACATTCCGATTTTCAAGAAAAAAAGACAATTTGGAACTGGGTTGTTAAAGATTGGTCTAGACTCTTCTACATCCTATTGTTTTGTGCAATACATGTGGTGCTTGAGACCATTAAACAACACCTGAGAATTCTAACGCTACAACAGTACAGTACAGGCAATATTTTTAAAAATTAATACGGAAACCCTAGAGCATCCTGGACCCTGCTCAGTGTTGGGGGCAGGGCACTACCCCAGGACCTGAGCATGGGGAGGGGGTCCCTATTTCTGATTTTATAAGGTTGGCAGGTATGCAGATTCTAATTTGATAAGGGGTGTATTTACTAATAATTAACTAAAATATAATATTGCTGTCAGGTACCACTTGAAATAATAATAATAATAATAATAATAATAATAATAATAGACAAATAATAAATAAATAAAAAATGGAGTTCTGCTTTTAGGCTTAGGCTAAATCTATATATTACATGCATTATATTGTGCTCGTAAAATGGTCCTGCTTGGTTGTCAGGAGAAAGGGCCCCAAGAAATCCAAAATGGTGCTTCCGCCGTCAGAAATTGATGACATAATCCCCACGTTATATGCATAGTTGATAAGGGGGGGGGGGGGGGGAGGGAGTTAGTTCCCCAATGTACCACAAGACCAAAACCCCTTTATTCCCTTTGCTAGGGCCAAAGTAACTATTTTCGCTTTCAACTGAGCCTATGCTACGGCATGGTAACTCACCTAGAGCTTCCCGAGCCAAGCATTGTTCTTTCTAGAGTGTGAGCGTTCGAAGAAAGTGAACAAAATAATGTAAAATGGTACTGTTTATATTTTAATGATCTTTGAAGTTCTTTTTTCTTTAATTTTGGACTTTAGCCATCTTACTGGTCAGACATGTGCTAGTCAGACATGTGCTTAATCTTTTTCGTGCTCGTTACAGCAAAACAAAGGTCTCAGTGCAAGACTTTCTTTCAGAATTTTTATGTATTACCATTTACAAATGACTTAAAATTTGCCCCGCTAAAGTACAAAATTTATCTATCCAAAACCACATTCTCCCCATGAGTTTAAAATTGTAACCAGTTATTAGCTTTCACTCTTTGACTATGATTATGTTGGTCAGTTTTGTGTAAACGTTGATGAGGTTTGTAACGTACCCATGACTATTTTTAAAAACGCTTATTCAAATTTAATACAAATAAAGCGAATTGATTTCCCATGTAAAATAAAATTGTCGGCCCAAAAATAAAACACCTATTAAAAGGGACAATTAAACTTAAGTCTTTTACTCAATTAACCCAAATTGGTTATTTACTTAGCAGTTTAATTGGCTCAGTTGCACAAAACTTGAGAGACTGTTTTGTATTAAATTGTTTCGCCCAAGGTTATCAAGGGCTTTCAGCGCCATTTTGATATTTCGTTTTCTATGTCTCGAAAAAAAGGCGAACGCAAGCCCTCAGCGAAAAGAAAATGAAATGGAATTAAGAGGAAGCCTGAATAAAGGATCTTTTCAAAACGCCACGCACACCACCTTAAACAGATAAAGCGGAATCTTTAAGACGGATAAACCTTTGGATAACAACATGTCTCTTGCCTTTTTTCTTCTGTTAGCAGGTAAGCATAATTTAAATCCTTCTTAATTAATAACGACAAGAACATTTGTCAAATTGGATAATCAATGAAATTTCTGAGGGCGGACCCATTGAACGAAGCTGTTGGCGTCGTTAATATGGCAAAGAGGCCGCTTCAAAATCATACTAGTGTCCCAAGCCGAAAACCTTCTATGTATATTTTATTGCTCACTGATTGAAATTGTATTTATTTACTGAACTTCTGTTGGTGAGAGGCTCGCTGCTAGTCTCTTTTAAAATGTGTTGCTAGCTGTAAATGCGTACAGTTCCCTATTAACGCATTATGTGCAATAGCGCCCCCAAGTAATTAGTGGTAGGCCACTGACACTGTTATATTTGAAGCAATGATGTGCGTTTTAAACTCAGCGCTTACTTTCTGGTATTGCTTTTAGCAAAATTGGGATTTTTAATTGGACAATTTTAAACAACAAAATTTAATAATCCCTTCAGTTTTCTCCTGGGGTTTGCAATTATATATTTGGCAGTTTGATACTTTTGTTTCTATACAATATCCCGGCTTGTATTATCTATTGCGAATTCAATTCGCTTAAGGAAACATTTCTCCTGGCCTGGCTGTTATTAGCGGAACTCCTTTGCGGCCGAAGGCCGCAAGAGTGGAGCCCCATACCCATACTAAGAGGCGTCCTAAGAGGCATGCTGGCAATTTTTTATGGTCATTGGCAAGCGGAATGACTCGCGGGCGCGTCCGTACGTACGTCGCATTTCATGACATTCTTACATGTAGCAATTTTTGCGCAGCTTCTAGCCAATGGCGTGCGAGGAATCGCGTAAGTCTTTTGGCGCGTGTTGCACAAGCGACTCGCGTAGCGGTAAAATAACTCTTGAAAACAGTGGATAATTTTACAGTAAAATGGTATCCAGCGGCCATAACATGATGAAAAACAGGATTCTACATTCAAGGATGTAAGGTTAAAGCAAAATCAAGCTTATAAGTCGAGCAGAAAAGTACTAATTTGCGAACAAATAATTCTGACCTAAAGCATGACCTTTGTATTTTAAAACGAATGAAGCGTTTCCGTTTGCCAAACAGAATTAGAAGAACATAGCTTTCCAATTGACAGTTGTAAAACAAAATCAAAGTTATTCACAATAAACAGATTGAATTTACGACAAAATGTGTCAAATGTGTGCAACACTGTGCAATAATCTGTATTAAAACAAAACCAAAAGAGAATTTCTAGTAGTTTTTGGAAGCGAACACGCGTCTCCAATTACAAAATACAAAGCGACAAATAAAATAACAGCAATCAAAACAAACGAAAAATGCCGATAAACGATTAAATGAATTTGCCTGTAATTAACGAGGTCAAGTACCAAAGTTAATAACAGTAAACAAGATTAATTCTGAAGAATTTATAGGCAGCCGATGGTAACCGGTAGATATGGAGTTCCGCTTTTAGGCTTGGCTAAATCTCCATATTAGGTGTTTCGCTTTGTTTGGAACTTGCCGAGAAAATGCTTAAACCGAGTTTATTTAAGTTAAAACGATTGAACCAATCCTGTGCGAACTGATATTTCCTACGGCAGTAGGTTAGTTCTGTATCGAAATGGAAACAAATGCAAGCAAGACAACAGATATTTTAGGCCACGAAATCTAAAGCAATACGCTCTAATTTGTTTGGTTTAAAGCTTGCAAGAGAAATTGTAGTTCTGGTTTTCAGACCACTTCCTTCCATGTACTGTATCGTTGGAGGGGGTCTACCGGGTTTTCCTGGCCATGATACTTTTTCCCCAGTTTTCTGGGGGCATACTCAATAGTGCAAACAAGTGAAATGAATTTTAGTATAAACAAAGCTGATTTCGTCTAAAAATAAAGAATTTCAAGAAATGCCGTTCCTAGACCCTAAGAATAGCTCTAATTCAATCACTGATTAAATGAGCAAAACACCATAAGCTGAGCAATTCACTACCCTTACTGAACTTCACAACTGCTCTTTATTCCCATATGAGCTATGTTTTTGCCACTTGCTTATAAAATTACATTCTTGTTGAAAAAAGATCAAATGCCAAAATAGCTCATCTTTGAGAGTCACACCAAATGTTAAACGATTTAATTATTTTTATCATTTTTGTTTTCTAAGCCCATCCAAATGAAACACCTTCTTAATGTCTTGACAGTTTTCGACCGCGAGGGGTATTAGGAGACAATAAATGCGCACAAGTCTTCTTTTTCGAAGTTATTTTCCTCATTTTGAATGGTTAAGCTTTTCCCACGAGTTAGTTACTAGACAACACAATTTTAATCACTCTCAAAAGGGAAGTTATTTTCTCCCTATTGTTTAATTGCAACAAAGAGCTGGTTGGGTTTGAGAAACAGATCTTGAGCAAACAAACCCTGACAGATCCCCGTCAGTAACACCAAATAAAGATGCTGGGGTGCCCTGGGGAGCAGACTAAATTAACGAAAAAAGGTGAAAGCCACATCAAATGACGCTGTCATTCCACGGAAGGTTTAAAGCGCCAACTTGATTTCCATTTCTTTGTTTCTTCTGACACCAACATACATGCAAGCAATACGTTAATTGATGCAAAAAATGAAATATCATTATTAGATGTGTAGCGTATACTCTTAAAACAGTGCGAGAGAGCAGTCATCTTAAAACGATGATGAGGGTGCTCTGCTCCGTTCAGAACTGACACCTTCGGCCTAATGATCAGGTCAGGTGGAATATTCCTGAAAGACTTAACCTCTAGTTTAACATTTTGGTGAGCATTTCCTTCTGACAGCTGAAAAACATTATGAATTCTTAACAATTTATAAAAAATAAATTGATGCTGCCAATTTGGGAAAAAGAAAAAAAATTCAGCCATGAGAACTGCTGTCCAATTTGGGAAAAAATACCAGTTGAAGTAGCTGCTTGGATGGTCCATCGAGATAATCAGTTCTCCTTTCCAGGAACATGTGGAATAGGGTGGTTTTGCCTGCAGACACACTACGGGCAACCTGTTAAGGAACGAGTCCGATTCGAAGTTTTCCTCATTTTAGAGAACCAGGTGAAGCTCCTGTTGACACGCGGAAGGCGTTTGACTTTAGGGTAGAATTCGTAAAGTAATATGTATTTATAGAAGTTTCTGTTGAATATCATAGTAAATGAAACTGTATTCATGTTTCAGTCAATTAGAGCAGTGCCCAACCCTCCTCCCCCCGAAACTCCACTGTAGAATTAGTGGGACGCTAATTCTACCCCGGGGCATTTTCACTACTTAGATCGACCGTATAGTTTTGATCTCATAGAATTGCGGGGTCCAGTGTCTGTATTAACCTTATTTGCAAAGACAAAATTGTATCGATCTCTAAGAATGACATAAGTGAGATGGAATATATACACATAGCTAAAGGTCATTAAAAAACAAAACAGCAACAACAACAACAACAAAACTGAGAAGTAGGACTTTTCCTTAGTCTGTAAAGAAACTGTGGTACTACCTCGGTGGGGAAGTGAAATACAAAAATTTGGATTTAATAATTGAGTTGACAAGGTAATTTGGCCATCTTAGGGAAATTGAAAGCTCACGTTCCGAGCGTTAGCCCTGACCCAAATTAATTAAAAAGTCCAAATTTTTGTGTTTCCCCTTAATTAGTTTGGCCTGAATTAAGGGCGGTGCCTCCTTTTGCTACTGCACATACGTTCTGCGCATCTCAGGTCTATGACTATGTGGAAAAAGATCTTAACAAGGTTTATCAGAATCCAAAGAGAAAATGGGCAGGGGGGAGGGGTAACCACGCATTTTTTAGAGATAATTGAGCTAAAATTTGAAAGAAAATGGCATACATTTTTTGTATTTTAAAGCTTTTTAAGAATTATGGTTGCTTAATTTTCTCCGTTAAAAGGGGTTCCCACATTTTTTCTTTTCAGATTCCAATGGGTCTTGCTAAGATCTGCCTTTTCCCCAAAGTCGTAACCTTTGCAAAAAATAACTCTGTATTAGCACGGGTGGTATCTAGATTTGTCAGAAAACGAAGAAATTTGCAGTGCGGTCATTTAAATCAGATTAAATTTGGATAAACATTTAAGGATAAAAATTAGCAAGAAAAGGTTAACACAACGTTTCAGTGTCTCCAATGATATTTTATTTTCTCACTTGAAAATGATGTCATGGAGATATCGAAACGTTGTGCTAAACGTTTCTCGCGGTCATTTAAACAGATCATTTGCCCTCTAATGTCCCTGGGTTCGGCGGTTCTCTTTTTTCCTGGGGGGGGGGGGGGGTGGGGATGAGCACTGCTGACATGAGGCGTGCAACGTTTTAAATATGTTATTCAACATTTCAGGTATGATGATACAGGGTGCAACGGCAAGTGTTGGTAAGTTACATCCCTACTAATACAAGTATTAAAGGTTGTATTTCAGCTCAACTCAACAACTAACACTAATTTCCTCTCCAGTAGCATACCTAAACTAGGGAATTGTACATATTAGTAATATAGTGTTTTTATTTTCTTTTTTCTTGTTCGGCGCTTTTCAAAAGGAGACTCTTTGAACTGTTAGGAAAAGTAATTGAGCTGAATGTGCAAGGTGTGCCTGCAGGCTAGGTGCCTTAAACTTGGAACGTTTTTGCATCTTACAGATATTCGGTTGGTCGGTGACGGGGACAACATGGACAGAGTTGAGGTGTTTTTCAATGGTACGTGGGTTAAGGTGTGCAGTAATAACTGGGATTGAAAGGAAGCTACCGTTGCTTGCCGCCAGCTTGGATTTGCAGGAGCTCTGCAAGCAGGCAGTTTAAGGTCGTCACATACACTGAGAGAAAACGAAACATTATGGATGGATCGTCTATATTGTAGGGGTAATGAGAGTTCCTTAAAAGAATGCAACCACTGAATCTTAAGAAAAGGCTACAGGAACTTTTACTGGTGTAGGGACGCTGGCGTATTATGCCTTGCAGGTAACAAGAACTTCACGGTTGAGAGGCTTACAAAATGTAATTGTTTTCAACTCGCCAGGTAAAGACGGTTTTCTAAACAAGATTGAAACAGCGGTTAGGAAACAAAACCGCACATGTAAAAGTAGTCCAATTAAGGCCTTTTTAAAATTTTACTTGCTGTCTTCTACCAAAATCGTGATTTGTTTGGCCCCGTTTTGGTGTCTACGTGCGATTGGTCAGAAGATTCAGAGCACACGAGTGGTTTACCTAGTAGGACTGGCGGGAGAGGGTCTATCCACACGTACTTTGGCCGTCTTCTTTGTACGTTTATGAGAAAAGTAAAATTTGGTGAGTGAAATTTATCTGGGAATTATTTGGTATATCATGTGGTCGTCCATTAATTATTATGTTACCATGCCAACTGCATTTTAACATGTAGTTTTTATTTTACACTTTTGTATTTTCCTCCTTTTAAAGATAAAACCTTGTGGTAAATTTCCATTTTTGGACAATTTGCTGTATTTGTATATTTTGATCAATTAAGTCATTGTTCGTCATAGCGATAACAATTGTTGCTTTTAGCTCGCTTAGTAGGAAGGCAATCCTCCCGAGAAGGCTTGGTCCAAGTTATATACAACAAGATCTGGGGCTGGCTGTGTGCTGATCAGTGGGACAAACGAGATGCTGATGTGGCTTGCCGAATGATGGAATTTGATGGATCGTTGTCATTTTTCACTAACAAAGAGAAAAGCAACGAAGCAAAACTCCCCGTATGGCTCAACAACATGCAATGTAATGGTAATGAAAGTTCCCTTTATTCGTGTGTTCATGACGATGACAGAGCTTATGGCTGTGCAAGGAAAGGAAACGCTGGTGTAGTGTGCAAACCAAAAGGTAAACAAAGTTTCTTGGAGAAGTTCCACCTTGAAAAATTTGTCAGCAAATAATTTTCTGAAAATGTGCCAATGAAGAATTCGAACATGCATTAAAAAAATTAATGCGGCAAGAGTATTTTAAGATAGTTATAGTAACTACGGGTAAAAGAATGACATAGGAACCCCGCTTGTGGCCTCCTGGATCAGTGGTAAAGCGTTTGACATGGTATCACAGTGGCCATGGGTTTGAATTGAATCACGTTAAGGTTAAGGTTAAGGCTCATTTGCTAAATAACACCGAAGATCTCTTTCTTTATGAGATTATTATGTATTAGCCTTGCAGGAACACTGATCAAGGTATTATATAAAGAAAGAATTACAAGGTCTTATGGGTTTACTTGGAATATTAACAACTAGAAATTTAATTTACATAAACCGAGAAGCTGATAAGCCTTTTCTATACGACAGTGCGGTTGGTTGGTGGGGACAATATGCCATCTCAAGGTCGAGTCGAGGTGTTTTACAGAGGTACTTGGGGAGCAGTTTGTGGTGGCAGCTGGAATGTAAAGGGTGCCGATGTAGTTTGCCGTGAGCTAGGATTTGGAAGAGCCCTAACAGCACACGAGATGCTCTCTAGACGGCTTTCACATCTTAGAAGATGGGAGCTAAAAGTGTGCTTGTATAACGTGCGTTGTATAGGAAGCGAGGATTCAATAAGCAAGTGTGACCACAGAGGGTGGTACAGCATTTACTACTGGTCTTATTGGGTTGCTGGCGTTGAGTGCAGTAGAGGTAAGATTATTGATCCCATGCACCGTTAAAATGCCTTTAAACTCAGCCCTATCACTCAATGGGGATTTCACTCCACGGTGAAAAACAGCTCGAACTGTACTACTAACATCATATAATGTAAGGAAAATATAAACTGGAAACATGGAAGGCGGTTAAGTTGCGAGTTAATGTAAACTCATCGCAAGCTACACCTTGCAGTTAATCACGTTTTTCATACACTTCGTAAATCCAACGCTGCGAAAAAAGGCGTAGTTTTCAAGCCTTTTTGTGGACGTCTGGGTAATAACCCACTTTTAATTTACTGTGGCTCTCCAAATCAGAAAAGAACTCATAAACAAAATAAAAGCAAAAACGTATGAAAAGCATTTAGCACCGTGCTCTTGCATTATGTATATTAAGCTTTACTTCCATTTTTTGTTTTGACGTTACCTCTGGTACCCCTTATCAGCTCGATTATTGGGAGGGAAATTAACCAGCCAAGGACTTGTACAAGTCAACTATAACAAGACCTGGGGCTGGGTGTTTGCTGATCAGTGGGACAAACAAGATGCTGATGGTGCTTGCCGAATGATGGGTTTTGACGGCTCATTATCAGCATTCAAGGAAAAAGAAGAAAGCAAAGAAACAAAATACCGCCCTCTCTGCCTCCTTCCCCCATTTTTATCTCTTTCCTTCCTTCTTTCTTTAATCCCATAATTGCATCAGAGAACATTGTGATAACTCAGGCGGTGTTTGACAGGTTCACATGACTTCATTCGTCCAATCATACGTCGTGCCTGCAACAGTCGTTCTTTTGGCTTGTCCATAAAACTTCGATCAATTTCTTCTGTTGTCGAGCAATCCAGTCCTTCATTTCTGGGGATCTTTTAGGGGATGACCAAGCCAAGTTATGGCATGGCTCAAGCGACAAGTTCAGGTAAGCCTTAACAAAAAATGTCAGCGAAACCTAAACTGTCTTTGAGGGCTATGTTTATCACTCGTGTTTGACAAGGCAATACACCTGGATCTATCTTTTTGCTAGTGATCAGTTTCCTGGATTATTTTTGTATAAAATGTACTTCGACAGTTAAACTTTATGAAAAGACCAGTGCGGACCACGCTGTCTTGACGGTGAAAATTTGGCTGTCACGTATTCCCTTGATTTCCAGGGAGTTGCTGGTTTTACACACCACTCTGAATACCACTGTTTTCGATTTATTCCGTTCTTTTACAATGCTTTTATCCTTCATTTCTGACGGGTAAATCTTATTAGAATGTTGTTTAACTCTAGCTCACGAGAATCTTCACTAAAGAGCAGGTAGGCTATTCGGGAAAGAATAAGGTTTTATTCCTTGTGGACAGTCTGAAGGCCCCTCTTCGATTTATTACTCTTCTTGACAAAAGAAGATGCTAGGAGGATGATATCATGCTTGTTATAAGTTTCTTATTAAGCATGATTTAAACGTTTTTGAATAGACAAGTGTGGCTATAGCCGGACCTGTTCATACCACAAGGAAAACTAGTTTTATTTGTTATTTTCGCTCAACTACTGGTCACCAAAAAAGTGGCATGCCTGCACGAAGAATTTACTCTTACATGTTTATCAGATATGACAGCTGAAAGGGTCAATTTGTACTACCCCAGAATTCAGGCCCGTAGCAGGGGGGGGGGCAGGGGGGGCTCGAGCCCCCCCCCCAGAATTTTTGGAAGTTTAAACAAACATTAAAATTAATTTTCCAAAAAAATATATAATTAAAACAAATTAATGTGCAACAGCCAGTCTTGAATTCTGATGCTAAAAGTGACTTTTATAATTTTACAACCTTAAGTATGGTTTGACATCTGTTGAGTTGAGTCACTAGCCACCGGGCAAGTGGGCTTCAAAAATCTTCCAGCCCACAGCACATTTCAGTCCCCCAGGTTCCTTACCAATGTCTTTCTTTACCCATATCACCTTGACCCTGGCAGTATAGCTTAAGACTGTGAAGGACCTCAATACCTTTAATGGCTAAGTGACTGCTGTGTATTTGCTGCACACTTTAAGGTGTTTCGATACAGTTTTTTGGGGACCATACCTCACTTTTTAAATGGGCTCATAGACAGTCTTCATCTTGTTTGATCAACGTGAAATTTGCAATACTTGTTGGTTTTGGATTGAACTTTAGCGTGGTTTACATTTTGTAAAAATCGATATTTCCATGACAACGATAAACAAAAATCCTCGAAAACAGTAAAATTAAAATTTTGCGCGATCCAGATTTCACTTTGGAAAGCAAATACCGGCATTTTAAACTGTGGTGTATGGCAAACAAATTATACAAGAACAAAAAAAATTCTGTATGTTTGTTTTGAAGTAAATTGCAAAAACATTTTCAACCTTAGTTTTTGCCTAGTAATAGTAAATGCACCAAAAAATAATCAATGCTTTGATAAAATGGCTAGAAAATACTGTTAAAATGTGTCTTTTACTTACTATTTTAAGCCTAGAAAGTTTTGTTGAAACTAGTGTTCGCGATCTCGAGAACGACTTGTTTTTCTAAGTTCATTCGCGTAATAATTTTGTGGTAATTTTTGAATTTAAGCGCTTTTGCGAAAATCTTAAGAACAGCTCAATAGATTTTTTAAAACATTAAACACGCGTGCTTGGCGATGTGACCAATTTTACTTTTGAGTCTTATTAACATTGATTTACTGGAACACTTTTAGATTTAACGTTAAAAAGAGGATGTATGAACCGACGGAGAAGGTTGCGTTACAAATTCACAGTTGGCAAGTAAATGCTAATATATTCAAAGTAATGCGTAATTCATTGCTTCGTGAATTTTACCTGGTTTCTTTGTTCCTTGTTCCACTGTAGATTACAACTAAAAGTAAAAATCACGTAGGAATGTATTGCGCATTACTATACTGCCAGGGTCTAGCCATTTCATCAAAGCGTTGTTTATTTTTCGGTGCATTTACTATTACTAGGCAAAAACTAAGGTTGAAAATGTTTTTGATTTACTTCAAAGCAAACATACAGAATTTTTTTTGTTCTTGTATATTTTGTTTGCCATACACCACAGTTTACGATGTTGGTATTTGCTTTTCAAAGCGAAATCTGGATCGTGCAAAATTTCAATTTTACTGTTTTTGAGGATTTTTGTTTATCGTTGTCATGGAAATATCGATTTTTACAAAATGTAAACCACGCTAAAGTTCAATCCAAAACCAACAAGTATTACAAATTTCACGTTGATCTGACGAGGAGAAGACTGTCTAAGAGCCGATTCAAAAAGTGAGGTATGGTCTCCAAAAAACTGTATCGAAACACCTTAAGCCCATTGTTGTAACACATGTCTAAGGAACAAAATTGTATTTATTTCACCAACCGAATGTCAAGCGCTACGTAAACGTTTACGAGAGTTGGGTAAAACTGGTCCGAAATTCGTAGCTCGGTTTTCGAAATGCTTGAATTTTAACAAACCTTGTAACTTTTAGGATATTTTTAAAACTGATGCTATAAATCTGGTGGATGTTGCCAACAACTTTGTTGGCGAAAAAAGCAAACAGGAAGCAGCTTTTTGGCAAATTTTCAACGAACGATGCCCCCATAATGATGTCTTTTTTGACGAAATCGACACATATTGTGGCATTGTGAACAGTATAAGTATCTATCTGACCTGAATTTTTGTTAACGTCTGTATTTTGACGGGGGGGGGACTTTGACTAGGCCGATTTGCTCGCCCCCCACCCCAGTTATTTCAGCTTTGCCACGGGCCTGCAGATAAAAAGTTGTTCTGAGTAATGGGTGTTCAAAATAACTTTGTTAGTAAACAGCTGCACAACACTTTCCAAGGGAAGTGAGTTTCTGTCGGACAGCAAGAGGTTCAAGGTGGTTGATGTTAAAAAATCTTGAACGCTCATCCGAGTAGGCAAGTTACAGTGAAACAGAAAAGTGTTAGTTATGTCGCCACCAATCTGATAGTACATCAAACCATCTGGGTTTGCAATTCATTTAATATACCTTACATGGATTTTCCTTGTAACACAACAGTCCATAAATAATTCTAGTTTGACACTTTTTTATTTAATAATGTGCATTTCTGAAATAAGTACTAGTTTATTGCAGGCACTTAGTGCTTGATGTGATGTCAGGGAAGGAGTTTGTGCGAGGAGAAAGGGGAGAGGCTTTCCCCCTTTTCCCCTTACATAAACTCTCATCTACTGCCAACCAGTGATACCATTGTAATTCAACCATTACAGAACTTCTTAAAGGTACACTCCTGGTTACAGTCATTTCATTTGAGTTTAGTGAAATAATCCTATTGGTTCCAATAAAGTGAATAACAATTTAGTGAATTATTGTGGACTGGAACAATAAAAGAACGTTGCTGTTTTCACCCTTACCATTTACAGCATGAGTCTATTAACCCTATTTAGCCCGCGCTGACTTTAACGAATTATAACTTTTAAACAGCTTGACAAATAATCACCAAATCTCGTGACTTTACCTAAAATTTATTTGAGAAAATTTTCCTGTGTCAATGACGTGTCTATGATCATTGACGTTTCCATAGCAACCGTCTACTCAAGTGTATTTTGACTATTTTCTGTATTTTCAGTCTTTTTTTAGGTTTTTCCCCTTCGTTTGTAAGAAGGAGATAATCTTTTACTTTTGTGTGCTTGTTTTGACTAGATATGTTTCTTAAAACCAAATCATATATTTTTTGGTGACATCATTGTCAGCTGTATGACTACAGACTTGGGATTCAAGATAGGGGCCTCAAATTCAAAATGGCGGAATTGTGACGTTATTGTGACGTCACGACATGTCATAATCCCAATCTGTTAAGCTAATGACGTGCTAAAAGCGTGCCAAGTTAAAGCACGAGCTTTAATACTTTTTGATATCTATAGGGGAAGGAGGGCCCTTTGTGCCCCCCCCCCCCCGTCCTGGCTCAGAAACTCAAAAGAAGCCCAGGCAGAATAGGGTTAATGCTACACCTCAGGGTTTTGAGAGTAGGCCTGAGTGGATATAGTTAATATGATCTGTTTTCATTCCACTTACGCTATCTTCTCATTGCTTGTGCGAAAAAAAAAAAACAAACTAGACCTGCCTTTGAAGTAGGAGAAAGCTTGCACAAAAGGGTGATCTGATATTTGACTGGACAGCAGGCACACTGTGAACTGGATACAAAATAGTACAGATACAGCCTAAAAATAGGTTAATATATCCAACAATGACCTGTGTTCATTGATATTCAGAGCCATCATTGCAAATTCTTTTAGCGAAGTAGTGAACCTCAGAATTAAAAAAAAGAAACAAACGAACAAACACATTAAGGTTCTAGTTGGTACTTAAATTGACTTTGAGTTAATTTGTTGAATTAGTCGAACAGCTTTCTCAGTTTCATTTTCACGGACACTAATCTTCATATCAACATTATGGGTCCCTTAGGTGAATGCTGGTCTTTGCACTTGATAAAATGGAAGATAATGTTCTTTTTTCTTCATGCTTTAGAACATTAATAATGATGAAAATGAAAAGTGCAACCATAGTTTATTAATTAACGTTCATTCACTGATTCCATTGACAATTGTCTGTCCATCGAAAAGGATTTTTCAATAATTTTATAGTAAAATTTCTGAAAAATAAGAAGGGATCATAAGAAAAAAAAAATGAATCCACTTAGCAACTCAGTAGCTGTATATTTACAGGCAAATCAAAGGGTTATTCCTAGAGAATAAACAATTGAAACCAGTTGACAAACATCGTTCCTGAGTTTTCATTCGGTGTAGTTACAAACTAAGTTCAGCTATTTAAGCTGCGTTCGCTATGAAGAGTATAAAACCACTCGAATTCGACGAAAAGGACTTACCAGTCGGGTTTTCGTCCTTAAATTCGTTCCTTGAGCATAACTGAAGCGGTTTCAAATAAAGTTAAAGAAATATATTGGACAATAGAACGCAGTTATTTCCTCAAGAAATGGAAAGAACAAGACAGTAGCTTCTCTTCAATCGCGAAGAGCGGACTTGTTTTCTTCTCGGTGGCACGTTTCAAATAAGCTTGAAGTCGAATTTCTCCTAGCAAGATATTCGCGAGGCCTGTCCTACACCGCCAGCCGATAACTTGCTCATAACTAGGGAGCATTTTTGGGAGGGGGGGGGGGGGGGAGAGGGGGAGTGGAGGGTGAAAATCGCGGCGACAAGGCGTGCATGAAACTTAACCGGCTTGGGTCGTTGATCATAAGCTTGATCATATGGATTGTATAAAACCTGAAATCAAACGTTCAAATTTTCTGCTGTTGCTCACGTTGTTTTTGTTGCAATCTATCAGCTCGATTAATAGGAGGGCAATCACCCCGAGAAGGCTTGGTCCAAATTATTTACAACAAGACCTGGGGCTGGGTGTGTGCTGATCAGTGGGACAAACAAGATGCTGATGTGGCTTGCCGAATGATGGGCTTTGATGGCTCATTATCATCGACTTTTGAGTACAAAGGAAGGACGGAAACCATATTTTCGATATGGCTCAACAACATGCAATGTGTCGGAAACGAAAGGTTCTCTCTTCTCGTGTGTTCATGGTGGCTTGGGATCTCATAATCATGACTGCAAAGAAAAAAGAACAGCTGGTGTAATATGCCGACCAAAAGGTAAGCTTAACCATAGACACAGCTGTCTGGGGCGGTGGGCATGAAAGGTGGTCGTAGAATTAAGACTGAGTTAAAACTATTATTTATTGTCCATGAAAATGTATTTTTGTGGTGTTGTTTCGACTAGCACTCTTCCTCCGATCTACTGTTTCCCTGTCGTTTTATTTATTTATTTGCTTGTTTATTTATTTATTTATTTTATTTTGCAATTTCGAGAAGCCAGAAACTTAATACAAACTGTAATTTCTCCTTATCCTGTCTAGTTAATTTGCGAAAATTTCCTTCCTGTGAAACGGGGCCCTCAGATCAGAGTTTTGGTTAAACGGCTCCCCATTTTCGCGAAATTAAGTACGCGCAAACAATAGTAAGAATAAGCACAGGTAACGAAAGCGTAATATGAGAGTTTGTATGGCTTTCGTTACTTTTAGGGGACTCGCACTATATAGAGAAAAAATTGTCTGAATGCACGCGTAAAAATGACGAATTTAATTCACTCGCAAAAATGGCGAATTCAATTAATTGTACAAAGTTTAGAAATAACTAAACTCAACAATAACAAAGCTAACCGTCGTAGAAAATTTGAAATCGAAATTCGATCGAAAATAATCGGCGGTTTTCCGCCGAAAGTACATTAAAATCGACATGAGTGACTTCTGTGTCGCCAAGTGCCTAACTCACCCCCTCTCCGGTAAATCAAGTGTTGTACCGCTCAAATTTCGACGGGAAATCGCGGGCGGGTCGCATTCAGGTATAAAACTTGACTTACCGGAGAGAGGGCGAGTTAGGCATTTGGCGACATAGAAGTCACTCAAGTCGTCCCCCGATGGAGCGAAATTTGGTGCTTTGTCCCAGGCTTGACCGTTAGTTTTGACCCTCTTTTCCTTACAAGCCTGTGATGGCCGCGATTTCGAAAAGTTAGTTCGTTTTTAATGCAGGGCTGTACTTCGAGAGAAAAACTAATTGACGATTGAATCACATAGAAAGGTAGGAGATTTATCCTTTTTGAAATGTGTTGTGGTTTTAAAGCGCTGACTTTAGATTGAATCGATTTTTAGCGGGTATTTTGATCGGGACCTCGAATGTCGGTTGGTAATTTTGAATTCCCGTTTTCCTACCTTAAGCTCTCTTTAGTACGTGACATGCCGTCGCGTCGGCCGTTAAGCAGAAAATCGCCCAAAACGGCCTC
This sequence comes from Siderastrea siderea, assembly GCA_964030785.1. Taxonomy (NCBI): domain Eukaryota; kingdom Metazoa; phylum Cnidaria; class Anthozoa; order Scleractinia; family Rhizangiidae; genus Siderastrea; species Siderastrea siderea. The sequence continues at coordinate 16,290,078 of OZ034975.1, forward strand.
CGGAAGCTCGGCAAAGCGATAAAAACACAGCAAACACACAACAGGTAAGGTATTTTAAACTGTATTTCGATTTTAATGTATTTTCGGCGGAAAACCGCCGATTATTTTCGATCGAATTTCAGCTCCATACAAACTCTCATATTACGCTTTGGTTAACTGTGGAATAAGGAACGTTAACTGGAAAAATAAAAATAAAAAAGTCTTATGGAAGTTTTCAGCCCACGACCCTTCAAATTCTGTTTTTATTCAAGCTGACGATGTTCGCAAATGTCCACTGGAAATGTCAAGTTTTTTTTTTTTGAAAGAATAGCACATGTTAAAATTGTTTACTTAATAGACGCACTTAAATGATTTTTGACTCATTTTATTTATTTATTTATTTATTTATTTATTTTTGTTTATTTCTGACAAGGGTGATTCTTTATCGGACAGTAGCAATAGAATGGAAAAACTTTGTGATGTAGAAGATTTTCGCGTGAATTGCCTTAAGGTTAAAAGAGTTTTAGCTTAAAGAAAACATACCTTAAGCAGTGGGCTTTCGAAACGCTTAAATGAAAAGAAAAGAAAAAGAAAACTATCTTGGCGGTTTTAGGATGCAGCATTAAAATCTTCTTAAGAAGACGATGAATTCGCAAATGAATATTCCAAGAATAAAAAAGGGATTCACGTCGTTGAACAATGAAACTCAGCAAAAATATAATACATAAAAAACTGACTTTAATCTTGGGTAATATCTTACCCCCTTGGGTGATATTTTTCCCCCTTTCAACAACCCGTTTCGGGTCTGAAAAACGGTAGCCAAAAATTTCTCTTTTGTTTTACAGTTCGATTGGTTGGTTGGGGCAATATGTCATCTCAAGGCCGAGACGAAGTTTTCTACAATGGAATCTGGGGAACAGTCTGCGGTGACTACTGGGATTTAAATGATGCCAAAGTAGTTTGCCGCCAGCTTGGATTTGAAGGAGCTCTAGTAGCTGTAGTATCTTCTGAGTTTTCGAGTAAAAAAGTATGGTTGTCTAACGTGCAATGTGGGAGAAATGAGTCGTCTTTAGCAGACTGTGCGCACAGCAGGTGGGGAAGAGTCCGCTGCCCTAGTCGTAAGGATACTGGGGTAGTGTGCATTACAGGTAATTTCTCAAACTCATGGATAACTCATCAAGTTTAAACAACGACCGAAAAAAAAAAAGAAGAAAAATTGTAGGGGTGACAAATGTTTGGAAAGCTGGTCTTATTTAGCATAGACTGTTGGTAACTGAGCTTCCTCCTTTTCTAAATATTTACTTATCTGTTAAAGAAGGCACACTAAACACCAGAGCGCGTGTTTCATTAGGATATCCAAAACTTTATATATTAATTTTGTCCAAAAAACTCCGCTACCGCATTTTTTCCAACTATCTTCTCGATGGAACATTCCCTATTGCGTTTGACTTATTACATGAACAGTCCAAAGCACTACCTTTCACTTTAGTAAACCAAAAATCGAATTTTGCGATGTATCATGAACGAATAAAGCATCCAAGTACAGCTGACAGTGTAAATAATTAACACTTATATTAATGACTGGTCTCGAGGGAAACAGTTAATTTTGTTTCCCGAGAATCCGCCTCGGGAAACATTGAGATTCGAGGGAAACAAAATTAACTGGTTTCCCGTGGGACCAGTCATTAAGTGATTTGTTATATAGCACAACGAAGAGATTAGAAGACGTAATGTGAAAACAATCAAAAATTCATTGATAAGTTACATGTAAGCGCATAAGAGTGGGGAATACTACAATGTTAAAAATGTACAAAAAGGTAAACTAAAGTGGAGTAAAATGTACAAACTTAACCCTATTCTGCCTGGGGGGGAGGGGGCACATTGTGCCCGCGCTGACTTTAACGAGTTATAACTTTTAAACGGCTTGACGAATAATCACCAAATCTTGTGACGTTTCCTGTGTCAATGACGTGTCTATGATGATTGACGTTTCCATAGCAATCGTCTACTCAGAAGTGTATTTTGACTATTTTCTGTCTTTTTTTGTCTGATTTTGATCGGGACCTCGAGTGTCGGTTGGTAATTTTGAATTCCCGTTTTCCTACCTTAAGCTCTCTTTAGTACGTGACATGCCGTCGCGTCGGCCGTTAAGCAGAAAATCGCCCAAAACGGCCTCCGGAAGCTCGGCAAAGCGATAAAAACACAGCAAACACACAACAGGTAAGGTATTTTAAACTTTATTTCGATTTTAATGTATTTTCGGCGGAAAACCGCCGATTATTTTCGATCGAATTTCAGCTCCATACAAACTCTCATATTACGCTTTGGTTAACTGTGGAATAAGGAACGTTAACTGGAAAAATAAAAATAAAAAAGTCTTATGGAAGTTTTCAGCCCACGACCCTTCAAATTCTGTTTTTATTCAAGCTGACGATGTTCGCAAATGTCCACTGGAAATGTCAAGTTTTTTTTTTTGAAAGAATAGCACATGTTAAAATTGTTTACTTAATAGACGCACTTAAATGATTTTTGACTCATTTTATTTATTTATTTATTTATTTATTTTTGTTTATTTCTGACAAGGGTGATTCTTTATCTGACAGTAGCAATAGAATGGAAAAACTTTGTGATGTAGAAGATTTTCGCGTGAATTGCCTTAAGGTTAAAAGAGTTTTAGCTTAAAGAAAACATACCTTAAGCAGTGGGCTTTCGAAATTAAACGCTAAAATGAAAAGAAAAGAAAAAGAAAACTATCTTGGCGGTTTTAGGATGCAGCATTAAAATCTTCTTAAGAAGACGATGAATTCGCAAATGAATATTCCAAGAATAAAAAAGGGATTCACGTCGTTGAACAATGAAACTCAGCAAAAATATAATGCATAAAAAAACTGACTTTAATCTTGGGTAATATCTTACCCCCTTGGGTGATATTTTTCCCCCTTTCAACAACCCGTTTCGGGTCTGAAAAACGGTAGCCAAAAATTTCTCTTTTGTTTTACAGTTCGATTGGTTGGTTGGGGCAATATGTCATCTCAAGGCCGAGACGAAGTTTTCTACAATGGAATCTGGGGAACAGTCTGCGGTGACTACTGGGATTTAAATGATGCCAAAGTAGTTTGCCGCCAGCTTGGATTTGAAGGAGCTCTAGTAGCTGTAGTATCTTCTGAGTTTTCGAGTAAAAAAGTATGGTTGTCTAACGTGCAATGTGGGAGAAATGAGTCGTCTTTAGCAGACTGTGCGCACAGCAGGTGGGGAAGAGTCCGCTGCCCTAGTCGTAAGGATGCTGGGGTAGTGTGCATTACAGGTAATTTCTCAAACTCATGGATAACTCATCAAGTTTAAACAACGACCGAAAAAAAAAAAGAAGAAAAATTGTAGGGGTGACAAATGTTTGGAAAGCTGGTCTTAATTAGCATAGACTGTTGGTAACTGAGCTTCCTCCTTTTCTAAATATTTACTTATCTGTTACGGAAGGCACACTAAACACCAGAGCGCGTGTTTCATTAGGATATCCAAAACTTTATATATTAATTTTGTCCAAAAAACTCCGCTACCGCATTTTTTCCAACTATCTTCTCGATGGAACATTCCCTATTGCGTTTGACTTATTACATGAACAGTCCAAAGCACTACCTTTCACTTTAGTAAACCAAAAATCGAATTTTGCGATGTACCATGAACGAATAAAGCATCCAAGTACAGCTGACAGTGTAAATAATTAACAGTTATATTAATGACTGGTCTCGAGGGAAACAGTTAATTTTGTTTCCCGAGAATCCGCCTCGGGAAACATTGAGATTCGAGGGAAACAAAATTAACTGGTTTCCCGTGGGACCAGTCATTAAGTGATTTGTTATATAGCACAACGAAGAGATTAGAAGACGTAATGTGAAAACAATCAAAAATTTATTGATAAGTTACATGTAAGCGCATAAGAGCGGGGAATACTACAATGTTAAAAATGTACAAAAAGGTAAACTAAAGTGGAGTAAAATGTACAAACTTAACCCTATTCTGCCTGGGGGGGAGGGGGCACATTGTGCCCGCGCTGACTTTAACGAGTTATAACTTTTAAACGGCTAGACGAATAATCACCAAATCTCGTGACGTTTCCTGTGTCAATGACGTGTCTATGATGATTGACGTTTCCATAGCAATCGTCTACTCAGAAGTGTATTTTGACTATTTTCTGTCTTTTTTTCAGTCTTTTTTCAGGTTTTCCCCCTTTGTTTGTAAGAAGAAGATAATTTTTAACTTAAGTGTGCTTGGTTGACTAAGAACGTTTCGTAGAACAAAATCATACATTTTTTGGTGATGTCATTGTCAGCTGTATGACTGCAGGTTTGGGATTCAAGATGGCGGCCTCAAATTCAAAATGGCAGGTTTGTGACTTTATTGTGACGTCACGACACGTCATAATTGACACGTCATAAGCCCAATCTGTTAAGCTAATGACGTGCTACAAACGTGCCAAGTTTCATCGCAAGAGCCTTAATACTTTTCGAGATCTATAGAGGGGCACTTTGTGCCCCCCCCCCCCCCCCCCATCAGGCTCAAAAACTCAATAAAAGCCCAGGCAGAATACGGTTAAGAAAAACACTGAATCACAGCGATGTTTAATGATAACGGAAATTCACTGTAACATTACAACCGGATGAAAAAGCTCCAGTACTGAAGTGAACTGTTTCTTGACTACTTCTGGTAGCAAAATTGTGTGTTAGCACAGGGGAATTTTTAAGTTTGGCACATTAAGCTTACTTTGCTCAACTTCAGTTCCCAAAGGAACAATTTCAGTGTTACCTTGGGAACAGGCAGAAGTTAAAGTTTGTGATATTTCTCTTGATTTAGACTCTGTTAGTTGTCGACTGTAAGACCTGATGCTACTCTCACTTTTGTGCCCGGACACACGCATAATATGCCTAGCTTCAACATTGTTGTTATCGAGAACGGATACTGCTTTAGATCTTATGCAATGGTTAGTATACTCTTGAGAGAGTTTACAATCAACAGAAATAGTTTTCATTAACGATCCTAGGGTATTCTTACCCAGAGGGGAATTGCAGTACCAAACACTGTCAGATTCATTGAAGCGTTCTAGAGCCTTGACCCTTTGCCACAGCAAGTTCAGCGACGGATGGAGTTTTGATAAATATAGTTCAAATGCCCTTACTGGGCATAATTTTGGATTATTCGCGTTTTCGTACATTCTTCCATCCCCTGAAGCATCAAAGGGATCATGGTTTCCTTGCGGTTTTTGTGGAGTTCATCCTGCTCCTGGTAGACATATTTTCGTCCGGTCGCGTCAACTCTGACTGCAAACGACTGTTTCGTGTGAAGGCGAAGGTTCTCTCTTCCTCTTCGAATAAGGTGATACATGATGTTAAACCAAACGAATTGCTGCAATGACTTAGGGCCTGGTGTTGACTGATCATATGACGAGTAGATTTTCGCCAAGTCCTCTTTCTTTGTTGGTTCATAGACCTTGGCAAACCCTTGTCGTTTGAGTTGAACAACTACTGCTTCAAAGACTTGGTTAGACTGTTCAAAAGCACGGTCGGTAATGATGTTAAATCCTCTTTTCCGGTGAAAGTATCGTTGCAGGCCAAAGCAAATGCTTGTTAGTGCTGTCTTCTTGTAGTTTCCTCCGGTGTTTTTCGTTGCATTGGGATAAAAGTCAACAAGGAGTTCGTTTAGTTCTTCTTTTGAAATTTCGTCAAAATTCTGGACTTTGTCAGGATATTTCTCTCCGCAGAAGGCTTTTAATGTAGACAAGGCAGTTTTTGTCGCTGACTGTGTGTTTTTGGAATCTTTCTCTTTCACAAGGCCAGCAATTTCTTGTCGCGACAAATCAGCAAAGCGTGAAGGAGTCGCCATTGCAATACAGAACTTTGAAAAACGCGCTAGTCAAACCCTATGATCACACCACCTTCAATCACGTTCTGTTCACGTGCAACGGCGGTCTTTGGTCAACATTCGCGGGTAGCATTGCATTGTTACCCTCTGACCTAATAGACTTTGCAATGTTGCCCGTTCAGAGACTTTTGGCGGGAAACAGTTTCATTGTTAGATGTCATGTGATCCCGAACTGACCAATGAGAGCGCGCGCTATTAGAGGAAAAATTCCACCTATATAACAAACTCCTTTAAACGACTGTTATATCGGGTAATAACGCAGAGGTTGAAAGAGTAAATGATGGTTTATTTAGACATGAAAGCTGATTGTGACCTTGGTAATACATGCGCATAGAAGTCAACATCCTTCGATATTCTGTCATAAATCGTTTAAACATATTGAATTTTTCCTCTTTTTCAACGAGATAAGTGTACAGAAATGTTTTGTTGTACATTAATGTCTGGCATGAAAACGTTTTAATTTCCGCCGTTTTTACGACAATATTCTGTCTACTTTCATTTTCAGAGAAGCACCTTAGTTTTGGGAATACTTTAGATTTCCATGCGATAATAAATTTAAAAAACGCTTTGTTTTTCAATAAGAATTAAAGCCACAGTGGCCCTTATTATCTGAACTGTTCCAAATCCTATCTCTTTTTCAGGTTCCAAGTGTGGCCTATATTCTGGTATGCCAACGACAAAAATAATGTCAATAGGACCGAAAGGTATTTTTGACCAAAAACGTTAATTAACTAACGATGTAACTAACTAATCATTAGTTGACAAAATCATTAGTTAAAACTGTCAGGAGTTGCGATTGCACAGAAAATTGCAGTTTCATCTCGTCTTCGGACATGCACAAAACAGATGAACTCTGTGGTCGAAGATGTCTATAAAACGAATCTGTGAAATAAACGTGGCCTCCCACGTACAGCTGCTTGTTCAAAATTCCGTCCACGAGCCGCAGACCAAATTACTGCTTAGCTTTCCGAACAAAATTCGTTTCCCTTCGCCTGCAGGAAGCCAGCGTTTGTTGAATGAATTTAAACATGGCGGAAGCCCTGTGGGGAGCCGCGGAACAGACCAAGGGAGTTAATACAACTTTATGGAAGCAGAAAAACTCACTGCCGTGCGAACGAGACAAGAACAAGGAACATAGAAGAATGTAGAAGAAGAGAAATTCAGACGGGTTATCATATATATATATTTAAAGTGCCACTGGGACCAGAATTTTGGTATTCCATATTTTTGCATTTTCGAAAATAGTCTGTGGTTGTTAGTCACCATGCCAAATTTCAACTCATTACGACGACTGGAAGTCGCTTTTTTCGGATGGTTTTTGTCGAGATTTTACGGCCGCCATTACTGGCCCTTGTTCCGGAAGCTGGCTTGCGAATTAGCGGAAGTGACGTTAGAGGCTCACCTCAGACCTAATACCTTCATACGTTTACTTGCCGCGAGAAATTGAACTGTCGTGGAGGGAAGATTTCCTGCCAACTGTTTGCTGTACGGCCTTGAAATTTTCGTTGCTGCAGCAGTTATAAAGGGTATTACTTGTGTTGTACAATGCTACAACAATAAATCCAACCAACCGAGCTGGTATTTCGCTTCATCAAAGCCTTGCGAGCGGACCCGGAATGGGAAAATGAATAATTTTTGTAATCACACACAGTGCAAATTTCATCCCGAGAGGTATTTTTGTCTGCTGTTCTGATCACTTCACGGATGAGTGTTTCCAGAGGGCTGTTCATGTCGAAGGATCCCAGAGGTCGATTATTCCATTGTCCATTTCAAGTATATGGAAAAAAAGATCCGGAAAAAACGAGACGAAAGGTACCTAATCTTAACGCAGTTGAAGTGATAGTTTGTTTCTTTTTCAACACATCCACCATTGAGCAAAACTTATTTTCTTTTAACGTATTTTAAAGTTTATTTTTCTGGTGGAAAACCCTTTCAGTTCTGCCGTCTGCTAGCGCGAAGATCTTATAGATAAAATGCATCCTGGGCGAATTCATGCAGGACCGCCACGATTAAGCCACTAGTTTGTATTGCTTTCCTTTTTTTTTTTAACTCCTTGTGTGTTAATTTCAAAGCAGTAATCGCTTAGAAGCATGGTCATTTATTTTATAGCGTACCATCCTTAATGTGGAGAAACTTTTCTCCTTATTCCCTGTCGGTGAAGAGTCGATTGACATTATTATTCGAAATATATACTTAAAGGCTTCAACAGCTCGGATCGTCTTGCGTGGAAATTTAAGCTTAAGCTTAAGCTGGTTGGGAAAAAAATATCACACGCCACTATTTGTCTAAGGGGTTTACAATGTTATTTCTTTTAACTGTCATATCAATTTTAGTAAATGAACTACCAAGAAAAATAATTAGATACCAAGCTATTATTTTTACGCAATGAATAAAGCAAGTGAAAACTTCGTTTCTTCAGCGGTCCGCATGTTGTTGTTGAGCAGCAGAAACTTTTCCTTGTGGCTTTGATTTGCACGACAAATATTTAGATTCCGGTCACACAAGGCCTCCAGTTCTTAAAAAAAAGGTCTTGGTTTATTTCACTTTTTTCGGCTCAAGTTAAGAATTCTACAAAAACTGTTCAAAATATTTAGAAACCCAAGCACTTGTGTTTCTATGCAAGCGACCACTGTACTATGATTGACACGATAGGCTTCCATCAACTGACTGCCAGATGACTACAGCATTACGGCTCTTCAAGAATTTTTCCCATACTATGCTAAGAATGGCCAATAATCTCAATGCTTCACAATATAAATATAAACAACGGCAGACAAAATATAGCTTCTTTTATTTCTCCAACGAAGCGAACAATAAAATCAATCCACGATGCTTGAGAATTCGCGGGCATCAAATTCTAGAGATTTTATAGGCGTTTTGTCTAAATTTCCAAAGCTTAAAACACCAGTTTTTCGAATAGCTGGACAGCGATTTATCCGTTGGATGAGAGTTATCCGCTCTTTGAGCAACTTGTGCCTGAACTGTAATCACTGTAAACATTATTTTGCGCATATTTTGAACTCCCGCCAGCATGGCGAGAAAAACAACTTTGAACAGTTTGTTTACAAGTTTGTTATAAGCTGAAATCTCCTGACATCAGTTCTTACATCGTACGGTAAGAAAAATTCTTCATTTGTCGAATGAAATGAATCCTCTGATGTTTCGGAAGCTAAAGACTGTTTCGAATCGTAGAAATACTCTTCGGAGGTCTCGCAGTCGACGGTAGGCATCTTGAGTCAAAACACAAGGAAACGCGACTGAGGTGAGCCTCTGACGTCACAAGCTATTAAATTGCACAATCACCCAGGAACACGTTTTCAGTAATGGCGGACACACTTTACGCAACTTTGGAGCTAAAAATATTAGGATGGACGGTTTCCTGTTCAATTTTCTGGGTAAATATAGACACAACGCGATATTCTGCGACAGAATTTGGCCGAAATAGAGCTATGAATTTTCGTCTCAGTGGCACTTTAAATTAATAGGAAGAGTGGCGTCCTGTTCGAGCGAATAGAATTCCGCTGGACCCTAGCCATGGAAAGCTTTCAAGTTTTAAACGTGGCGCTACGAGCATGTTGGTATCTGCAGCCCATATTTTCAGAAATGTGTTAGCATTGTTGCTGTTGGAAATTCCGAATTTATTGTTTACTGTTAATGGTTAAAGATATTATGTAAAGCTTTATTGGCTACCGTTTGTCGGCGGCTAACGCATACAACGTTGAGCAGACAGATTTCTATAACCTTAATTTAATTTCCCATCCAGTTCGCTAATTCTCTTAGCTAGTCTCATTTCTGATGACACCTTTTTCAAGACCAGCTAAGAAGAAAAAGTAAGGAATCGATTCAGGAATTCGGTTGCGGTTGCATAAGTCTTTGTCTCTTTGCCTATTTATGGCACTGTAGTCTGGCAATTTCTCCATACCAATAAACAAAACAAATTACGGAGTAAGGTTTCATGGTATTATTGTGCTCTGTAAATATAAAATCTTCCTAATACCACAGCCGGTGCGGTCCGAAACTAGTTAAAAAAATCTTTGTTAAACTTTTTTTTGCCAGGGTTGCTTATTTAGTTCCATATCAGAATCATCCTCAGGTAAAGCACTTTAAGTAATATAGATGCCGGACCTCTTAGTTTATCCCAATAGTATTTTTTGAAACTGTTCTTCTGGCTTCGAACCGTTAGAGAATCAGATTAACCCAAGGTTAGTGTTGGCGGCTTTTCGAGACAACAGAATAAACGTACTGGCCCTTACGTCATTAAATAGAGTTCGGCACTTTACCTTAGGTGATTGAGGCGATCAAGGCCCTAATTTCTGAGCATCCCACTTGTATTTTCCCACTCAGTGTTTTCTTGGAGAAAATATGCTGTGATCAAATGATACCTGTTCTCCTAACTGGGTCAATTCTCCGGCTTCCTCGTTGTGTAAAAAAAGGATTTATGGAGCGCAATACAAAGCTAGATTCGATTTTGAGACGACAAATAAGATTTATAATGACAGCAAGTTGGGTTCGACGAAACAAGATAGGATTTAATAAAAATAATTACACATCTTACTGTTTAGCCTGTTAAATTTGTCACGAAATACTTACTGATTTTTAGGACAAGATGGGTAGATTTTTTGCACTAATGGTGCAGTGGTTTTCTCAAATACCGCAGCCGAGAGAGCCAAATTGCAAAGTAATGAAATCTGTAAAACTGTAAAATAATGCAATCTATAAATAAGAAGACGAGAATTGCTTCGAGTTAAAATGATATCTTTTGATGCTGTGATGTTTGTTTGCCTGTGTTTCCTTTTTCTCGGGGTGATTCTTTATGCGAATGTACAAGTGACGTGAGTCTCCATGTTCGTTGTTTTCGTTTCCTGGAGTAACGAAGTTAGGCTACCCTAGCTATAATTATATTACACAAAGCAGCTTCCTGTTTCAATAAATCAAATGACCTTATTGTAGTTTTGGCTTTGCATTCTTTTCCAAGCTATGTACCAACGATGGGTAATCGCTCTCTTTGTTTTAGGGGATGGCGACACAATCTCTCAGCCTCTTCTTCCCGCAGTGATTGCTTTAAGTGTTCTTCTCTCTTTCGCAATCGCCGGTATAGGCTTCCTGGTTTGGAGGCAGTGGGTATATTTGCTTACCAGAAAGGCTGTCACAAGAAAAAAACAACAGCAAGACAATTTATTGCTTAAAGGCAACAAGGCTTCAAGCAGATCAAGACAAACCGAAGAAACTTCGCATTTCCAACTTCGTTCAGTGAGAGCTGCACAAGGACCACGTGCCGCAGAACATCACTACCAAGAATTGCTGCGTTTCAACAACTCTCCAGTGTATGAAAATGTAATTGGGTAAAAACTATAGAGTTTTGTGAGGAGGGGAGGTAGAATAGGAAGAGAAGCTAAATGCGCGTTTCTCTTACTCTAGCTCTACTGTAAAACTTCAAGAATTCTCTGTAATTGAAGAGTGAGGTCAATGAAACACAACTTAGCTTAACAACTGGATGAGCTTTATTTTATAGACAACAGTATTTTAGTGGAAAAAAAATTCGTATGCCGACCATTTCTAAGGGAAACAAGCAAACTATTTAGATGTAGATTTCGGGAAAAAAAATGCGAATTGCCGGTTTTTCAATTCCGCAAAAGCAAATCACAAGCAACCGCGAAAATGACCATGTTTCATTCAATGTAATTAATAGGGTATCAAATCCAAGCGCTTTGGCAAAAATAACTGCACAGTATTAATCACAAAGGATCAATCATCAAAAGAGTATCAGCATTTTTCAATATTCTGACTGGTTATTTTTTACTTAATCTGTCAAGTTTGAGCAGCAAATTAAGAATACGTGATGCGCATTGCGTCAAAGATTGCCATGGGCGAAATATTGTAAATTTCAGAGATCCCCGACACAGTTTGCTTTCACAACATCCAAGGAATGTTCAGTCCAAATTTCACAGAAATCTGCCGAATTTTGATACCCTATCAATTCATTTATTCGATTGAATGACGCATGATCATTTTCGCGCGGCTGTTTGCGATTTTCTTTTGTGGAATTAAAAAAAAAAAACGGCAATTCATAATTTTTCCCGAAATCTACCATTATTAACCTTTCCAACGATATATAGTTTACCGTCTTTTCCTTTAAAATGGGGTGCATACAACTTTTTTTCCCGGAGGACGCCCTTGACACCCGCGAAGGTCCGGAGTAACCCGGGACTCGAGTGGCCTATTTTTCATATATCGTCCCTAGTGGGGATATCGATGACGTCATTTGCTGCTTTCACACTGTTGTTTGTGCAAAGTTTGCCAAACGCCAGCAGAAAAACGGCGAGCGATAGATGAGTGAACTTCACTGAAGCTGACATAGAATCCTTTACTCAGGAGAAGGAAATGCCTCATCCACTGATGCATTAACAGTCTTGAGATGGCTGGATCTCGAAGAACGTAGGAAATGTCATCGATGTATATATGCATACAAGTGTATTAATGGCCAACTTAATCATTCTTTGGACATTGTAAGAAAGAGTGATATGCACTCCTACAATACTCGCAATAAAGATACTATAAAGCTCCCCAAAATCAAATACAATTAGGGAAAACATCGTTCGCGGTACCACTGTTTCATAGACTTTAATGAGCTAGAGAGAACTGTAAGAAACTCAGCAAGTTTGCCAATTTTTAAGAAGTATCTTTTTTCTGCTTTTTATAATTAAGATTTTTTTTTAATCCTTGTAGTGTATATGTTGTAATTATTTATATATTTCAGTTTTAGCTCTAATTTATAGATTTTAATTGTATCATTATATAATATATATCTAGTGTTAGGACCTTTTAGTGATGGAGCTTCCTAATAAAAGATTGTTATTATTATTATTATTATTATTATTATTATTATTATTATTATTATTATTATAAAAAGTTAACACATAAAAGAAACCTTCAAATGACTTAAAATTATTCAAGGAGTTCCTTGCAAGTAAAGACGAAGAAGAGAAGGTCAAGAAGTTCCTGTCGCCGAACTGCAACAGTTTGCAATTAAGTTTGAGCTTACATTCTTGTATGTAAAATAAAAAGAAAATAACACGGCGGCCGACTTGAAGATAGGAATTTTACTCACTGCCGGCGCTCTTTGGTAAAATATTATTTTTACCACTCGAAAATAAAATTCATATCTTCGCTCCAACGTGTAAAATGTAAGGACGAAAAGCTGAAAGTAACTTCCTTTTTTTACCCCGCGTCAGTTTTTTTTTTTGCATTTTTTTAATTCTTTGTATTCTTTTTTAACTTTATTGTATGGCAGAGGTGCGAAGGGGGCGGGGGGTGGGGTGATTTGAGTCTTGCTCGCTGTGTATTGTTTCGCGTATTTCCCTTAGAAAACTAACTTTTCTTAACATTGCATGTGTAAAGGTGAGTACTAGAAATCCGCTAGAACTTACAGAAAACATGGGGAGTAACCCGGCAGTAGACCAGCATCCCATTCATGGGGCAGTTGTGATGCTCCTTGACATCCTTGACATCGTTCAATCTGTTGGACTGGGCGCAAACTATAGAATGGTAAGAAACAAGTTAAAGAAATAAATATTAATTAAAATAAAATAAAGTAAAAAAATGACCTATTCGTGTCTTAAACTTGTCACTTAATATGTTTTCTCTCTAAACATTACATATTTTCAGGCATGAGGCATTAAATGTACACTGCAGTTTCACAGATTCTCACATTTTTAGCGTATTTTATACATTATTTTTCTACATTAGTAGGGGTGATAACGAATCGTCTGTGATGTGTCCTTGTAATTTTTTTAAGAATCCAGAAAAAAACTTTATTCATTTATATGTATAGAGTTTCATAAGGATTAAAGATTAAACTTTTATTGAAGTTATGAATATATGAAAGTATATTAGCAGTTTCATTTTCCTGTCTTAGTCGCGACCAGAAACCAAATAAAGCCGGGATATGGCGATGATGATGATGATCAACGGCCTCTCACTCATTCCCTCTGTCACTCGTTAGTTTAATCAATTGTTTCTAATTCACCCCTAAACACACAAAAATAATTTTCCAAAATGAATGACACGTCGCTGAATTGTTTATAAAACGATTCATAAGAAAGCGCATATACATGGAAATACGGTTGAAGCCCAAGGATCACACAAGTGCAAAATGTATTCCTCCAGAACAAAGTTATTAAAGAGTTCAAATTGTGGGCAGTTATTGGCTTCTACGTTTTCGAATAAGATCGTGATGCCCCTTGCTATTCAGTATTGTGGTTTGGAGCGTTCCCAGGAAAACAAGGAAACCAAGCTAATTCAAGTTTGAAACAAATGAAACGAGTTGAGGCTTCCTTTGAAATAATATTTTCTTAAGAAAAAATTGCACGGAACAATTGTAGTTGTGTCTTCGAATTAATAAATTCAGGGAGGCTTTCCAATTATTTTCTTGCCAATACACTTTCACCAGTAGTTGGAATCTATGTGCCTCAGTTGCAGAAGAATAAAGATTTCATCGTTTAGTACTAGTATTGCTTCCAAAGTAGGAGGGTTTTTAGCACAATGCTAATATTTTGGGTTTTTTTTTCATTTTCTTTATCTGCAAAAAAACAACCAACAAACAAAAAACAAAACAAAAACAAAAGTTGCAAAACAGAACGCTTATATGTCAAAAATGAATTTGGAATACACCAACACTACCTGAAGTCGGATTATATTGTTTGGCAATCTAGAACTAATTTTATTTGAATAAGATTAAACCCGGCATATCTACGTTATATTCAGTCCCCTCATGGAAAAGCTTGTATGTGTGGTTTGGAACTTACCGAGGAAATGATGAAACTGAGATGATGAAACTGCAAATAAACAAATTTCATTTTCTTGGGCAGGTCTACAGTACATTATTTATGTACCAAATTAGAGGAAACAAACTGAAACGATACTTGAATTTGACTAAAGTCATGATGCCTAAAAAACTGTAAAACCTGCAGCTATACTCTCTGTCAAAGATAAATTTCTTTGGCTCGAGGCCTGCGAACAAAATTAAAGACGAAATTAAAGGTGACAGCCTCATCACTCTGATAGTTGGTTATGTCAGTCCAGGGTGGGGCTTGAGCGTCAATCTGATATTTCCTTTGTCCTCTGATACGAAGCTATTACCGCTGATCACACACCCACAAAACGCTTAACGATGCAGAAAAATTACGGTGCGCCCTTCCTTTAAAACACTTCGGCACAATTAGGTCAGGTGGAAACTACACTAACGCTCCTTACCATGTTCGTGGACATTTTACTCCTGATGGCAGGTAGGTGAAGTGAATTCTTAATAATAATTTATGAAAGAAAATTTGCTCCCTTTTCCATTTTGGGGAGAAATGAAAAAGTTTTAACAATGTAGTGGCTTCTAGTACGGGTCTATAAAGTGTCAGTATTACGGCGCGCCGATGAGCTGCTATTTTAGAGGGAGTATTTTCTGTCCTATAAATTTCGAATTTCGTTCTCATAACTTTAATATTCTCGGAGTAAAGGAGGAGAACTAAATCTGCCCCCCCCCCCCCCCAACCCAGAAGGTCCATAAAAGTCCAGTCTCAATAGGATTAATGTACACTATCTTTTAGGGGATCGCCTATTAGTCTAACCTATCTTTGAAGACTTTCACGACTTAAAGACAGTGACGTAACAGAATCGGGAATTCCAGCTTCTGTGTCAGCTTTATCAGCAAAGACAAAAACTTTTTCACTATCTCTCACTAAGGACGACATCAATGAGATGGCAAGTCCACCTGACAAAAAAAGTCACTAGTAAAACATTGCGGAATAGGACTTCTGCTTTACTTTGGCGTAAAGCAACTTTCGTTAGTAGGTAGACATGCCCAGAAACGAAGAAAGTTACGGTACGGTGGCTCATTTAAACAGCTCACTTGTCGCTTATGTTCTGAGGCTTATCCAGGATGGGAAAGAGGTGGAGTTAGGATGGGCAGTGCTGAACATAAACATATATATATTTATTAAAAACTGCACTAGGTATATTGGATTTCTAGCATTTTGATTGGCTGAACGGAGCTAGGCTATCAGCTCAAATACCTGCTGCGACCAAATATGGTCAATGAACACTCAGCAACAAAGTGAACAAAGTGAGCTGAAGGTTTTTTTCCTCGCGAGCAACCCGGCGAGAGAAATGGACGAGAAATGTCACTTGCCAGATTATTTAAATTAGCAGAAATTCCAACAGCGTCACCAGCAAGCATCCCCAACAACATCGTCTAACACAAGTCAAAATTGTTTGAAGAAACTGTGCAGAAATAGAAATTTACGCATTAAGCGTTGTGTTTGCAATTAAGCCTAATTTGTTTCATTGATCGTCACATCGGTCATTGAAATTGAACAAACAGTAGGTTTTATCAGGAAGGCTTTCCACTTCAAAATATCAAGACAAGACATAAAATAAAACACAGTGAAATGGGGCAGGAGCATTTATTAAAAACTATCACTGATTCATGGCGAGTCGGTGCGAAAATCATGAAGCAGTCTAAACAAGTACTAAATTAAACAAACTACAGCTGCAAACTACTAGGAAGGAAGGAAGGGCGAGATTTTTTTTTTCGGTTTTGACACGCAAAATTCACACTGGTTTACCTGCACTCGTTGTAGCTCTGTGTTCCAACAGGTCCAAATGGTCACATAGAAATCGGATACCATGTAAGCTTAAACGGAGTTCAATCGCTTTTCCAGTTGTTTGAACAAGACATAAAATAAATAATGTGTTTGACAAGACATAAAATAAAACACAGTGAAATGGGGCAGGAGCATTTATTAAAAACTATCACTGATTCATGGCGAGTCGGTGCGAAAACCATGAAGCAGTCTAAACAAGTACTAAATTAAACAAACTACAGCTGCAAACTACTAAGAAGGAAGGAAGGGCGAGATTTTTTTTTCGGCTTTGACACGCAAAATTCACACTGGTTTACCTGCACTCGTTGTAGCTCTGTGTTCCAACAGGTCCAAATGGTCACATAGAAATCGGATACCATGTAAGCTTAAACGGAGTTCAATCGCTTTTCCAGTTGTTTGAATGTTGTTTTTACCATTTTGTCCGAACCCTCTAAACCACGAACAACTGCATTTTGTGCTTTGCGTTTAACAAACTATGATGGGGAATTCCAATGTTCCTCGCTACAGTAATCTTGCTTCTGAGCTGCATAGAAAGTACCTCTTCAAGTTCAAATTAGTTCTGTCTTCAGTTCGATCAAACACGCACATGATGGCTCCGTTGTGCGAACAGATTACAAACTTGTTCCGTTTCAACTCCAGCAGCTAACATGGTGAAATTGTACAGCTTCAAACCGCTTTGAACGATGATTACAACAGTGTTTCAGGAAAAATCAAACATGTACCATATTTCAGAGCCAATAATTTGAAGATTTTTTAATCCAAAACTTTTGCCACTTTGTTCACTTTCGTGCAGTTTTCATTGATTCATTCAGCTTTGTAATGACACGCTTCGCAAGGTTTTTGCGCCTTGTTCGTTCAGTCATGTGATCGATTCTTGTTCCCTTTTTATCTCTTTTCTAATTTTTCCTGTCCTTTCTTGATTTCTTTTTTTTTTTTTTAAATAGTGGTTAAATTTTTAATAAAACATTTATTCTATTCGGGCTTGCTGGATATCAAATTATTATAACCAACTCGGCGCTACGCGCCTCGTTGGTTATCTATCACTTGATATCCAGCGCGCCCTCGTAGAATAATTGTTAAATAGAGAGAGAGAGAGAGAGAGAGAGAGAGAGAGAGAGAGAGAGAGAGAGAGAGAGAGATACAGACAGATAGATAGACAGACAGACAGATAGATAGATAGATAGATAGATAGACAGACAGACAGACAGACAGACAGATAGATAGATAGATAGATAGATAGATAGATAGATAGATAGATAGATAGATAGATAGATAGATTGATAGATAGATAGATAGATAGATAGATAGATAGATAGATAGATAGATAGATAGATAGATAGATTGATAGATAGATAGATAGATAGATAGATAGATAGATAGATAGATAGATAGATAGATAGATAGATAGATAGATAGATAGATAGATAGATAGATAGATAGATAGATAGATAGATAGATAGATAGATAGATAGATAGATAACAACATTTTAATCATACCGTTAAAGGCTGTTATGCATTACCTTTTTAGGTTTAATGCTACAGGGTGCAATGGCAATCAGCGGTGGTAAGTTAATCCGTTCCAGCACAAATTATGGTCGTGTTTCAGTTTCCAAGAGCATTTCCAAGAGCATGTCAAGTTCTCAATACCAATAATGATGAAATAATACGAAAGCCTTAGGCTTTTCAAAAGGCAACGTAATCTAGAAGTGTATTTACATTAATTATGTTCATAAACGTTAATTATGCTAGATATTTCCGTTGACAGAAACATTAGCAATAGTATGGTAAGGGGAGGGGCAGGAAACCCATTACAGTTTGGAGAATTCTTTAACTTTAATAACGTCATAGGCTATTGTCTTTATCCCATGAATGAATCTTATTAGCAGCGTATAACCGATTTGTTAGGATTGTTAACCGGTTTAACGCATTGTCGATGATGTCACATTGCTATAATAACAATGTAGGGGTCATGGCTGGTATACCTGCCATGAAGAAGAATAAAAGTACCTTGTTTCACAGGTTCCTCAACCAGGTTGACAGGTCTCATCACTTTTGGGCAAACGATACCGTGTTTTTTTCTCTTGCCCTTAATTGATTGCCTGGAATTAGGAAGGCATCATTGCTTTTTTGTTTGGGCGAAGCACTCTGATTAGTATCGTGGGTAATTTAAGTTCTAGTGCTGACGTGGAAATCTTTGAAAAGTCCAAGGAAAAATAAAAATGGACGACATTTTTGCTACATTTCAAGACGACGATGAATTTCATGGGCTTCTTAACTTTGATTTAGAGTTGTTTGCCAGTAATAGGAGTGCTGTAAACACTCAAGAAAGTGAGAAGCATATTCCTACTTTAGATCGCCTAAACGATGCTCGGATTGGGGATTTTATCTAGCAAAACAAAATATAAACACGACAAGAAAAACCACAACTGACCTGAACGTATAGAAAACATGGTGCTTCTCTATTGGCGAGGAAAGAAATTTCGATGATGCACCACCAATGCAGCTAGGCAGGCTTCTCTACCACTTTTTCATAAATGTAAGAAAGCAAGACGGCACCGAGTTCGAGCCAAGTACGCTCACGTTCCTCCAACAAAGTTTTGGCCGCCATTTGCGTGATCTTGGAGAGCCGTAGTCTGTTCAACGACAAAGAATTTGCAAAGTCCAGAGCTAGTCTTGAATCCAAACGTAAACAGCTTCGCCAACAAGGAAAAGGACGCCGTCCGAACAAAACGCTTGGGTTAAACGAAGATGACATGGAAAAGCTTTGGTCAACAAAACAACTTGGCAACCACTGTCCAGAAGCCCTTATCCGTACAGTGAGGCTCAACAACACAATGCACTTTGGTTGTAGGGCAAGGGACGAACGCCGGAGAGTCCTGTTGGGAGACCTTGAGGTTAGAAAGAAAGAAGGAGGCGGAAAAAGGCAGTACATCATTTGGCATACTGAGAGAGGCTCCAAAACACGTATTTATACCACCGGCACAGACAGATGTCCTGTGAAGTTCTTCAAGAGCTACCTTGCCAGGCAGCCAACTGACATGGGAAAGCCAGAGAATCCTTTATACCTGACAGTGATAAAAAACCCCAAACTGAAGTTTGGTTCAAGAAACAGCCTCTTGGAAAACATTCACTGGGTAAAACGATGGCTGCAGCGGCAAAACTGGAAGGAAAGTGCACTAACCACTGTCCATCGACGGCTACGAGGAACAACAAAAGAAGATGTGCTTTTTTGATCAGCCAGCGCTCAGGTGCCAGAGAAGCAATAAAAAATGGTAAACAGTGGGAATCAGCGCAGCTCTACAACAGCTACCAGTCAACTTGCTTCCATGTCGTTCTTGGGTGCAGTCTTTAGTAGCTGCACCACTGTTGGGGGCCAGAAATCTCCAGTTCCTGCACCGAAGCGCTGTCGACATGTGTTGAGTCAGATGATGGGAATCAGACATGTAAAGTGGTCACGTTGAATGGAGCGTTTGCAAACAATTTTGTCGTGTTTAGATTTAACACAGATTCAAACGGTTAATGAAACTTTCTTCATAAAAAGACGCTTGTTTGGAAATTCCTGTAATGGTTTTACTGAAGAAACTATCACTTTTGTACTTGCAGCACTGTAAAATGTGTAGAATTTTGAGAACCACGTTCGAAAATAAAATCATTTGCAAACTGGTTTGACAAGTTGACGGTACCATAGCCAATCACAGTCTTACCCTGCGCGTGTCACGCACAAATCTGTCACAAGTTATCTTTTTGCAGTTTTCTTACTGAAAATTTAGCCCGTGAAAGTTGGATAATAATTAACTTATTGGATGTTTCGGCGAGTACTATCGCTGAGCATTTTTACTTGTTGTTTGTAGTTTGACTCGCCCTGCAGGCTCGTCAGCGATTCTACACACCAAACAATTTAGTAAGATATATTTAATCAATGCACTGAGAACTGCAAAATAAACTATATATAGTTTAGTGGTATACCCAATACACACAAGGATCAACCGTTTTTGAACGTTTAAATCTTTATAGTTTAAACCCATTAATCTCAAAGCCATAAGGTCTGCCGTTATGATTATACGATTAGTGAAATAGACTTGTTAATAGTTTTAGAATGGTATATCGTACATGGACATTGAGTTTGTAGTTCCAGATATGGAAAAAATGCCCTTTGTCTTAGGCCAGGTTCAGACGCCGTACCTCTCATGTGCCGTACCAAATGATACGGTAATGGTTCAACAGTAGTATGGCGTCTGAATCAATTTGGTACGGCAAAAAATGAATTAGGTACGGCAAACTCCCATGGTACGGCATCTAGCTTACCGTATAATACGACACAGGCACGACTTGGATTCATATGCCGTACCTCTCATGTGCCGAATCTAATGCATAAATTATTGAAATGTATTTTAACACATCACCTTTCCCATAATTCTGAACGGTATTCTATTGTGCATGTGCAATGCGATGACCGGAAGCCACGGGAACTTCCCGGGGAAGAAGCGGGAAATTAAAAAAAAATGGAGATGTGTATGTCCTGTTTCAAGGAGACGAAATACTTGTATATAAAGTGCCTCCTCCCAATATGTAATCTTTGTTCGGTGCCAGAACTTGTTGAAGCTACCCCAGGATGGGTTGCCGGAAAAAAAGTGGGTTACTGTCACCCGTGTAAAAGGGAATTTCATGGTGAATCTACAAAGCAAATGTCCTGTACCCAGAAAAGGTAAGGTCCGTTTTTTACGCATTTAGTGCCTACTTCAGGAAAAAATGTTCTACTTTTTCTCAGCCAAGCAACCAGGCAGACAAAACCAGACCATAATTTTACCCCGTTTGTTCGTTTCGCAGCCGGTTTTTCGCCTTCAAAATTTTAAATACTCATTACAAGTCTTGGTTTGCGAGAAATGCAAGAATCATAAAAGAGATTAAATAGTTTCCTTTATAAATCTCATATCGAGAAGCGCGTACTGCAATGCAAGGTATGCTGTCAACTTTGGAAGTTTGGATGTGCTGCTGGTTTTAGGTATTTGTCCTCAGGTTAGCTGTACATGTAGAAATGTTTTTTTGCTTGTAATCATGGCTGAACAAGTGAAATTGATAGTAAACTTGAGAACGGTATATAGGCCTTCCGTACAAATTCTCTGACCTATAGGCTGAAGCCTGGGCCAAACGATTAACCATTTTCTTCTTTCTGTGATTATTACCCCTGCAGTGGTGCCCTAGACAAGTTCTCTGACACTGAAGATGATGATGAAGTCCGGAATGATTGTGATCCTGGTCCAAACTCGGAGAATGTTGACGCAAATGAAGCTTCAAGTAACGGTGCAATACCGGTACGAAGGCACCGAAGCCGGGAAGAAGGGCAAAATGGAATGACGAGTTACTCTGTGATTTAGTTGACATTGTTGTAAACAATGATTATTACAGGTCAAAGCTGTTTTTTACTGACACAAAAAACCAAACAACAGGACAAATTTATCGTAAAATATTAAGTGAATTGAAGAAAAGGGCAGCCAACAGAAATAAATCTGTAACATTTACACCTAACCAAGTTCGTACAAAGTTTAAGAAGGCAATACAATTATGTAAAAAAGCAGCCTTAACCATCAAAACTGCTTCTGGGATTAAGCGGTTTCAGGATGACAAGAATTATGGATAGTGGTTTGAAGTCCTCTATTCAGTTGTGAAATCTCGTGAATCATGTCAACCTGAACTTGCAGTTGAGCCATCAGCATCCACTTCGTGTGTTAGCGAATCAGCAGTTGATGGTGATGAGTCCTCAGGCACACCACAACCAAAATTGTTCGTCCCAGTAAAAACGTCGAAAAGAAAGGGAAAGAAAAAAGACAGTGAACTGTCAAATGTTCTTGCGTGTGTAAAAAATGCATTAGAAAATGATCCAATGAAAGATTTTGTCGCCCACCGAAAGGAAGAGGCAGAGAAGTCTCGCCAAAATGAACTCAGACTTTTTGAGCTGATACAACGGCCATGCTCTCAACCAGTCTTCATGCTAGAAACAAGCGAGAATCCACAACAGCTCACAGCCATCCTACCTGGGACCAACCTTTCAAAGAACACAATCTCAGTCCCCCTTTTGCAATGGCTACCCGTTAGACCCAAGTTCTTCAGGCTGGCTAAATTTGCCTTCAACCCCTGAGAGGGGAAATGTTTACCAAAGTGTTTAAGGTGGCCGAACACAGTTTTCTTGTACTCTGCGTTAGCCATCGTTATTTTAAAACCACTGGCAGTTGGGCGGCCAAAATTGGCAAGCTACAAGTTCAACTAAAAAAGATTAGATTTTGATATGTTTTATTGGACTTAGTACTGTTGCCATGGCAACAGAGCTGGAACTAAACCATCTTTAAATAATGGGTTTGATTTATTTTCAGAAAATCCAGTCGTTAGTTTTTCGCCATTTTTTGTCTATAGAAAACTCAGAAAAAATAGTGGCCTTTTGACAATGGTCTCGTGAAGTTTTGACAGAGAGATCTGTAATTTTGTGTTTTGCATTCTAACGTTTTCTGAACATGTTCTCTGTCAGATTCCAACTTTTGTCTGTAGGCGAGTTACGCGTGTTCTGAACTAGTTTTCTACCAAATTTCATGAAATTCTAACGAGCGATTCCGTAGAAATCAGTACATTTTCACCAAACCATGCAGTCACAATTTTTCGGTTAACTGTGCATGCGTTACATTTGACAGGGTTCTCGATCTTTCTCAATCCATGAAAACAATTCCTGAAAGGCAAGGTATTTTCCAATATTATTACCTTTAATACACTGAAAAACAAACATTTTTCACTCACAACAAACTGTTTGATTGTTAAGAAGGAAAAAACAATTGCACAATCTTCACTGAACAAAATAAAATGATCGATGTACAGGCGCCATGTTTGTTTTATTAAAGCTTTGTGCGCGCGCTAATTCACGTCAGCAGTACAAATCGCGGAGCGCGCGCAAACTGTGTTCAGACACCTTAATTAACCCTTTAAGAACGGTGGCCCTTATTGCTAGCGCGCACATTTTCTGCGCATCGCGCGTTCATCCCGCGCGATCGCGCGATTCCTGTATGTGCAGTGGTGCGAAAAATTTTAGGTGTCAGTGAGTTGTTGTTTTTGTATTTCGCTTCCGTTGTGGGAGTGTTGACCTGCAAATGGGGAACGTGAAACCAAAACGAAATGGTAGATTTGTGAAAAAATCCGGGCCGTCGAAGCGCAAGCGCTTGCACGACGAAAAACAAACATCGACACTGGCTCCCGACAACAAGTGAAATAAGGAAAGTAGCGCGGGAGGGACGAAGTTGACTTGTCGAGAGGGTCGACGAATTGTAGAACTCGGCGTGTTCGCTGAACAGATTTGTTTTTCAGAGGATATCTGGAAAGCGACCATCTGAAAAGACCACGTGAACGTCAACCTTTCGGTTAAATTCTCAAGCACTTCGCTTCAACTTCCACGGTATTGCAAATTACGTATTTGATAGTGGATTTAAAATTATAAGAATTGTTTAATTGAGGGAATTCCTACGTTGAAAACAATATTCTAAAGTGAATGATCGAATACAGAATTGTTTTGGAGTAATTTTTTTAACCTTTGGAACAAAATAATACAGCAACTGATTGTGAGTTAAAACTCTTTGCCGAATATTAAATACTTCGCAGGCGAAAAACTTGTGCCATTTTTCCCCCATAATTTATATGCGCTTGGAAGCTTCCGAAAACCTTTTTTGGGTAATTTTTGCCAGTAAACTGACAGATGACGAAGCAATACTATTTATTTTAGCAAAGTTGTTTGATAGTCGACAGAACTAAACAGCCAGCGAGATACATGCGATTCAGTAAGAAATTCGTTTTTACATCTACAAGTCTGTCAAGTCGCTACCGGCAGCAAGTTAAAATGGCATTATTAGAGCAACTGTAGTTTCACGAGTACTCTCCTTGAACTTAATTAGCTTTCCAAAGAATGCTGCAAGAAGAATTACCGGTGAAAGTTGTGCTGAAGTCTTCTTTTTGAAGAAAAATAGGTCAAATTCACTGTTTCCTCAGCGGTCCGCTTTCTGTTTATGCCTTTATGTTTTCCCATTGTTTTTCATCTTTTGGCGAATAACGAGTCAATAACTGCACAACTGAAATGTACTGTATTTTAGGGGCCAATAAGTTAAGAAGAATCTTTATAATCCATAAATGCACTCCAATTTATGAGTGTTTAGCGTGATCAGGACAAAAACGCAGAACAATTCAGAAGTAGAAAAGTACGAAGTTTTATGATGGTACGACCTTCCCTCCTTCTTTTGGAAGGCTTTTTAAAATAGTGTTTTAAAATGAAAGTCGCAAAAAGACACTGTATAGAGGACAAAGTTGAAGTAAACTACTTGTTAAAACTGTCTCACCTAACGCGAAAACCGACAGATTCAGACACTTACGAGCAGTATTGCATTATGATCTTTTGCAGTGAAATAAAGTAATCACTCCTTTTTTAAGGTACATGTCATTTCCACGTGTGGCATTTCCTTTTAGAGGGAAAGGAAACGTATCTAAGGCTTACACTCTGATGAAAAATCTTTCCATTTGTAATTTGTTCTTAAGAGGCTAGAAAGAGTCAAAAGAGTAAACAAATTGTGAAGGAACTTCTTGAAAGAAAAACAAAAACAGCACCTAACTGACCGGCCTGGCCGATAGTCTATGAAATATTCAAAGAAAACCTACCTCCTCTCGGTCTGGAAAAATGTCCGTAGCTGTTATAAACTGCAGCAACCGATGGAATAAAAACTGGGTTGACCTGCTGAAGTAGACGATCGAGTAGCCGATTTTGATAATTCCACTGAGCGAATTTGCCGAATGAGAAAGAACAAATCGAAAACTTGACGAGAAATTTCAGCTTTCGATTTTAAGTCAGTTCGCTTCAGAGCTTCTGATCCCAATGTAGTGGCATTTCGTGTTATTTGTCAATCTCCGAACACGATGAAAACCCAAACAATAAGCAGTTTAGTTTAGTTTAGGGTGAGTTGTATTCAGCTTGCTGTAGATAATCGACGTTTCCAGTTCATTCAAGCGAACAGCCAATAAGTCTAAGATGATTTGACAAGCCTTGACAGTTAAATGACAGGATATTGAAACACTGTAAAAATCAAGAAACACGACGCAAGAAGAAGAAAATATTTTGTGCGGGCAGTTTGAAGCTCGATAAAAATAATAATAGCAGTAGTGTGACTTTCGAGTTCGGATTATTGTGGGGCAATTCGCGGGAAAAACTTGCCAGAATTTGCAGCGCTGTACAAACATTTTTTAAAGAACACCGCGCCCGAAAATAGCCCCGCAAAAGTTTTGGGCCCGAAGAGTTTTTGAGGTTTTGAAAAACGAGCACCAGCTTATTCATGGGAGCTCCGCTGTTAGGCTAGCCTATTTATAAGACTTATATTACAGGCTTGGTCTGATCCCAATGACAATTTGTAGTAGAACTTCCAAGCACGTACACAACAATCAAGATTCTCGGCTGCACAACATTCATTGAACAACGAAATCACCTAACAGCACTCCCGTTATAGTATGTTCTTTGATAAGGTAATTGCAAAATCCCTATACAAAATCAATCGACGTACGTTTTACGAGGATTTTTGCTTTGCTGCCGTTCTTTCACCACGCGTCTTCTCCCCCAGTTTTGATTCCCAGCATGCATCACTTCGATTTACAGTTTGCTCCCCACCGGGGAGGAGAGCGTCAAGAAAATCGTCACCGATGGAAAACATGTCGTGCGTGAGTTAGGAAAAAGTGAAGTTAGCTTTTAAAAATGCACGGTTACCCCTAGTTTTTATGTAATCTATCAAAAACAGGACAACTGTTAGGTATTGTGAAATATTTTTTTTCAGAGGAAAAACCGCCTGTCAAAAGTTATTTTACAAGCTGTTGCAATCTACTAGGTCAAATAATGGCCCCAAGGAGCGGAAATTCGCATATGGAATTCCGCAGCATGTTGAGAATTGTATCTCTTGTTATTCATTACAAAGTGCCTATTAGTTTAGACATCTTCACCTCCTATTTAAGTTAAATAATGGCTACCTTTTATTTTAAAAAAGAATTTTCCCAATTTAAAAAAAATGCTCAATCAGCACTTTTTTTTACCATATTTGGGCCTAAATATCTCTGAAAAATGCACGGTAACCCTCCATTTTCTGTTTGGATTTTAACAGCCCTAGGTACGAGTAACAAATCCCACATGGAGACAAATAAGAAAAAATACCTTCCCTATTAGGGCCACCGTCCTTAAGCCCTGATAAATATGTGACCAAGTTCACTATTTTTTTTTTTATTTAGGATTTTATTTTGAATCATTTAATTTTCTTCACAAGAATGTGTGTTTGCGAAACAAACCAAGTTGTTAGTGCCAGAAACCATGTTCTTGTCACATTAGACACCACAAGTCATGAATGTGTTTCAGAGTAGTAAACATAACCTTGGCAGAGAAAATAACCTTCCACTTATTCTGTTATATTTTGGTGCGTGTTAAGATTTAGTTCTTCATGAGTTTTGGTGACCCGTGGCATAAACTACTGTAGGCTTTTTTTAAAAGTTACAGGATATGACATTGAGAGAATAGTCAGAAATAAATAGTCACAAACTAGTTTTGCTCAGTTACAGTCTAGATCTCAAAGCAGCTAGTTCTCCTGTAACCAGACAAGTCAACTGCGGTACCTTTTTGAATTGCATCACTATATTTTCTGAGTATCTGTGGCTCTGATTTTGTAGCCTTTGAGCAACAAGAGCCTGTACCTTTCTTGGCTCACCTTTTTGTTTGTCCTCATTCGTTTTGGTTAAGTTTTCTGTCTTGTTTAGTTTTGTTTTCGGTGAGTCATTTACCATTTCACTCTGTTGAATTGAGTTTAGCTTGACTCAGGTTAATTGTTTTGACCTTACAAGTTTTTCATGGCTTTTATCCTGTTCGAGTGCTTACCCAAACTATTTATAGCGCTTTGTCCAATTTAGCTTTTTGTGTCACTAGAGCCACACAATTGTCTTGTGTTGACCAAATTTGTGTTTCCTTTGGCTCAGGACCATTTAGTTATTTATTGACTAGTTTTTGATTGTATGACATTTAAAATGTCCAAGTTGTTTTTCATTTTTTGTCACACATTCTTCTTGTTAAAAACTAGACTGTTCATGTTTTGTTTTTCCTTTAGCTGCTTTTATCCTTTTGCCTTTTTCTTTTAGTTGCTTTTGTTTAGCTTTGCTTTTGGCTAAATGAATTCTTATTTGGCTAAAGTCATTTGTTTGTTGTTCACATAACAACATGAACCTAACCCGGTCACATAAAAATGCATATTCTCCATGCATTTCTTATGGAACTAGTAAGGAGAATTTGTCTAAATATCAAGACATCTTACCCGTGGTGATCACGTCCTTTATTCTCATCACTTGGATAAACAAGTTGTGATAATGAAAAGAGAAATTTCATTTTTGTCACTGTTAGGGCTTAAAGGGTTAAAATAGCTTTTTGATCACCTTTTGGCTTGGTGAGTGTATCATTTTGATAAGTCATAAGTTGTTGTTAAGGGGGCAATATACATGAATTTTGAGGAAATGGGATAAGATTAAAGAAATAAATAAAAGAGGGATTAAATTTTTGTACACACCCTCAGACAGTCCACCCCCACGCAAGAGCACTTGGGGTTGTTTGTGGACTGTTTTGGTGTCCGCCTATTAATTTAAATTTTAATTTTAACTCACATGTTCTATACGATTTAAAATGTTCTTAAAATTCATCACCCCCCCCCCCCCCCACTTCTCTTTTCTTTACGTTTACTTTAAAAATCGCTAAAAATTCTCAGATTTATGGGAACTTGCACTATGATAATATGATAGCAGTTTCGGATTGAATGAAATCTCATGGAGATCCCGGGGATGGAGATGAATATTAATAAGAAAAAAGGATAAAACTTTGGGTAAAAAAGGCATCTGTGTATATTGCCCCCTTAAATTACAATGGAGGACTTGAAGCATTAAATTACAAAGGAGGTTTTATAAAACTAAACATGCACAACAGTTGTAATTACCAGCTTCAGGTATTTTAAAAAGTGATTTGAATTTTATGCCCAAGCAATTTTCCATTGGTTTCAGTGATGAAAGACACTAACTTCCACATTCTTGGACATTAACATTTCATAATGACTTTGTATTAAGATTAAGAGCAACACAACTTTAACTTGTAATCATTTACTTAATGACAGGCACTTCTCTTATGTGTGGGTGTGGTGCTAATGTATCTAACAATTGCTTTAATTATAAGCCTTTGGTTTCTTGATATGTTAAATTAGTGAGAAAATACACTATTTGCAAGTTCATAAGCAGCAAGAACAATAAAATCTTTTACAATTTACATGCAAATGCCAACACAAAACTTGTGGTGAGTCATGTCGTTATGAAACACCTGTACAGGGGAGATGCTCAAACCTTTTTGTTAATCACAGTGTAGGTACATGCCAACAGGTTCTAATTCCTGTACAAATGTCCATTAATATTTGTTTCTGTCTTGGACATTATTGGTACAACACTTACAATGTATGGTTCTTATAAATCCCTGTTCAGTATACAATGTTCAACCATTCTTATTATTTCATATGCAGTGAAACGTTGCTTCTTTTTTGTTAACGTTTCGTCTGATTTGGATCCTGTTTTAGAAGAGTATGTTTTCCCCCATGTAACCCATTCTTGTAATTAAAAGGTACTCATAACTGAGCTAAAATCAGACAAATTAGATATGTCTACTGGCTGCAATGAGAGAGTTGGTTTATGGGTTAAAGTGATACCATCTTTACTCATGAGATTACAAATATTGAAGTATGTGAATGCAGCTAATTTAGCATGCAGAACAGGAGTTTTGAGCTCCTGCTCTGCATACTAAATAGCTGCATTCACGCACTTCAATGTCAATTGCATGCGTAGATGACATCATTTTTACCCTCGATCCAACTCTCTTGTCGCCGCTTAGCCAGTACAGAATCTGGTTACGGCAGACAGTCCACCCAAGGAATCACAGTTAAAATATTTAACTGGTACCTCTCGAAATTAACACCTACAATTTGGCGTGGAACATAATTTTGAAATCTGCAGAGAAAAGAGAATTTTTTTATCATAATGCCATTTCAAACTGGGGAAAGAAACTAAAAGCTACAACAGTGGAAGAAAAGAAACAATGACAGAAGAAATTAAGATTGTAATAAACTCTCCTAAACAACACCCTTGCACTCATACAGGTGGATCTGCCATATTACAACCTTAATTTCTCCTTCCACAGTTTATCACACAAACTATTTCTGATGTTCCTGGCTTGACCACATGAATCGCGTGTTTTAGGGCATGACCTCATCTTAAGTAGCTTTCGGATGGTGTCTCTGTCTCCTCCCTCGTTTGTGAGTGGGTCAAGAGTCAGATCGAGTTGTTTGCACATTGTGTCTTCCCTGTCAATGCAAATGTTATGAAGCACCATGCAGGCAAGGGTCATTACCTTTATCACTTCGGTGCTGCTCCCACACTTTTCGCAACAATACCCGCCACCTTCCCTTCAATTGTCCATATGCGCCCTCTGTCACCATTCTTGCCCTGCTCAATCTGTAATTAAAATAACGTTCCTCTGGTGTTAATGCCGCATTTGCGTATGGCTTCATCAGCCAAGGCTGAAAAGGCAGAATCTCCGAGAAGTAGCGGCGGAACTGACACATCACCCACTTGCTGGCCAATGTTTGGGATAAAATCTTTCTCTTTAATTTTTGTCCAGAAGTCAGTGGACTGGAAAATGACCGAGTCGTGCGAGTTACCGGGAAAACCACAACTGCCCCACAAGGAGCGGTAGTTTGAGTCTACTATTGCCATTAACACAATGGAGTAAAAGTTTTTAAAATTGTGATATTTTTTACAGGCTTGAAGGCCACCCGGTGGGCACTTCACTGGTATGTGGCAGCCATCAATTGCTCCCCAGGCGAAAGGGAATTGCCATGAGTTCTTCCATGTCCAAAATCTTCCGGTCAAAGTCATGTTGATTTTGAGGGATATGGCGGCTCACGCATTCTTGCCAAAGGATCTCAACAATTGCATGTGAAAAGCATTTGAAGCCAAAAGAGTAGAGCTTAGAAAGGCCAATTTTACGGTCTTTCAACGAAGGAATTTCCAGAAAACCCAGATGGAAAGTTTTTATTTTCACCCAACGACATTACGCCATAGGAATTCGCCAACACCGCTATTTGAGCATGCGTAAAAATCAGATCAGGCGGTTTTCTTCGCTGGGCTTTTGAAAGAGAAACTCATCATCTTAAAAGGTCATAAGCCAATATTTAATGGGTTTAAATATTGTCAGGAAGGAACGTCTTCTCTCAACTGCTTGACAGTAGCTGTTCCAAAGCTAGCATTTGGGTATTGTTGTTAACTTTTCCCTTTCTTCTTTTTCGCATGAACTCACGCCAGCTCGTTTGCTAAATTAAAGCTCGCGTCATTAGTGCGTGCGTGGTTATTTAACTCTATAGGGAGCCACTCAAAACGAGTAAAAGTGCTTATATATTTCAGATGTCAGGTTGGTCGGTGATGGTAAATAAATAAATACCGTATTTTCTCGATCAAACGCTGGTGGTGGTCGGTGATGGTAAATAAATAAATACCCTATTTTCTCGATCAAACGCTGATGGCCGTTTATTTAAAATTTGACCGCGTTCAGACCAAGCGTCTATTTGAGAAAATACGGTATCTGTTAAGATTCAATATACATCTTTTTACATGTTTTCATGTTGCCTCTGTTCCTTTCCACCAGCTCGGTTACTGGGAGGGAAAACAACCAGCCAAGGACTGGTACAAGTCAATTACAACAACAACTGGGGCTGGGTGTGTGCTGATCAGTGGGACAACAAAGATGCTGATGTGGTTTGCCGAATGATGGGCTTTGACGGATCATCATCATCATTCAAGAAAAAACAAGAAAGCAAAGAAACAAACTACCACTATTGGCTTAACAACATGCAGTGTAATGGAAATGAACGGTCTCTCTCTTCGTGCATTCACGACGGTTTGAAACCTCACAATTGTGAAGAAGGACAAGTAGCTGGTGCAGCATGTAAGCCAAAAGGTACAAAACACACATTAAAATCCCTGCTCACTAAAGTACCTTTAGCTTAGCAATAATGAAAAGCCTTAAGCTAAGAGCCATGGGAACAAGCCAAAATGAGGTTCATGTAGCAACGGAATCGATGCACGCCCTCCAGCAAAGTGCACAGATCGACCGTTCCCGGCATCTCTTCAGATACAGTTTTTCTTAACTAGTGGCTTTGGAATATACATATTATTTATTTGTGTTCGGATTACAAAATTTTATGTTCATTTCACTGTATAATCTTCTGATAACCATAAGAAAGCGTTCCCCTAATAATACTTCTTTGTGAATTCCATTCATCTAGAATTGGTTTTTCTTGTCCTTGCTCACATTTTGCCCTGCCTCTCCTCCTCCCCCATCTTAATAATAATAATAATAATAATAACATTTCTAAAGCGCCCTTTCCCAACGGTCCAAAGGCGCTATTTACAATAAAATTATCAATTTAAAAAAGCACGCTTAAAAAGAACTGTTTTCAGCTGTCTTTTAAAAATGTCTAGCGATTCTGCATCCCTAACATGAGTCCCTCCTACATCAAATAACAAAGTTCATCTTTGTAAACATATTTATATGCACACAGGAACATGACTATTATAGTCTTCCAATTGCCTGCAGAGCGGGGTTCCGTAATAATACTTTTATGAATTTCACTCATCCAGAATAAGTTTTATTTGTTGTTGCTCGCATGTTTGTCTGAAGGGTGGTACCTCTCTTCCCCTAGCCTCCCCTCACCGACTTAACGATCACTGTTCAAACACTGAACATCCAATAAAGTTAACAAACCTCTCTTGTATGACAGTTCGATTGGTTGCTGGGAGCAATGTATCATCTGAAGGCCGAGTGGAAGTGTTTTACAATGGAACCTGGGGATCAGTATGCAGTCGCCATTTTTACTCTTGGAACTTAAAGGAGGCCAACGTAGTTTGCCGTCAGCTTGGTTTTCCAGGAGCTGTGACTGCCTCCTCAGCATGGGAGTTTAGGAGAAAACAGGAAGGCCTATGGTTGAACTTTCGGTGGTGTGTAGGAAACGAGGCTTCATTAACAGAATGTTACCACAGGGGATGGGCTGGGTCCTGTTACTATGGGCATGTTGGTGTAGTATGCGCCGCAGGTAACAAGAAAATTCCTTGACCTGGTTTTCATATGTATACCTTTATTTTGGTTGTTCTGAATTTTGCTCTGGGGGCCCGTAAGAAAGGGCACTTTTGGTAAATTCCACCTTGAAGGCTATTCTTGCGTGGCAGTCACTTAGTGTTGGATTTTGTGCTTGAAGGTCGTTAAAATTACACTGTATTTTGGAAGGAAAAACTCACGTATGAGAGGAAATAACCCTTCAAACCGATGAACTCCCTAGCGCTTATACTGAGCAATAAATTATAGCGCTTTGTCATTGTAAACAGTGGTAATTTGACACTACTACTTTTGTCTGGTTAAAAAACTGCGCAAATTGTTAAATAAAAAGACGTGTATTATTTGGGTGCCTACGAACATGCAGTACAGGTTTAATGTGGTTATCACCAAGCAAAACAAGCAGCCTCCAGTAAAGAACGCAACAAAATGTTTCAAATGCAAAAGAAGTAGATGCGATGTTTGTGAGAATTTCTTTGTTAAATCTAAGTCTTTTCTTAGTCGTCAAACTGGCAAAAATTACACCATCCAGTAAAAACTGTCTAGTGATTCAAAAATGTTATCTATTTAGCCTCTTGCAAGAAATTTCACCTGCAATACGTCGGATCTACCACCACTGATTTTCGAATTCGATTTTTCAATCACAAGTCTGCTATGGTCACCAACAAAAAAACTAGTGAGGTACAGAGATGTATTTCAATAAGACCCCACACATTTTAAGCGACTTTTCTTTTCAATGCATTGATCAAGTACAGGCTTTCAGTGACTCAGATCGCATAGATAAACTTTTAATTACCAAAGAAGCCTATTGGAGTGCTCAGTTATTTCCTTTGGTACCTTTTGGATTGAATAAAAGACAAAAAGATACGCCCTCATTGCCTCAAAAACTGTTGCCATCCTCCTTAAGGAGTCCCGCAACAGTTTTTTTGGCCTTGGAGTGTATCTTTTGAAGTCAAAATTTCGCATAGAAGATAAACTTCGATTTCCTTAATACTATACCACCTTTTCAACATATGACCAAAGTTTATTTTCTCTCTGGTTTCCTAGCAACAGTTGTCACCATAGCAACGGTAATGGACAACCCCTCATTTTAAATAATGTCGAATATCTCGAAAACTAGTCAGACACTTTATGACGAAACTTCAACTATTTGAACTACTCAACCTACACAACTTGTATGCGAAATTAGGGAAAAATCTGTAAGAGCATTTTCAAGTAAATCATGATTCATTTTTTTACGGGCTGATTTTGGTCATTCCTGCAATTTATATATCTTATTAGACGGTTTAGTGTGTAGTATCGTGGGATATTTTTACGAGTCGCGCCGTATTTTGGCGAGCCCGTAGGGCGAGTCAAAATACAAGAGACGAGTAAAAATATCCCATGATACTACACACTCAACCGTCTAATAAGGGATTTATTATTCAACTAAGCTACAAAATGGAAAAGTGGTTTATAAACTGTCTGAGTTGCGTGACAAATTAACGTGACTTCTGAGCAGCGAGTGAGCGCGCCAGAGGGGTCAGGTTTCGTGCGCTTGACGTGAGGTTGTTGTTGATTGGTCAAAAACGAAAACTTGTCAAACCTGTCAATCGAGCGAAGCGTCGTGATTTTATTTCAAAGTTGCAAGGAAAACAAAGATGGAACAAGGCAAAACTGAATTATTTTCGGGTTTACAGTTAGATGAACAACAATGTTCTTGGTCACTGAGTAAAACTACGAAAAGAAAGAACACAGCAGAACAAAGAGAACTCGAAAGTCAAATCAAACAAAGTTAAACAGCACTTCAAGCTCAGTCATCTTAGCCGTGGAGATTTCTGACCGACAGCAATTGTGCATTTGTTGAGACAGCTCCTGAGAAAGGATGGGTTCCGTTTCCTGACTTTGACAAACAAATGACATAAAAGATTGTTAATTTCCTCAGCGGGAATTTCTCAATAGCCCTTCTTTCTTTAGCGGACTTGAGGTCAGTTTTTGTCTTTTCTGTTGTATTTTAATACGTATCGATTTTCTTCAATAAGCTTAAATAAAGAAATTTCACTGTCGTCTAGGTCATTGCTTGTCTCTAGGATCTCGTTTTCGTAAAAAAACCTCAAAATCTGGTAAGCATTCATTGTTTTCTTCGGGAAAAACGAGCGTTTCGGCCATTTTTTCATCGTTCACCTTGTAAGCCTAATGCCTGACGTGGCATTTGTAGAAAACCTGTCAAACCGGTCTTCTGGAGTACAAATACCGTGGGATATTTGTACTCGTTTTGGGTGTTATTTGTACTCCACTGAATGCAGTTGAATAATAATCTCCAATATTTCAAGAAAGATAAAACTTAACACTTTTTCTTTTCAGTAGAAAGGGCTTTTATGATATCAAAACATTCTTAATGTACATTGAGCTTCCTAGGTGGCTGCGATTTTTAGATATTTACATTTTAAAACTGCTAAAATGCAGCACAAATCAGTCAAAAAGTTAGTAATTTGCATAAATAGAAATATTTCTAAACTGCCCTTAAAGATTTTTCTCTTAAATTGAAAATATTCGTCTTCTGAGCTTGTTTCTCGTTATTTTTGGCCCCAGTGTAATGCCATCGTGGGCGTTAACAAGTATGCAATCCGTAACTTAAAATGCTAAAACGTCAGTCAGTAGTTAAAGAATAATGGAAAAGAGTCTCCAGGAAGAAGCTCAGAAGACGAATATTTTTTTAATATTATGAGAAGGAATTATAAACGCACGAGAGGGCACAAGTGCAGCGTGTATAAATAGTCATTGCACATGAATAACCGTGAAATAGACCAGGAAAAACAAAATAAAACTGTTGCTCGTTGAAAGGTAATAACGACTGAAACCTGACCGAGGTTCAGCCTTCTTATCTAATAAACGATATGTTTATTCAGCTTAAAACTTGCTGGAACATCAAAAAGAATTATTATTCTAACGGCAACCAATTTAAGAGAAAAATCTGTAAGGGCAGTTTAGAAATATTTCTATTTATGCAAATTACTAACTTTTTGACTGATTTGTGTTGCATTTTAGCAGTTTTTAAATATACATATCTAAAAATCGCAGCCACCTAGGAAGCTCAATGTACATTAAGAATGTTTTGCTGTCATAAACGATCTTTCAAAAGAAAAGAAAAAGTGTTAAGTTCTATCTTTCTTGAAATATTGGAGAAAATTGCAGGAATGACCAAAATCAGCCTGCAAAAAATGAATCATGACTTACTTGAAAACGCTCTTACAGATTTTTCTCTAATTTCGCATACAAGTTGTGTAGGTTGAGTAGTTCAAATAGTTCAAGTTTCGTCATAAAGTGTCCGACTAGTTTTCGAGATATTCGACATTATTTAAAATGAGGGGTTGTCCATTACCGTTGCTATGGTGACAGTTGTTGCTAGGAAACCAACTAAAAATAAACTTTGGTCATACGTTGAAAAGGTGGTGTAGTATCAAGGAAATCGAAGTTTATCTTCTATGCGAAATTTTTATTCCAAAAGATACACTCCACGGTAAAAAAAACTGCGATGATTCCCCGAAGAAATGTCTAGCTTTCACTGCAATTAAATCCGAAAATCTCGGGCGATTTTAGGCCTTCGGAACAGATATTTTCCGAAACAAACCTTTGGGTCCCCCAGTATCATTTAGACTCTTTAAAAAACACACCCTGAAGCTTTAGGGTATCTTTTAGGACAAAATAGCTTTAAACCGACAACTGCTTCACTTTTGGTTATCTGAATAACTTTTTCACCTCGATTTCTAACTAGAGACCCGCTGAAATGGCTAAGAAGTCAAAAAACAAAACAAACGCCAAGACATGTTACACTAAATTCTCTTACTGAATCGTTAGTTTAGTCGCTCAGTGATTGGGGCAGAAATGTTATTTGTTGCAAATGAAGAAGCTAAAAAATATAACAATATAAGGAATATGAAATATTCCACAAGTAAAAAAGGAAAACATAAAAATAAAATATATATATAAAATGAACGCGAGGGCAGTACTGGGGAATATTGGCCCGAGGTCGTGGCAGTACGGAACGAGCGCAGCAAGGCCCGTCCAAACACGGCTGAGGGCCAATATTCCCCAGTGTGGTCCCGAGCAAGCGAAGCTAGTAAATAGTTTATTATATGGCGTGATCCTTTTTGGTCGAGACGATTTCTGGTCATTTCATTCAAATCAATTTAATTTCCGGCGCGATGTCAGAGAATTTCCGGCGCTTAATGAAGCGAATAGCACAAAACTGGAACGATGTGGTAGAACGTGTTTTAAAACATCAATTCTATGCTTCGGGACACAAATCTTTGGGAATACCTACAGAAAAAAGATCATCCATCTGGTGAATCGAGAAAAGTATTTGATAACCGTTCAACATGAAATCAGTGGGCATTTTATCTGATCCTAATTTTTTTCAAAGCCGATTCCTCGTGAAATGTCAAGCCAGAGAACAAGCCATCTTGCCAACACAGTTATTCCTCTTGGAAGTTTCGTTCTGCTCTGAATCAAATCTCTAGAGCCAAACTCGGTTTGGATCGTCGAATTTTCTTGTGTCGAAGGGACCCAGATGAAGAAAGCAGCTTGTTCCTGTGCAGCTTGCAGTTTGTTTTTTTAAAAAATCTTACGTTTGCCTTGATTGTGAACAAAGCGCGACTTCGCAGCTTAAGAGTTTGAAGCAATTACTTGCCTTGACGTTTCAAAGTCCTTGTCCTTCTGTGTGTAGGCGTATTGCAAATATTTCATTTGAATTCTGAGCTGAAAATCATGAAAGTATAATGCTTGTGTAAATCTTTTCCACCGTTGTGCGAACGCTTTGAGGATAATTGTAAGTTATGAAAAACTGGGAACAGCATGGTCATGGAATCTTCGGATACAGGTATGCTTTCAAGGAAATTTCTCATTTCAATCACTTTCATATAAGGGAGGAGAGTGTTCATGCCAGTTATTGTTTTCTCAGTGTTAGGGAAGTGGTCATAACAAGTGTACTCGATGTGGACCCACCTTGTGTAGGGGTAGGGGGGGGGGGGGCTATGCAAGATACCACCTGTCTGAATAGACAAACGGACAAAATTTATTGGCCTCAAAATTTGAGTTGAGACCTTTCATATTAGGTGTGCATGAAGCTTGCATTGCTGGAGAAAAAGCAAAGGGAGGATTGAATTTTTTTCTTAGTTTCTACTCCCAATAGAGTGGGGGCTATACAAACAAGACACCATCTTTTAACCCTATTCTGCTTTGAGGGCGGCGGGGGCACATTGTGCCCGCGCTGAATTAAAGGAATTATAACTTTTAAACGGCTAGACAAATAATCACCAAATCTGGTGACTTTTCCTAAAATTTATCAGAGAAATTTTCCTGTCAAAGACGTGTCTATGATGATTGACGTTTCCATAGCAACCGTCTGAAGTGTATTTTGACCAATTTCTGTCTTTTTCAGTCTTTTTTTAGGTTTTCCCCCTTCGTTTGGAAGAAGAATATATTTTTTTACTTTTGTGTACTTGTTTTAACTAAGTATGTTTCTAAGAACAAAATCATGTATTTTTTTTGGTGAGTCATTGTCAGTTGTATGACTGCTGGTTTGGGATTCAAGATGGTGGCCTCAAATTCAAAACGGCGGGTTTGTGACGTTATTTTGACGTCACGACACATCTTAATTGACACGTCATAAGTCCAATCTGTTAATACGCCCAATAAGCCCAATCTGTTAATACTATTCGGAATCTATAGCGGGGGCACTTTGTGCCCCCCCCCCCCCCCCCAGGCTCAAAAACTCAAAAAAAGCCCAGGCATTTTTCACTTTTAACTAATTGAAAGTTCTATGCTGTACAAGTGTACCTATTAATTAATGCTTTTCAAATTTGTGATTTGAATTTCACTGGAGCGAGAGCGAGCGAGCAAAACATATGCGAACAGACCGTTTCCATGGTAATGGTCCGTACTGTAAAATCCCGACCGAGAAATAGCCAATCAGAGTGCTCCGTTTAACCTTGAGAATTGCTTGCCATATAATAAAGAGCTTTCTCTTACACATTATATCTTTTTTATTGACAACAGAGGGACTCTTCAGTTGTTGGATAATTAAATTAACAATGAGTTGCGAAATAAGTATTGCTAAGGAAAACGAACTTTAAAGAAAAAGATTGAAAATTACGCAATGTGAGATTAAGCTTATATCAGATCACTTATTTACAAAATCAGTCGAATAATCAAACGCAGAAAAATGGACAACTGACCTTCCTAAACCTAAAGCTACTTCAAGATAAGCACTTATTTGCCTGAGAAAGCAAAATGCATTCCTTGTTTACCTTAAATAAAGTTACTCACAAGCTATTTATCTTGACAGAGATTATATAAATAATTTCACTCCTATCTTAATTTAAATTTTACCCAGTTTTTCAAACATTTGAACAAGGTTATCGTAAGCCGAGAAACAGCTCAACTAATCAATTTTTACGATGTAAATCCACAATCAAATATACAACGTGCCGTTAAAATGAAAGAAGAACGCGAGAAGGGGTCCTGATTGCAGATGATCACTTTTCAGATCACCTGCTTACCGCGCGATCAAATTCATTAGGTACTCTTTATCTCTGTAAAAGGGCTAGAACTCTACTTAAAGGTCCCTTTCTAATTAATTAAACAAGCTATTAAATAAAAATACACAGTTTGTAACTTTATTTCTGGTCGTGCAAAGAGGTCTTTGCGGGGGAGGGAGGGTTGCTGATTGCACTTGAAATCTGACGCGTCTGTGCCGCGGTAACTGGTCACAGCTCTGACGAAAAGAAAAACTCGTTGTAAACAGCCGAAAGAAAGCTAAAATTCTGCCAAGAAATCGTTTCTTCTCAGGATTGTGACAAGTAAGCGCATTCAAGAATTATCTAGCTTTCGTTTCTGACAATTTTGGTGGCAAGGAGGCGAACAAGAAACGAGCTCAAGGCGTTTTCGCAAAGTGTGTCCAAACTGCTTCGTAAAAAAAGCTGCTCTCCTTGTAGTATTTTTATATAAGTTAAAAAAAATTAGCATAACTCAGATCCGCTCGTGCACAAAACAGCTCAGCTCGCGACTACAGTACTGTCGCTAGCATCATCAAAAGAAAGCCTTTTCACAAAAATCAGGAGCCATAATCGGGGACGGAGACCGTAAGCGCGGGGTCCACGCGGCCCCATCGAAAAAGACAAATGTGCTCTTTTTAGAGAAAATTGCGCCACCCTCAACGTCATAAACGCGCGTGTGTACACAAAAATTTGGGTGCAACGAGGGCGCGCTGGATATGATAACCAACGAGGCGCGCAGCGTCAAAATGGTTTATCCAGCAAGCCCGAGTAGAGTAATTGTTTTTATTGTTAAAAACGCAATCACTAATTTCTATAAAATAAAGAACGAGAAAACAGAGAGAGAGAGAGAGAGAGAGAAAGAGAGAGAAAGAGAGAGAGAGAGAGAAACTCCGAGATAAAAGGGAACAAGAATCGATCGCGATCACATGACTGACCGAAAGAGGCGCCAAAACCTTGCGAAGTGTTGCAGCGTTTCTTTGCGGGGCTGAATGAATGAATGAAACTGCTCCGAAGTGAACGTATAAGCGCAAGGTTTGGGAAAAATCTTCCAACTATAGGCTTTGATATGTGGTACGTCGGGAGTTCAAATGAACGAGTTTGTAATCACT
The DNA here is from genome assembly GCA_964030785.1 of Siderastrea siderea. Taxonomy (NCBI): domain Eukaryota; kingdom Metazoa; phylum Cnidaria; class Anthozoa; order Scleractinia; family Rhizangiidae; genus Siderastrea; species Siderastrea siderea. The sequence goes on from OZ034975.1 coordinate 16,330,495, forward strand.
CCGTTCGCACAAAGTGACAACGAAGCCATCGTGTGTTTGTCTGATCGAACTGAAGACAGAATCAATATTTTAACTTGAACGATAATTTCTATGCAGCTCACTGAAACAAAACTGCGGAGGTGAAGAATATTAAAATTCACCATCTTACTTTTTAAACGCAAACCACGAAACCCAGTTGTTCTCAGTTTGGAGCCCGCGGACGGAATGGTAAACTGAGCAACACTCAAGCAACTGTGAAAGCGATTCAACGTATTTTACATGGCATCCGATTCGTATCTGAACATTTAGAGCTGCTGGAACACAGATAAAGCTACAACAAGTACAGGTAAACCAGTGTCAATTTTGCATGGTATAGCCAGAAAATGTCGCCGTTTCTGGTACTGAATTTGTTGAATCCTTGTTGTTCAGACTGCTGCATGGCCTTTGTACTGACTCGCCATAAGTGTGACAATTTTTATTAAATGCTTCTCTCCCATTTGACTGTGCGTTATTTTGTCTTATCTCGATATTTTGGAGTCAAAGCCTTCCGCATAAAACTTTCTGTTTGTTTGCGAAATTTTAAGAACAAGTGATTGACTTGACGATGAAAGAAATTTAGCTTATTATTAAGCTTATTATTTTTATTGACTCGCCATAAGTGTGACAACTTTTATTAAATGCTTCTCTCCCATTTTACTGTGCTTTATTTTGTCTTATCTCGATATTTCGGAGTCAAAGCCTTCCGTATAAAACTTTCTGTTTGTGAAATTTTAAGAACAAGTGATTGACTTGACGATGAAAGAAATTGTAAACACAGCGCTAAATGCTTAAATTTCTATTCTACAGTTTTTTTTTCTTGCTAAGAAATCAAGCACTCTGAACTTAGATTTGTGTTTCAGAGACGTTCAGTCGTAATTTCTCCTTAATTTAACTTCAATACAAAGTGTTTTTCCCGGCGGGTTGCTAGCGGAGAAAAAAAATTAAGCTCACTCTGTCGTTAAAACCCTTGCCCCGTCCACTGCGCTATGTATCCCTTTTAGGTTCGTAAATTGCCAGTACGTAATATTCAGCACTAGGGCAGCATGCAGTGAGTTATACTTCATCTTTCTCTTTCTCATCGATGGAAGTAGTTTTTTTTTCTTGGTGTTTTTCCAGTTCTCTATTTTGTCGACGATTGATAACGCACCGCGAGAGCATGTGATTGAATATAAAGCACGCTTTTGGCTATTTTTTGTCTTCATTTCGGCCAATTCGGTAAAGGGGGGCATTATTTCAGAAAACATACACTGAGAAATCTCGAAAAACCTTTTCTCTCCTGATTCGGTAGTTTGAATCTATTTTGCTATTTTCTTTGGCAGTGGAAAAGTGATAATGATTTATCAGTGACAATGATTTATCAGTGTGTAACTTTTTTTTCACACCGTGCTTGGACATTCATTTTACAGTCTTTGCGGCTGCCCTTCAATCTTTGTACGTCCTCAGAGGAAATATATTTTCGGGATATGTTTTCCCTTTTCCTGCCTTATTCGCCTTCAACTGTTTTTTCGTACTTCGACGCCTTTTTTGCCCGCCAGACGTTTCCTCCGTCTAACGGGGAAATCCTCGTCCGACATGTTCGACACATCTTCGCAACAGGATTTGTCTAAAATATTTCGACTGCCATCATCGGAATCACTTGTATAATCCTCATATTCAGAGTCTTCATTTTGTTTGTTTTTCTTTGCGTGGAGTCCTAGCAACATGCACGGGCGTGTGCCACGCGCAACGGCGCAATTTTTTTTCTAAAAAATAGCACATTTGTCTTTTTCGATGGGGCCAACGCCACTACTGGAAATGGTATTTAGCTACGGTCTCCGTCCCCGATTATGGCTCCTGTCAAAAATATATATTTGTAAAAAAGCTGTCTTTCCACGTAAAAAGACGTCATGTTACGTAAAAAAGTAGTCTTTGCTTTTTCCTCTTGTAACATTCGAAATTTTTGTCTGCATGCGAACACAACTAAATTTTGTATTGGTACTAGGATACTAATACTTATACCTTTAAACACAAGATACCATCAAAAGTAAAAATTTAGCAAAACTGATGATGGTTTTCTAAGCAACAGCTGTCACCACAGCAGTGCAATGGCTATGGACAGTCCCTTATTTTATATAATGTCAATTACCTCGAAATTTATTCAGACATTATGCTCATGGAGAAAAAAACTTTCAGCTCACCTTGTTGTTGAGTGTTCATTGACCATATTTGGTCGCAGCACTTATATGAGTTGATAGCCTAGCTCCGTTCAGCCAATCAAAATGCTAGAAATCCAATATACCTAGTCCAGTTTTTAATAATCTTCGTTATACTGGGGACTTCTTTAAATGGAGGTTCCACTGTACATCAACGCGGTAGAAGCAAAATAATGTCGAGATTAGTGTCCCTGTGTAGTTTCACTTCACCACCGATCGTGTCTCTGCACGTAGGTAACAAAATGTTTATATGACAGTCATGTCCTCAACAGATTGTGTCTCATTTTGGTTAATTTTACAAATCGCACAGTTTTTAACCTGACACGCGTGGTGGCGTCAAAACACTGCGTTAACATTTTTTATTGATATTTATATGTATAGAATTGTACAAACACTGGCAAGCCGCGTATTGCTCAGTATAAGTGCTGGTGGGTACACTGGAAGTTATTATTGTTTTTTTTTTGGAACATTTGATGGCTATAGGATAAAAAAAGTTCTTTTTCCCAAACCTAAAAAAGTGTTTCAAGGTTTATTTCCGCTATTAGTTGAGTTTTCTTTTCCAAAATGCAACTTGTTTTTAACGTCATATGACGTCGTCTGCTGATGTTACGGACCTCAAAGGAAACGGTTTTTACGTTGTAAGTCTTGCTGTTGTTGTTATTGTTGAATATTTTCGGAGTTAAAGAGGATGGGGGGGGGGGGGGGGGGCGGGGAATCCGTCCTCTTAAGTCCTAGAAGACCAATTAAAAGCCCGGTCTGAATAGGGTTAAAGAACTCTGAATTGAAGGATCTAGGAACTCCAATATGAGCCCAGGTTGGAAAGGATAAACTACAGGATTTAACATTCCAATTGATGTTGTTTTTATTCTTATCCACCAGCTCGTTTGCTTGGAGGGCGGTCACCCCGAGAAGGGCTGGTACAGGTTTATTATAACAAGACCTGGAGCTGGGTGTGTGCTGATCAGTGGGACAAACAAGATGCTGATGTAGCTTGCCGAATGATGGGCTTTGATGGATCATTGTCAGCAACTTTCAAATATAATGGAAAGAAGGAAAACAAGTTTCCGATGTGGCGCAATAACATGCATTGTGCTGGAAATGAACGTTCTCTCCTTTTGTGCCCTCAAGGGGGTTCAAGGTCTCATAACCGCGAAGAAAAAAGAAAAGCTGGTGTAATATGCAGACCAAAAGGTATGCCATAGACACTGCGAAATGCATGAAAGATAAACTCCAGCTGTACGTCGTTCGGCAAATAAGACTGTGCTAGCCTAGTCATAGCACATTCACAAGTACATTTCAATTGAACAGCACACTAAACACTTGACTCACACGTCAGATGAAATTGAGGTATTGACGAAAATGGGAAAAAAGGAATTTTTCGGTGTATGGTCGATTATTCATTATGGATCTATGGTATTTTGCAACAAATGCGAGTGGAAGAGAATTATAGCTAATTTAAAGAAAAGCAGATGCTTGCTTACGGGTTAACTGTACATGCTTGCAAAATTTTCAGAGTATGAGTGGAAAGCATGATTTAGAAAACAAAATTGATTCCCGCTCAGAAAGCGAACCTTTGCCCCAAATAGCAAGTGAGTAAGATATTACTATAAAAGGTTTGCGCCTGTAACATAAATTTGAGTTCACAGCGAAGACAGGAAAATTGCCTGGGGGCGGGGAGAGGGGCGCGGGGGGGGGGAGGGGGCTTTGTTGGGAAGCTCCGCCCGAGAGGGGCGGTTGTTTTAGCTCACAGTAATACTAAAGGGTGTTGAAATTGCTATTTTAGTATACAAAAGGGTTAAGTATGTAAAGGGTGTCAAATTTTGGCAAGAATAACAAGGCAAAACACACGAAAAGCCAGGGCCTTTAGTAACGGTCCCAGAGCAACTGAAAGTCCCGATAAAAACGCTTCGACCACATATATATTCTACCGTTTTGCCGTATCCTTGAGGTATAAGAAACGGGTGAAATTTGTACTGTAGGTATTTGAAAGGGGTGCCATTTGAGCGAAATTAGTGTATTGAGCCTTGGGGCGGAGCCTCCCTGCGCTCCATTCAGCCCACCCCACCCCCGAAGTTTTACTTGTTGTTGCTCGCATGTTTGTCTGAAGGGTGGTACCTCTCTTCCCCTAGCCTCCCCTCACCGACTTAACGATCCTTGTTCAAACACTGAACATCCAATAAAGTTAACAAACCTCTCTTGTACGACAGTTCGATTGGTTGCTGGGAGCAATGTATCATCTGAAGGCCGAGTGGAAGTGTTTTACAATGGAACCTGGGGATCAGTATGCAGTCACCGTTATTACTCTTGGGACTTAAAGGAGGCCAACGTAGTTTGCCGTCAGCTAGGTTTTCCAGGAGCTGTGACTGCCTCCTCAGCATGGGAGTTTGGGAGAAGACAGGAAGGCCTATGGTTGAGCTCTCCGCGGTGTGTAGGAAACGAGGCTTCATTAACAGAATGTTACCACAGGGGATGGGCTGGGTCCTGTTACTATGGGCATGTTGGTGTAGTATGCACCGCAGGTAACAAGAAAATTCCTTGACCTGGTTTTCATATGTATACCTTTATTTTGGTTGTTCTGAATTTTGTTCTGGTGGCCCGTAAAAAACGGCACTTTTGGTAAATTTGACCTTGAAGGCTATTTTTGCGTGGCTGTCACTTATTGTTGGATTTTGTGCTTGAAGGTCGTTAAAATTACACTGTATTTTGGAGAAAAAAACTCAAGTAAAAGAGGAAATTACCCTTCAAACCGATGTACTCCACAGCGCTTATACTGAGCAATAAATTATATAGCGGCTTGTCATTGTAAACAGTGGCAATTTGACACTACTGCTTGTGTCTAAATAAAAAGAAAACCGCACAAATTGTTAAAAAAGACGTGTATTATTTGGATGCTTACGAACATGCAGTACAGGCTTAATGTGGATATCACCAAGCAAAACAAGCAGCCTCCAGTAAAGAACGTAGCAAAATGTTTCAAATGCAAAAGAATTCGATGCCATGTTTGTGAGAATTTCTTTGTCGAATCCAAGTCTTTTCTCAGTCTTCAAACTGGCAAAAAATTACACCTTCCAGTCAAAACAGTCTTGTGATTCAAAAAATCTATTTAGCCTCTTGTAAGAAATGTCGCCTGCAATACGTCGGATCTACCACCACTGATTTTCGAATTTGATTTCGAATCACAAGTCTGCTATGGTCACCAACAAAACAACTTGTGAGGTACAAAGATGCATTTCAATAAGACCCCACACACTTTAAGCGACTTTTCTTTTTAATGCATTGATCAAGTACAGGCTTTCAGTGCCTCAGATCGCATAGATAAACTTTTAATTACCAAATAAGCCTAATGGAGTGCTCAGTTATTTTCTTTCGCACCTTTCGGATTGAATAAAAGACAAAAAGATACGCCTCAAGGCCTCAAAAACTGTTGCCATCCTCCTTAAATTGCTCTTGGTGGCGACTCGGCAGACTTTTCAATGTTTATAAATACGCATTTCTCACTGATTCACATGCATCTCGCTGGCTGTTAAGTTCTGTCAATTAGTAAACAACTTTGCTGAAATAATTACTATTGCCTCGGCAGCAGGCAGTTTACTGGCAAAAATTCCCCAAAAAAAGAGTTTTCGGAAGGTTCAAAGTACACATAGTTTATCGAGGGAAATAGGACAAGCTTTTTGCCCGCGGAGTATCATCAGGGGCACCCAACGTGAAAATTGAGCAAAAATACTTGTTATAAAGGGTATTTTTAGGTATCGAGATAATGGACCTTGTTTAAAACGAGGGGATGTCCATAACCATTGCTATGGTGACAGCTGTCGCTGGAAAACCAATAAAAAATGGTCATATGTTGAAAAGATGGTGTAGCATTAAGGAAATCAAAGTTTGTTTTCTATGCGAAAATTTGATTGCAAAAGATACACCCCAAAGCTAAAAAACTGTTGCTATCCTCCTGAAATTGCTCTCGGGTTCGATTCGGCAGACTTTTCAATGTATATAGGTACGCATTTCTCACTGATTGGCATACCTCTCGCTGGTTGTTAAGTTCTGTCAAATCATATGGCCTCGGCATCAGGCAGTTTGCTGACAAAAATTTAACCCGAGAAAAGGTTTTCGGAAGTTTCAAAGTACACATAAGTTGTCGAGGGAAAATGGGACAAGTTTTTTCCCCGCGGAGTGCTACTCTGGCTCTTTAAAAAACACACCCTGAATCTTTAAGGGTCTCTTAAAGAACAAAATAGCTTTAAACAGCAGTATCATTCCCTTGAGCACATACAATATTTACTTGCAGCGAACACCGCATCAGCCCATATGTCACACGAACCAAACTACCGAAGAAATTCTCGACAACCGACAGTCGTGTGACGTTCTCGATGAAAACAAACAAAATCAGAGACAAATGCCTCAAATTCTTGCCAACTCTTTTCATATTGACTGAGTTGATGTTGGACGAATTTTGTGGCGTGACGACAGTCACGTTAATGTACATCCTCAGGGGATCTTGTGAGGTGATATTCTTGGAACGCAAAAGCGAACCGACGAGGAGCTATAGGTGCTATAATCCAATCTCTCCCTTGACGGTCTGCCAAACAGAACCATACTGTGAAAGAAAACAAGAGGACCAGCTGTATACTTTACCGTCCTAGCTCATTATTGCAGTTATTTCTCCTCCTCCTCCTTATCACAAAGGAGTGCCAGCTATACAGGTGCAACTTTTTACTGCATCTTTAAAGAATCATGTCACTGATTCTCTTGCACTCCTCCTCTGCTGCACAGATGTCCTGTTGTGACGCCAACTGATGATGCCCTATGGTAGCAATGAGGGAAGAGAAACCTGCTGTGTGGACAGAAATTCAGAAATGGAAAAAAAAAACGTTTGACCGTTGACATTCCTTTCGTCAGCGACAACGTCACAATCCATTTTTCTTCCTGTGCTCTGACTTATGTCAAATGTTAAATATCTCAGGGCCCAACCTTGTTGGAGCGAAGACTGTGATTGGGGATGTTTTGGACAGTTGTAGGAACAGAGCCCGCCTTCTGTTGAAGGAGGGAAGCATCCTTTACGTTAGCAGTGTCGACAACCTTTTGTCTTTTTAGAATTTTAATGTACCCATCTAACAAAAGGTATTTTCAAGCAAAGCTAGCCGCTGAAAGATGCAAACACACCTTTCTTGTTGGCAAGATAAAAGCAGTTTGCACAGACTCCTTTTCATTATCATTGTCCTTTTTTTCACTTCCGTAGTTGTGGCTGCGAAAGCTTACTATCTGCTATCACCAGTTGGAAGTTGCCAACAAAAAAGGGAGCTTTCAGTAATATTTCAGTACAATAGAGTCATTGCTGTGCACCCTTCATTCACAATGCCCTATAGTCTACGTTACCTACAACGTTTGCGCATCGGTAAAAGAGGACGATAAGGTCAAAACGCTTAAGCGTCTGAGATAAATTTAGAACTGCCAGGGGTGTGGGAGGGGGGGGGGGTTCCATTAGAAGAAAAGCATCTTACATACTTCCTCACGTGAAGATGGAGCAAACCAAATACACCTGTATTCTGGACCTCTCAAGTTTTTGTTGAGGCAGTTAGTGGGGACGCGGAGGATGGCTAGGTACAAATATGTAGCTGGGAAGGTAAAGTTTACGGCAGGCCCCCCTTGTTTTGTTTCACTTTGTGTTTTTGTTTTGCATGGTGTCCTAGGAGAGATTCGATTATAGCACTCGTGTCTCGTTGTCAATGGTTTTTTGCATTCCAAGAATATCCCCTCACCTGACCCCTTGAGGACATACATCTACATGAATGTCGTCACGCCATAAAATTCGTTCAACGCCAACTCAGTCACGTTATGAAAAATTAAGGAAATTGTCTCCGATTCTGTTTGATGTTATCAGGAAAGTGCCATAACCGTCAACTGCCTGGTTCTCGTAACATTTAAGCTGATACAATTTATACTGTAAGTAAATTGTATGTCTACTCGTCCTGTGTTTTAAAATGAAATTAATGGAAAATCTCGCAAAGAACGGGTACGTTTAAAAAGCTATGTGTTTTTAAAGGTGTTATTAATAAATAACTACCTGCAAGGTTTCCTTGGTTCTATGTATTTTAACTATCAGAAGTACAAGGGGTTGGGGGAAGGGGTTGATACCACTCCCTCCCCCCCCCCCCCCCCCTTCCACCACAATTTTCACAGATGATTTTCACTAGCACCTGTCTTTTTCAGTAGCTATTCACATAGCTATTCATAACTATTCAAACTTTTGACACAAGCTTGGTGAGGATCGGTTATGTGATATATCGTCCTAAGTAGCGGGTGGTCAAGCCATTTTTTAGTAAAATGTGTGTGTCTCCGCCGTTGTTTTGATAATTTCTAAATTTTTGTAGAATCCAAGGTGGTGGCCAGGATGGTCGTAATCTTGAGTCACGTCACAGGCCCCCAGCAGTGCTGCAACCTATAATATATACCTAATCTTGTAAAGCACAGCACAGGCTTTCTAAGTAAGGCAAAATCTTTTCGAAATATTGTAACATATCAAAAAAAGCAATAGGGGTTCCACCACTGCCCTCCCATCTCCCAGTAACATGGTGGGATGTGACGTTGTTTGTACGTCCGAAGGCTAATGTGGAAACAAAAATACAAAGAACTTGCTTTAAACCCTTGCAAAACAGTGGAACCGTGATTTAATGAAGTACAAGGGACTGAGAAAATGATTTCGTTATATAGGGGGGTTTGTTATAAACAATATCCCGATATGACATCGACCGAGTTAAATCTTCGTTGTATCGGGGTATGTTGATAATTAGACGGCGAGTAGTCTCTAATTTTGGCGATGGCGATTGTGGGGTGGGCGAAATATACACGCGCGCGCGCGAAATTTCGAGGAGAAGCGACGCGAGGGGAGTGCCAAAAATTAGAGACTACAGACGTAGTCAGAGAGTTTGAAATAAGCCGGTACATTCCAATCGCAAAACCTTTTTGGATAATTGTCAACAATCTGGCAACGGTACACAAGCCGCTGTCAACACTCGTGATAACATCGAATTCGTTTGAGGTTACTGAGATGGCAGACAGATTACAGGCTTGCCTGGACAAATAACGAGGGTTTAAAAGATGTATCGGAAGGAAAGTTCAAATTATATTCTGTTCGGCTGAAGATTGTTTGTCCAAGCCATTCCAAGAGTTGTTAAAATCACAGTCTACTCGTTCACTGTGAGTTGAGAACTCATTTAAATTTTAACATCGATACCTGACCGATCGACCAGAACAAAGTATTATATGCACGGATGAAGTACAAAACTCAGTCTCGGCTCGCTCGCTGCTTCGTTTTGCTCTGCGTTGAAATAAAACTTCCGGTGATAGTTGAAGAAAGTTTTTCGCGTCTCCAGCCATTGGAATTGTTTCGATGTGAGGTTAGAAAGTGGCCGAAAACAACCTCCGCCGGTGGAGCTCATTTACAATTATTCCCGATGTGAATTGGATGCAACGTACAGAAAAAGAGCCCACTGGAAGTATATGTTTCTTCCCGGCTCGCTGGAAATTTCGTTTTCGTTCGCATCGATCTCAAACTTTCGGTCAAAGTAGAAAAAAACATGCCGCGTCTTCCTCGTTAATTTTTTTTTGATGGGAGTTTTGGAGAGGAAGAACATGACCTCGGCGAGTGCTAAGTCCGTAAAAGTGTTTGACGGGCTTTTGATATTTAACAGGGCCGCTTCCTGGGACTGAAAAATTACTGACGATCCAAATTTCAAACTAAAAGTTCGTTTCTTCTTCGAGAGTTTTCCTCTTGAGAGATAGCGGCCCATCCGGTCGAGCCCTGGTGGAATCAAAATAAACGATGCGCAGTGTTTCATATGCGATAACATCCTCCCCAGTTTATCGATGACAAGAGCAAATGATGGGAGCCAAGAGAAGGAATCCAATTGGTTGCGCTTAACCAATCCAATTGGTTGCGCTTAAACTGACGATAGGAAATTTACCCCTCAAAATCACTGGGCCGTGAAAGGTCAATATCCCTGGCTTAGTCTGTAGTCTCTAATTTTTGGCGCTCCCCTCGCGTCGCTTCTCCTCGAAATTTCGCGCGCCTGTGTGTCAGTTCGCCCGCCCCACCATCGCCGCCATCGCCAAAATTAGAGACTACTCGCGGTCTAGTTGATGATTTATTTCTGTCAAAACAGCATTCGATCTAATTGCGCAATGTATCTGGTTTTTACCTTCGGGCGTACAAGGGGGGGGGGGGGATGGGGAATGAATGTAACCCCCCACCCATGAGGTTTGTCTTCAATTTTTAAAAGACGAATTCCCATCTACATCTGCGTTTTCAGTAGCTGTGGGCATATTCCTAAGACACATTTTAACACAAGTTTGGTGAGAATCAGTTGCCATGGTTACAAGATATGACCTCATAAGGAGCAGGTGTTCAAACCATTTTGAAGAAAACTGCCTGTTTTTACCATTTTTTAGGCGAAACAAAGTACAAAATGTTGACAAAACGCGGCAAAATGTTTAACTATGTATGTGTATGTGTTCGTTGTACCAGTCTTCGTTTTATCGGTGTTGTGCTCCATACATTTTACTGCAATATTGGCCGGGCTGAAGGATATTTAACAACTATTCTATGAGGGCGCGCTGGATATCGAATGATAGATAACCAACTCGGCGCTACGCGACTCGTTGTTTATAATCATTTGATATCCAGCAAGTCCGAGTAGAACTCAACCACTATAATTGTTATAAAATCAAGAAAGAAAGAAAAAAAAATGAGAAAAGCTTTAAAAAGGTGACAAGAATCGGTCACATGACTGAGCGAAAAAGGCGCCAAAACTTTGCGAAGTGCTGCAGCGTTTCTTTCCAAAGCTGAATGAATCAATGAAACTGCTGCCATGTGAACGAAGTGGCACAAGGTTTTGGGAAAACGTCTTCTAGTTATTGGCTCTGAAATGTGTTACGTGTTTGATATTTCTTGAAACATCGTTGTAATCATCGTTCAAAGCGGATTGAAACTGTACGATTTTACCACATTAGCTGCAGAAGTTGAACTGAACAAGTCTGTAATCCAGAAGGCGCCATCCTGTGTTGACTTGTGCCTGTTTGATGGAACTGAAGACAGAATTTGGACTTGAACAGGTAATTTCTATGCAGCTTAGAAACAAGATTACTGTTGAGAGGAACGTCAGAATTCACCACCTTAGTGTGTTAGGCGTAAAGCACGAAACGCAGTTGTTCTCAGTTTAGAGTTTGCGGGCGGAATGGTATTAAAACAACACTCAAACAACTGGGAAAGTGGTTTCACTCATTTTACAAAGCTCCCGATTTGTATCTAAACATTTGGAGCTTTTGGAACACAGAACTACAACGAGTGCAGGTCAACCAGTATCAATTTTGCTTGGTATAGCCGAAAAAATGTGTAGTTTCACTTCACCACCGATCGTGTCTCTGCACGTAGGTAACAAAATTTTTATATGACAGTCATGTCCTCAACAGATTGTGTCTCATTTTGGTTAATTTTACAAATCGCACAGTTTTTAACCTGACACGCGTGATGGCGTCAAAACACTACGTTAACATTTTTTATTGATATTTATATGTATAGAATTGTACAAACACTGGCAAGCCGCGTATTGCTCAGTATAAGTGCTGGTGGGTACACTGGAAGTTATTATTGTTTTTTTTTTGGAACATTTGATGGCTATAGGATAAGAAAATGTTTTTTTTCAAACCTAAAAAAGTGTTTCAAGGTTTATTTCCGCTACTAGCTGAATTTTCTTTTCCAAAATGCAACTTGTTTTTAACGTTTTTAACGTCATATGACGTCGTCTGCTGATGTTACGGACCTCAAAGGAAACGGTTTTTTACGTTGTAAGTTTTGTTGTGATTGTTGAATATTCTCGGAGTTAAGGAGGAAGGGGCGGAATACGCCCTCTCCAGTCCTAGAAGACCAAATAAAATCCCGGTCTGAATAGGGTTAAAGAACTCTGAAGGAACTCCAACATGAGCCCAGGTTGGAAAGGATAAACTACAGGATTTAACATTCCAATTGATGTTGTTTTTATTCTTATCCACCAGCTCGTTTGCTTGGAGGGCGGTCACCCCGAGAAGGGCTGGTACAGGTTTATTATAACAAGACCTGGAGCTGGGTGCGTGCTGATCAGTGGGACAAACAAGATGCTGATGTAGCTTGCCGAATGATGGGCTTTGATGGATCATTGTCAGCAACTTTCAAATATAACGGAAAGAAAGAAAACAAGTTTCCGATGTGGCTCAATAACATGCATTGTGTTGGAAATGAACGTTCTCTCCTTTTGTGCCCTCAAGGGGGTTCAAGGTCTCATAACCGCGAAGAAAAAAGAAAAGCTGGTGTAATATGCAGACCAAAAGGTATGCCATAGTCACTGCGAAATGCATGAAAGATAAACTCCAGCTGTACTTCGTTCGGCAAATAAGACTGTGCTAGCCTAGTCATAGTCACATTCACAAGTACATTTCAATTGAACAGCACACTAAACACTTGACTCACACGTCAGATGAAATTGAGGCATTGACGAAAATGGGAAAAAAGGAATTTTCGGTGTATGGTCGATTATTCATTATGGATTTATGGTATTTTGCAAGAAATGCGAGTGGAAGAGAATTATAGCTAATTTAATGAAAAGCGGATGCTTGCGTACGGGTCAACTGTATATGCTTGCAAAATTTTATTATGAGTGGAAAGCATAATTTAGAAAACAAAATTGATTCCTGCTCAGAAAGCGAACCTTTGCCCCAAATAGCAAGTGAGTGAGACATTACTAAAAAAGGTTTGCGCCTGTAACATAAATTTGAGTTCACAGCGAAGATATGAAAATTGCCTGGGGGCGGGGAGAGGGGCGGGGGGGGAGCTTTGTTGGGAAGCTCCGCCTGAGAGGGGTGGCTGTTTTAGCTCACAGTAATACTAAAAGGTGGTGAAAATTGCTATCTTAGTATACAAAAGGGTTAAGTATGTAAAGGGTGTCAAATTTTGGCAAGAATAACAAGGCAAAACACACGAAAAGCCAGGGCCTTTAGTGAAGGTCCCAGAGCAACTGAAAGTCCCGATAAAAACACTTCGACCACATATATATTCTACTGTTTTGCCGTATCCTTGAGGTATAAGAGACGGGTGCAATTTGTACTGTAGGTAATTGAAAGGGGTGTCATTTGAGCGAAATTAGTGTATTAAAGAGTTAAGGTTTGAGCCTTGGGGCGGAGCCTCCCTGTGCTAAATTAAGTCCACCCCACCCCCAGGGAAAATTGCCAACCAAGATATCATCAATTTCCTTAAAGGTTAGGTTTCGTTGTAAGAAAAAAAAATCGGATATATCAGCTGAATTGATAATGTAAATTTGCCACCGCAAAGAAATTCAAAAGCCAACGTTTCAAGCGTCAGCCCTACGTCAGAGCAAATGCAGCAGTAAGTTGTGAGTTTGAGTTGTGTGTGGTTTATGTGAAAAAGGGAAACTATGCTACTGGTGGAAACATGGGAAGATGAATACAGAAATAAAAAAAATTAATAAGTTGAATGAGAAGCGTCCGTTGATTCCTTTTATTGCTCCAACAAAGGGCTCATACTTAAAACGTCAGCTTTTGAATTTCTTTACGACTGCTAATGAACTCGTCTTCATTTATCAACTTAGTTGACTAGTCCTAACCTTTGTGCTTCTTTCTCCCCCCCCTCCTCTCCGCCGTTGTGCAGCATCACAGTTTCTTTAGAAACTAGCCCCTTTATCCATTGTTTTACCAAATACGATTGTGTCATTTTTCTCACACTCCCACCGTGGTACAAGGGGGGAAGGGGTTGATGGACCACCTTTGGTTTTCATTATGTTACAATATTTCAAAAAGATTTCACCTTAGTAGAAAGCCTGGCATGTGCACTACAAGATGAGATACATATTATGGGCTACCGCGCTGCTGGGGGCCTGTGACGTCACTCGAGATTGCTGCCATTTTGGGCGCCATCTTGGATTTACTAAAAATAGAAATTGTCAAAAAACGTTTAATCTTGGAAATTTTTTATGCTGGACATGTAGAAGATGACGCAATTAAACATTTTGCTGCTTTCTGTCAACATTTTGTGCATTTTTCACCAAAAGAAGGTTAAAAAAACATGCAATTTTCTTCAAAAATGGCTTGACCATCTGCTACTTATGACATCATATATCGTAACCATAGCAACCAGTTCTCACTAGAGTTGTGTCAAAATGTGTTTAAGGGAAATGCACACAGCTACTGGAAACGGCAGTTGTAGATGATAATTTCTTCTTGCAAAAAAATCCAAAAAAGCCTTATAAGGGGGTGGGGCGGGGAACATCAATACCCCCTCTCTTGTACGCCCGATGGTTAAAATTTGAGAAATAAGGGAACTAAAGCGACCGAACGGTAAAGCAGCAAATTAACCATCCTTTTTTTTATATTACAGTTCGATTGGTTGGTTGGGGCAATGTTTCATCTCAAGGCCGCGTCGAAGTGTTTTACAGTGATACCTGGGGAACAGTGTGTGGTGACTACTGGGATTTAAAGGACGCCAAAGTAGTTTGCCGTCAGCTTGGATTTAAAGGAGCTCTGGCAGCTGTGGTGTCTTTTGCCTTTGAGAATAAAAAAATGTGGTTATCCAACGTAGGATGTGTAGGAAATGAAACCTCTATAGCAGAGTGTGGAAACAGCGGGTGGGGCAGAGGGAAATGTGATAGACGGTGTGACCATACCTGGCGGCCATGGAGACAAGGCTACTGTCTCAACCGGATGAGTGCTGGAGTAGTGTGCATTAGAGGTGATTTCTTTAACTCATTAATCCCCGGACATACAACGAAACGCATACCCCGCCATGGTAAAAGGGAACCCTTTAAAAGTTCGGCACAGTAATTAATTTTGATAACTGAGTCCAAAACAAATTATTAGTCAATCAAACCACAGAGTAAAGCTTATGTGACCTGTAATCATGCGAATAGTGCCTTTTGTTTTTCAATATGGCGGCGATTTCAAGAAAATAGTGATCTAGTATACGGCTCTTGAGTAATCATTCGATTTCAGTCGCCCAGTACGTTATATAAACAAAAAGGTTTAGATTGGAATTTCGTCTTAATCGCAGGCAAATACGTACGAATCTTGGACGATCTGGTTAATTTTCGTTTGTTATCATGCGCGGCTCTGCGCTGTTATCGAGCACGGGGCTGTCCTTCCTCTGTCCTAACACACAGGATTGAGCATTTAATGCTTCCTGTTTGTGAGATTTTGTTCTCGTGTAGTTGTTGAGCACATTTATTATATTACTACTCGTAGTACACCAGCACAACCTCTAGGACCTTTATCTGAAGCAATTCCATTCGTAACAACTCAGAAAGAAGACAAGAAGTCAATAAATATGCGTGTTTTTATTCTCTTAACATTTATTGTTCCTTAAATTCTTACTCCGATTTGCACGTCTCTCCTTCTACGGCAATAGAAATATTTGGATCATCAAAAAGATGTTACAAATGAACTGGTCTTGAAACTTAAAAAGAAGCGATGATTTGCCTACAATAAATAAATCGTGACTCTTTCTTTCCGTATTATTCAATTGCATATCGGGAAATAAGGCTTTTTGCCAGCTAAGAGCACGAACTATTCGAAGTCTGATGGCGAATATTCGTATTGGAAAATTATACCTTAGAGCAAATCCTATTAGTGTCTATGAAATTTGTATCAGCTTTTTCAACCACGTCGTAAGGTCTGGCGTGGGAGCCACCGGATCTCTCAAGGTCAACAAGGAGGAGGAGAAGAAAGCAGTGAAAAAAAGCCAATACCCAAATCAGCTCCTTGATTTCCGAGCTCTGAAGGCCCGAAAATCATGCCCCAATTCTTATTCTAACCGCTTCTATCGCTGAATCTTCTATGAGTTGAATCATCCACACATACAGGAAGTAGGCGCCTCCACCTCAATGCTGGATATCTTGACGCCACCGCATTGATTAACTAGCAAAAACCGTGTACGACCATACTTGCGTAACGTCGGATCATAATAGATCGTGATCAGTCAAAAATATAAATAAACTGTACCCTGCAAGGACTGATCAAACGACGTAAAAAAAGCATTGCCCGAAGGCAACGCAGTTCTTAACACAACACCACAGTCAACAAGACCCGGCATGGTAAGCGCTCATGACTAGAAGGCAGATACGGACAACGTTGTTTCGCTCTTATTGGAGCTCGTCAGCGAATCGTAGCCACCAACACAATAAGAGTTAGTGAGAAATCACCTATCTCATAAATGCTGTAACTAGATCCATTCCAGAAAGAACTAGAAATCAAATGATTTCCGGTCACAAACTCGTACTGCGCGTTTGTGGCCTAAAAATGATATGATCTCAACTTAAACATGCCGAATGCTGTGGTGAAACAAACGAGGGGTGGCCAATACTATCCGCTACGTAAAATAAAACAAAGTGCAAGATGATCGGATCAATCCAGATCAACGGTTTAAAATGAACAATGACAGAAAGTTTCGCAAAAACCGTGTACGACCATACTCGCGTAACGTCGGATCATAATAGATCGTGATCAGTCAAAAATATAAATAAACTGTACCCTGCAAAGACTGATCAAACGACGTAAAAAAAGCATTGCTTGTTGACTGTAGTGTTGTGTTAAGAACTGCGTTGCCTTCGGGCAATGCTTTTTTTACGTCGTTTGATCAGTCCTTTTTTTTGACCATCAAAAATTCATAGATTGACTGGACTACATTGATCTCTGCTTTCTTGTCACAAACTAATGGAGATCCATTATCTTAGCCTGCAATGCAACTCATTTCCTAACACTACAGTCAATTAAAAATAACCGTCAGGAGCTGAACCACACCCAAAATAAAAAAAAAACCTCGAGCACTTCAATAAATCAGCGTTGCATCAAAAGAAAACAGGTCGAAGACAACGACGCTTTTTTTTTTCGTGGAATGAAAAAATCAACAACTGACCAGAAATTGACGGCAAAGGAAATGGAAGTACCTGAAAGTGACTGTAATTCTGAACTGACTCTTTAAAACCTATAAGAAGAATCTCGGTCCGTCGTCGGCCAAAGGCCGCCATCTTTACACAAGCTTGTACGTTTACCGCCTGGCACTCTGGGTAAACACAAGAAAACAACCGAAAATTTTTTACGAAGAGAGGGAACTCTCTCCGACAATTCGCCGAGTTCTAAACGGTGCCTTTAGATTTTACGTTTGGTATAGTGTAGATAGCCTGTGATTTTCTCTAGAAGTTGCAGTCAATGTTATTTGACATCTTCCAAATTGGCTCCGAAGATGGCTGCCACCTTGGATTTTGCACAAAGTGAGAAATTATGAAAAACGGCGAAAATCGAAACCTTTTCATGCTAGGCAATTAAATACTGTGTTGATTTTTGCCTGAAAAACTGTATTTTATTCAAAAAGGGCTTGATCACAGCGTACTTATGATGGCATATCACGGAGGTTTCTATTCATAAAGGGTCAGAGTACTTGTAGTTCATTTAGCTCTCTTTATCTGTACTGAGTTCAAGAAAAAAGCTATGGCAGCCGTTTTAAGAAATGTACGGCTGAGTTTGAAACCTTAAGAAGCGCCAAAGAACTTAAATCCTAGGTTATAGTATTCTAATTCCTGTCAGTGAATGTCTCTGAAAAGTGAACATTATTAGACGGTGTAATTTAGATGGAGTATTTTTTTGTTCAGGAATGTGGTGGTGAAATGTAATTGCGTGTTAGTTGTGTTGTGAAAGTCGAACGCGCCCGTTTGTTGTTGAGTTGTCTAGTCTCATTGATTAACGACAATATCGGTGTTTGTTTATTACAGTTCTATTTGTGCGGCGTTTAATTTTATGTATCGTCTTTAAAGTAAGGATACACAGTTCGAATTATGATTTGTGCCTTAGTATAATTGTTGCATGGTGTTAGAATGTTTATGCTACCTTGAGTTTCGTACAATGCAGAATTCCATTTTCACTCACTTCAGCAAGTTCAGACATTGCACCAAATAAGAATATTATGCAATCAAAACCACAAATCGAACGTTTACTAACACAAGCGCGACCAATTATTTTCCCTAAGCTATACCCGCCGGAGAATGAGTCGATGTTGCCATATGACGTAGGAAACGGTGGCCATTTTGGATTCACCACCTCCGAAATGCACGAAATTGACGAAAAAGGCGCGGATTTTGCGATTTAAAAACTAAATGCAAGATTATTATAAGTGTAGCAGTGTCGCGAACATAAGATGACGCGAAAAATAAGTGACTGTCATTATGTCCTGAATTTATTACCAGTAAAACATTTACAAAAGGAAATTTTAGCGGAACTGCTTTGCGGCCGAAGGCCGCGGAGTAGAGCCCCATACTCATACTAAGAGGCATGCTGTTTTTTTATGATCATGGCAAGCGGAATGGCTCGTGGGTGCGTGCCCCGTACGTCCGTACGTACGTCCTTCACATTTCATGACATTCTTACATGAGACAATTTTCGCCCAGCTTCTAGCCAATGGTGTGCTAGTAATTGCGTAAGTCTTTTGACGCGTGTTGCACAAGCGACTCGCGTGGTGATAAAATAACTCGTGAAAGCAATGGATAATTTTACAGTAAAATGGTATCCAACAGCCATAACATGATGAAAAACAGGATTCTACATTCCAGGATGTAAGGTTAGAGCAAAAGCAAGCGTATAAGTCGAGCAGAAAAGTACTAATCTGTTAACAAATAATTCTGACCTAAAGCATGACCTTTGTATTTTAAAATGAATGAAGCGAATCCGGTTTACCAAACAGAATTTAAAAGAACATAGCTTTCCAATTGGCAGTTGTAAAACAGAATCAAAGTTATTCACAATAAACAGATTGAATTTACGACAAAATGTGTGCAATTTTGTGCAATAATCTGTAAACAAAACCAAAAGGGAATTTCTGGTGGTTTCGAAGCGAACACGCGTCTCCAATTACAAAAGACAAAGCGACAAGTAAAATAACAGCAATCAAAACAAATGAAAAATGCCCATAAAAGATTGAATGAATTTGCCTAGCGAACTTAAAGCAAAAGCACAGATAGATAAACTAGATTTGATTGAATCACGAAATAGAATTATAACTCCATGTTTATACTAAAATAATACGCTTAAGAGACTAAAATTATACAGTATTTAACGAGGTCAAGTACCTAGGTTAATAATAGTAAACAAGAAATTCTGAAGAATTTATAGGCGGCCGATGGTAGCCAGGTAGATATGGAGTTCCGCTTTTAGGCTTGGCTAAATCTATATATTAAACTATACTGAGGCAATTTCTGTTACGCCAATTCCTGCAATGTGCTTGGTCGAAATGTACAGCTTCTTCACCAGCGCCGCGAGAGAAAGGTTCATATTTTGAAAGGATGGGAGAAAGCGGGAATAAAAGACGCGGTAACAGGGACGACGCTTTGCCGCCTGTTGATCCATATCACAACATTTACACAAATGATCCATCAGACTTGAATAGCACAAGAAGTTAAATGGCATCATTTTTCTTTAAAGACCTTAAGCACCTTTCACTGTATGATGGAGAAGGATGATGATGAATATTGACTCGAGATCGACCCTGTAGAACATAACTACAAGAAGATAACTACTATATTAAACGTGAACAGCTTCTGAGAACTGTTTTGTTGATACTGTCGAGGTAACAAGGTCGTCGTGTTTTTGTTAGTGTTGATGTTTTTGAATGAAGTCGTTTTGCCTAAATTCAAGAAATGTTAAATCGCATTGTAGAAAATAACGAAACTTGGTAAAATCGCGAAATTCAAGTGATTTTGGTTTTTTTGATACCTGCTCAAGTCTTTTCAAAGAAGATCAAAGAAAGCTTCGTAAAATTCTTTTGTAAATCCGTCTCCCTGTGGCGTTTCATTATCAGCGAGGCTGCTTGATGAGTCTTTAAGCTCTTTGTAGATCAAGTCTTGATCGAAGTGTCCTTGTTCTTCCTTGCTTAATTGGGGGATATTAAACCCTTCCATAAAGTCTTCAAAGGGTAATTTTTGTTGCGATGTTCGTGTTTCATCAATCTTTGAAGTGTACATGTTAGCATAAAGCTTACAATCTCTTTGTTTATTAGTGTGGGATTTGATGTAATCTCGTCTTTTTCCAGCCTTAACTCGCAAACGTTTTTTTTAATGCGATTTTTCCAACTTGAAGAAATATTTTGTTGGTTTTTCGCCTTTTTCTATCCATTTCATTTTTGACCAGAACGTGGCCTCATGTGCCCTTAATTCATGTATGCCTTTTAACTCTAATCTTTGGCGGCCTCGTACCTATCTAAGATTTCTTTATCTAAAATGTTGCTGCTGCAAATTTTATTGTCAGGATCTTGTAGCCTAGTTTGAAGAGTGATTTCTATATCTTTAATTTTTCTCCTTTTTTGTTTCGAATATTTTATAGTCTTAAAGCGCAGTTCCATTTTCAATAGTTCCCATAATAGTTGTTTATCTGTTACTTCCGAGTATTTTTCGACAATTTGCCGGTAACAGAACATGATAATAAGCTCTTTGTAGTTCTCATCTTCTAACAGGGTATTGTTGAATTTACACAAACCCGGTCCATTTTTGAATTCACTTTTAATTTCGATCCTTAGAAAAACTGATTTATGGTCAGGTGCTACTGATGTGCGAATCTCCGCTTTAAAAACATCGAAAGAGATCGGGCGAGACACAAGGAAAAAATCAAGTCTTGATTTTATCTTTAAAGTTTTTGACATATAAGGAACCGAATTGGTACTTGGGTGTAATTGTCGATACATATCAGTAAGATTACGTTCATCTATAAGGTGAATAACAGCGTTTCTATACGTTGTTGCTTTCCGTGGTTCACCACCTTGTTTATCAATTCGATTCGGCGTTAGGTTCCAGTCGCCAACGATGATAACCCTTGAAGCATCTGTTTTTGATATGATATATTCACTCACCGTTTTGATGAAATTATCTTGGTACCGACAGTCATTTGGCGCATAAATATTTACGATGAGAAACTATTCCTCTTCAACTTTAATTTTTGCAATTACAAATCTCCCCTGAGGGTCCGATTCGATAGTGCGAAAGTGGAATGTTGAAACGGGATTTAATAGGATACAGGCTCCTCTCGAGTGTGCAGTTCCACATAAATAAATTATGTGTCCATCCCATTCCGAAGACCATACCTTTTCATAATTTGTCAAAGAATATGTTTCTTGAAAACAGTAGGTTGTTGCTTTTTGTGACTTCAAATAGGAAAAAATACGCTCTTCTTTTATTTTGATGCGAAGTCTTCTCATATTCAGAGGAAGCAGTTTTAATTTACGCGACATTTGTTATGCAATAAGTTGTTACCAATGCAGATTTCTCTTTATCGCGGGGTTAGCTGTATATTTCACATCCCGAACGATGCTTACGTTGATAAGAATCCAGATTGAGTCATCGTCAAGAACTAGCTCTTTAGTAACTAGCTCTTTTGAATGAATACAAGCAGTTTTCCGCGTACAGAAAACCCTTCCTTTACTTAATAATAATAATAATAATAATAATAATAATAATAATAATAATATATAGATTTAGCCATGCCTAAAAGCGGAGCCTCCAAGGAATAAACTGGTGCTCGTTTCTCAAAAACAGTCCTGAAACTTTTCGCTCTGAAATATATTTCGGGGCTTTCTTTGGCTCGTTCCCTTTCGAAAAGTGTTTCTCAAAAGGCCCGAAAGTGTTCCGAATTGTCCTCCAAGATTTTGACGATCTGTTCTGTAAATCCAAGCTCGAAAGGTCATTCTAGAGGCTGAGCACAGCTTAATTTTTTTTTCGGGCATCAAACTGAACACATATTTTTACTCAGGAGCAGTCTTGCTTGGTTTTTTAAATGTTTCCATATCCTGTCATTAACTGTCAAGGTTTGTCAAATCTCCTTGGATTATTGGCTGTTGGCTTGAATGAACTTGAAACGGCGCTCATGTACAACAACAAAATAAAACTTGTTCTGCAGTAAATGGGTTATCTTCATCGCGTTAACGTTCGGATGTTCAGTTAACAAATAGCATGAACTGCCCCTATTAGTCTGGTCAAAATTTATACCATCAAGATTGAAAACGAGCAAACACCAAACACGCTTTAAATTATGGCGTAAGTTTTGCGGATGCGAAGTAAGCCCATTTAAAGTTAGGCGCTTTGAGGAAGGCAAAAAAACTTGTTTTTCGGAAGCTTTTCGGATAAAATAGTCTTAAACCGACAACTGCTTCGCTTACTATTGAAAAGTTCTAGGACAAGAAAATCGACAATTGCACAAACCGATCTGACAGTTAAAATTGAAAGCAATTATTCGCCGTAAATGATGCTTGTGCAGTTGCCTTGCGACTGTGCTTTGACCTACTGTTATGAATAAACAAACACAAAATAATAAACAGAGAAATCATTTTTGAAAAAGTTTATTCGAAAACCCGTAAATTTATACTTAAATGCAATTCGCATTACATTTCGAGCATGGCAAAATATTCTAAGACTACATCTGTCACAAATCTGAGCTCGTTTTCTAATAATTTTTTGAAGTCAAAAGTAAATGACACATTTCTAATGACATAAATTCAATTTCAAAATGTAATTTCTTTGACCGTAATAAATACTCAAAATCATGCACCTTAAACCATTTAAAAACTTCACTTACTCGGTTGTGTTTCAGAACAAGGCAAGCTCTCCGTCGTGAAGAAAACAAAGCGATGAGGTCCTTTGAAGGCAGCTTTCGTAACTTGAAGTTTTCGCCTACTACCAGTATTCTTTTGAACTTTTTCTTTCCATTTATAGGTATTAAATGTTTTTTTTTCTCAAGTTTAAAACTACAGTACCGTCGAACAATCGTGTTGCTAAATAAACTTAAGCTTTTTAAAGAAACCTCTTTTTCAAAAGCGACGATGGTCATGCGATTTCCCGCCAAGAAAAACGCCGGTTGCCGCGCGATTTCCCGCCAAGAAAAGATGGCATTCTCCACTCCCGGTCAGGTTGCCTTGGGACTTCCCTCCCCCTCCCCCAGAGTCTGTACGGACGGACGGACGGACGGATGGACGGACGTACGCTGACGTCACAACCAAAATTTTTCGCATCGATACATTACCAAATTTCCTTAGCAATGGAGCTCCGCTGGCGGGCTTTGCCCGCAGGCTCCGCTCATAATAATAATAATAATAATAATAATAATAATAATAATAACAATAACTTTATTTTACGAGGGTAACACTTTACAGTTAAGAACTAATGAACCTGTGGCCCTCCTCCTTAGGACCATTTCTCTATCAGTATACTGGCTTATTGCCTTCATTATAATATTAACACACCAACAAATCTCCAAAGCTAAAAAGAAAATCTGAATGTATGCGAACCCTTTTCTGACTCATTTAAGCTTATATCCTTCACAAACAATAATAATAATAATGATGTGGTGTAAGGAAGACGAAATTACTATGGGATTAAATGTCCTGAAGATCATCTTCTTCATAAATCCTATCGGGACTACCTTCTGGTGAGGTTTTAATATACACTTTCCTATCCAATGTCCAGCAAATGGTTATCATTCCGTCTTTACGCATATCGTTTGCCTTCACTATTTTTGGGCTAAAACTCGTTAAATTTTCATTAATAAACATGCGACCGCCTTCAGTGCGAGTGGCCGCCGAACAGTCCTTGGTAATAAATTACCTACACGGACGTTTTTAAGTTTAGCTCTTGACTTGTACGATCTAGTTTTAACCTTACGAATTACAAATTTCACTATAAAAGGTCTAATACCTTTCTCTGATCCTTTCCTGTTTAGATGATGCGAAATTTCAATATCTTCCTGACACACTGGAACCTCGAGCATTTCAGCAACTTTTGAAACTGCTTCCTCGGTCGAGTTGTAGGCACTTTCTGGTATTCTGCATATTTCTACGAAGCTTCTTTCAAGTGTACTGCTCGAGCAGTTGTCCTGCACCGTTCCAAAGCGGCTCTCTGATTGGTCCGCTTTGTTCCGCCTTGAGCATTTCCGTACGGGATTGTACCGAGCCAATCACATCACAGGTTTGACCATATACCTGCCTATCTACGGATAAAAGAGTGACTACCCTACCTTCTTTGGCTGTACCGACAGTAACGAGTGTACCGTGTGTACCGGCTGTACCGACTGTACTGATTGTACCGAGTGTACCGAGTGTACCGGCTGTACCGACTGTACTGATTGTACCGAGTGTACCGGCTGTGCCGGCTGTACCCAGTGTACCGGCTGTACCGGCTGTACCGAGTGTACCGAGTGTACCGGCTGTACCGGCTGTACCGAGTGTACCGGCCGTACCGGCTGTACCGAGTGTACCGAGTGTACCGGCTGTACTTCTGACCTCGATTTGCCAATTAGAACTGACTGTCATTTTTATGACAGACTTGGTATAATGAAGTAACATGGACACCAAAAGTTCATCTTCCACAGAGCTTCCGAACCCTTTGAAATTATTGTCTAGAGTATCAGCAAGTATCATCCTCTTGTTGTCACACTTTTGCAACTTTGGAAATTTAATAATTCTCTACCATTTAATATAAAAATATAGTTCAGGCACTAGTTCTCTCTAAGTTATGTGGACATCTGGAGTGCGATTTTCAATTCTCCCGAAAACATTTATGCCATCCCAAACTTATCTTTGTATGAACTCTTTCTTGGCAAAAATCTAAAAAAAAGTGCCATTTTAGAGGACTTAAGAGGACTTATCAAACTGGAGGGATTTCCTTATCGGCTTTACAGTGAGGAAACAGTTTTTACGGCCTTCATTTTCTGCATCAGCCACTGGAGCTCCATAACCATTTGCACCACCAAATTTAGTACAGCTACAACAGAATGTTCTCCACCCAGTCACACACTTCGCTCATTACCAGAATGCGCGGTACACCCGGTACATTCGGTACACTAGTTGCACTCGGTACTCTCGGTAAACTCGGCACGGCTGGTACACTCGGTACAGCCGGTACACTCGGTACACTCGGTACGGCCGGTACACTCGGTACACTCGGTACACTCAGTATAGCCGGTAGAACCAAAAAGTTAAACTGGCACGATCCTTTGTTGTGGTTTAGGTCTTCTCGTTCTTAAGGAATACGTCAGCCCTGCACCGATTCAAAGCGGCTCTGTGATTGGCCAGTTAGCTAGAAAAAGACACTATCTTTATAAAATGATGCGGTATATCAAGAAAGGGGACCTAACAGTAAGAGTTGGTTTACTACTAAAACAAACAAGTCCGCTTGTAAGCGAATAATCAGTGACACATATATCACATCATTCTATGAAAAAAACTTCTATTGTTTTCGCTAACTAGCCAATCAAAGAGCCGTTTTGGATCGGTGCAGGGCTGCCCTGCTCGAGGTCGTTATTTAGGCTCCACAATTCTACGATTTCTTCAGCTTGGTCATTGGTATTCTTTCGAGCCTGCTTCCAGTTCTTTACTCAATTTTTTGTTGAGACTCATTGTCTTCTCGACTAGGTTCTTCACGTCGCTCAGTTCTCTCTTTTGTGACTCAAAAGCATTTTTCAGCTCAGCTAACTCAGCGGCTAAATTGCTGTTTTTTGAGAGGATGATAGAGGTTGTAGATTGGACATCAGTGAGCATCTTTCTAATTTCTGACAGGCTTGGTTCCTGGGAACTGCGATACTTTGCTTTTTTTTTTTTTTGCGCACTGTTCTTGTCACCAGAGCTAAACGCTATGCAGGTATCAAAACATAGTTAAAGGCGAACAATTACATTGAACATTTTGAATTTTGCGAAGGATTTTAGCTTCCCTCAAAACACGTGCCCTCCCGGACCACGTCACGCATGTTCATGAAGATATCGACGGTTCCTTATTTCGAAAACAACAGCTTTCATTTGAACGAACACAAATCCAATGTATAAGTTGTAGTTCAATTTTAGCAAATTTTTATCCGCGTGGCGAGAAGATATGTAAAATTTCAAAATTTTGACGTTTAGTTTGCTTTGGGGGCAATTCTTGACGGGCAATCGGTGTGTGTTATCCTTAGTTCGAAATTAGTTAGAAATTAGAAGCATTCAAGTTGTTCTTTGGTTCGAAAAAAAATTATCATCCGAACTTTATTTTTACACGCTTCATTGCCAAACACAGAATTATTCGGTGAATGCCAGCGTGAAGTCGGTCATGCAGAAAAGCTCGCCCCTGTTTCTGATTGGCGTTTGCATTGAGAGTTAACTTAATTGGAATAACTGAAAATCAGTGGGGGGAGATGAGCAAATGAAGGTCTTTATAGCAGGTGTTCCCTCGTCCCTAGCCCAAGTCCCCCATTTTTCTTCCCCGTTTTCGCTCCCCTACGCCTTCCCCGCTTACACCTGCTACACAGGCTACTGTATCTGCGCCTTTTAAGAAAGGATTAGACAACAAACGTGAGTGTTCTATGGGATATAGTGTGCTGAAGAAAGATAGAAGGCTTTCTATCTTGCGAGGGTGTCTAACCGTCTTAGAGCATGGTCAAACCCAGGAAGAATTTCGTGCAGATTGTATTTTTGCATTTTAATTTTGTAGTTCGCACCTTGGTTGTATTTTGTTTACGATAATTGCCCTGCTTACACGTGGCTATGCGTTACAATATTTTTTTTTAATCTTTTACATAGTTTTTCGCAGTCAGTGCGTTTAAGGCATGAGCTATTACACAGAAGTCGATGAGCTTGAGGCAGTAATTACAACACAAGAATTGCTTGCTTCTGAAATCGCGGCTGATATTTCCGACTACTTGAACATGTGCCAGATGGAAGCCCACAGACAAAGTTAAGAAGCTCGATGTCAGCTATGCAACATCGCTATCGTCTTTGTTGGTTTTTATCAATTTAATTACAAATATTCGCAGAGATACGGTGGTTTCATTAGTAGGTTCTACTTAGTCGTAAGTACGCTTTATACAGAGCATACTAATGATGCTTTTAAACAAAGGAAAACAAAGCCTCATTAACATGTTCTATGGGAAAGAGCATGCTTATGTCTATATAGAACGTAAACTGCTAATGGATGCAGAAATTCCCTGCGAATACTCATGTTACCCCACAGTTTCCTTGTGCTTCAAAGCTCCCTTCTCTTTACATAATTTCAGACAGCTTATAGAATATAGAGCATTGAAATGCTGAACAATGATTGGCCGAGTGAGTGTGACCATGTTCAAAGGTGGTATACGTAATTTAAATTTGGCGATAATGTCACGCGACCTGTTTTAAAAATTGACTGTTTCCGTTAACACATGGACACAATTACAAGGCGGATTGATGAAGCCCCTTAACTTTGAGTCATAGAAGAAGGAAGAAACACGATGAATATCAGACATCTTTCAGTTCCCAATTTTTTAGTAAAGATTTCAACCGTTATAAGTCATTTTCTAGCTAGCTACGTGACAAGTGAAAAAGTTCTACCTCAAAACGCTAGAATGTACACTGGGTACATTTTGTCGAATCTAGACATTTAGGGCAGTGAAAAAAAGCTAAGACTTCAACCAAATGCAACAATGTGAAGGTTAATTCAACCTTCCTCCCCAGGAGCTTAGTTGGCGATCGCCTTTCGATAAGTAGTCACGTAAATATACAGAAAATGCAATTTTATAAAACGCAGGGCATTAACTACTGTATCGTAAAATACTGAAAATGTGAGGGCTGTGGGAGAATTGAGAGGTTTAATTATAGCAACTATGGTTTGGTTTGAAGTTCTTACGGGTTTTCATCTTTGCAATATGTGCAATATGCTTTTATTGCAATTTTGAAAAAAATAAAAATGTTAAGCATCGGACGTACAAGGGGTAGGGTGGCAGCCCCCCCCCCCCCCATCCCGCCACCCATAAGGTTTTTCTTAAATTTTTCTAAGATGATCTGTCATCAGCCCCTACCATTTTCAGTAGCTGCATGCACATCCCTTAGACACATTTTGACACAAGTTTGGTGAGAATCGGTTACTGCGGTTACGAGATGAGACGTGATAAGTAGCAGGTGGTCAAGCCATTTTGAGTAAAAAATGTTTTTTTTTTTACCTTTTTGTTAAAAGCGCAAAATGTTGACAAAAAGAGGTAAAGTGCTTATTTGTGTCATATTCTACATGCCTAGCATCAAAAAATGTTAATTTCCTCCCTTTTTTGATAATTTCTAATTTTGGCTAAAATCCAAGACTGCGGCCAAGATGGCCGCTATCGATGGCCACCATCTTGGGTGATGTCACAGGCTCCCAGCAGCGCTGCAACAGATAATATACACCTCATCATGTAGAGCAAATCACAGGCTACTAACTAAAACACTAACACTAAATGGCCGGCAGTTAAAATTTCCAGAGGATTTTGACGGAAAGGTTTCTCTATACGTTCTAGTATTATTCGATATTTGTTTAGACTTGCCAAACGATTCAGAAAAGTACTTTGATTTGTCGAAGACGAATTTTCGAGCTTGTGCACACTATGAAATCACGATGCTCACAACAATATTTGTGGTTTGGCCCGCTAGCCAGAAATCCCCACAGAATTTGAACGGAAATTCTCATGCAAACCTCGACGTTTCTTTGGGATAACCTAACGATTAATATTCAAAAACATAAATTGTTTTAGCTTTTTTGTTTGTTTTTTTTCTCAGTTAACGACCTTTTCCAAACTTGAGCATACTGCAAAGTCGCTAACGGAACCGAGCTGTAAAGCTATCATAAAGTGACACATGTCACAGTTACGTGCCGGGCATTTAGCTTATGTTACAGGAAACGTGTGCGCAGAGATTTGAAAGTCATTTTTCAAATTTTTTAACTAGAATTTTATTAATAATGGCGAAAAGAAAAAAAAAACGTTTTTGTTGATGAATCTAAAAATTCTCTAAGCAGCCAAAATTGTGGACTCGCTGGGCATTTAGCTTCGTAACTGTGCCCGGCTGCCGGGTATGCAGTCACTTTGCCGAACATAAGTTAAATAACCAGCACGCTGGTTTCGGACATTTAGCCCTACCTGAGTTAAAGACAACGCTAATAATAAGCTTCCTATCTTTGTATGGTGTTGGCAAAAGATTGTCAACATTCTGAGAGAGTTTCTGACTAGCGGGCCAAACCACAAACACGAATATAGCGATTTTATAGTATGCACACGGAAAATTCGTCAATTGCACAACCAAAATACTTCCCGCTTGGCAATTCTAAATCCCTTGAAAATTTTGGATTGCCGGACATTTAGGGTGCTTGCCATTATGCCAGACGAACCGGTCAGAAACCAGTGGAGGTAACCAAGGCAAAATGGAACTATATTGTTCTATAGAAACAAATTTCCGACCAGACCGTAGCGTTCCATGTACGTTTCGACCGAAATTTCGATTACCCCTCAGTAAAGTGGGACTGGAAGCGAGAATTTTTGAAAATGGAACAAGAGGTTTCGGTCATACCACACCGACTGGTCAAAAAGGACAACCTCCGGAGGTGGATAAGTTTTTCCGGAAATTTTCCACCTGGACCGAAGCGTTCCATCTATGTTTCGACCAAAATTTCCAGAAATTTTAGCATAATGGCAAGCACCCCTAGTGTTGAACTAGATCCGTGCCCGGCTGCAGGTCATCTAGACACTATCTTTTTTAAACTCTTCCAAATCTCATTTGTTTTTAGATTCCAAGTGTGACCTATCTTCCGCCATTCCAACGGCTGAAATAACAAGGTTAAGAGGTATGTTTGATGTAAGTCACTTGCTATTTAACAGCTGTCATAAGTATTTCAGCTAGACGGCAACCGAACGAAACCATCACACAGAACTGAAACAACCGCCAAATTTGGTTTCTTGCGAGGAGTCACGCTTAAATGCTTAAAGCCTCCACCACGACTGCCGGAGATATGTCTGTAGACCATAAACTCGAAATATTGGACGATCCTTTACTACTAAGCTTGAGCAGAATCAGGGAAAAAGGCCTTGCACTATCATGTTCTGTCCCTAGCTTTTAACTGTCCCCCGATAAATGTGTAAAGGCCTGGGTACGAGGCCGGTGTACATCTATGAAAGTTGTGTTTTCCGTAAGTACAAAGAGAAAACAACTCATAGAACCCATTTCCTGAATGTGCGTTGAGGACAAAACCTTACCGTACTACTCCTTGTGTTACTCCTGTTGGTAAAAACGTCACTGTTAAGCATAATTTATTCAATAATTTATTTCTTTACTTATTTCTCTTTCTTTATTCGGTTTGTTAGTTAGTCATTAAGTAAATTAGCTACTTAGTACTTAGATATTTGCCACACATACATACACACGCTACGAAAAAGGTAAATACATTACGAAAGTGGCAAGGAGGCATGAAGGAAACCGTAAGGCTTATGAATTATTAAGCCACCTATATCTAAAAATACAGATGCTTATCAGGAAAATAATTAAATTGAGTTATCAAAACGACGGCATCAAACTGTAAACTAAAGAGTAGTTTTTAAACATAAAAGACTTCAGGAGGCTCGCAACAGTTTTTTTGACCTTGGAGTGTATCTTTTGAAATCAAAATTTCGCATAGAACATAAACTTCGATTTCCTCAATACTACACCGCCTTTTCAACATATGATCAAAGTTTATTTTCTCGTTAGCAACCAAAGTTTATTTTCTCGTTAGCAATCTCCACAGCAACGGTAATGGTCAACCCCTCATTTTAAATAATGTCGAATATCTCGAAACCTTAGTCAGACACTTTATGACGAAACTTGAACTATTTGAACTACTCAACCTACACAACTTGTATGCGAAATTAGGGGAAAATCTGTTAGAGCGTTTTCAAGTAAATCATGATTCATTTTTTACGAGCTGATTTTGGTCATTCCTTCAATTTTCTCCAATATTTCAAGAAACATAAAACGTAACACTTTCTCTATTTAGTTGAAAGATCTTTTTTTGATATCAAAACATTCTCAGATAAATGTGATGTTCCATTTTGTTTTAGGCTGAATAAACACTTCTGTTATTAGATAAGAAGGCTGAATCTCGGTCAAGTTTCAGTCGTTATTAACTTTCAACGAGCCACAGTTTTATTTTGTTTTTCCTGGTCTATTTCACGGTTATTCATGTTCAGTGAACATTCATACACGCCGCACTTGTGTCCTCTCGTGCGTTTATAATTCCTTCTCATAATAAAAAAAAATATATTTGTCTTCTGAACTTGTTTCTCCGTTATTTTTCGGCCCCGGTGTAATGCCATCGTGGGCGTTAACATGTATGCAATCCGTAATTAAAAATGCTAAAACGTCAGTCAGTATTTAAAGAATAATGGAAAAGAGTCTCCAGGAAGAAGCTCAGAAGACGAAAAATTTTTGTTATTATGAGAAGGAATTACAAATACACGAGAGGACACAAGGACAGCGTGTATAAATATTCATTGCACGTGAACAACCGTGAAATAGACCAGGAAAAACAAAATGAAACTGTTGCTCGTTGAAAGTTAATAAGGACTGAAACCTGACCGAGATTCAGCCTTCTTATCTAATAAATGAAGTGTTCATTCAGCCTAAAACTCACTGGAACATAAAAAAACAATTATTATTCTAACGGCAATCAATTTAAGAGAAAAATCTGTCTGGGCAGTTTAGAAATATTGTCCATTACCGTTGCTACGGTGACAGTTGTTGCTAGGAAACCAATGAAAAAATAAACTTTGGTCATATGTTGAAAAAGTGGTGTAGTATCAAGAAATCGAAGTTTATCTTCTATGCGAAATGTTGATTTCAAAAGATACACCCCAACGTCAAAAAAACTGTTTCGAGCCTCCTTAAAGTATGTTTTTTTTGAAAGAAGTATTAGAAATTGGATTAACTACACGAGATTTCAGAGAATTTTAAAACTCAAGACCTTGGTAGTATATATAACTTGCCTAATAATTGTTTTATAGAGAGGAAACAATAAAGAAAGCCAAAGCCTAAATTCTGCTTAATTTGCACGGAAGCGTTTGATACTCTTTGTAACGTTTCACAACTGGGGTTAGCTATTTTTAGGTTTTGTTCTAGCTTTAGATTTATTTCCGAAAGCGATTACTGTTTTGAAGTGAGGTTCACTTCTCCAGAGACCAGAGACCTGTCGGCTCGCCTACTTTTCACCTGCCGGTGCCCTGATTTTTATTCCTTCTCATTTCCAGCCCAAGCAAACAAACTGTGGTTTCATCTTATCTGGCTCGACGAATATAGCTGGACGATTATAAACGACCTCATAAGCTTTACGCTTTAATTTCCATCGTGTCTTAATAAAGGTTTTACTCACTTCCTTACTTATTTACTTACTCAATTTTAGAAAACTATTAAGATCTACCAACTTTTGAGAGTGTTGTAAGAGTTATAAATTTACACTGCTGAGCGTATAAGTAAACTTTTGTGTCACTGGGCTATGCGTCGGTTAAGGTAATCTTCAACTCGGTTTTGAAAAATAGCAAAAACAACAACAACAACAACAACACGTCATCCCTTCTCTTCTCAGATTAATTTTGCCAACCCCTCCCTTTGTCAATATATCATAATTTCAAGATCCTTTTAATAAATCATCTTCATTTCCTCCTAACACCCTATCCCTTGTGATACATTATAAATAAAGACTGACATAAGATACAAGGTAGTAGCTCATGGATCAATGGCGGATGGTTAGTAATTAAAGAGGTATTGGTTGAGGTCCCACTAGCACATCTGACAACGGTGTTACAACGGTGTCCGTAGGTTTTGAGTGTGGCCGTGTATTTTTATGCTATCAGTGTCAGTGTTTGTTGCTTAGGTTACGCGGGAAAATCAAAGCATTTTTACAATGCTGTTTACAACTCTGAAAGTACGATTTATCTGGTGTCTATCTAAATCCACTCGAGATGAACCAATCATTAGTTTACATAACAAGAGGTGTTTGATAACAAAATTTTAAGCGCCAAAAAGATCTGGTTTCATCATATTTTTCCGTCTGCTTTAAGCAAAAGAAACCACCGCTAAGGACTAAAGACTTTGTTGAAACAGGCGCGGTTAAATGGACAGGAATAACGACATGACGACTCCAGGACCTTCACGCAATTGGGAATGGTATATTTTGTCCTATTTTTATCGTTTTTTCTGCAAGATTTTAGTGCTCTTTCTGAATTGTTTGGGCCACAGTGGTCGTGTATAATGGCGGAAAATTAATTTGCCATTTCTTTAAACGTTTCAGGGCCAATTATGGTTCAAATGGCTTTGTTCCACAACTGCCGTTTAGCTCACTAGAGTTTCCATACCTGTTGACCGCGGTCAAACGAGAAAAATAAGAAAAGTACTTCAAAGATAAGGGAATTATTTTCACTGTTCAAAGTTTGATACTTTACCAGTATCCTGTTGATTTACTAAAATGTTTTGAACTTTACTAAAAAAGTTCTAAATGTTTGTAAAACGGGAAACGGACTTGTCTGCGTCATTGTTAAAGTAATTTTGTTCAGGTGCGGAACGTTTAAATAGCAAAAAAACTCGTTTATTTGAGAGAAATGGTATATTTACACTCACCCACTATTTTATATATCCTTGCTCATATTTCGACTGCATCGTGTATGAATCTTACGAATTGAAACGAAAAAACTGTCTCAGACGTTTGGCCGCGGTGGACCATACCTACATTCTCCTCCTTTTCCCATGAATTTTCCATCGTCCTCTAGCCAAACTGGGACACAAAGTGCTTTGCCACTACCGACGCCAAGTTCTCCACCGACAACTCTCCAAGCAATTGAAACCCCTGTATCAGGATCAGCAGCAACAAGAACAAGTGCAAGTGCACCAAAGCGCTCCCCAGCCTGGAGCGACTTAGAAGAGGGAAAAGGGGGCAGACCATGTGGGCCATGATTGCAGGGAAATTAGAAGAGAGCATGAAGGAATTCGGCTGCAGCAATGATAGAACGCCTCAGAAGGTAAAAGAGAAGTTTTTCAACCTGATGCGGCGCTATAAGCAAGCTAAAGACAAAATTAAAACCTCGGGAGCGGGAAGTGAAGACATGGAGACATGCCCACATTTTGACGTCCTCGACGAGTTTATGGGCTCCAGAGACATCGTAAATCCACGTTTCGTTTTGGAAACAGCGAGCGAGACCTCTGAAAGTGGCAGGTCAACACCATCTCCAGCTCCTTCTACCTCATCCCTTGCTGATGAAGTAGACTCCAGGAATAATACATCAGGTGAGAAAACCAGAAATGCACAGAAGGATGACAACGCAGCTGGCAAGGATGTGAGCAAAA
Organism: Siderastrea siderea; assembly: GCA_964030785.1. Classification (NCBI taxonomy): domain Eukaryota; kingdom Metazoa; phylum Cnidaria; class Anthozoa; order Scleractinia; family Rhizangiidae; genus Siderastrea; species Siderastrea siderea. The sequence continues at coordinate 16,364,878 of OZ034975.1, forward strand.
TTGGAGGCAAGAGTGGCAAGGCTACCAGGAAGAGAAAGCGCCAGTCTGGGCAGACTGATGATGACCCATGGTTGGCTTTGTTCAGAGAAAGCCAGGAACGGGAGGAAAAAATGATGGAAGCTCTAGAGAGAAGTGAAAATAATTTTAAAGATCTCTTCCTAAGTGCTATAAAAGAGTTCGGAAAAATGGTTAAGTAAGATTGAAAGAAAGATGGTTGTTTTCTTTCTGTTTCTGTTTTCAATGACAGGGAAGGCATAAAATGTAAAATCAGTGCTAGGTTTGTTGACAATCCGATCAACTTTTACAGCCTCTGGCAACACATGTAAACGTATTTTTTCCTCATGGCTATCACTAAGCGTACTATATGACACAGTATTCAATGTAAGATGAAATAAAGCTCCAAATAACAGTTTACAAATCGAGTTATTAAGATGTTGAATGTCCCGGATATTTAAAGGGAGTCTGCGATAGCTTGCCTTATCCTTCGGGCAGCGATGCCTGCCCTTAAGTGTCCGAAACCATCCCCATCGTCATCGTCACTGTCGTCATCATTGTCATTATCCTCGTCTTCATCTAAAAGATCTCCACATGACTGCAAATGTTATGAAGAATGCAGCATGTAATAATAGTTTTTGGCACACATGATTCCTCTAGCTGTTTCAATAAGCAGCGCCAACGGCTTTTTAATTTACCGAACGCACGTTCAATTATAACACGTGCCTTGGATAAGCGGTAATTAAACCTCTGTTGCGCAGCTGTTAAAGCACCTGTTGTGGAAAAGGCGGTCATAAGCCGGGGACGAAGAGAGTAGGCAGGATCTCCTAGTATTAGGGGCCTAACATTAGTCCCATTAATCACTTCTACTGGCCTCGTTAGAATAGTACCATTCTCAATCTCCCTGAAAATACGACTCAGACGGAGTACTCGAGCGTCATGTATGCTTCCTGGCCACCCAGTACTGATATCCATGAGTAACATTCGCGAATCAGCCACAGCCTGAGTCACAATTGAATATTTCTGTTTTCTGTTGCAGCAATCAGCTGGGCATAGCAGAGGCGCTTTAATTTCTACATGCGTGCCATCAATTGCACCTAAATCCACTTTCTCCGCAAATTTGTTAATGGTTTCTTGAACATCATCTTCATGATTAGGAAAGAAAATGAAATCGTTCTTTCTTCTGTTTATAGCTTCACTGAAACTGTGGCATATTTTAATCACCGAAGACTTTCCAATGCCAAACGTTATCCCAGTAGATCGATAGGAATTTCCTGATCCTAATCTCCACAGTACAATAGCTACTCGCTTCTGTACGGGAATCGCTTGTCGAACGCGAGTATTTTGGCGTTTAAATGTCGAGGGAAACTATTCTGCACAGATAATCAAATGTTCGTCTGGAAACTCTAAAATGCCTTTTCCAAAGACTGTTCAGAAATCTGTTGTTGAGCATTTCTTCCAACCAATGTTGTGGCCGAGGGTAAACCCAAACACACCGATTGTTCCTTCGCTCCCTATGAAGCCTCAAAACCCGCGCCAGAAACATTCTTCGACGTAGAATAAATTGCCCTAGAAAAACACTGCGACAGAAATTCCTCCTTCTCACGTAAAGTATTAAAGTTAGAATAAAAAGTAAACCAGCAAGAGTATGTTCATCAGCCATCCTGCCTCTGGCATTTTTTTTGCCGCGAAATTGCAAATTGATGCTTGACAAGTTGTCAGCTATGACTTTAGTATATTTTGGGAGTGGCATGACAGGCTTTGATCGCTTCAGGATTTGTTATGCAAATTAGCTGAAGGGGGATTGAATCCCCCCTCAGTTAATATTAACAGTAACTTAACGCCATGATTTGTCACCTTAAGGATTCATAAGAATGAAACGAGGTGTTAGCTTCTTGCTGCAAAATATGAGAATGTTGACAGATAATTACAATTTATTGAGACCCGTTGATAAACAGAGAAGAGAAGAAAAAGGAAAACAAAGCGCGCAATATAATCTCCTACCGAGCCCAATTTTAGCAGCGTTCTTTATATTTCCTCTTATTTGGTCGTCCGCTAAAACCTTTTCTTGCTCTGCGGTTACCGCGGGCCTGTTTAACCGAACGGAAATAGAGTCTGGCCGCAGGTCACGCGTAATTTGTCGGATGAGATGGAGAAATTTGTTCGCTTTTTTTAACATCCTTTGCCAGGCACTTTTTTGCCCTACAACGTAAAAGCCGGCGTGGATCAAGTGTTCGCTAGAAATTTCTTGGCTTGGTTTCGTTGAATTTCTTTTCGTCTGTCCCGTTGTATGACTAATGAAAACAAGATCGGAGTGAATTTTAACCTGATTGTAGCTTATTTTTTATCAAGTAACTAAACTGATTTCTACTCAGTCTACTAAAACAAACAAACAAACAAACAAACGAAAGTAGTTACTTCGCGGGCACAGGCGGGACAAGTACCCCTTTGTCGCTTGCATAAGACATAAGCCAAAGAGGTAGCCTGCTTGCGAGATAAATTTCAGCGCAATATTTGCTACTGTTTATTCGACCTTGTTGACGTGACTGGACATCGAAGGCCATCGGGGCATCGCTTCTCTGGATCCTGGGCATACATCAAAGTAGCATTAACCTGGGCATTGAGTATTTCCGCTGCTTTACGTGGTTCTCGATTTCTTCTGTTTAAATTTCCCTGGACCACCAGCGTGAATGATTCCGAGATATCAATACTGATTCAAGCCGGCGTGCGTTGCGTGAGATGTGTACATCAGCTGGGTTTACATTTCACGCCGGGTGACCCTTTATAAAACAAAGTTTCCGCAAGAGCGGAGTTATCAAGACGGCGCATTAACCGTAATCTTAACTATTAGTTACATTCTAGCGTCTCCGATAAAAAACGGGTTGCTTATTGATTCTGATTAGGTTCGGCTCATGTACACATTACGAACAATCTCTCTTTTCGCTTAGGGACAGTCGCGCGCGCGATAATGGTTCCCTTGGGTATTTATATGCTACGAAAGCAAAATTAGCCGTACATATACAGAGCAGATTAATTCAGCCGTACCCTTGGGTATATGCTATGTAAAAGAGCACAGAGCGGATTAATGCGAAGGCAAAATTAACTGAGCCCTTGGGTATGTGCTACCTAAAAGGGCACAGAACAGATTAATGCGGAGAAAAAATTAACTGAACCCTTGGGTATGTGCTACCTAAAAGGGCACAGAGCGGATTAATGCGAAGGCAAATTTACTTGTGTCCTTGGGTATATGCTACCTAAAAGGGCACAGAGCAGATTAATGCGAAGGCAAAATTAACTGAACCCTTGGGTATGTGCTACCTAAAAGGGCACAGAACAGATTAATGCGAAGGCAAAATTACTTGTGCCCTTGGGTATGTGCTACCTAAAAGGGCACAGAGCAGATTAATGCGAAGGCAAAATTAACTGAGCCCTTGGGTATGTGCTACCTAAAAGGGCACAGAACAGATTAATGCGAAGGCAAAATTACTTGTGTCATTGGGTATGTGCTACCTAAAAGGGCAAAGAGCAGATTAATGCGAAGGCAAAATTACTTGTGCCCTTGGGTATGTGCTACCTAAAAGGGCACAGAGCAGATTAATGCGAAGGCAAAATTAACTGAACCCTTGGGTATGTGCTGCCTAAAAGGGCACAGAACAGATTAATGCGAAGGCAAAATTACTTGTGTCCTTGGGTATGTGCTACCTAAAAGGGCACAGAGCAGATTAACGCGAAGGCAAAATTACTTGTGTCATTGGGTATGTGCTACCTAAAAGGGCACAGAGCAGATTAATGCGAAGGCAAAATTACTTGTATCCTTGGGTTTGTGCTACCTAAAAGGGCGCAGAGCAGATTAATGCGAAGGCAAAATTACTTGTGTCCTTGGGTATGTGCTACCTAAAAGGGCACAGAGCAGATTAACGCGAAGGCAAAATTACTTGTGTCCTTGGGTATGTGCTACCTAAAAGGGCACAGAGCAGATTAATGCGAAGGCAAAATTACTTGTGTCCTTGGGTATGTGCTACCTAAAAGGGCGCAGAGCAGATTAATGCGAAGGCAAAATTACTTGTGTCCTTGGGTATGTGCTACCTAAAAGAGCACAGAGCAGATTAATGCGAAGGAAAAATTAACTGAAACCTTGGGTATGTGCTACCTAAAAGGGTACAGAGGAGTTTAATGCGAAGGCAATATTACCTCTATCTGCGGGTATATGCTTCCTAAAAGGGCACTGCGATTCAACTCGAAATTGTTCCCGCCAAAACTACACGGTGAGTCACAGTCCAAAGCAATTCCTTTTACCGCTTCCACAACAGGGCCAAATTTTGAGGAGCGAGCCAACCCGTCTTTCGCACACTCTCGCTGCCGAGGCAATCTGGCATAAAGCTCAAACGACGACACAGCAAAACTATGGCTTGGTTGTCTGCAGAAGTCACAACCTCGCTTGGCGGGCTTCCGATGTATTGATGCTTAACAGTGTATTTCGTCAGGACAGTGGTGAAAATTTCGCTCTTAGCAAATTCATCTTAAGCCTTAAGCCCGTACGCAAGTTTAGTGACTACATACCAGTGCTTTCCTGGGTCCCGATTATAGCCAGTAACTCTGGAAACATGCGGATTGCGACCAAGGATACTCGGACGACTCGCGATCGACGCCATGGCTCTATTTTATCAAGCCTACCAGTGACACAGTAAACTCATTGTCCTCTGTAGATTGCTATTTCCGCTCAAGTAGAACATTAATGATTTTGTAGCCTTTTAACTTATTAGTCTTCAACACCAATCAGATCTACGAATTGAGTCTCTTCCTGTGTGAAAGCTTTGTATATGTTGTACATTGTAGTATGGTACTTGGTAGACAATTGATTGTGGCCGGGAGGGATAATTGATGAGGGAACGTCATCAAACAAATCAAACTCAATTCAAACTGATTGGCGAGCCCGGGTTGGCGAGTACATTATTAGTGTTCGGTGTACACCGGGTGTACAAAACGTCGAATTTCAATTTCACATGAAAGTTGAAATGCATCGCAAAATAATACGTTGTCACAAACAGAAATGTATGCGAGGTTCTATTTGACTTGTCCCCGTACTAAATACACTGTACTCTGTTTCCCAATGCATAGTCATTTGAAAACTATAAATAATACGTACATCAAGGCATAGATTTCGTCGTTCGTTATGTAGACCGTCAATCAAAAGGGACAAGTTTTGGTTTCAAAATATACCCGCACGCATCTAACTCATGCGTTTTGTTACATTTTAGTTGGCGAAATTTATTGCCGGCAGTGATTGCACAGGCATATGCTTGATGTGTAAATTAACATGTTACAATACAATGTCAATTTATTATACCACCCGTGGGACCGAACTAACCGCAAGATCATTAATAGATTGACAGAACTTCGCGCTTTGAATTACTTCTTGCTGTGAAATCCTGAGCTCACCAAAGCTCCCCATGACCAGGAGTTGAGTTACACCACTGTTAAACCGTTGTCAACTCAAGAGGTTAAAACAACGTTGTAACAGCAGTGTCAGTTGCTAGTGGGACCTTAACCATTATCACAAAGCTTATAGTTTGACATCGCTTATAGTGTGAGAGGTTTTAGCATAAGTTGAGAATGTTTTCTGTTCTGCATGCCACAGTAGTAGTAGAAGCAGCCCTTCTTTTTTTTATAAAGTTAGAGAATTGTATTTGCAACAGTCTTTTGTAAGAATCATTACATTCATTTCAAAAAATCGTATAGTATGTAATGAGCCAATACAAAATTGTCGTGCTTAAAATCGTGGTCTGGAGTATTTGCCATTTTTAAAATAGCATTAGATTACAAAGACACCGTACAGTAAAATTCCGATAATAATCCCCCTCAGAAAATAGCCCCCCCCCCCCCCGCCCCGAATAAAGGTATATTAAACCCGAACGGATAACATATAATAATATATAATATGTATTAGGCATAATATGCTCCGATTATAAGTCGAATACAAGTACCAATTAAATGTGGAGAAGATCATCGCAGTTGTAGACGCACCTTTTGCAGTTGCAAAAAGAAAGCCCCCCCCCCCCCAAAAAAAAGTCTCTTATAACCAATTGGACTAACAAGGCAACTAGGAGCTGGCTTTAGTGGTAGTCTGATATGAAATAACTCAGAAGTAAGAATTGCTGGTAAGACTGTCTTCTACGAGCATTGGGCAAAAGCCGGAGTAAAAAATGCCAAAAACCTCATGAATAATGATTATGAGGTCATAACTTATAGAGACTTCAAAGAGAAGCTTTGTTTTCCTGTTTCCTTCCTTGAGTTTTATGGAGTGACCTCGGCCATAAGGCCCGCTATGAAGGCTTTGATATTGAAATCGCAAAGTGAAAACCATCAAGGAATTTCAGTACAAAAACTGATTGCAGCAACTAAGCCGATTAAATTAGCTTATGAAATTCTAATAAGTAAAAAATCTACTTGCCCTTAGAAGAGTCAGGAAAAATGGGTAAGAGATTTTAAACTTCAAGCTGTGGAGGATTTGAAGGGGACTTTCATAGATTTACTTCGAAGGATATCCACAATAAGTACTAAACTAAGGAATTTCCAGTTCAATTTTTTCCGCAGACTTTATAGCAACAAATTCCTTTCTTTTCAAAATTCGGATATTGGATACAGCTCTTTGTTGTTTGTGCAAAACAGACGAGGAAACACTAATTCACCTCTTCTTTGAATGCTCGGTAACAAAAACCTTTTGGGAAAGTGCGAATTCAAAGATTTTTTCATTTCAATCCATGTTATACCAACCTCACGCGTTTTAGATATGAATTAACAGAGAACTTAAGCAACAGAGGTTTTCGGGGCTACGGCAACTTCGGCCGGAAGTGAAGCCATGATTTTTGCGCTACTGGGCATGCTCTAGCTAGTCTATCTGCCGTCGCAGCTCCGTCGGCGACGTGAAGGCGAGTTGTTTGGCGTTTTCAGGAAAACCTGAGTATTAAACTTTTATTTTCGCCAGTTTTCGAGCATTCAACAGCAGACATTTTTCAAAAATGTTACCCGTATTTTATTCCTCAATATATTTGTGACATCTGAAGGTCGATTGCTTTTTCTTTCTTGTATAAAACTCGTTTTAACTGGCACCGTGTAATATGTCTTCATTACAGGTAAACACAGTAAACGCAGAGTCATCATGACAAGCAGCAAACCGTTCGCGATTTTAACACCTACAAAAGAGTATTCAGACTGGAAACATTAACTTTGATTCCATATTTACCTTTCACTCGATTTCACCACGAAAATGCTACACGTGAGGGATTGTTAGTCGTTTTTAATTTATAATGCTTGGTTTAGGTTATGGAATTTTGCTAACCTATTGTAGCTCGAATTTCATTCCACTAAGAAAAATTACACCGACACAAGTATAATATGCAGCTTCCTAAGCGCTTATTATCCGTATGTTATTTGTGTCGCTACTTTCACGAGTCTAGATCTTTCTTTTCTAAGCCAACTTCTGCTTTACACTCGTGGTGCCATAACTGTCCCTTGGAAATCTGGATTCTTTGACTAATAATTTCCCCATAAACTGAGCCGTTTGTCATCAGAAAGTACACCGTCTGTATAGCAGTTAAGTATCAATTATATATTCCTTTAAACGAACACATTTTTCTCTCTCAAAAGTGAAACCTTCGCCTTCAGAATGAACTCAGTGCTAAACATTTGAATTTTGGTGGGAAGCGAATGCGACCTTGGTCCCAGTTTACCCATGCCAGTCCAGTCGCCGTCGCCCCGAAAACGTCTCTTGCTTAAGTTCTCTAATGTTTAGGCTTTGGAGGAGAGAAAGATGACCTATTACTAAACCACTGTTTCCTTCTTGCAAGATATTATGTCCATTGTTGTAAATCTAAGAATATCTCTCTATGTATCGGAGAATACGTGCAAGGGCTGAAACTCAATTTTGAACTTGAAAAGCACGTTTGTATGTTGACAGGTTCAAAGAGCAAATTTCAGCAGAGATGGTGCAAAATTTTGCCTGCACTATTAGTAGTGGTTTCTTACACTAATTTATTCTCCTCCAAAACAAATTTTCCTTAAGTATTTTTTTTAGCCGGGTTACTCTTTTTTTTGTTTTCTTTTAATCCTGCTCTCCATCTACTTCGTCTTTAATTTTTCTCTCTTTCTTTTTATTTATTTATTTAGTCGTGTGAACTCGTGTAAATGTGAACTGTTACAGTAAAGTAATTAATTTTAAAAAAATGGGAACTGCTCATGTAGGCGGTTCGTTATAAGCCCGTAAAGGATGAAAATGAAATGATGAATATATGAATATCATGGATAAGAACTGCGGGATGAAGAATTAAATGTGAAGAAAATCATCGCAGTTATAGACGCAACTTTTGCAGTTGCGAAAAGAAAGCCTGAATTTCAGGCTTATACGGTATTCAAACACTTGATTTCTGTTAGTTGCGTCTTCAACTGCAATGATCTTCTTTACATTTAATGATTCATTTGAATAAGACGTTATTTTTTGGAAACAGTATTGATAGTATCGTTTTTTTCCCAAAAGATTAATAGCATCTAATTCCACTCGGCTTATTATTTTGGACTATTTCTTGTCTGAACTTTTTAAAAAGTATACCAAGATATCTCTTGTGAATAGCAAGAGTCAATAGGCCGATAACACCCCTTGCACCCCTCACCGTTTAGTTGGAAATTGCGTTTGAAGTTGACGCTGTTTTTTTTTTCTTTTACCTTCGGTAGTGGTCTCATTAGCTTTTGTTTACTTTAGAGAAGGTTGTAATGTCGTCTCGCCGCACCCAAACAACAGTTACTGGTTGGTCTGAAAATATATTGCAATCGATTTCAGGTAATTAGAATGAGTAAGAAGCTACAACTTCAATTTATTGACAAAATGGGTCTCTAGATCCCATTTCGTGATGCGAAGCACAACATCCTGCAGCAGAGTTAAACGCAATAGGACGCTGGTCCGGCGTTAAGAATAGCAAGGAAACTCATCACGTTGCAGTTAATATTTCAGATCGTTTATGAGAATAAAACCACTACATTGATCACTCGAACGGAGATGTTCATGCTTTGGCGGTCAGATGTAAATAAGCCGAAATTTTCATTTCCCCATAGTGCACTGCGATCGTAGGCTGTACACCGCCAGGGTTTATAACAAACCAACTGAATGGCCAATTACACAACTACTTACGTAAACAGCAATCTGAATACTGTAAGTACAACAACCGGCTTATTTACCAGTTTTGTGTGCCATACGAAACAAGCCAATTACATCGTATGAAACAAGATAATTTTAAAGTATGATCATAACATCATTCATTTTGTTGTATTTTCAGACGCAAAATCCCTTCCAAAAATAAGCCGAAACATTTTTGAACCGCAACACTCCCTCCAACAATAACTCCCCCCACCCCCTGGCCCAAGTATGGACAAATATAAGCCTATGGCTTATTATTGCAGTTATACGTTAGCTGAAGGCATGGAATTCAATATTTCATTTTGGACGCTTTGACAATGTTTTATGATCTCATAGATGTTCAGTTGGTCGATGGAAATGGATCCTACCAGGGGAGAGTAGAAGTACTTTACGATGGAGAGTGGGGAACAGTATGTGATCATGAATGGAGCTTCAAGGAAGCCAACGTAGTTTGCCGTCAGCTTGGATTTGAAAAAGCCTTGGCCGCAAAAAGGTCTGCAGCATTCGGGCGCGGAAAAGGAAAAATATGGATGAGCCACGTTCGATGTAAAGGAAATGAAAAATCGTTAACACAGTGTTATCACGACGGCGCAGACCACTGTAGTCATTCAGAAGATGCAGGGGTGGTGTGCATGACAGGTAATAAGAACATTCCTTGACACGATTAAGAAAACTGAAAGTGTTTTCAATTTTAAGGTACTTTAGTTCCAGGCGAAAGAGATCCATACAGAAAAGAAGAGAGAGTAGAGAGAGGATAGAAACAGAAGAAAAACGGGCATGTGAATTTACTTGCTTGAAACGTCTTATCGAATTGTTTATGATCTTGTGATTTTAAATGGTCTTTTATTAAAAACCTTTCTAATGTTTGGATGTTTGTCTATCCAGCTGCAGCAGCTCGTTTAGTGGAAGGACAATCAATCCGAGAAGGACTAGTACAAGTCTACTACAACAAGACTTGGGGCTGGGTGTGTGCTGATAAGTGGGACAAACAAAACGCTGATGTGGCTTGCCGAATGATGGGCTTTCCTGGGTCATTATCATCTTTTAGCAACAAAGAGAAAAAGAAGAAAACAAACCTTCGCGTGTGGCTGAACAACATGCAATGTTTTGGTAATGAAAGCTCTCTATTTTCCTGCATTAACAGCGGTTTCGGAGATCACGACTGTGCAAGAGGGAAAGCTGGTGCAATATGCCGACCAAAAGGTAAAAATATATTAAAAAATGGAAAAATGTAATCAGCAAGTAGATCTTTGACAATGTGATTATTCAGAAGTGAAAGATATTTATATGGTGCCTGGTTATTTTGTGACGTTTGTATGAAGATCATGGGTGAACGAATTATAGAGGAAAAGATGTTTGCAGTTAATCCCATGTGTAGCTTCAAACCTCATCTTTAAAGTGTTTAAAATAATTGGTATAGAAAAGGACATGGGCTTGAATTCCGTTGAGATTAGAATTTTTTTACGGTTTTATCCGCAACTGAGAAGGTCTCTTCCTCTATAAGAACATTATATATCAATAATTTGATAACAGCGGTTTCTGCAAAAATGAGTGAATGGAAGAATAAATGAATGAATGAATGAATGAATGAGTGAGTGGATGAATGAATGAATGAATGAGTGAGTGAGTGAGTGAATGAATAAATGAATGAATGAATGAATGAATGAATGAATGGAAAAAAAGAGATATCTTGTTTATTTCGGGAATAGGCAAGAAACCAATAACCTTTTTAGCCAATGACGTCACGAAAGTGACGTCTTGGCCAATCTCAAAGGCTAAAAGAACGGCGATATACGGTCTCTTTCTTCGTCTTTGAGGCCGCGGGGGGGGGGGATTCTGTAAGATGTTGGGTGGGGGTGTGCCACAGGGACACTGAAACCCTTTTTATCAGCGGCACATGCCCATACAGTTTATGCTATGGGAGTACGACCCCCGGGCTTTGAAGTGTCTTGCAATCAACAGGAACTATTTAACGTTACTTCAAATGCGCTGTTTTGTATACTTCAGGTCTGGCAGGATGTTATTCCCTCGATGAAGTCCTGCGTTTACTTAGCCGTAGCAGAAATTTTCACAGCAGCAAACACAGAAATTATACACAAGACGGACTCGTCAATTTGAGATCCACTTAAATGCGTGAATTCACGCCCATGTTGTTTGTTTCTGTTTTCCTTTATTAATTTCCAAGTGGAATTATTAGTTTTCGTAGAGGAACATTTTGACTTCCGACCAGCTTGACGGCGACAACTGTTTTTGGCTTTCTAGTGGAATTACAAAAGAAAGATAAAGAGAAAGATAAATAATGCGAATCACAAGCTGAGATCCAAGCGGTTTTTGCATACGGTTAATACAATTTATTTATTCAGGATATAAATATTTCGGTGCTATTTGCAAGCAAAGCAGAATATTTATCCGGCTAGAAATACTACAAGTAGAAGCCGAGACCCATAACGGGTTCTAAAAATAGATGAACGGCGAGAATCTGCGTCTTTCGCACAAATTAAATTTCACCCCGCTTCTGCAAATTGGACAAAATAAAATCGGGATTTGCGGGGGCTTGTTCCTAGCTATTCCAGACCTAAAACTGAAAAACTTGAATGAAACTAGTGTTAAAAATCCAAGTTACAGTGGTGAGCAATTAATTAGAGTAAAATCTTTACAAGATACCAAACTTCACTTCGGGTTAATTATAGTTCAAAGCGTATGTTGAACAAATTTGCATAGTCAACAGCTGCTTCGGAATGTAAGGCATCGATTAAAACATCTCGAAACGAACGCAAGTAACAAAACATTCTAATGGCGACCTGCTGAATTTTGCAAGTTTTTTTTTTCACGCCTACCAGGAGTTAAGTACACTGTGAGCAATTTAAGACCCCTAACAGACGTGTTAGGATATGTTGTCTTTGAAGAGAAGGGGAACGAAGAGCTTTATTTACCTAGCAGGCAATTCTAAAGTCACGCTATGATTAACTGTCACGTAGTCACGCTGCTCGTTACCCTGTTTTATGATAACTTAATATATCGATTCCTTGCTCTGGCGAAGACGTGTTACATTAGCCGCAAGTTGCTGGGAAGAGGGAGGGGACTGCACAGCAGTGGCGTGAACCCATAGGTTGTGTTGTAAATCTCACCATATTGCGGAAGGAAACGTCATTGGCTCTGCACGCAATGCGTGCCTATGTTTTTATATGACAGTTCGAGTGGTTGGTGGGGAAAATTTACCATCTCAAGGTCGAGTCGAAGTGTTTGACAGAGGAATCTGGAAAGCAGTGTGTGATAGCGGATGGGATGTCAGAACAGCTGCCAGTGTAGTTTGCCGGGAGCTGGGATTTGGAAAAGCCCTAACAACATCCAGGAAGGCTTCCACACGCCTTTTGTGCTTGTATGGCGTGCGGTGTATGGGAAACGAGGATTCAATAATCGAGTGTGAATGGTACAATACTTACGACCGTTTTGGCTCGGTTGCTAGCGTTGAGTGCAGCAAAGGTAAGATTGTTGATCTCAGCCTTTACCACCATGTTTTTGCGTTTTATAGATCAGGGAATTTTTACAAGAATTTTTTTGCGTTTGACGCTGCCTCTGGTCTTTTCTATCAGCTCGCCTGTTGGGAGGGAAATCAACAAGCCAAGGGCTAGTTCAAGTCAATCACGACAACACCTGGGGCTGGGTTTGTGCTGATCAGTGGGACAAAAAAGATGCCGATGTGGTTTGCCGAATGATGGGATTTGACGGATCATTATCGTCATTCAAGGAAAAAGAAGAGAACAAAGGGACAACGTACGCTGCTCTGCTAAACAAAGTACGGTGTTATGGAAATGAAAACACTCTCTTTTCTTGCATTCACGACGGATCGAAACTTAACAGTTGTGAAGATAAACAAAGAGCTGGTGCAACGTGCAGACGAAAAGGTAGAAAGGACACCTGTCTTTTTTGTCGTTGTTCTGTTTTTCTTCGTGAAAAGCTACCTCTTGGAAACTTATTATTATTATTATTATTATTATTATTATTATTATTATTATTATTATTATTATTATTATATCATCATCATCATCATCATCAATATTATAATGAACATTATTAAAAGCTGGACTAGGCTTATGTTGGATTTCTAGCATTTTGATTGGCCTCAGGACACTTAAGGCATGGTTTGGGTCTAATTTGCATAATATCTGCCTAAAAGTCTGCCTAACTATGCGGGAATTGGCCGAAAAACTCTTGAACTTGGCAACTGTGGAAAACCTACTGACCCTAACTCAGTTTTGACTTCAAGTGTCAATCATTTGGGTCACGTCAAAAGTAAAGGTTTAATAACGGTTGAAATTAACGTTTTAACCTTTTAACGTTTCCACACTAACTAGGAATCTTACGAATGACAAAAAATAGGTCACGCGACTTATTTAATGCTTCAATAATTTCTAATATAAATATAAAGAGACCACCTTGAAAAGCAAAGTTATTATAATCTTGGGATTTTAAATGATTACACTTAAAAAGATCGGAGTCTGTTTAATTTTATGTTCCCCATTTCACTCTAAGGATTTTAACCGTTAATCATTCTTCAATGGTCACGTGATACAAGCGTTAGGCACTTAAGGCTAAACACTGAGTTAAGTCCATCAACGTCTAACTGGGTGCCAAGTTTGAGAGCTCTTCAGCAAAGGTTCCCAAGTTATTATCAGTTGAAAAGATTTTATGCAAATTATAGGCCTTAACCATGCCTTAGCGGCCTGAGACTGAACGGAGCTAGGTATTCAACTCATATAACCTGCTGCCACCAGATATAGTCAATGAACACTCAACAACAAGTGAGCTAAGAGTTTTTCTCCGCGAGCAACACAGTGACGAAAATGGACGAGAAAAATCACTTTCAGCAAATTTAAATCGAGGAGAAATCCCAAGAGCGTCACTGAAACACAAATCAAAATTGTTCCAGATTGCTTGATTCGTTAGGGCGACAAGATACTGTTCAGAATTAGGAATTTGAGAATTTAGCGTAGTGTTTACAATTAAATTAATTTCTTTCATCGTCACCTCGATCATTAAAATTTGACTAACGGTAGTTTTTATCAGAAAGGCCTTCCACCCTGAAATGACAAGTTAAAACATAAAATAAAACACATTAAATGGGAGAGAAGCATTTAATAACAACTGTCACATATTCCTGGCGAGTCAGTACGAAAATCACGAATTAATCTAAATAAATCAGTACTGAACAAACTACCAAGAAGGAAGAAAGGTCGACAATTATTGTGGCTATACCATGCAAAATCGACACTAGTTTACCTGCACTCGTTATCGCTCAGTGTTCCAACAGCACCAAAATGTTCAGATACAAATCAGATGCCATGTGAAAGGAGTTAAATCGCTTCCCCAGTGTTGTCTGAGTGTTGTTATCACCATTCCGTCCCCATCCTCTAAACTGAGAACAACTGCTTGCGGTCACAAAACTAAGATGATGGTGAATTCTAATATTCCTTATTACGGTGATCTCATTTCTGGGCCTTCGGCTCGATCAAACAGGCACCTGATGGCTTCGTTGTGCGAACGGATCATAAATTTGTTCAGTTTCAACCCCCGCAGCTGCCGTGGTGAAGCTGTGCAGCTTCAATCCGCCTTGAACGATGATTACAACAAATCATTTAGGGAAAGTCAACACTTACCACTTTTCAGAGCGAAAAATTAGATTTTTTTTCCCCAAAACATGTGCCAGATGTTTGTTCACTTCGGACCAGTTTCACTGATTCATTCAGCTTTGCAAAGAAACGCTGTATTTCTTGTAGCCTGCGTAGCGGGCGTAAACGGGGAAGGGGAAGGACAGCAAGAACGCTGGAGAAAAATAGGGGGCTGGGGGCTAGGGACGCGGGAACGCCTGTTACAAAGGCCCCCATTTTTTCATTTCTGCGGCTGCCAGCTGCTGCAAAATTCTGATTGGTTAATTTTTGACAGTAATTCCCACGGGAATGACGTAATTTGACGAGGACGTGCTGTTATTAGAAGATTTGAACTTGGTGGCCAGGTAGCAAAATTGTCTCGAAACCAGAGCGAGAAACGGCAGTAAGAGCGATCTTGTAAAGGGAAGAGACGTTTTAGCGGTTTTGCCAACGAGATACGGTCCTAGAAAGAAGAGATTTTGTCATTATCAGAGAAGATTTCAAAAAAGTAATGCACCCGGTTTCACGCGTGAATTTCAAGGCAGTGTAAATATCCCGTTTTAGGAATGAAGACTCGCCTTTTGAGAACTATAAATCGGAAGAAGAAGCCCTTAGAAACGCTCGACGCCTTAAACAGTGGAATTCAGACAACTAAAACCGAACAAAGACTTTTGTTCCTGGGCCATCGTAGCTTCATCAAAAATAAAACACAAACTGCGGTAATAAACATTATAAAACTGTAAATAGTTTGAACCCAGGAGTCATATCATAATTCGGTAAATTGTGATCGTCCGGGTGAGTGTAGTCCTGAGATTTTTATTGAGGACTGTTTGAGGTGACATTGACTGACGTTTCGACAACCTGAGCGGAAGTCATCATCAGAGTCAAGTGAACTGTGAATCGTCAGTAACTGTTATAAGTCTCTGGTCGTTGTCCTGATTGGTCGACGATCTCGTGATGTTATTGGTCGTAGTCTCATTCTGTGGGTCCCCGACTTACCAACTGTCCAAATACTTGACTACCGTACTGAAACCTGTGACCGACGAATCACGACACAAACTACAGTCGACTGAGAACTTTATTGACGCAATCAAGACAGTACAAGTACCTGACGACTGCAAACTAGTGTCTTTTGATGTGAAATCACTGTTCACCAGTATTCCACTTCAACTGGCTCTAGACTGCACTGAGACCGCCATCAACAACTCTACTATTGAACTACCGCTACCTACAGACGACTTAATGGACTTACTGAACCTTTGTCTTACTTCTACGTATTTTCAGTACAACGGCAAGCACTACAAACAGTTGCACGGAACAGCTATGGGCTCACCAGTTTCCGTTGTTGTTGCAGAAATCGTTATGCAAAACATCGAGGAACGAGCCCTCGCAACTTACAAACGAACACTACCACTCTGGCTACGTTACGTTGACGATACCTTTACAGCCGTACACAAAGACGAAATCGACGATTTTCACGAACACCTCAACGGACAAAACGCTGACATAAAGTTTACTAAGGAGATCGAGGAAAATGGTAAAATACCTTTTCTAGACTGCTTAGTTACCCGCGACAATAACGAACTACGGACGACAATTTACAGGAAACCGACACATACCGACAGACTACTCGACCAATCATCTTACAACCCAACTTCTCACAAAGCTACGACTATACGGACCCTGACAAGACGCGCGCAACTAGTTTGTGACTCACCTGACAGCTTAACGGACGAAAACAAGTACTTAGACAACGTTTTCAACAAGATTAATTACAACCGGGACTTTATTAGACACAACACTTACAGAAACTCTGAACCAAACGCTAGAACACTAACGCGACACCTGTCACTACTGCAACCATCCCTTACATCAAAGGGACTTCTGAAACTATCGCACGAATCCTACAACCTTACAACATCCGCGTTGCTCACAAACCTATCACTACTTTACGACAGCTACTGACGAACGTTAAAGACAAAGACGAACCGAGCGACAGACGAGGAGCAGTTTATAAAATCAAATGCTACGACTGCCGGGCCACTTATATTGGTGAGACCGGCAGAAATCTGAACGTTCGACTGACTGAACACAAACGAGCGACTAGAAATGGTGATATCAACAATCACATTGCTGAGCACCATTTAAAAACAAACCACAGAATCGACTGGGACTCTGCTTTATGCGTTACCTACAGTAGGGACTACTATCAACGAATCACTCTGGAAAGCTAGTTTACTAACTTAGAACAAACACCACTGAACCGTTGCCAACAGCTACCCGCACCTTACAAACGACTGATTGCCGACAATAACAAGACAGACAAGCAATAGACAAACCGACTTATTTGACTAACAATAGACCAACGGACATTTGACTAACAAAAGACGGATCGAAACGCACCTATGACGTTTAACAGTCTTCACAGCCAATAACATCACGGCTCAACTGACAGACGACCAATAACATCACGAGATCGTCGACCAATCAGGACAACGACCAGAGACTTATAACATCTACTGACGATTCACAGTTCACTTGACTCTTCCGCTCAGGTTGTCGAAACGTCAGTCAATGTCACCTCAAACAGTCCTTCTCAGGACTACACTCACCCGGACGATCACAACTTACTGAATTATGAAAAACATTATAAACTTACGCATTTTTATATAAACTTGACGTTTCGTATGCTAGTCAACATACATTTTCAAAAGTGACCGTTACAATTTTGACAAACCTTTTATACAATAGTGACAAGGGGTCTGGAACCAAGATTAAGAAAACAATCTTAACAGTGAATCTATAAAAAGCTACAGCTAATTAATAAAGTATCAGCTTCTCACTGCTGACGTTGACATTAAAAGCTGGCTTCAGTTCTTGGATCAACAATGTTTCTTTGATTTTGCAGTGGTAATCAGTTTTGCCCGATGCTAAAATGTCAAAATGATCCCACTTGATGTTGTGTCCGGTGGTTTTGACATGGTCTGCAATGGCAGACGTGTGGTCATTTTTAACGAGGGCCTTGAAGTGTTCAGTTTTTCTATCATGAAGTCGTCGTTTTGTTTTACCGATGTAGAAATCATTGCAGTCCCAGCAACTGGCTTTGTAAACTACTTTAGATTTTTGAGAACGATTCAAGCGGTCCTTGTATGGAAAGAAAGATTTGCTGCGGCAATTATTTTGAAAAATTATCTTGAGGTTGACAAAAGAATAGAAATTGTATACACATGATTTGAGGCGTTGAGAGATTTGGTTGTTCTGCAGACCTAAATAAGGTAACAGAATAATGATATCTTTCTAAGGAACCGTGGAGACAGGGCTCCTTGGCTTGTTTCTGTTGACTAGCATACGAAACGTCAAGTTTATATAAAAATGCGTAAGTTTGTAATGTTTATTACCGCTGTTTGTGTTTTATTTTTAAAACCGAACAAATTATTTTTTGAGAACAGACGGTTGTTGGTAAAGAGAAATCTGCCGTTGCAAGACATCACTCAAGCTGTTGACTTCGTAGGGAATCCATGGTGAAGCAAATTACATTTTTGATCTCCTGATTGTAAATTTGTATTGAAATATTTATTTTAATTGTCCGATTCTTCGTATTATGGCTTTCACGTAAGTTTTGAAAAACGTGCAGTTAATGGTCAATAATTGCCGTTCAAAATGTATCGCGGTTCTTCGCTTGCGTGTTTTAAAATAAGCGTCCCTTTCCAAGAAGCAAAAATTGAACGCGTTTGGTTATCAGAAGCTAAGAGGAGTTTATCTTAATAAATCTTTTTATTTTGAAATGCTTCTTTTCTCTTATTTCGAAAATAAGCGCAATTGAGTGTTGTTCAATGTTAGGTGCTCTTTGATTCGAAAAAATTCTTATCCAAACTTTATTTCCAGACGCTTCATTGAATTCCTGCGTGAAGTCAGTCATGCAGAAAAGTGTGCACCTGTTTCTGATTGGTGGTGGCATTGACAGTTAACTTAATTGGATCGGTGGGCGGAGATGAAAAAATGGGGTCTTTGTAGCAGGTGTTCCCTCGTCCCTAGCTCCCAGTCCCCAATTTTTATCCCGCGTTCTCGCAGTTGTTATTATTATTATTATTATTATTATTATTACTTAACATCTGTTGTTCAACAGTTCGGTTGGTAGCTGATAAAAGCAAGCCATCACGAGGCCGAGTCGAGGTGTTTCTCAGAGGTAACTGGCAAGCAGTATGTGGTAACAGATCGGATGGATGGCATATAAAGCACGCCAATGTAGTTTGCCGTGAGCTGGGATTTGGAAGAGCGTTAACAGCATCCAAGACAGCTTCCAGACGGCATTCGTGCGTTAATGTTGTGCGGTGTATGGGAGATGAGGATTCAATATTCGAGTGTGAGCACAGCGGATGGTACAACAGTAATTACCGGTCTGATTGGGTTGCTAGCGTTGAGTGCAGTAGAGGTAAGATTATTGATCCCAGGCGTCCGTTAAGATGGCTGTAAATCAGCCCATTTCATGTATAGTTGATTGCACTTCGCGCTTTACAACTCCGCGATCTAAGGAAGGCCTAAAACTGAGATACGGAGGACAATTCTTAGTTAAAATGAACTTATCACAACTTTCGCGCCCGTTTTTGATCTTGGGACATCCTGCCGTCAATTTCACTTAGCCATCCTTTTTAAGGGCAAGTTGAATCCAACAATGCGCAAAACGGGATAATATTCTAGCTTCCACAATGGACGTCTAGGTTACCTCTACAGCTCAGGAATAGATAAACTTGCGCGATAATCTATGACGTCCTTTATCATCATGTTCTGGCTACGATGTTTTTTTCCATCAGCTCGATTAACCAGCCAAGAACTGATACAAGTCAATTACAACAACAATTGGGGCTGGGTTTGTGCTGATCAGTGGGACAAACAAGATGCTGATGTGGCTTGCAGAATGATGGGCTTTGATGGATCCTTATCATCATTCAAGGAAAATCAAGAAGGCCAGGAAACAAAATACCGCGTTTGGTTTAACAACAAGAAGTGTACTGGAAATGAACGTTCTCTTTTTTCGTGTGCTCAAGATGGTTTGAAACCCCACGATTGTGAAGAAGGACAAAGAGCTGGTGTTACATGTACGCCAAAAGGTACAGAGAACAGCCATAAAAAACTATGCTCACTTAAGTATCCTTGTTTACTTAAGCCGAAGTAAGATTGATATATAAACGGTATCGATGCACACCTGCCACTTAGCAGAATGCACAAATCGACCTTTTCCAGCGTTTCTTCATATAACATTTTTATTTAGAACACGTATGCCCGCACTGTATAATGAATACTATGAAAGAGGTGTTCCCTAATAATACTTTTGTCATGGATGTCACCTATTTCCAATTAGTTTTACGCGTCCTTGCTTGCATAACTGTCAGAAGAATGTTACCTGCTACCTCCTCCTCCCCACCCCCCCTCCCAACGCTCACCGAAAAACCAAGGGTTATACCCTACATCAATTAACGGTGGGATCCTTATCATCGTGCTTCTCATTTTTGGAGGCTACTTCTACTTCGAGGTTATGTTTTTCTTGTTAATGACATCCATTGAAGCTAACAAACTTGTCTTGTACGGCAGTTCGTTTGGTTGCTCAGGGCAATCTGTCATCCGAAGGCCGAGTGGAAGTGTTTTACAATGAAACCTGGGGATCAGTGTGCAGTTATACTTGGGACATAAAGGAGGCCAACGTAGTTTGCCGTCAGCTTGGTTTTCCAGGAGCTGTAGCTGCCACCTCGGAATGGGAGTTTTGGACAAGACAGACAGACATATGGTTGAACTCCGTATTGTGCGTAGGAAACGAGGCTTCATTAACAGAATGTTACCACAGTGGGTGGAGTGGTTCCTGTTACTATAGGGATGCTAGTGTAGTGTGCACCACGGGTAAGAAGAAGACTCGTTGACAGGGACAATCATTCTATCATCGTTTGACTCTTACTCTTATTCGAAAACCTAGTGTACATAGGCTAAGAAAATTCCTTAAAGTCTGAAGAGTTGTCCGTTTCCCAGAGGGGGTACGCACCTATCGGAAGGCTTAACAGGATTGGCTAAGAAGACAAAAGAACAAACAATAAAACAATGACCCTAGCCCTTAAAACAATAGAGGTGCGTGATATAGGAAGCCAATAAGGGACCGTTCATTTTTTATGGGGTAGGGGGGGCTGGTGGGATTTGATGGGTAGTACCTGTAAAATATAATGACCCCCCCTCTACATTAGAATTTTTTTTACCTGGCCCCCCCTTGTAGTCCTGAATATTTGAGATGACCCCCCCCAAAAAAAAGGTTAAGTAAATCTACAATTTATCAAGCTTAAATTAAATAGTCAATTTTAACACTCAAGTCCTGCAGAAGTAAATGTCTTTGTTGACAAGCACTAAAGGTAATTTTCTGGTAGAGGTTACAGGGGTATCTCCCTCTGGAAAAAATTGAAAATCTAGAGATGCTCTAATGCAATTTGCTGCATTCTGAAGTACATAAACAGAAAATTAATGCCAGTTTAAAGCATTATTTTGGACACTGTTATCAGTTGTTCAGTTGTTGAAGAATCAGACAAGCAGAGGCCAAAAGAGTTGACATCCCCCTGGCTGTAATGAAACAGTTGGTGGGATAAAGTTGCCGTTGGGTGTATAATAAAGTAGGGGGGTCCGGGGGCATTCTCCCCCGGGAAAATTTGAATTTTCAGAACCTTAGAAACGCTATTTTTGGCCTTCTGGCATTGATGTTTGCATTATTACAGATGCCGTTACTACTAAACCTACAGGCAATTTTTTGGTGACCCCCCTTTACACACCGTATTTTTTTGGCTGGCCCCCCCCTTTGAAGCCATATTTTTTTGCATGGCCCCCCCTCAAATCCCACCAGCCCCCCCTACCTCATAAAAAATGAACAGTCCCTAAAATTACAGGTTCCGAAGAGGTGCGTGGCTTATGGTTTCCCAGTCATGCAGAATTTGCCGTTATGACTGGAAAATCCGCTCAAGATTTCCCAGGTCTCTCCACAGTAAATATCCACAGTAAATATCACAGTAAATTTTGGAGGTGAGCTGAAAAGGATAAAACAATCGCCGACGGTCGCAGATATTCAGATGTTATGTTTTCGTAACTAGGAAATTATCCCTAATCATTATGCAAATGTGAGATGCATGGCGATAATAGAAAAGCTCCAGATTTTACCCAGATTATCCCGGATCATCAGTGTGTCTACAATATCGTGTTTTCATGAACGGGAAAAATCTGAGACGGTTGGGAAATAGGAAAATCCCCGATTGACATCTGAAAACCAAATTGTTAGCCTCACTCTCAAAAAGAAAAATATATATAATAATGTATATGAAAGGGCTAATGGTATTCAGTCTGGCCTTTATTCGTTCCTAGACCTTGAAGGGCACTTTGTGCCCCCCTCCCCTCCCTTCCCTTCTTAACTCAAAGTATATTAAGGCTATGGTAGCAAAACATCGAGGGTGGATAAAACGTTAATCAAAATCATTTGAGGTCCGCAACTGGACCTGATGACGTCACCAGACGTTAAAATGATGCCATAATTTCACCTTGGATTCTTCGCCTTTTCCAGAACCTTCTAAAACCATCCAAACTGTCCAGAGAGTAATTAAAAGTAATAAAACAACACTCCAATGATGTAAAACATGTAAACGTTAGCTAGGGTTACACTATAAGATTTTTCCATCGTGATTCACACTGATTTCATTCTAATTCAACAGCTCGTTTGGTTGAAGGACAGTCATCCCGAGAAGGACTGGTACAAGTGTATTACAACAAGACCTGGGGCTGGGTGTGTGCTGATTATTGGGACAAACGAGATGCTGATGTGACTTGCCGAATGATGGGCTTCGATG
Organism: Siderastrea siderea; assembly: GCA_964030785.1. Lineage (NCBI taxonomy): Eukaryota > Metazoa > Cnidaria > Anthozoa > Scleractinia > Rhizangiidae > Siderastrea > Siderastrea siderea. The sequence goes on from OZ034975.1 coordinate 16,387,569, forward strand.
GATCATTATCAGCAACGTTTGAGTACAAAGGGAAGATAAAAAATAAGTACCCAATGTGGCTTAACAGCATGCACTGTGTTGGCAATGAACGTTCTCTCTTTTCGTGTCCCAATGGCGGATTGAGACCTCAGAGCTGTGAAGGGAAAAGAATAGCTGGTGTAATATGCAGACCAAAAGGTATGCTTATCTATAGACACAGATAAATACATGAAGGGTAAACTGCAGAGTATCCTCGACTGTGTTCGACTTGTCGTGCTGATAGTTGCAGTTATGGCTATTTTTCATTTTATTTTGCGTGGTTACTAAGTACACTTTACTATGGTGCATACCGCATACTTGGGGAAAGGATTGGTTAAGTTTAGATTAAAATATTTAATGGCCATTGAGGTTTTGCTGTGCCTTGACCCTGCGCGTCAGCCAATTCACCTTCTCTTTACTACTCAGGCTCAAAAAGCTGTTATTGTGTTCCATTCTTTACAACACTGCTGCATCGCACCCTTGTTATTCTGTGTTTGAAAACCAAAAATGAAATAACTTGGCACGCCAAGCTTAATAGAAATCTTTGGCTATATTGTTGGAAAATTTTTATAGTAATTCCACTTAAGGAAGCGGGGAAGAATTTGTGATGTTCACGTCAACAAGCAGTTCATGCCATCGGAATATTTTCAAGCCCTCTGCGCCACGCGTTCCTTTTGATTTGCAAATGGGAATATGCCCTTTTTTCCCAGTTGCTCTTCAGTTGTAAAAGGTAAAAAAGGACGAGTTGTACTTGAGCTTATAAATCAGCGCAATTCTTACTCTTACTTTTACTCTTACTCTTACTCTTTCTCTTGTTGTTGTTGTTGTTGTTGTTGTTGTTCGTAATCTTGTATTCTAAGGTAAACGAGATAAATTCTCCGAAATGTTAAGTATGCTTAGCTTTTCACATGTAACCTTGCCAGGCAAGATCATGGCTGAGGGATCCCCTCCCCTGGTTATTGCTGTCTTTTGATATTTTGGAAAGTTTTTGCCTTTGATAGAAAGTCTTTAATGTGCTTTACAATGCAGGGTATATTTTACGGGTTGTGGCGCAGCTAGGGGCTTGTGATGTCATCCACGGTGGCAGCCATGGTTTTACCCAAATAAGAAATTGTCAAAAAACCGGGGGAAATTGAAACTTTTCATGCTAGACTTGTAAAATATGCTTTCTGTGCGTTTTTCACCTAAAAAAGGTAAAAAGCACACATTTTACCTAAAAATGGCTTTAGCACCTGCTTCTTAGTGCGTCATATCTAGTAACCATAGCAACTGCTCCTCACTAGACTATAGCTCCTGGAAAAGGAAAATGCTGATGAAAACTTGCCTTAAAAGAATAAAAAAAGAAAAAACTTATGCCACCTTCATCCCTTGGACGTCCTAGGCTTAAACAACTGTAAATGTGAATTGGTACCGACAGATCGCAGCTTAAGGCTTTTTAAGCTTTTCTGTCAATCCGTAAATATAATTAATCATACTTTAGCCTAACTAGAAAAAACCTGACTTTCACTGACTGTTATTTTTCACTATCAAGAGGAGCTATTGAGCTAATCTAAGTCCAGATAGATCCCAATCAGAAAATCCTTGCAAAGACGGTAATCATCTTGAGACACACATTGTTAATCCCGGAGAAACACACTGAATTCAAAACTGACGCCAACGAGAGTTAGCCGACCCTTGCTTTAAACAACCGGATGCGGATCTTCAAGGTTAACCTAGTTTTAAATGAATTTGGGTAAAATAAGGCAACTAAAATTGTAATAAGAAGCAATTTAACTATCCTCCTCTATATTACAGTTCGATTGGTTGGTTGGGGAAATATGTCATCTCAAGGACGAGTTGAAGTGTTTTACAATGAAACCTGGGGAACAGTCTGTGATGACCACTGGGATTTAACGGATGCTAAAGTAGTTTGCCGTCAGCTTGGATTTGAAGGAGCTCTGGTAGCTGCAATGTCTTCTGCGTTTGGGGCTAAGAAAGTGTGGTTGTCCAACGTACGATGTGCAGGAAATGAGACCTCTATAGCAGAGTGTGACCACAGCAAGTGGGGGAAAGGGTACTGTAGAAGCCGGAAGAATGCTGGAGTAGTGTGCGTTAGAGGTAATTTCTGAAACTCATTAATAGTTCATCAAGTTTAAATAAAGAAGAAGTTTTCACCATACAGCAGACGTTTCCAGTCCAATTTCCTACCCTTAGAGACAACAGTGAGAAGCAACAGTTGAGCAGGATACCAGAAGGAGGAGCTAGGAATAGTTTCAAATAATTCAAAACTAGCAAAATACAGAGCTATCATCTCCGGGACTACCGAAAAAGAATCATAGCCTACAAATAAAACAAGAGACACTGAAAACTACAAATAAATTATTCTAAGAGGGAGTGCCGGTGCGTCAAACAACTAAGTTCAGTTCAGATGAGGTTTTCAGACTTGACAGCCAAACTTCCTCAGCTAGATAACATGTCCGCGATTATAATCACTCACCTTCGTTAGCAGGTAGGTAAAAAAGACCTTAAATACGATACACGTGAATTCGTTAAACAACAGGAGCGCTATACGTTACTTCTCGTTTTTCTTCCTTCTCTGCATGTCTCAACAACTTGTAATGTCCTGGAAATGAATGTTTTATCTTTTCATACGTTCATGAAGGTTTCAGAGCTCATGACTGTTAAGGAAACAGGAGAGCTGGTGTAATATGCAGACCAGGATATATATATATATATATATATATATATATATATATATATATATATATATATATATATATATGGTTGCCTCAGGCCAACAAAGAATGCCACTAGTACTGCATCAGGAGGATCAAAGATTCACAGTCCAAGCCTCACTGCATGGAATTAAAACTCGTTGAAGGAAAGCGAGGACGGACAACTTCTGACGACTAAAAAGTTAAAAAATTTAATAAAAAATGAAAACGTTTCGGTCGTAGACCTTCATCAGTTACATGAAAAATTGAACTTATCAAATCTACCTTAAATAAGATTACAGAACAAAACAGGACGCAGAATACAATTCAACGCTATGAGTTACGTAACCGGCGTGATTATAACAATACTAAAACGAGGATAAGTGACGCTAACATTCAAAAATAAAAACAATATAGTACAACGATTATATAACGAAAAAAGGAAAACTAAACAATACTAACAATTAAACGTAATTACAAGGTGTAGATACAGGTACAACACTTAATAAATGAACGATACAAGGCAAAAATATAACAAAAGACCGGAAGTATGCTACTATAAAAATAAATAACAAAAGATGACAGATAAGACTAAAAACTTTGCAATGCGGCAAAAAAAAAGAGCAGTCAAAAGGAAAGCAACCCACGTTTACGCAAACATGGATCATAACAAAATCCCAAATCGAGGCCTTTGGAGCCCCAAAGGGCCGATAGACAACAAAATCCCTGGGGGGGCCCTTAAACAATAATGACCGTAATAAGTTCCCCGGACAGGGCCTTTGAGTATACCCAACACCTAAGAGGCTGACAAAATCCAAGAAAAGGGCCTTTGAACGGCCATATATCGCGAACGAAGAATCGCAAAAAAGAAAATTAATTATAACAAATTCTATTCCTAGAATGAAATTCTTTTCTTTTATTTAAACCATGGGGTGCCAAAGAGAACAGCTGAGCACTCCAATAAGCCTCCTTTGTAATTAAAAGCCTGTCGATCTCATGGAAAAGAAGCGAAGAAATTATTTCCATTCGTATTGACATTTAATCCAAATTTACCGAACGTGGGTAACATAATTAGAAAGCATTTGTTGATTTTACAATCCAACCCCAAATTAAAAGAACTTTTCCCTCCAGGCTCTATCATACCATCTTTTCGTAGGTCAAAAAATCTTAAAGAATTATTGGCACCATCTCGTTTTAAAACCGCCGAAGAGGGACAAACAATTCAACAAAGCAATGGCTGTTTCAAATGCGAAAGGAATAGATGCGATCTTTGTCGAAATTTCTTTGTTGAATCCAAATCATTTCTTAACTTGCAGACGGGCAAAAAATACACCATTCATTCAAGACTTTCTTGTGATTCTAAAAATGAGATTTATTTGGTTTCTTGCAAGAAATGTCGTTTGCAATACATAGGATCTACAACCACTGATTTTCGAATTAGGTTTCGTAATCACAAGTCTGCTATGCTCACAAACAAAACAACTTGTGAAGTAGCAGTGCATTTCAACAAAACTTCACACATTTTAGATGATTTTTCGTTTCAATGTATTGATCAGGTGCAGGCCCCAAACAACTCGGATGAGATCGACAGGCTTTTAATTACAAAGGAGGCTTATTGGAGTGCTCAGCTGTTCTCTTTGGCACCCCATGGTTTAAATAAAAGAAAAGAATTTCATTCTAGGAATAGAATTTGTTATAATTAATTTTCTTTTTTGCGATTCTTCGTTCGCGATATATGGCCGTTCAAAGGCCCTTTTCTTGGATTTTGTCAGCCTCTTAGGTGTCAGCCTCTTAGTATACTCAAAGGCCCTGTCCGGGGAACTTATTACGGTCATTATTGTTTAAAGGCCCCCCCAGGGATTTTGTTGTCTATCGGCCCTTTGGGGCTCCAAAGGCCTCGATTTGGGATTTTGTTATGATCCATGTTTGCGCAAACGTAGGTTGCTTTCCTTCTGACTGCTCTTTCTTTTGCCGCATTGCAAATGTCATCTTTTTTGAATTGGTAGTTTTTAGTTTTTAGTCTCATCTGTCATCTTTTGTTAATTATTTTTATAGTAGCATATTTCCGGTCTTTGTAAGGGTTAGACAATGAACGCGAGTGTTCTATGGGATATAGTGTCCCGAGCAAAGATAGAATGCCACGAGGCCGCAGGCCAAGTGGCATTCTATCTTGCGAGAGACGCTATATCCTATAGGACACGAGCGTTCATTGTCTAACCGTCTTAGAACATGGTCACACCCACGAAGAATTTCGTTTCTGCGTGCAGATTGTATTTTTGCATTTTAATGTTTTAGTTCTCACCTTGAAATCACGTTGCTATTTTGTTTACGATATTTTCGCTATTGTACGCATGCCTTTGAGGTGCAATGTTTTAGAGTGCTTCACCGCGCGGTTTATCGCAGTTGGTGTGTAAACAGCCATGAGCCAATACACGAAAATTTGGAACTCGAGGCAGTGATCGCCGCGAAAGATTTTCTAGATTTACACTGGTGAAAGCAGTCTTCGAAGCGCTACAACCACCGACACCAGCAAGAGGGGAACCCGCAGGAAACTCCAAGAGGCCAAATTAAGTCAAGTTCGAGTACAACACTCGTAGTCTGGCAAACACGGAGAAACAAGTCTGTCCTTCTGTTTCAACTGAGGTCTGAACAGTTCGTATTTCATGTAAAATAATGGTTTTTCTTTCGATTTGCTTTTTGCTATGCTATTATAACGTAAGATTGCATTTTTTTTGTTAAAACGCAAAAAATAATGAGTGTTTCCAGCCGTTGAAGCTGTTGATTTTATCGATTTAGTAATAAATATTCACAGAGAATTTGTGCATTCATTAGTAGTTTCTACTTAGTCATTAGTATGCTCTATATAGAGCATACTAATGAGGCTTCCAAACAAAGGAAAACAATGCCTCATTTATAGTATGCTCTATATAGAACCACTAATGAATGCAGAAATTCTCTGTAATTTTACCCCGCAATTTCCCTGTGCTTCAAAGCCCCCCGCCACTTTACATAATTTAAGACAGTTTATGGAATATAGAGCATCGAAATGCTGGACACTGATTGGCTGAGTGGGTGTGACCATGTTCTAATGTTAAATTTTTGCCTTGTATCGTCCATTTATTTAGTGTTGTACCTGTATCTACACCTTGTAATTACGTTTAATTGTTAGTATTGTTTAGTTTTCCTTTTTTCGTTATATAATCGTTGTACTATATTGTTTTTATTTTTGAATGTTAGCGTCACTTATCCTCGTTTTAGTATTGTTATAATCACACCGGTTACGTAACTCATAGCGTTGAATTGTATTTTGCGTCTTGTTTTGTACTGTAATCTTATTTAAGATAGATTTGATAAGTTCAATTTTTCATGTAACTGATGAAGGTCTAAGACCGAAGCGTTTTCATTTTTTATTAAATTTTTTAACTTTTTAGACGTCAGAAGTTGTCCGTCCTCGCTTTCCTTCAACGAGTTTTAATTCCATGCAGTGAGGCTTGGACTGTGAATCTTTGATCTTCCTGACCCAGTGGCATTCTTTGTTGGCCTGAGGCAACCATTAACTGTTTATATATATATATATATATATATATATATATATATATATATATATATATATATATATATATATACATATATATATATATATATTATACAATAAACGAAATGAACTAAGAACCTCCTGTAGACACGCAAACAAATTCCTGCTCAAAAACTTCAAACCTGTCACGCAATAGCAATTTTTTCCTTGTAGATTTCAAAATTTCCATTGTCACGCATTTTTTAAGCATTTATTGTTTCGAAACAGTAACCGTTGTAATTTTGTACTTTTCAATTATCGTTGTCATTCAGATTTTAAAGCTCTCATTGTCCCGAAAATCCGATGTAATTTTATACTTTCCTTCTCATCGAGAGTCCTTATATACCAGTGCAGCGTTGTAATCTTTACGTTTGGCAATAACCTGCGATCAGGCGTTATTTTTCTCGCGGCGGTGTAGTCAACGGAAAAATGAACGCCTGATACAATTACTTGTCGAGTCGTCTGTAAAAAGTCCAGAATCTGGACTTTTTTCTGATTGGTCGGGAAACAAAAGACAGTTTGCACAAATGTTTGCACACTTTGTGCCCGCTTCGCGCCTCTGCTGATTCCCGCCAACGAAGCGACTTCCGGTAAATTGTGATTGGCTCACTCTTATCTGATGGCATCGCTGACACTCTCGTTGACAGACACTTTAATTGGGGGGCGGCAGACGATTCAACAAGTAATTGTATCAGGCTTTCCTTTTTTTTTCGCCCTCCCTCCGCCGTGAAAAAAAAGAAAGCCTGATCGCAGGTTAGTTTGGCAAGTGCCGTACAAGTTGTGCGGTACGAAACTATTTAGTAATAAAAATGTCTAACCTCCATTTGATCAGACTGTCTTCTAATATATAGACTTCGTCGCTTCATGATAAAGGTTTTATTCCTGCCTGGGTTACTCCAAGTTGGATTTTCTATCTTTTCCTTTATTATTATTATTATTATTATTATTATTATTATTATTATTATTATTATTATTATTATTATTATTATTATTATTATTATTATTATTATTATTATTATTATTATTGTCAGGGGACTCAAGATCACAGCCTTTTCTCACTGCAGTTATTGTGTTCAGGGCTTGAAATAACGGCCGGTCAACGGACAATGTCCGGTCAAAAATAGGTTTTGTCCGGTCAAATCCTTGGATGGCCGGACAATTTGTCCGGTCGTTTACCCTTGTAAAGAAAATTTTAAATTTTTAAAGCTTCAACATTATTGGCGTTCGTGAATGAAAAGGAGAAAGACAGAACGAGATACTACCAGACCAAAAACTTTTAACAAATGATTCATAATAGTGGTTGTAAAATTTCCGGTGGTTGCAAATTTTCGCTTTGTCATTCATCAAGCCGTCACCGCAAATTAGCGGATGTTCCGGAGAAAGCGTGTGTAGCGGTGTGAATTAACAGTGCCTCTCAGTGTCGGTACAAAGGTCCGGTCCAATAAAAAGAAAGCAAGTTTACATTTATTTGTCGACTTGTCGACATTTTGTGTGAATCACTCTAGGTCTAAATTCCGAGATTGACGAAACATCCCTGAGAGGTGATTTTCAAGGGAAACAAACCATTTAAACAGAAAGCACACATATTCCATCAACTTCACGACTTAAGTAGGTATTAAAATTTAACCGTATAGAAGACAAAGAACTGAAGCGATAGTTGTATGCACAAATGTAATATTGATTCTGACGAACTTTGCGGCTGTACCGTGCGTTCCAGCATTGAGTTCGAGGCTGCATGTACAATAAAGGCGTAGAAAATGTACTTGCTTGATATGTAAACATTATGCGGGGGGAGGGGGGATTTTATAGAGATATGACGTAATGGATATTTGTCCGGCCAAAAATGGGTTGTGTCCGAGCAAAAATAAGTTTGACCGGACAACTTGACCGGCGCCAGCCGGGAAATTATTTCAAGCTCTGGTGTTAAGTTGCTTCGTTATCATTGCACCGTACAAGCCTGAAAAAATTTCAGGCTTGTACGGGATTCGAACCCTTGACCTCTGCGATACCGGTGCAGCGCTCTAACCAATTGAGCTAACAAGCCAACTGGGAGAAATGCCCAATATAAAAAATCCATGAATCTAAGTGCCTACAACTGTATAACTCCAGCTTGTTAGGGCCCGTCTTTGATAAACCACAGGTTTTCTTGTTTTCTTGTTTCTTGTGTCATACCAGGCAATTTTCCCTACAACTTGTGCCGCAGCAAAATTGCGACACAAGTTGCATGATTGCATGATTGTATTTTTCAGAATGCGAAGATGATCCTAATTATGCAGATGTTTGTCCTATTAAAGCAGCAGTTGGTGGCTACTGTATTGCTCACAGGCAATTTATGCAGCTACACTGTCGCAAGTCTTGCGGCTGTCACTGGTGGTAAGTTGAACGTGTTAGTTCCCTAAACGAATGCTGGGTCTGGTTGGTACGTCGAATTTAATTCACTTTAAGTTGGTCTATTGGTCGACATTTTGATTACAGTTAAAGTCCCATTTACTTTTCTTCTGAGATTTCTAGATCTAGGACAGACTTATCGAGCTAATGATCATTGGTAAAAATACAGCATGGACGAATTTTACCTTATCCTGCATCCATGAGTTCTTACGCACACGAGAAGCGCTTTCGTGAAATTTGGGACAAGAGCATGCTCTTGTCCCAACTTTGACCTCACGTGGTGAAAGAAGGTCAAAATGACATTTTAACCAAACAAAAGTGAATAAAAATGAAAATAAATAAAGTTCCAGGTTAAACTGAGGGACATGGCGACTGAAAAAGAAATGTTGAAGTTTTCAGTATAGTAAAAGAAAGTCCACAGACAGGACTGAGAAGTAAGGAGGCCAGGAAAACATTTAGGATGAACTATTTTCAGTCAGGACGAACATAAAACATCAAGCTTGCAGGCGGATTTTGTATTAAGCCTCCCCGTTCTGATCACAAACATATTTATTCTTGCAGAACATTGGTTGCCATGGATCGGACAACAAAGAGGAGCAGCAACCGATCAAGATGTAGCTGAAGCATGTCTAATGACAAGTAGCTGTGCTTTTAAAGCAAAAACGTTATGCTCGCTTAAGGACGTGTGTTTTGTTTTGCCTTTTAAAATTTAAAATCAACGTTTTAAGGGTATGTAGATTAAGACATACAATGGTGCAATACTATTAAGAAAGGGCCTTATTCAACCTAAAGTTGTTTTTGTGATTGTTTTGTCTTTGCGTTGTTGTCCTTCTTAGCTGCTAGGCCGCTAAAAACGGTAGTGATTTGGAAGGTAAGAACCTCATCACTACTGAATAAACGTTCTCCATCACCATCTCATGCTGCCGTCATACCTTTTGCAGAAACAACTGTTTTGGGTTGAAATTCCGTGGTTTAACCAATATTAAATAATGTCGTCAGATACTCTTTCTGTCGTGCTGTGAAACACGGCAGAAAGAGACCAGCCCGTGCCCAGCCCTTCAACTCCTTCATTCACGTCCTTTAAGCATGGCCGCTGAAAAGACAGCCTCTGCCACAGAATAGGTTTTCGTAAAACTAATTTTATAAACTTAGCCAAACGGGATTCATGTTTGTTTGTTTGTTTTTTGTGGTGCACGTTTGAGTTGTAACTTATTCCTTCAAGTGTAGTATTCCCAAAGGCTGAACCTTAGGGGTCTACATGAAGTAACCCATCTCTCCCCCAAACCACTCCCCATACACACCCAGGCATGTTCTGCTTTCTTATGACAAAACAGCCTCTTTCATTCATGAATCCTACTGTTTCTTTGTTGGACAAACAATAATTTAACTTCAGAAGCCAGTTCAAAAGATAACTCAAAATCGAAGGAAACAACAATGTTTTAGACTCCCAAAGAGGCCGAGCGTCTCAAACATTTTACCTCTGCATGGTGTCCCGCTGTTGCCAGGCAACTATTAGTCATTAGCATATAGTTACTGCATACGTGCCATTGGATCTGAGCGTGGATTATTATTTTTTTTTATTATGTATCTTTTCTTTCTTATAGACGCACAGCTGGAAATTATAGAGCACACGTGTCCCGTATGTTGCCTGGCTTTGCGTTCATTTTCAAAACAAGCTTTGAGTTCTCTTATTTTTCTACTTAAAAACAATAATTTAACTTCAAAACCCAGCTCAAAAGAGAACACAGATTCGAAGGAAATAGCATTCTTTTAGATTTTAGACGTTAGGCGTTAAGCGTGGATAATTCTAACACGTTCTAAAACATCTTGGCATATTCTAAAATAGCGAAAATCCGGCAAAAAGTTAAAGTATCTTTGTTTTTTTGCCAAACTTGACGTTCTTAGCTTTACCTTTGGAAATATTTGACTCGATTTTGCTAAAACGTGCCATACTTCAGGGTGCTTTGGCAAAATATGTCAAACTTGGTAAGATTTTACCATCATTTTATTTGGTTTGGAAGATCCTGGGAAAAAAGCTTTGCAAATACGCTGTTTTTCCCGGAAAAAAATTTCCTTGTAAAAAAATAAACTTATTTGCAATAATAGAGCTATGGATACTCATGCTTAGAAACTTAAGTTTTCGGCTACTGTCATTCGTCGATAGGAACAAGATGTCGGTGGAATTTTACATCGACATTTGCTACTGTCCATAAAATGTCGAAGGAATTTTTCGTCGACATTGTGCTTCAGCCGTTTTTATGTGGACGAAATTTTTTGTCGAAATTTTGCACGTTTCTTCAAAATGTCGCTGGAATTTTTCATCGACATTTTGCTTCTCTCAGTAAAATGTCGATGGAATTTTCCGTCGACGTTTTGCTCCTGCCATTTTCGTGTCGACAAAAATTTCTGTCGACATCCTCATGACATAGCAAAACGTCGGCGGAAAATTCCATCGACATGTTATGGTCAGAAGCAAAATGTGATTGTAAGCAAAATGTGGGCACCAGTGACGTTATCCCCATTAAAATAAACATTTAATTGACTGACATTTTAATGTTTCTACAAACGCCTCTAAGGCGTTTACAACTGTGCTGTGAGAACTACCAGTTTGAACTTAAAATTGTTCCTAATCACTAGAAACTTCTCCATTTCAGTGAAACTGCTCTACAAGGTTGCATATTTAACCGTTGAAAACTTGCTATTATTTTGAGCCTGAACAAGTTTAATTTATCGTTATTAATTTTCTTCCTCTTCTTATCCTTTTCGTCTTCTTTTTCGAGTACGATATCGATATGCTGCATATTTTCTGGTTATCACACTCCTGCCTCCTTAGTAAAGCACAAAAAACAACGCTTGCATCCGACTACTTCTGGTTGTCATTTTTAGAGTGTTGATTAACGATTCGTGATCATCCTCCTTCTTCCAATGCTTTTTTTTCGACTATAATGCAATGATTTGTAGTCATCTCTGCACAGGCCACAACAGCCAGTCCTGGTAAAGCGTGTAAAATAAAAAGAATGTATTCTATTAGTATATGTTCATAATCAGAAATCTTTCGATCGTTCTGGGCGTTCATGAAGTCAACCCTCGTAAAGGGTAGCAATTGTCGGTTGCAATTGGCTGATTTTTAAAATTATTTTCTTGAGGGTTATAAGAAGACGAAGCAAAAGGAGAACACACGAGTGGGAAGCAATTGAAACTGCATCTGACAAAAACATTTTACCTTGCCCAGCATTTTTCTTAGCCGGTTTGTACTGAACATGATGAAAAGCTGCGTTGTGAGTGAATGAGAGAGTGAGTGAGCTTGCCCAGTGCCAGGTAATAAAAACTCAGTTTTGCTATAGTTTATCATTAATTTTTCTGGCAGCACTCCTCCAAAGCATTCAAGGCTGAGATCTGATTGCCCACGACATCTGCACATCCGAGTATTTCAATAATTATTAAAATATAGTAACGTGTCTTTATTGTTTATTATTTATTGTATTTCTGTGTTTGCTTAGCATGATGAAATTTTCGATGAGGGATCAGCACACTACCCACGTAAAAAAAGAGCGACCCCTAACAAACAGACAAATTTGTGATGCGCAAAGAGATTTTGCAAATGTTTTCATTTCATACAGTTGACTCCCGATAAACCAAACCTTCAAGTGATATCAAAAAGGGTCCGAGCTATCGGGACTACGAGTTATCGGGAGATAGCAACAAAGGACCAGACTCACAGAAATTAGAGAAAGCAGTCACTCAATCCTTAGTTAGAAATGTTAGCTTAACTCTTAACACTAGAAGCAAGATCACTAGAAGAGGCAAGTGTTGCTGTTGTTGTTGCAAAATACACCGGGAATATACCGAGTCATTAATTTTAACTTTATTAATCCTTCCTACCTTTCTTTGGCCTATTCGTGAATGCAACAATTACCAAAGCTTGCTTTTGAGACAACTAGTACTTAATACTTTAAAATTTAATACACGCCTGTTAGACGATTTTGATAGCACAGTCGTCAAATAAGGTTCGAATTATCGAGATTAAAATTAGTAAGAAAACTACCTGAAAGGAAAACGGATTTACTACTAGTTAATGAGGGTTTAAGTTATCGAGGGCAAAATAAAAGTAAATTCATGGAGTAAATCCTGAGGAAAAATTGGTTCAAGTAAGCGCGAGCTTTGAGTTACTGAGTGTTTGATTATCGAGAATCAACTGTACAGACTGTACATAATGCATAATGGCAAACATATCTTTGAGTGACGTTTTACATCTGAACCATTTTATTAATCGGACCAGATCAAGAATACCCAGTCTACCCTGTAGGTAAATTCTGAGCAGAAAGGAAATTTTCCTCTCTATGTCAACATGAATATTCGTTACTCCTACCTCTAAAATGATTTAAAGCCTCCTGTGATTTGCCTCTGACCGATGAAAGGCCCGCTTTGTTTATGGAAGACATAAACTTTGTTTCCTTTGTTCCTTTAAATAAAGATAAAATAAAAGTTAAGCTTAAATTGAAGTAGGTGAGGAGAAATTCAACTCGCACTACAGCAAAATCTCGATAATTCCAACCGTAAAGGGCAAGAAGTTTGAACCATCGTGCTTGATCGCGTGTTAAAATTTAATACTCTAATAAACGATGCAGAGAAGGAGACGTTGCTTTATTGGAGGTTCGAAGTTATTCAGTTTTTTTGTTGTTTGGTTTAAAAACGTTACACATTTATCTGTTATTTTTCCCTTTGTTTTACCCAACCAAAAGCAAATATTCTTTCTGTTTGAGAAGAAAACGTACATACCATTTTTATCCCTGAGGGAGCTCAACCATTGTCTTTTGTGCCAGCCGTTGAATTGTCCCCAGTCTGTGACTACGTCCATAATCCAAATATTCTTTCAAACTATAATTCACTTCTGCTGTTTTAGGAAACACCGTTCTGCTGAAGTTTTCAGATGTTCAAGTTTTAGTGTAGGTAACTGGGATAAATACGTGTGATAATGGCATCCTGCAAGACTGAATGAATGGCCTTTGTACGCTCAGATTGATTCAACGATTTCATAAAAGTGACCGCCAAAAATGTCTCGCCGGATGTTTCTTCCACCAAAGTGTCAATTAACGCATCACGCAAGGTCATGTAACTCTCATGTAACAGTTCTTTTTCCTTCTCATTTTTGATGTAAAAGGATATTACTACACTTATGTAGACAAAAAAGCGCTTAACTTCGAATACGAGACAACTGAAAGTGAGAAAAATCATTTTAGTTAATTTGAACTGATTGCGTGCATGACAAGTCGATCACGTGCTCCGTTAGCGTAACCACGGCTATTCAGTTGACCTCGTGTTGTGCGATATTCATCAAAAGGTGTATTGTAGTGTGATGTCTGTTCGGTTCTTGAAGAAATGGCAGCGGTTTCTGTGGAAATGCTACTCAGGATTCATCTGTGGCCTCGGTGTATAAAAACGGCTGAATAGTCTGACATTATTCAGACTGTTCTTCAGCAAAATGCCATTACAAAATCGACTGGCAACCCGCATTATACTCGAGGGCATTATACTCGAGGGCCTTTGATGCTGGTACATTGTGCTCCAGGTAAGCTTTCACTGAGCTTTCGTTTTGTTCTAACTTGCTATGAAAAGCAAAAGGCAATTTTTAATCTAGTCAGTACTAGGCCTCAAGGATGGAGGAATTTTTCTCTGATATAAGGTTTGTGCACACTAACGGTAAATAATAGCGCGCCATTTTCGGTTTTAAAAAATTCAAACTGAGTGACTCAAGGCGAAAACAGAAGTCACCATAGATTACTATCTACTCTCTATAGACTACTATCTAGGGATGGTTATGGGGATAATGAACTTGATTTTGTTCACGGAGGCCCTTGAAGATCTTGAGGTCTGTGTTGGCTTTTAATATTCGCTGTGACTAAATGCCCATAGCGTATGGCTGTAGGATGAGTACACAATTGTCACGTCAAAATCACTGAAGTCAAATCATATACAGTTTTTCTTTCGCACCAGTGAACACTGAAAGCATGCACGTGTTTAAGACCAACAGGCCGTTTTGTACCTAGTCTGCAGCCTGCATTTTGTCCCCAGTCTGCATTCCCGATGCCAAATCTGCAGTCTGCATTTTGTACTCACCCAACGGTTCGTTTCGGGGAATATCTGTTCCGAAGGCCTAAAATCGCCTGAGGTTTTCTAAGTTAATTGCAGTGAAAGCTAGAGATTTCTGTGGCGAAACATCACGTCGTACTTTCGTAAGAAGATGACTTATTAGTTTCTATTGTTTTTGGGAGGGACAAATAAGTCGTTTAAAAGTAGAGTCAGCTAGCATTTAGGTCAGCTAGCAAAGTAAGGTCAGCTAGCATTTTCGGAGAGCCATCCGTGCGGAAATTCGGCGGATAGGATTCTGTTTCCTAAAATGTTCTACGGCCTCAATTTTCAGCTAAAAAATCGGAACAAAACAATTTGTAGCTTACACAAATACGCCTTTAAAAAGCTCTAAAACAATTTTAAAATGCAGAAAATGATATTTCAAGTATTTTGGTAAATTTTACTCGTTGGGTGTCCCTGTTGTACTGACCGCCATGAATTCGCTATGTGGTCGTCTGACTGATGTGCAAGGTTTCAAATAAGCTAAATACCCAGCAGGTTGGTTTCAGCGAGCCACGACGATGGAATCAACTCTTATGTTAGTCTTCTGTATGAAAGTGAAAATATGATGGCGTGACATGACAGCTTGGGTCATTCTGTCTTACAACTTGTTAATTGCGTAACTACAAAAACTAGAATACGTTTTATAACAATGTAGATACTAATGTATTGTGCATGAACTTTTAAGTGAAACAATTGCGGTGAACAGGCAGGTTGTTCTCAATACAATTTATACGTACAAAAACGAGGCTAAACTGTGTTTTCATTCTTAATCTTTAGGTATATTCTGGTCTATACAAGAATCCACGAACGTTGGCTACTCGCGTCGATATAGTGGAAAACCTTCTGGAAGCATTGAGAGAAAATGTGCTTGTAGCTATTAACATTCAAGGCTATAAGAATCTTCCTGTAATAGGAAAGGTGAGGCCAGTGAACGCAGAGGCGCCGACTCCACGTTTGATGTAAAATATTGGAGGGGAAGCTGGAAAAAGGAATGGAAGCCTTGGAAACTGTCAAACGGAGAACTTTGGACAGACAGGTTACCAAACGAATGTATACTGCTTGTGGATTTTTAACTGAATTACACAAACAAGCTACCTTACTAAACACACAAATACCTGCGAGATACGTATCAGAAGTTGGAGAGTAACCAGCCAACTGAAACTAATGAGTAGAGCTCTCTATACTCTCTACTAAGCGTTCCTCTTTTTTTCTTTCGTAAAACCTCGTCAGATTGTTGTGTAAATGTTACTTTTTGTACGCCCGTCATGGAATCTCAATATCACTGCAAGATCTCTGATTTCTGTAAGCTTTCAGAAAATTTCCTTGTGTATGTTCGGCAATCAGCTCGATTAAATGTTAGAGATTTTTCCTGTCCATGTTCCTTTTGATGACTGATTGAACTATTTTTGTTCTTAGGTATATCCACCGATTTTTTCCGCTAATATAAGACGCGACACGTCGATGGAAATTTGTATCGACATCATGCGGTGGAAAGTTTTTTCGACATTTTGCCAAAAGTCTCAAAATGTCGACGGAATTTTCCATCGACGTTTTCTTTCTGTCACTGAAATGTCGATGTAAAATTCCGTCGACAGTTTGCAATTGTGTGCGTTAGTGAAATGTCGATGGAAATTCTCGTCGACATTTTCCTCCTAGTAACAAAGTGTCGGTGAAAAATTCCATCGTCATTTTGAACTCCGTAGAAAAATGTCCGTGGAAAATTCCATCGACCTTTTGCTTCTGGATGTAAAATGTCGGCTTTTTACAAGCAGCAGAAAAGTGTCGGTGAAAATTTCCATCGACATTTTACTTTTAGCAGTAACATGTCGATGGAAATTTCAGTCGACAGTTTGCATTTGGCAATTATGTTCTCATTTAACGTTTTTTATCACGAAGTTGTCATTTTCGGCAAAACTATACGCTTTTGAACGCTTTCTTGTCAAGGATGTAAGAATGTTTTCATGGTTTCTGCAAATTTCTTATTTTCTTGTCAAATTGTGACATTTATTTTTGTGTCTGGCAATAAATCGCTTATCTACTCAATTTTTGCCACTTGAATCTGGCAAAAAGTGACCATTCTTACCATTGTTTTTACTTGCTGCTAAACAGATTCTCAACATCGTCCCGTTTTGCTGATATTTAATGTTTTCGTAACATATTGTTTTCGGCAAAAAAACGTTACGTTGAGTCTTATCACGAAGTTGTCATTTTCGGCAAAACTATACGCTTTTGAACGCTTTCTTGTCAAGGATGTAAGAATGTTTTCATGGTTTCTGCAATTTTTTTATTTTCTTGTCAAATTGTGACATTTATTTTTGTGTCTGGCAATAAATCGCTTATCTACTCAATTTTTGCCACTTGAATCTGGCAAAAAGTGACCATTCTTACCATTGTTTTTACTTGCTGCTAACAGATTCTCAACATCGTCCCGTTTTGCTGATATTTAATGTTTTCGTAACATATTGTTTTCGGCAAAAAAACGTTACGTTGAGTCTTTTTTGGTCATAATTTAAAACAACTCGTCAAAAACGGCCTTTAAAGGCAGTTTTTTTGCCCAATTTACATTATTTCTTTGGCAAAAAGAAGGAGAAGTGGCTGAATTTTGTCCGTAGATTTCATTTTAGAATATCCGGAGGTGTTTTAGAACGTGTTTTCTCTTTGAGATCATGGAACACCATCTTCTGTTTGGCAAATTTTTAAGAGCTTCAACTAAAGGTGTGTAAAGATTTTGGTAAAACTTGATACGAACAGGTGCTTACCTAGCCTAAAGATCGTCTGACTTACTCAGCCCTATCGAAAATCATACTAAGGAAAACAGTTGATCTTGATAAATTGAAAGTCAGCAATTGAAATTAGCAATCATCAAAAATGGCGGTCAGTAAAGGCGAGAGGCAATCGGTCAAGCCTGGTAAGGTAAACGTCACGAGAGTATTTTGTTCCTGCTTCACGGCGCTTTTGCGAGCATCATATTGCGAGTTTATGCACTTTTGAAATCGAAGGCAGGATTTTATTTTTGTCAGTTCCTGAGCTGGCATTTCAGAGCAAAATGTATTTATTTTTTTACTGGAGAAATGGGAAACACTGGATGTCGTTTTTCCGGTTTTGATTAATTATTTCGAGAATTCAAAATATGTTTTTTTACTTCTTTCTCTCTCGAATCCTCATAATTAGAAAGAAAAAAAGTTGTGATTTGGAGCCAGAAAAAGGTGTTCAGTATACATTAATATGCAAAAAATCTAACGAAAAATGAAAATGTAACTAAGAAGGAGGTAATTAAATTAGATATTAAACTTTGTGAGATAATTAAATTGAAAGCGTAACCATAAACACTTAGATAGTAAAGATCACTTTCAGAACTTATTACCACCAGTTTCCTGAATGTGACACGGAAGGGAAACTCGTAGCACACAGTACTGAATTTTATATGATAAATGATTAGTATATCATTGCGTCTGAAGAATCTTTTGAATTTAAGCATGTTACCCTTGCCAAAAAATACGCCGACCGTATTTTGTAATTAAATCTGACACTGCTCTTATTGGTTTTTACGGAAAGGAAGCTTGCGTCAATTAGATCCTGTATGTTCAGGTTTGCAGGTGTGATCTGCAATATTTATTTGAGTTTCACTTTCATCATAGATGAGTGTTAATCGCGATTCACTTATACACAATGGACTCGCAGCTAAAAGTAGACTTGAAGGAGAAACTTGCAAACCGGAATGATATTTCCGTAGCTATAGAAGCAACGATAACGTTTGTAAACCTTTTCACAGCTATAGGTGGAAATCTGCTAGTTTGTTGGACAATGTTTAAGCATTCTCGCCTTCGAAGCACGTCAAACATCTTCATCGCTTGTTTAGCTTTCTCGGACGTACTCATCGCAGTGCTAGGATTTCCTTTCACGCTCGCTGTTCTACTCACAGGACGTTGGCCTTTCAACAAAGCAGCGTGCAATTTCCAAGGATTCGCGTTTACTGTGTTTGGTACATTATCTCTACTCACAATGACTCTCACCGCGATTGCGCGATATTTCAAAGTGACTCGGCCATCAGTACATCGTAAAGTTTACTCGAAAAGAAACATCTGCCTATTTGTGTCCGCGGCTTTCTTCATATCAACGCTTTTCCCGATATACTTGATACTAAACGACGCGTTTTTGTTTCATCCCGGAAAATTCATTTGTATTTACGACTGCGACAACCTAACTGCTCCTGCCTGTCTTACGATGGGTGCATTTTTAATCATAGTATGTTACGGGTCGATCGTGTTCTGTCACGTTTCTATTTTCCGCTCAGTCAGGCAGCACAATGTTCAACTAGCGAATTCGAGACAGGAACGCGATAAACAAGTTAAGATATGCGTGAACGAAATGAAAGTCACAAAACTTTTGTTTGCAATAGTCATCGCTTTCACGTTTTGTTGGTCGCCTCTTCTTGTTATAGACGGCATTGGGATGTTTACTGGAAAGTATTGGATGCCTCGTGAGGTGTACATGACATACACATACCTAGCTGGTTACAGTAGCTCTGTTAATCCCGTGATATACGGGATATTTAACCATCAGCTCAGAAGAGAGCTGTGTAAAATACTCGGATGTGGGCAGCAGAGAAGGACAAGCGTACAACCATTTGCATAAATTTAAGTCAGATATGCCTTATCAATCGTTTGGTTTTATTTAACAAATACAATAATGAAGGTTAAACAATTTGATATATGGTCCTGACTCGTTCCTAGTCACTTCCATCACACCCTGCCCCCCCGTGCCGCGTGCGTCGCGCAACATGGAGACGACTGGGACGAGCCTTTATATGGTCGCAAAAAAGTCTGAATCAACTGTCGAACTTAATTATTTAGGTTGACCCACAAATACCAATTAGATTCGACACATGTAAAGTTGGACGTTTGAACCGGGGATTGTTGCTTTAATAGGTATCTTACCGCGAAATAAGACAAACACGCTTTATTTAAGTCAATTTTATATCAGAAACAGCCTTATTTTCTCACTTTTATACCCTTTACCACTCGTTGGCATATATTTGATTACCCATGTAAAAACAAGTAACTTTTGCGGTAAAATTAAATAGGTAATGCTCCCATCTTTTCAGTTTGAGTGGTCATCTTCCAGCTAATCTACCTGCAAAATAGAAATACAAAGGAATACGAAATATTCTATATTATTGCAGATTATTACGGTCTGATTCTGTGAGCAAAGCCCTTATTTTATGACACAATATCATGTAACACAACTTCTATTTGAATGTACCTTTATCCACTGTGTATGTTTTGGCACCGTCGTATCTATTTCCCTGTTGCTGAAATGCCAATCATTGCCCATATGTTTAGACTACCATCACTGCCACTACCATCAGCACCGCTATTGCCGGCGCCGCTTCCGTCAGCGCTTGTTAGTTCATCAACATCACCTTCAATACTGTAGCCATCATCGCCATCGGCAACAGGCCTACTGGTGACCTTGGTAATCAGCACGATGAATAACAGAACTAATAAATTCATGAAGAACGCCCTTTTGTTCTGCATGAAATGTAACATTAACATCGTAAAAAGATAGGACATCTTAATGTCCAGTTCCTTCAAATCTATGGGCGCGTTCTTTTGGGAATATTCCGGAATATGAACACTCAGCCAGAATAGACGGTATTTTTGTTCCGATATCAGAATGAACAGAATGAAAGGAATACGGTTTACTCGGAATAGACAGAATATGCGTTTTGGGGGAATTTTTTGGCGGGAAATCCTACGCAACCTCAGATCATAGTAGTAGTTCTCAGGTCACCTCCGCCATGGGTATTCTTAGTGTCCAGTTCCTTCAACTGCATAAAACACGCCTGCAGAGCATTATCGGTAAATAGATTCAGCATAACAAATGCAAGCTGACTTTACAAAAAATTCATATTAAGAAGCAGCTAGAAACGTGTTTCGCAAATCTGCTAGGTCATTCTTTAAGGTCTTCTCGCCTGAAATACATCATTTGAATAACATCAAACCGCTGTGATTCCCTGCTGGCGCGTATCATAGAGGAAACTGGACTTTGGTGATCTCAATCGCTGATACTGTCCCCAAGGCTTTATATATTCCTAAAATTGTTTCGAATATACGCATTTCTTAAAGTAATTGTGATTTAATGGCCCCTATATGATTGTTATCAAGTATTTAAAAGATTAAAAAAAGGATCTTAGTCACTGACTTGTTCGCAGCCCTCAGTGACGTTCGTTTCTTGACGCATTGATAGGCTGCCTCATCCACCAATAAATAAAACCACAAAGTTTACACAGGCCTTATTGTGCAGCAACCTCTAAGTATGGACTGCACTATACCATAAATACACATTTGTGTAAGGTAGGTACCATTCAGACAAGGCGCTTATCAATTCATTCTTCTACTCTAGTTTTCGTTATAGCGAGAGACTAAGAGTAATACTACTGTTCCGTAGATGTGTATGATTATAGCCCTTCTATGATTCCCAATAATAGTTGGCCGGTATCCATTTATACGTGTCATGGAGTGGGAAAGGACAGAGGAATGATTTGGATAACCGATAATTGCATGTACACCCTGATCGAAAGACACAACGTAGAGGATACTGTTACCTTGTAAGGATACAGCACAAACGGGGACCAGGCTCTTGACCACACGACGCGCCAGCTTTTAGTCACAGCTGTGCCTCGTTAATTTATATTTACCGTATATACTTAGGGTAAAAGTTTAGTTTGTACAATCGAGTTAAAACTAAAAAAAAAAAAACTAGCCAATAAGTGTTTGGATGAATTACTAGTGATGCTTACTTACCTCTTGTCTGCTAGAATAAAAAAACTGTCCACGTAGCTTGTGACTTAAAACGATGACACAGTGAAACCGACTGTAGTAAATATACCAATGGCTTCTGTTGAGTAATCATTTCCTTGGAGATTATTGATTCCATGGAAGCATTTAACCATTAAAGAAAAGAAGAAAACAACGGTTTAACTGCTTGAGTGTTTTCTTAGTTTATTTTTCCAAATTCATTGAAAACGACAATAGAAGAAATTACACTTAAATGGACTGAAGACCAGTTCGAGGCTCCGTCTTAGAGCTGAATCGAACAGGCCCAAGAAAAAAAATTATCGTAAAAATGAGTTGGTTTCCTTTCTTTGTTCATTAATGACATCCTGTCCCACCCGTCCGAGATTTTGTTTTTTCTTAAATATAACACCTAAAAAAAAATTATATTGCTTTCTTGTTTTTCAGCTCAAGTTGAATTACCATCAGTACAATCAATTCTTCCAAAAAGTCCTTACCTGGCTTTTCTTCTTAAACCCCTAATTGAAATTGCCCTTTCGATCTCATGAATTCTCGCCATTTTTCTCCAATTTCGCAAGATTTAGATTTCCGAAAGTTCGCGAGTCGTTGGAGTTGGCATGCGTTAAAATTGTTTTGAAGGTGTTATTCAAGGGCGTTCGAGCACAGGCCTACCAATTCCTTTATTTGTGTGGTATGGGGTACATTTTTAATGGCTGTATCGTTTCATCAAACTAGCAAAACGAAAGCCGAAATTTAGGCCTATCAAACGTGTTCTTTTGCTTTGTGTTTCTGTGTTTATTTTGGCGATTTAAAGCTCGCGAAAGCGATGTTTTTAAAATAACGGTCGGACTCTAAGCGAGTCCGATAAACCGATACAGCCATCAGGAATGCACATAAAACCACATGAACAGAGGTTGGTAGGGCTGTGGTTATAAGTGAACATACTTTTTCAATTAGGATGTTCCGAAATTGTCGGAAACTACCGCCAATATCAACATACGTTTTCCGGCATAAATAATGACAGAATTATCCTCATTGCATTTAAACTTTTACCTATTCAAATTTCACAAATTTCATGAGGAAAACATTACTCAAGTTTTGCTTTTATATGGGCGCTTGAACAGGGAAGTATACATGATAGAAGCTGTTCACTTGCGTTTTCAATGAAGAAGTTGGCAGCGAGGTTAAAAGACTGTTTCACCCACTTGCAGAAAGCGCAAAAAAAGTCAAAAACAGTGTTACCGCTTTTTTCACTTAACAGTAAACCTAAATTATCATAGACTATTCCACCACTGCAGCTTGCAGATTCGAGTTTCTTAACCCTTTAAGATTCAATAGTGACAAGCATCTAATTTCTCCTTACAATATCCCTACTTGATCAAACATACAGGTCACGAGAATAAGGGAAATGATCACCAAATATAAAATGTCTCGATGTTTGTGCAAATTCTTCCAACTGGTAGCATAAGAAATACATGGACAACATCGATGAGAATATGCACGTTGATACTGGGACTTAAAGCGGTAAACATGGTACGCCTCTTTGATTGCTGAACTAGCCTGCGTAGCAAGCGTTTCAGTAAGGCTTTCCGCACGTTCAATGCACTTTTCGCTTTTTTGGCCGCGGGAAAATTGGGGCGGGCGCAAAAAAGTGCGTGGCGGGGGAGGGGAAAGGAGAGAAGGAAACCCTTGCCCGCAAACCCCACGATTTTGAAAAACCCGTTCGTCCACGAACGGAGTTCCTGATTGGCGCGGCATGGTAGTGTTGATTGCCAAGTGATAGATCCGTCAATCAAATCAGGTATGTTCATTTGAGCGTGACCCGCATGAAAACAACGAACTGGTTCTCGATATCAGGGAATTCTTCTCACTATCACTATTTTTACCTGAAGTTCCTCTCACGCCGGGCCAGCAGAGGGCACGAAGCTGCACGCTCGGAAAAACTTTTGCGTCTTTTATCCGATAGAGCTCAAACTTTGCACAATGATAGAACTTTTTATTCCAAACAATCGTATCGTTTTTGTTTTTTCATTTTAACGGTTTTTGGCGGGAAAATGACGTCACAGTGCTAAAGGCAAATTTTCAATTGTCTCTTATGGCACAAAAAGTATATGATTCTGAAAGAACTCATTGAGATAAAGTGAAATGCGAAGAAATTATTGAAAAAGCTCGATCCGTCTTGAAGATATAAAGATCTGAATTTTATAAATGTTCTAAAAATAGTAACAAAATGGCGGAAAATTCAAACTTCCGAACTTTATATCTTCAAGACGGATCGACCTTTTTCAATAATTTCTTCGCATTTCACTTTATCTCAATGAGTTCTTTCAGAATCATATACTTTTTGTGCCATAAGAGACAATTGAAAATTTGCCTTTAGCACTGTGACGTCATTTTCCCGCCAAAAACCGTTAAAATGAAAAAACAAAAACGATACGATTGTTTGGAATAAAAAGTTCTATCATTGTGCAAAGTTTGAGCTCTATCGGATAAAAGACGCAAAAGTTTTTCCGAGCGTGCAGCTTCGTGCCCTCTGCTGGCCCGGCGTGCTCAAGATCATTTTTGTCCTGATCCGACAGCAGATCTCAAAGACTTGCGGCAAGCTTTTTCCGACACGGAGGAATCTACACGGACATTCTTGCGACAAGGACTGTTGCCTGATAGAGTTTGGAGCAGCCGTTTTAACACACAAGTGGACAGACTGTTTTGACGGAGTTTGGGAAACAGCAGACTCGCTACCTATCGCACTCCGAATAACTTCGAATAATGCCCCTCCTAAATTTCGAATTTTTCGAGCACAAGAATTGCACAGGCATACGGTCCGGAAATAGCTCCAAGTTTTGAACAACTTTCACTCCAACCGCTCTGCAAAGATCAGCGAGAATTGTTCCATAAGAGTCCTTTCTTTGCGACGCTTTGAAACGGGTTTTTCGAAGAAACTAAACCCGATTTTCCAGGCTGATATAAAGTTCCAAATTTAACTTTGAAATTACGACACATCCTGAAGCGATCGTTTAGAGTTTTTTTTTTATTTTGATTGAAGTAAATTTGTATCCTGCGGTGATCTGTTATTCGTAAAATACTTTATTCACCAGCTGTCACACTGTGAATTTATCCAACTGCGAAAGTGTCAAAGGGGCATTTTTCAAAATCATGGGGTTTGCAGGCAAGCGTTTCCTTTTCTCGCCTCCCTTCCCCCTCCCCGCTGCTTCTATCAGTGTTGCGCTCGCCCCAATTTTTGTGCAGCCAAAAAGCGAAAAACGCCTCCAATGGACGGAAAGCCCTATGGAAACGCTTGCTACGCAAGCTTTTGCTGAACCCTTGAAAGAACCTAACAACATTTAAGAAAAAAAGACAAGAAATTTATATGCTGCTTTTATTAGAGTATCGATGGACTTTAACATGTAGTTTATTGCTAGTATTAACGCACTGCACTGAGAAACTGATCCACTTCTGAGGTCAAAAAAGCTCCAGAATGCACCTGTGTCCCGTTGTGCGAGTACTGGCAGTTTTCTAGACGTCAAGCGTGCATAATATGCTTTGAGATCATGAATCACCATCTTCTATTTGGCAAATAGAATTTAATGAGGGCAGGCAGACTGTGCGTCTTTTTTTGAAAACGAAGCCGAATTAAACCGAAACAGGTATGTAAAGATTTCGGTAAAAATCGATACAAAAACAGTGCTTATCTAGCCTAAAGATTGTCTGAACTCTGATTTAATCCCCCATTCAGCTCTATAGAAAAAAACATCAAGGAAAACAAATAAACTTCGATAAATTGAAAAGTTGGAATTAAACCAGTCATGAAAGATGGCGGTCACTGGAAGCGAAAGTAACTGGTAACGAGAAATCCAGTGTAAACGTCACAAAAATATTTCGTTCCTGCTTCGCGGCGCTTTTGCGTGCACGATATCACGAGTTACCGTACTCATATTGTGAATTAGCCAATCAGAAGCCTTGTTTACTGTCATGATTTTCTACGATATCAAGTAACTGACCTGATATCATACGATATCATGGACAGTTTGTGAAACTTGTATTTTTTTGCAGACTTTAGAGGCGAAAATTACAACAGAAATACAACGAAACGTAAAACTATTACATTTGTTAAACGAGAAAGTAATTTGTTTAATGGTAAGAGAGAGAAAAAAAATATAATTTCGCGCCAAAATTGGAAGCGGCTACACTGGCGGGCGCTCGAGTGAACTTTACGGACAGCGCTGAAACTTTTTTGGTTTCAAAATGGATTTTCCAAATTTCTTTCTTAACTTGGACTTCCAAGATTCAGAAAATGAAACTCCAAACAAAAGAATTAAATAAAATGGTAGATGAGGAGTTGGAGAAGAGTATTGACGACCAGAAAAGTGTAAATACGTGTCGCTCTACAACGCCTGACTAATCACGGTAACTAAAAAAAAAAAGCCGGGTTTTAGGACGAATTTGGGTACGGTAAATACCTAATCGCACCTCGACTACGTCTCGCCAAAATACGAACCACGGCTCGACCAAACTCGCCTGATATGCCGCCGAAGCGTACCAAAAAGGTACGATTAGGTATAATTACTATATACTATTTTGAAGGCAGTGTTTTATTTTTTGTCAGTGTCTAAAAATCTTTTCAGATGACACTTCAGAGCCTGAAAGTCTATTTTCTATTTCGAGTTGAGCAAAGGGAAACATTGGAAGTTGTTTTCCGGTTTTCATTAATTATTTCGAGAAATTACAAATAGAATTTTTTTAAAAACTTCTTTCTTTCTCAAAGACTAATGTGTAGGAAAAGAAACAGTAATTTGGAGCCAGACAAAGTTGTTCATTTCTACGGCTAAAAATCTGGCCCCAGTTGTTCAAAAGTTGGATAGCGCAATCCGCCGGATAAATCACTATCCAGTGGATAAGTGTTAGGGAAACTAATTGCGTTATCCACTGGATAGAGATTTATCCGGTGGATAGCGCTATCCAACTTTTGAACAACTGTTATAGCAGCTATAGGTGGAAATCTGCTAGTTTGTTGGACAATATTTAAGCACTTCCGCCCTCGAAGCACATCAAACATCTCCACCGCTTGTTTGGCTATCTCGGATGCACTCATCGCAGTGCCTGGGATTTCCTTTCACGCTCGCTGTTCTACTCACAGGACGTTGGCCTTTCAACAAAGCAGCGTGCAATTTTCAAGGATTCGCGTTTACTGTGTTTGGCACATTATCTCTTTTCACGATGACTCTCACCGCCATACGATATTTCCAGGTGACTCGGCCGTCAGCACATCGTAAAGTTTACTCGAAACGAAACATCTGCCTATTTGTGTCCGCGGCTTTCCTCATATCAACGCTTTTCCCGCTATTTTTGATACTAAACGACGCGTTTTCGTTCCATCCCGGAAAATTCATTTGTATTTACGATTGCGACAACCTAACTGCTCCTGCGTGTCTTACTGATGGGCGTACAACCTTTGGCATAAATTTAAGTCAGACATGAATTATCAATCGTTTGGTTTTATTTAACAAATACGCTAATGAGGGCCAAACAATCTGATATATGGTCGCGAAAAAGTCTGAATCATCTGTCGAACTTAATTATTTAGGTCGACCCAAAAATAGCAATTAGGTTCGACCAAGAGAGGATGAACGAAGAGAGTAAATTCCCGTGCCCCATGATAATTATTTGAAATTTATTATTAGCTCACGCCCATGCTGCGTAGGTTATTTTTATCTGTTGTTTCCATGTCCACAATCTAAAATTACATCGCATCATTCTAACTGACCAATAAGGTGTCGTCCTTGAAATAACTACGCAGTATGACACGAAACCAAAAATACTTTTCAAATATTTTTCATCGGAAAAGGCCCCTGTATGGGGGATTCACTCTCTTCCTTCATCTTCATTTGGTTCGACACATGTAAAGTTTGACGTTTGTACCTGGCATTGCTGCTTTAATAGGTATCTTATCGTGAAATAAGACAAACACCCTTTCGTTCAGTCAATTTCAATTTCAGATACAGTCTTATTTTCTCACTTTTATACCCTTCACCACTTTTTTGCATATATTTGATTACACAAGTAGCTTTTGCGATGAAATTGAAGAGGCAATGCTCCCATCTTTTCAGTTTGAGCGGTTATCTTCCAGCTAATCTACCTGCAGAATAGAAATACAAAGAAATGCGAAATATGCTATATTATCGCAGATTATTAAGGTCTCATCCTGTGAGCAAAGCCTTTATTCTATTACAAAATATCATGTAACACAACTTATATTTGAACTACCTTTATTCACTATGTATGTTTCGGTACTGTCGTATCTATTTCCCCTTTGCTAAAAGCCAATCATTGCCCATATGTTTAGACTACTATCACTGCCACTACCATCAGCACTGTTATTGCCAGCGCTGCTTCCTTCAGCGCTTGCTAGTTCATCAACAGCACCTCCAACACTGTATCCATCATCGCCATCGGCAACAGGCCTACTGGTGACCTTGGTAATCAGCGCAATGAATAACAGAACTAATAACTTCATGAAGGACGCCATTTTGTTCTGCAGAAAATGTAGAATTGGCATCGTAAAAAGATAGGACATCTTAATGTCCAGTTCCTTCCATTCTATGGGCGCGTTCTTTTGGGAATATTCCTTAATGTAGAAATACTCAGGAATATTTGTGTTCCGATATCAGAATGAACAGAATGAAAGGAATACGGTTTACTCGGAATAGAAAGAATATGCGTTCTTTTGGGAAATTTCTGGCGGGAAATCCTACGCAGCCTCAGATCACAGTAGTAGTTCTCAGGTCACCCCCGCCATGGTTATTCTTAATGTCTAGTTCCTTCAACTGTATAAAACACGCCTGCAGAGCATTATCATTAGTTGCATAAAATAACTGAAGTGGTTATATTACCCTGTATAAATATTTTTAATTATTATTATTATTATTATTATTATTATTATTATTATTATTATTATTATTATTATTATTATTATTATCATTATTATTATAGATTCGGTATAACAAATGCAAGCAGAGTTTACGTAAAAATCATATTAAGAAGGAGCTGTAAACGTGTTTCGCAAATCCGCTAGGTCATTCTTTAAGGTCTTCTCGCCTGAAATACATCATTTGAATAACATCAAACCGCTGTGATTTCCTGCTCGGGCGTGTCATATGGGGACCTGGACTTTGGTGAACTCAATCGCTATTACTGTGCTCAAGTCTTAATATAAAAATGTTTCGAATATACGGATTTGTTAAAAGAATTCTGATGTAACGCCCCCTGTATGATTGTTATGAAGTATTTTAAGGATAAAAAAAGACTCGACTTTTGATCATTTGTTCGCAGCCCTCAGTGACGTTCGTTTTTTGACACAGTAATAGGCTGTCTCATCCACCGGTAAATAAAACCACAAAGTTTACACAGGCCTTGTTGTGCAGCAACCTCTAAGTATGGACTGCACCATACCATAAATACACATTTGTGTAAGGTAGGTACCATCCAGACAAAGCACTTATTAGTTCATCCTTCTACTCTAGTTTTCGTAGTAGTATAAAGAGACTAAGAGTAATACCACTGTTCCATAGATGTGTACGATTATAGCCCTTCTGAGATTCCCAATAATAGTTCGCCGGCATCCATTTATGCGTACCATGGAGTGGAAAGGACAGAGGAATGATTTGGATAAGCGATACTTGTACACCCTGTTGAAAAGACGTAACGTAGAGCATACTGTTGCCTTTTAAGGATACAGCACAAACAGGGACCAGGCTTTCCACTACACGACGCCCCAGCTTTCAGTCACCGCTGTTCCTCGTAAACTTATATATAAGTAAGGTACAAGTTTAGTTTGTACAGTCGAGTTAAAGCTGAAAAAAAAAATGGCCAATATGTGTCTGGATGAACTACCAGTGATATTCACTTACTCTTGTCTGCCAGAATAAACAACTGTCCACGTAGCTTGTGACTTAAAATGATGACACAGTGATCACCAATGATCACCAAACATGAAATGTCTCGATATTTGTGCAAATTCTCCCAACTGCTACCATAAGAAACATATGGACAACAGTAAGGAGAATATGCATATTGATACTGGAGCTTAGAGAGTTAAACATGATGCGCCCTCTTTAATTGATTCGCCCATCAAATTTCGCAAAGGTTCAGAAGGGAAGATGAAACGGGAAAAATGAAAAAGCAATGGGTCAAAAGGTTTTACACCTCTTACATATTCCCAATTTTGAGCCCATGATAAATGGAAACTAGCAGAGTGCAACAAGGGTAGGAAACGCTGCTGCAACTTTACATTGACTGCAAATGTCAGCCATGCAGGCTTATCGAAAGACTTATATCTAATGTTAGCTTTGCCACCTTTAAAACCCAAAGTGTAAATATGACACATGTAGGCTAATAAAAGAATCGGGGAAAAATTCTAAAATTTAAAAATTTTGGGAATGCAAACGGCTCTACGTGAATGGTGAATAGTCACACAGGATTTTGTCCTCAAAAGTTTTAGTTGAAAACCACGTTTCAAGACGAATAGAGTCTGGAGGCCAGTTGAAACTATTTTCCTTAATGACACAATAACAGTGACGGTAAATTACACTGCGAGTAAGCTTTCCCTGATGACTAGAGCAAAATTAGACGAAAAGCCAGCAGGGCTGTAGCCATACTTGCAAAATAATTTTCTCGGTGTTCTGTTAGGGTGTAGTATAACAGTTACTGATTCAGTTTCATAGCTAGCTCACTGCGGTTATATTGGTTCTTCATTTACCGAATAAAAAAAATTTCCATGGTGATTATTAAGACCTAGGAAGCATTTAATCATTAAAAAATATATTGCTTATTCTGACGGAGTCATTAACGAGGGATTTTGGAAAGAACGTAATTGGTACACGACTTTTTTAATCAGTCTAGGGTGTCGAAATCGTTGGTAATTCCCGTGAAGGTGAAGGAACCTTTTTTGTCATAAACAAAGACAAAGAACTATATTCCTTTTAGCAGTTAATCTTCTTTCTACATGAGATACAACGAATTTATTTGGAGAAAATAAGGGGAAATCTGAGGGAAGGAAATTCCCCTGCCTTGTTTTTCATCCAATTTATTTCAATTTGTTTTCAAGCGAAGTTAACTGTTTTCAGGCCATCTTAAAATACAACGTGGGCTGACTGCGCTTATTCCGTTCGAAAAGACCAGACGTCCCCTTTATAATTAATGTTCTCGTTAATTTCGGCATCCACACGCCAGTAATACGTAACACCGGATCTAAGACTCTCCTTCAGGTAATGCACATTGCCATCGTTGGTAATTTTCGTCTGATACTCGGCTGACTCCGGGGTCGCATCGGCAACCTTCGCCTTGTTCGTACCAAAGAACATGTGGTGAGTCGCGGCACCGTAGGCGTTCAGCCACATAATGGCATCTCTGTCAGACTAACAGAGAAAAAGCAAACAAAAATCGCAAAGCTAATTCCTTATATTACCTAAATTATTCATTTATTCGTTATTAACCGATCTAGCTTTCAAGGTGCTTATTATTATTTTTTTTTGGGGGGGGGAGAGGGGGGACTAGAAGCCCACCTATTGTACGTTCGGAAACAAATTATGGTTTAATTGGGGTGTTTATTTTTATCGATTTTTATTTATTACTTTTTTTTCCGGCAGGTTTTGGTCTATTTTAAGTGCAGATCCTGGATCTACACCAGTTTAGAGACGGTTTAGAGTCAGTGGTTGAAAAGACATCTAAATCGTTGAAGCTCTGAGAAAGAAAATAGTAAAGCCCGGGCTGGATTAACGAATGTTCCAAATTGCGTAAGGTGAATTTTCATTTAGTTGCACCAAAGCCCATCATTTTTCCACGCTTTGGGATCGTATATCAAAAGAGCCTTTCGCGTACGTGTCCACGTTTAGATGTTTTACATTAACGCGTTTTTTGCACTGAAGTAAATCAAATATAATTTTTTCGGGACAATACTGTCTCAATCATAACAATACCGTCATATATTCTGAAAAAATGTCTAATACAGATAAACCCCGGTATAACGAAGTGCCAAGGGACTGACAAAATGCGTTCGTAAAAACGGAGGTTCGTTATATCAAGGTTCTTTTCCATACATTTTACTGTCACTGGGCTTAAGAATATAGTTCGTTAAACCAGGGTCTTCCTTATATAGGGGTTCGTTATATCGGGATTCGTCTGCATTGTGACAATATTACTTCTGTATACTACCATCCCCGGAATTAGAAAATCAATAAGAATTAACTTTAAGCACAAACGTCTGTACGTCCGCAAGCCACGAACGGCAACCAGAAGTTTGTCTCCCTTTTTACGAATTATGATGCGGTCATGTCGACAGTTGCAAGCATCAGGCACCAGACGAAGACGAAGTTTAAAAAAAGGGAAGTTTGTATAGTGTTAACAGTATTTTCCCTAAAAACAAGCTAACGGGGGACGCTATTATAAATAAACGTAGCTGTTTGCTGATAGTGAGTGTAAAATAAACCAATAAAGGAGGTTCTAGTTGATGTTCGTCACTCATGAACCTCCGCTCCAGTTCCCTATTATTTGACCTTTACCTTGACGGTGATGCTGCCATCAGGAGGGACGGGAGTACTAGCCTTATACATCTGCCGACCAGGAATCCAGTAATATTTGCTTTTGGGGTTGTACAGGTACGGTCCAACCTGATCTTTAATGTATGCGGAGCCTTTCCGGGGCCGAAAGTCCAGATTATCGGCGTCCATGACTTCTGGCCTCACCTTACCCACGACGTTGAACTTCACGTACTGTCCCGCCAGAGGATATGTGCCGCCCGGCTTTTTCCTCTTGCCACCGTTCGCTACGTCTGCGGCGTTTTTTAAGACCTCAGAGTGCTTATTGATCTCAACCGGATTGGAACGAACAAACTTCAGGAGGCACAAAGCGCAGCCGTCACCTTGCTTGTCTCCGCTCTTTTCATTTCGTTTATCAAAGGCGAGGTTGTTGATGGCCTTGTGGTAATCTCCTTTCACCATGATCCCTCCGCATTTCCACACGACGTTTTTCTTCATGGTACCATGGGTTCCTACACGTGGAGGCTGCCCGTCGAAACGGAGACCGTACTTGGGACTGGAATGAACCCAGTTCTGTTGCGAGACAGCGTTGGTTTGAGCACCTATTTGAAACTGGACCCCAGCTCCATCATGCTGTAGCATCCCCCAGCACTGATGATGAACGTGGTTCAACGTGACATTGGGATTGCGTCGCGATGGACGGAAGCCGCTACTTGCACCATTGAAGCGAAGCGTGTTGCGAATGAACTGGTCGTCTTCGCCGTTTGAGATTACAGTACCAAAGCCACCAGATTTTTGCCGCATAATGGCTACAGACCAATCATTGCATTCAAACAGGTTGTTCTGTAACAGTACCCCTTTACCGCTATATTGGAGCGCCATGCCATCTGTCCCATAGAATGTGCTGTTTATCAATTGAAAGCTGCGCCCTCTGCTTGCCTCTATGATCGTACAGCGTGGAGGATCAGTGATGCCGAGCATGCGCATTGAATAAGAAGGAAAGTGGAAATTGATGGATTGGAATAACATCTCCTCTATTACATCCCATTTGCTTGTTGGGCGCACTTTAATTGTGGTACCAAAGAACGTCAGCTGCTTGAAATGCACGTGCTTGCATTTTGTGATGGTGAAAGCATATGTCTGCACCTGTATAAAAGCGCTTTGTGTTGATCTTTTATATTTTCACTAGCGATGCAAAACTATCTTTTAAAATTCAAAGCCGAACTAATGCTCAGATTTTTAATTGTTTTAAGTCTCTTACAGATAACTAGAGGGCTACGATATTCTTTGCCAGTGGAAGTATCTTTTTGTCAGCTTGTAATAAACTTCTCAAGCTCTAAGCATTGTTCACCTACTTGGTTTCATTTAATTAAAACGGTCAAGTTATATTCATCCACAGAATCAAAAGTTGTTGAGGGCCACAGGGACATCAGTGTTCATCACCGACATGTGTTACCCTCTTAAAATAAAGTCTTTTGATTTGATTTGATTTGATTTGCTATTAAATCACTCGCTCAAATAATGTAGCGTCTTTATATCTCGTTTTTGAGACCCTATATATTAAGCCCCCCGTTCCACTTTTCTCCCCAATTCCCCCTTTCCTTCATCTCTACCTCCCGCGAAGAGTGTAGAAGGGAATAAAGTTCCCTGCGCCGCTCCCACCGGGAGCCTTCACAGAGCTTTTAAAGGGTCATAAATATAACTAAACCTGCATGATGATACCTTTCCTCGAATCCTTCCTTGAGGAGACTTTCCATCCAGCGTTTTCACATAAACCGTTTTTGATTGCTTATCATAATACCACTCGCCAGCATTGTCAAGGAACTCCATCTTATCCTCAAGAAAGTACTGATTATGGCCCGGCTTAAACTTGATGTCGCCAAAAGTGTCATCGTAAGTGAAAAAGTTATGTCCCGGGGAATGGCTTTTAACAACAGCAGTAAAAGTATTAAAGCTTCCGATATTGAGAATAGCCATCGCCCCTTGGGCATTAATACCACTCCCAGCCAAGTTCTTGAGGCCGCTATCCACCATTTTTCCACGCCTAGAGGTTTTGTGAGATTTTGCCCAGTACTTGTTCAGAAACACCGTCTTGTCCGACCACAATGCGTTCGGCCAGCGAGCGTTAGTCATCATTTCACCGTCCACAAAAAGTTGCCAGACATCCTGCTCTATCACGACGCTGTAAACAGTAACAGGAACATAGGAACACTTTTATTCATGTCATTAAAAAGAAAAATAATTCTTGAACGTCAACAAAATAAACGCAAAGTTCTTCAGAGTTTTCGAGATATATGTAGATCCATTTTTCAATTATGGAATTAGTGTTAAGCAGCCTCGTTTTGGTGACGAGGCTGTAAGGCTGCAAGATCGCTCTGTCACGATCACCAAAACTAGGCTGTATAACACTTATTTTATCGTTTTGATGATGCAATTAAAATTTCATCATTGAAAAAGGGATTTGGATAGATCCAAAAGCTCTGAAGAACTTTCCGTCTATTTTGTTGGTGTTGAATTTTTTTTTTTAATGACGTGTTTTCCCAACAAAGGAATCTTGACGCTGTTACGTTCATTCATGTGTGTAAAATTCTACAACAAGTGCGTACGTCATAAGCAGCCATTGGCAGGAAATTATGGTCGTATGACACACTGGCAATCAATCACAAATTGTAATCACTTAGAACGAGAACCGTTTGACTCTGATGGTACAACAAGCACTCTAATAGTCGAGAAAATATTTTTATATCTATATTATGCGCGCATTGGTTGGTTGAGATGAGTCTTGCATGAGGACGCAGTTCATCTCTTACCAAGTTTTATTAAATAAGTTTTAAAGAAACTTGCCTCTTTGCGTTTAGATATCCTAATGCAGACATTCACCCAAGTCATTTAGCTTCGAATTAAAAAAACTCGATGCATGAGTCTTTTCAGTCCTATCTTTGAGTTCTGTTTGAGTAATACTTCTGAAATAAAATTTGTGATTGTCAATGACCTTGCGTTATGAAAACATTACCATAACCTCAATTTTTGATGAATAAAAACAGTCCCCTTTATAGTGTTGCTATCCCTCGCACCACAAAATTGCAAAACCCTTCATATTTGTTAAAACACTTTCCCCAGTAAACCTGTCGTTAACGTATGTTAGGCTTCGAGTTAAATCTTCAGAGCTACTCATGCAGTAATTTTGTCGCCCATGTACGTCAGGTAACTACAAACTCGTGTTTCGTGTACGTAAGGCTTCGTTGTACTTCATTAAATTCGACGCTGTATCAAACTTTTCTTTACAGGTTAACAAAACTGGTAGATAGTAAAAACAGAAAGCACACGGTGTCTTCAGAAGCCCATTACCCTGGTGTCTTAATTTAGTAACGAGACCCTTTATTTTCCGAAAAACAGGAGTTTAAAATAACTTCACCTGTAGATCCCTGTTTTTTGATCTCTTGTCCAACCTCTCCTTGGCGTTAGTGGAATTGTGCCATCGACTATAGGAACCTCATCTTGATAACCCCGGATGACAATCGGTTGGGACTGGCTACCATGTTTACCAGATATCTGAAACTCCGTTTCGTGGTATCGACCTGCTCTAATGTGGCATTCGTCCCCAGGTCCCTTGAGCGCGTCGATACAGGTTTTGATGGTTGCAAGTGCAGAGTCTAGACTGTCTCCGGGATTTGAATCATCGCCGTTTTCACCATCGACGTAGTAGACGTTTCCACTTACGCACACTGGTAGCGCGACGAGGAAGGAGAATAAAATGAAATCTTTCATGGCCAAGAAATGGCTCGCACCCTTGCTCATACTTGTCTCTGCAATTTTAAGTTCAAATAGTTACAGTTGTGACAAGTGGAAAAACTGAAAAACTTTTTCAGGGGAATAATACCTAGGAACCAGTAAAAAAGCTTAATTTTAAGGCATTTCTTTTTTCTTTCTTCTTACGTTAAATTTATTGGGACTTTATACCAATGTAAAACATGCCTGCAGGAAGAAATAATTAACCACGTTCTACGAAGCGACATGTACATGTGCAGGAAAAGGCTGTAAAGAAAAGGGCTGTAAACAGGGGAAACAGGCGCCTTTGTCAACACATAAAGACTGAAATTTTATAGCAAACCACGGTGAACTTCCGAAGAGACCGAGGTAAATACTAAAGATCATCCAATTACACCTACAAACAAGATCGGCTTTTAATACAGATTTATAAAGAAAGAGGCAACTTGCACGGCCAAAACTGTCTTTCTCCATCTGCAATAAATCCTACAAAGAAGCTGACAACATTTCAGCAATAAACAACTAGACTCATCCTTCCACAAACCTTTGTCAAAGATCACAAAAATATAGCTTGTATTAAAGGTTTAAAAGTGCAGGAGTTGCTATTTTTTTGCATTCTTATTTATGTCACGCTCGAGCTTGTTGGTTCCACAGCTGTATTAGAATGTAAATCAGGGGGACCCAACGGTTCGTTTCAGGGAATATCTGTTCGGAAGGCCTAAATCGCCTGAGACATTCGGATTTTTAAATTGCAATGAAAACTGGGTTTTCCTTTGACGAAATATCACCTCAGCCTTCCGTAACAAGGGGGATGATTAATTCTTTTGTTTTCGGATGGAGAAATATGTTATTTAGAGTGTAAAAAAACAAGGCCAGCAAGCATTTTTGGAGATCAATCAACAACAGCGGATACGATTCCGTTTCCTAACATTTTATGCGGGCTAAATTTTCGGGTAAAAACTCCGAACAGATCAACGCGTGTTAGCTTACACAAATACAACCTAATATATAGATTTAGCCAAGCCTTAACCGCGAAGGAATAAACTGGTGTTCGTTTCTCAAAAATAGTCCTGAAACCTTTCAGTCTGAAATATATTTCGGGACTTTTTTTGGCTCGTTCGCTTTCGAAAAGTGTTTCTCAAAAAGCCTCAAAGTGTTCCGAATTGTCCTCCAATATTTTGGGGATCTGTTCTGTAAAACCAAGCTTGGTTTAGAATGACATTTCGAAAGGTCATTCTAGAGGCTGAGCACAGCTTGATTATTTTTTTTTTCTGGCGTCAAACTGAACACAATTTCACTCACGAACCGTGTTGCTTGGTGTTTGTAATGTTTCCATATCCTGTCATTAACTGTCAAGGCTTGTCAAATCTCCTTGGATTATTGGCTGTTCGCTTGAATGAACTTGAAACGGCGCTCACTTACAAAATCAAAATAAAAATTATTCGACTGTTTAAATGGGTTATCTTCATCGCGTTCGGATGTTAACAAATAACATGAACTGCCACTAAATAACTGAAAATATTAGTCTGGTCAAAAATTTATACTGACATTTCACCGGCATTTTACTGGGATTACCCGAAAGAAAGAATCTGGGGAGCTTCGAAGCACTTGTAATAAACTTATCGAAGAAATGTCGCGTAAGTTTTAGCAGCCGCGAAAAAATTCAAGCACTTTGAGGAACACACATTATTTACCGGATAAAATAGCTTTAAACTCAAAACTGCTTCGCTTATAGTTACTTAAGTAACCCTTATATTTCGTTCTCTAACTTGAGACCATCGAGATTCAAAACAAACAAACAAACACCGTCCAAACGTTCTTAACTCTGTGGCATAAGTTTTGCGGCTGCAAATTGTCTGAAATTAGAGCGCTTTTAAAAATGCACAGAACTGTTTTTGAAAGCTTTTCGGATGTAATAGGTTTAAACCGACAACTGCTTCGCTTATAGTTTTTCAACTAACTGTTATAATTTCGTTCTGTAACTAGAGACCATGAAGATTCAAAACAAAGAAACACCAAACACACTTTAATTAAATTATGCCGGCATATAGTTTTGCGGATGCGAAGTAAGCCTATATAAAGTTAGGCGCTTTGAGGAACGCACAAAACTGTTTTCGCAAGCTTTTGGAATAAAATAGCTTTAAACCGACAACTGCTTCTCCTAAAAGATTATTACTATTGAAAACTTCTAGGACAAGAAAATCGACAGTTGCACAAAGAGATGGACCGGACAGTCAAAACTGAAAGCAAAGCTTCTGCAGTTGTCTTGCGACTGTGCTTAGACCTACTGTTATGAATAAACAAACACAAAATAATGGACAGAGAAATCATTTTTGAAAAAAGTTTATTCGAAAACCCGTAAGTTTATACTTAAATGCAATTCGCGTTACACTTCCAAAATCGTAGGTCAGCCCACACTAGTGAAATCGGCTGAGCATGGCAAAATATTCAAGAATCTGTCACAAATCTGAGCGCGTTTTCTAATAATTTTTTCAAGTCAAAAGTAAATGACACATTTCTAATAGCATGAATCAAATTTCCATTTCAAAACGTAATTTCTTTCACCGTAATACTCGAAATCATGTACCTTAGACCCTTTAAAAGCTTCACCTACTCGGTTGTGTTTCAGAACAGGGCAAACTCCCCGCCGTGAAGAAAACAAAGCCATGAAGTCCTTTGAAGGCAGCTTTCGTAACTTGAACTTTTCGCCTTCTACCAGCATTCTTTTGAACTTTTTCTTTCCATTTATAGATATTAGATGTTTTTTTTGTCAAGTATAAAACTTCAGTACTCTCGAAAACACGTTAAATGCTTAAGAAGCTTAAAGTGCCACTGGGACCAGAATTATGGTATTCCATATTTTTGCATTTTCGAAAATAGTCTGTGGTTGTTTCTCACCATGCCAAATTTCAACTCATTACGACGACTGGAAGTCGCTTTTTTCGGACGGTTTTTGTCGAGATTTTACGGCCGCCATTACTGGCCCTTGTTCCGGAAGCTGGCTTGCGAATTAGCAGAAGTGACGTTAGAGGCTCACCTCAAACCTAATAGCTTCATACGTTTACTTGCCGCGAGAAATTTAACTGTCGTGGAAGGAAGATTTCCTGCCAACTGTTTGCTGTACGGCCTTGAAA
Source organism: Siderastrea siderea (assembly GCA_964030785.1). Lineage (NCBI taxonomy): Eukaryota > Metazoa > Cnidaria > Anthozoa > Scleractinia > Rhizangiidae > Siderastrea > Siderastrea siderea. Next base: position 16,426,602 of record OZ034975.1, read on the forward strand.
TTTTCGTTGCTGCAGCAGTTATAAAGGGTATTACTTGTGTTGTACAATGCTACAACAATAAATCCAACCACCGAGCTGGTATTTCGCTTCATCAAAGCATTGCGAGCGGACCCACAATGGAAAAATGAAAAATTTTGTAATCACACACAGTGCAAATTTCAACTCGAGAGGTATTTTTGTCGGCTGTTCTGATCACTTCAAGGACGAGTGTTTCCAGAGGGCTGTTCATGTCGAAGGATCCCAGAGGTCGATTATTCCATTGTCCATTCCAAGTATATGGAAAAAGGATCCGGAAAAAACGAGACGAAAGGTACCTAATCTTAACGCAGTGGAAGTGATAGTTTGTTTCTTTTTCAACACATCCACCATTGAGCAAAACGTATTTAACGTATTTCTGCCGTCTTCTAGGGCGAAGATCTTCGGCGTAGTCATCATAAAATGCATCCTAAGCGAACGCAGGGCTGCCGCGATTAAGCCAATAGTTTGTATTGCTTAGCTTTTTTTAATTCTGTGTGTGTTAATTTCAAAGCAGCAATCGCTTAGAAGCATGGTCATTTATTTTATAGCATACCATCCTGAATGTGGAGAAACTTTTCTACTTATTCCCTGTCGGTGAAGAGTCGATTGACATTATTATTCGAAATATATAACTTAAAGGCTTCAACAGCTCGGATCGTTTTGTGTGGAAATTTAAGTTGGTTGGGAAAAAATATCACACGCCACTATTTGTCTAAGGGGTTTACAATGTTATTTCTTTTAACTGTCATAGCAATCTTAGTAAATGAACTACCAAGAAAAATTATTAGATATCAAGTTATTATTTTTACGCAATGAATAAAGCAAGTGAAAGCTTCGTTTCTTCGGCGGTCCGCATGTTGTTGTTGAGCAGCAGAAAATTTTCCTTGTGGCTTTGATTTGCACGACAAATATTTAGATTCCGGTCACACAAGGCCTCCAGTTCTTAAAAAAAGGTCTTGGTTTATTTCCCTTTTTTCGGCTCAAGTTAAGAATTCTACAAAAACTGTTCAAAATATTTAGAAACCCAAGCACTTTAATTTGTTTCTATGCAAGTGACCGCTGTACTATGATTGACACGATAGGCTTCATCAGCTGACTGCCAGATGACTACAGCATTACGGCTCTTCAAGAATTTTTCCCATACTATGCTAAGAATGGCCAAAAATCTCAATGCTTCACAATATAAATATAAACAACGGCAGACAAAATATAGCTTCTTTTATTTCTCCAACGAAGCGAACAATAAAATCAATCCACGATGCTTGAGAATTCGAGGGCATCAAATTCTAGAGTTTTTATAGGTGTTTTGTCTAAATTTCCAAAGCTTAAAACATCAGTTTTTCGAATAGCTGGACAGCGATTTATCCGTTGGATGAGAGTTATCCACTCTCTGAGCAACTTGTGCCTGAACTGCAATCACTGTAAGCATCATTTTGCGTATATTTTGAACTCCGGCCAGCATGGCGAGAAAAACAACTTTGAACAGTTTGTTTACAAGTTTGTTATAAGCTGAAATCTCCTGACATCAGTTCTTACATCGTACGGTAAGAAAAATTCCTCATTTGCCGAATAAAATGAATCCTCTGATGCTTCGGAGGCTAAAGGCTGTTTCGAATCATAGAAATACTCTTCGGAGGTCTCGCAGTCGACGGTAGGCACCTTGAGTCAAAACACAAGGAAACGCGACTGAGGTGAGCCTCTGACGTCACAAGCTATTAAATTGCGCAATCACCCAGGACCACGTTTTCAGTAATTGCGGACACATTTTACGCAACTTTGGAGCTAAAAAATATTAGGATGGACGGTTTCTTGTTCAGTTTTCTGCGTAAATATAGACACAATGCGATATTCTGCGACAGAATTTGGCCGAAATAGACCTACGAATTTTCGTCTCAGTGGCACTTTAAGCTTTTAAAGAAACCTCTTTTTCAAAAGCGACGATGGTGATGCGATTTCCCGCCAAGAAAAACGCAGGTTGCACAAAAGCACCGCGCGATTTCCCGCCAAGAAAAGATGGCATTCTCTACCCCCGTCGGGTTGTCTTGGCACTCCCCTCCCCCTCCCAGACTCTGTGCCGACGGACGGACGTACGGACGGACGGTCACGTGACTATTACGTCACAACCAAAATTTCTCGGCTTGATAGGTTACCAAATTTCCTTAGCAATGGAGCTCCGCTGGCGGGCTTTGCCTGCAGGCTCCGCTAATATATAGATTTAGCCAAGCCCAAAAGCGGAGCCGCGAAGGAATAAACTGGTGTTCGTTTCTCAAAAATAGTCCTGAAACTTTTCGGTCTGAAATACATTTCGGGGCTTTTTTTGGCTCGTTCGCTTTCGAAAAGTGTTTCTCAAAAAGCCTGAAAGTGTTCCGAATTGTCCTTCAATATTTTGGGGATCTGTTCTGTAAAACCAAGCTCGAAAGGTCGTTCTAGAGGCTGAGCACAGCTTGATTATTTTACTCACGAGCCGTCTAGCTTGGTGTTTGCAATGTTTCCATATCCTGTCATTAACTGTCAAGGCTTGTCAAATCTCCTTGGCTTATTGGCTGTTCGCTTGAATGAACTTGAAACGGCGCTCATTTACAAAATCAAAATAAAAATTATTCGACTGTTTAAATGGGTTATCTTCATCGCGTTCGGATGTTAACAAATAACATGAACTGCCACTAAATAAAAATATTAGTCTGGTCAAAAATTTATACTGACATTTCACCGGCATTTTACTGGAATTACCCGAAATAAAGGATCTGGGGAGCTTCGAAGCACTTGTAATAAACTTATCGAAGAAATGTCGCGTAGGTTTTAACAGCCGCGAAAAAATTCAAGGACTTTGAGGAACACACATTACTTACGGAATAAAATAGCTTTAAACTCAAAACTGCTTCGCTTATATTTCGTTCTCTAACTTGAGACCATCGAGATTGTAAACAAACGAACAAAGACCGGCCGTCCAAACATTCTTAACTCTGTTGCATAAGTTTTGCGGCTGCAAATTGTCTGAAATTCGAGCGCTTTAAGAAATGCACCGAACTGTTTTTGGAAGCTTTTCGGGCATAATAGGTTTAAACCGACAACTGCTTCGCTTATAGTTTTTCAAATAACTGTTATATTCTGTTCTCTAACTAGAGACAATCAAGATTCAAAACAAAGAAACGACAAGCACGCTTTAATTGAATTGTTATTATGCCGGCATAAGTTTTGCGGATGCGAAGTAAGCCTAAATAAAGTTAGGCGCTTTGAGGAACGCACAAAACTGTTTTCGGAAGCTTTTCGGATAAAATAGCTTTAAACCGACAACTGCTTCGCTTAAAAGATTATTACTATTGAAAACTTCTAGGACAAGAAAATCGACAGTTGCACAAAGAGATGGACCGGACGGTGAAAATTGAAAGCAAAGCTTGTGCAGTTGTCCTGCGGCTGTGCTTAGACGTACTGTTATGAATAAACAAACACAAAATAATGGACAGAGAAATCATTTTTGAAAAACATTTATTCGAAAACCCCTAAGTTTATACTTAAATGCAATTCGCGTTACACTTCCAAAATCGTAGGTCGGTCCACGCGAGTGAAATCGGCTGAGCATGGCAAAATATTCAAGAATCTGTAACAAATCTGAGCGCGTTTTCTAATAATTTTTTAAAGTCAAAAGTAAATAACACATTTCTAATGGCATAAATCAAATTTACATTTCAAAACGTAATTTCTTTCATCGTAATACTCGAAATCATGTACCTTAGACCTTTTAAAAACTTCACTTACTCGGTTGTGTTTCAGAACAGGGCAAACTCTCCGCCGTGAAGAAAACAAAGCGATGAAGTCCTTTGAATGCAGCTTTCGTAACTTGAACTTTTCGCCTTCTACTAGTATTATTTTGACCTTTTTCCTTCCATTTATAGATATTAGATGTTTTTTTGTCAAGTATAAAACTTCAGTACTCTCATGCAATCGTTAAATGCTAAAGAAGCTTAAGCTTTTAAAGAAACCTCTTTTTCAAAAGCGACGATGGTCATGCGATTTCCCGGTTGCCCTAAAGCACCGTGCGATTTCCCGCCAAGAAAAGATGGCATTCTCTGCCCCCGTCGGGTTGTCTTGGGACTCCCCTCCCCCTCCCACAGAGTGTGCGGACGGACGGACGTACGGATGTACGGACGTACGGACAGACGGTCACGTGACTATTACGTCACAACCAAAATTTCTCGGATTGATAGGTTACCATATTTCCTTAGCAATGGAGCTCCGCTGGCGGGCTTTGCCCGCAGGCTCCGCTAAAAAGCTCTGAAACAATCTAAGAAAGTAGAAGATGATGTCAAAAGTATTTTGCTAAAATTTTCTCGTTCAATGCCCCTGTGTAAATACGCGGCTGGCGTCATTTGTAAACAGAATTATTTTGCTGCCTTTTTTTTTTCAACCAAAAAGTCAAAAATAGCTGCTTTATGTTTTTCCTGGTGCACACACTAGAGGGTATTTTGTCTTGTGCATTATGCTGTGCAAGGTGGATATACAAGATCCTTAATTTTATAATTGTCTGATTAAAGGAAAGCCAACGAGCAGTATACGTTACTGTGGGGCTACCTTGTGATGTCTTTGGCTTAAAAGGGTTCGTCTTGTATTGAATGTATTCCTTGTATTAAAAAAAAAACGAATAAGTTTGAAAATATTAAAATATTTCCAGTCAGCCCCAAGAAAATATCCAAACGACCAAAACTAGGAACGACTAGAAATGGCTTCTTTCAATTTTACTGCGAAGTATGTTCAAAATATTCAAGCATTATTCCTTTAGAATGTTCCAGTTATCCTTGCTACCTAATTTTTGATTTTTCTCTCAGAATCGCAAAAATTCAATATCGCAAAAATTAAAAAAAGTAGCCCATTTGTTTGATTTTTTTGAGACAAAATGTTCGACAATTTCTGCGAATTTGCCAGCTTTTGATGTTGCAAAAGTTGCCCCCCAAAAATCGCGAAATTGAGATGTGCCAGAGACGTCCTGTAAGAAAGCATTTTCTAATAAATGATCCTCGATATGACTTAAAATATTTAATACAAGAATTAACTACTTACCCACATTTGCATGCGAAGCCCTTCTAACACAAAGTACTAAATACAGTTGAGATGCGATTTATACGCCCAGCGTATGTTTACCTTACCAGACACTTACCATTTAGAATAAAAGCCCACTGATTTCGTCCACTGCAGCTGTATTATCATTGAATTTCAATATTGTGTTTGTTTAATTTTGTCTGTTCAAGATAACAAAAGGTTTTGTGTTAAGTTGTTTCAAACCGCTACCGACTCTTTGCTTAATATGGATTTGCCAAGCAAATTCCTAATTCAGACATTTTTTTTTCTGACGGTTTATCTTTTTTTGTTTATTTTATTTTATCTTTTTAAGTTCTGACATAGTTGGATTTCAAGGAAGGGGGGGGGGGGGGAAGGAATGGGGTACAGTGTTCACTGGACCACTCTTTGCTCCCCGGCTACTTTATTACTTATATAAAATTTTACTTTAGATGTATTACCCAAACAGAACCCTTCCAAATAATAGGACTGAAAAAGTTCATGTATAGAGTTTTTGAAGGCAAGTAAGACATGTACACTAGTGCACTGGTGATCAATCATAAGTAAAATAGCTTTGTCGGATAATAGTTTTTAGTCAAACGATCAACAACACAATAGTTTCCTGGATTTAAAGAGAGGAAGTTACATATTAAATAAATCACTGATAAACTAGTGATAGTAATAATGCATAGTATTACCTAAGTTCAACTCTGAAAAACTAAATATAATGAAATGAACTAGAATAAAATAAAACAAAAATTATTGGAGAGAGAGAAAAAAGAAAATTTGAATGCCATGGCCAACGTTAGGAATATTAAAAACGTTGCCGGCCCGGATCATTTTAAAAAGCCGGGATGTCCTGTTATTTATATTTTATTGATTCCTTTTACAAAATAGAATATTCTAAAAGAAGAGAAGGTTGGGCGGAATAGAAACCGAACTGGGTTAAGGACCCTCCCGTTTTTAAGTCATTTTGAATTGCTTAATTTTTGTTCGTTTTCAAGCTGTCAGCCTATTGTGTCTTGACTAAAAAGAAAAAGATTCTTGTCTGTGCCTTGTGGACTATGCCTCCTTGTCTTTGCCTTCTGAACAAACAAAAGTGTTCATGCTATTTTTACAGACGTTATCATGAGGCTGTCTATTAAAAAGTAAACAAACGGGATAAATAGATATTTTAACGTTTTTATGAATTACATTTAAATTTATAATTTCTTACATTCATATTTTCGTGAGGCAAACTTCCTCACCAAAGGCCCTCTGCAATCCTCTGATGTCAGATACTGAGCTATACGAAGACTTGCATCGAGCCGTGATTCCCTTTGTATCACCTACATGAGGCTCTGTGGTTAGAGCAACCAGCGGATGTGCATGTACGGCAAGTCGTCTGTTCAACTTCGGTCTCATTTGTTTGTTTGTTTGTTTGTTTGTTTTTTTTTTTTTTTGGGGGGGGGGGGGGGGGTAGCCCCATACCCGTATCAAAAGAAAATGCATCACAAACTGTTATGTCTCGATATTTTGACATCAGTGACAATTTTTATTATTAAGATGTATGAGCCCTTATATACAATGGGTTTTTTATGCCTAGAGCCAGTTGAATTGTAACCGTCAGAATACAACGATGGGTGATAGTGAAAGTGAAGACATTTATGACTAATATGCTTCCTTAGATATTTACTGATAAGTGTCAAATGGACAGATAATATACTACAAGACAGAAGCGAAAACTCTAATCCAGCAACACGTGTTCACCATTCGAAGTTATATGAGTGAGAACTTTCAAAAACCTGTTAGAAGTTAACAAGAATTTATGCTTCGCACACCCCTCCTTATCGCGGCAAAGAAGACCTTCCAACACCGAGTAAGACTGCTAACGACAGCGAAGGACTGAACAAGTTTTCAGTTTCAGAGCTGCAACGAAATGACGATGATAGTAATGATGACGATGATGATGGGTTGATGATGATAAAGAAGATGATTAGGTCATGATGATGATGAGGAGGGGGAGGAGGAGGAGGAGGAGGAGGAGGTGAGGAGTAGGAGTAGGACGACGAAATGGAGGAAATGGAGGAGGAGAAGGATAATGGTGATGATGATGATGATGATGATGATGATGATGGTGGTGGTGGTGGTGGTGGCCATTTCTCAAATATCATTGTTCCTTTTGGATAAAAGGCTAAAACCGAGCGTCAATTTAACTGTCTTGTTTTATTGTCGACATATTTAGAGTAAGCACTGTTAGCCAAACTGAACTTCCGTCGTTCGTGTTGATTCGCAAAAAAGCCGCCTGTACCAAGAACGTTTTTCGGTGAAATGTTCCTTTAAAGGAGGAACAATCTTAGAGAGGCCTTCTTTGTTCCTCTTCAAAATCAAGGAGAACTAAAAAGTCTCTTTGATGTAAGGTGCTTCTAATGGTAAACACACATCCTCCGTATCCATCAAATCCAGGAAATCCGATCAATAAATATAAAATTGATTGATCTCTTACAGATGGAAACGACACAAAAAATAAACAAGTGAAGAAACGAACAAAGTATGTGAGATGAATGAATGAATGAATGAATGAATGAACATTTCCGTAAAATCTAAAAGATCCAAAGAATCCAACCTACTTGTTGAAAAAGTATAGAGTATTAGCCCTTATCCGTCAGCGTTTTTCCCTTAGAAAAACGCATTTTTTACCGCTAAAGCGGTTTTTGAAGTGTTATGGTGCCAAATGCCACTAAAGTTTGCTACAAAAGCGTTTTCTTACATTTTAGCTCAATTTTGAGCCAGCTTCTGTTGAAAATTGTACATTATTTTGGTTTCTCGCATGCGCATAAGCCAAAATTTGGACTTGTTTTTTTTGTTTTTTTGTTTTTGCTGATTCATTTCTAATTTTTTCTCGCTTCTTTTGCTTTCCTTTTTCTCTCCCTCTCTTTTCTCTTTATCTTCTACCCTTTATCACCTTTCTATCCACTGGAAAAGTTTTGGCCTCAGTCCTTCTAAAAACCTGGAAATGGAACATTGATCAACTAGGTGACTTGGCCTATTTTATCACCAACTTTGCAGCCAAAATTGGACACGTTTTTCTGGTATAGCTCTGCCAGGATTTGGTCGATATTCAAAATGGACACACGTATGGATGGATCTGTCCTTGCTGTGCTAGCTGCTTATCAAAACAATCTGGTGACGTCAAAAATGATGACGTCACAAGTGGCTGAATGGTTCCCGACTTCGACGTCGGGAAAATACAACTCTTGACGGAAAAGAGTTAACTAAACTATCGAAAATCGTTGATCATGACAAATCTTACTCGTTTGAGACTGATTTTGGTTGATTTATCAGGTTTAATGCAAAAAAGAAGACATTTGAAACAAAATGTCCTTTTCTTTAACCCTTTACCGTCAGCGTTTTTCCCTTAGAAAAACGCATTTTTTACCGCTAAAGCGGTTTTTGAAGTGCTATGGTGCCAAATGCCACAAAACTTTGCTACAAAAGCGTTTTCTTACATCTTAGCTCAATTTTGAGCCAGCTTCTGTTGAAAATTGTACATTATTTTGGTTTCACGCATGCGCATAAGCCAAAATTTGGACTTGTTGTTTTGGTTTTTTTTTTTTGCTGATTCATTTCTAATTTTTTCTCGCTTCTTTTGCTTTCCTTTTTCTCTCCCTTTCTTTTCTCTTTATCTTCTACCCTTTATCACCTTTCTATCCACTGGAAAAGTTTTGGCCTCAGTCCTTCTAAAAACCTGGAAATTTAACATTGATCAACTAGGTGACTTGGCCTATTTTACCACCAACTTTGCAGCCAAAATTGGACACGTTTTTCTGGTATAGCTCTGCCAGGATTTGGTCGATATTCAAAATGGACACACGTATGGATGGATCTGTCCTTGCTGTGCTAGCTGCTTATCAAAACAATCTGGTGACGTCAAAAATGATGACGTCACAAGTGGCTGAATAGTTCCCGAGTTCGACGTCGGGAAAATGCAACTCTTGACGGAAAAGAGTTAACTAAACTATCGAAAATCGTTGATCATGACAAATCTTACTCGTTTGAGACTGATTTTGGTTGATTTATCAGGTTTAATGCAAAAAAGAAGACATTTGAAACAAAATGTCCTTTTCTTTAACTAAACTATCGAAAATCGTTGATCATGACAAATCTTACTCGTTTGAGACTGAATTTGGTTGATTTATCAGGTTTAATGCAAAAAAGAAGACATTTGAAACAAAATGTCCTTTTCTTTAACCCTTTACCGTCAGCGTTTTTCCCTTAGAAAAACGCATTTTTTACCGCTAAAGCGGTTTTTGAAGTGCTATGGTGCCAAATGCCACTAAACTTTGCTACAAAAGTGTTTTCTTACATTTTAGCTCAATTTTGAGCCAGCTTCTGTTGAAAATTGTACATTATTTTGGTTTCACGCATGCGCATAAGCCAAAATTTGGACTTGTTGTTTTTGTTTTGTTTTTTTTTTTGCTGATTCATTTCTAATTTTTTCTCGCTTCTTTTGCTTTCCTTTTTCTCTCCCTCTCTTTTCTCTTTATCTTCTACCCTTTATCACCTTTCTATCCAATGGAAAAGTTTTGGCCTCAGTCCTTCTAAAAACCTGGAAATGGAACATTGATCAACTAGGTGACTTGGCCTATTTTACCACCAACTTTGCAGCCAAAGTTGGACACGTTTTTCTGGTATAGCTCTGCCAGGATTTGGTCGATATTCAAAATGGACACACGTATGGATGGATCTGTCCTTGCTGTGCTAGCTGCTTATCAAAACAATCTGGTGACGTCAAAAATGATGACGTCACATGTGGCTGAATGGTTCCCGACTTCGACGTCGGGAAAATACAACTCTTGACGGAAAAGAGTTAACTAAACTATCGAAAATTGTTGGTCATGACAAATCTTACTCGTTTGAGACTGATTTTGGTTGATTTATCAGGTTTAATGCAAAAAAGAAGACATTTGAAACAAAATGTCCTTTTCTTTAACTAAACTATCGAAAATCGTTGATCATGACAAATCTTGCTCGTTTGAGACTGATTTTGGTTGATTTATCAGGTTTAATGCAAAAAAGAAGACATTTGAAACAAAATGTCCTTTTCTTTAACTAAACTATCGAAAATCGTTGATCATGACAAATCTTACTCATTTGAGACTGATTTTGGTTGATTTATCAGGTTTAATGAAGAAGACATTTGAAACAAAATGTCCTTTTCTTTAACCCTTTACCGTCAGCGTTTTTGCCCTAGAAAAACGCATTTTTTACCGCTAAAGCGGTTTTTGAAGTGCTATGGTGCCAAATGCCACTAAACTTTGCTACAAAAGTGTTTTCTTACATTTTAGCTCAATTTTGAGCCAGCTTCTGTTGAAAATTGTACATTATTTTGGTTTCACGCATGCGCATAAGCCAAAATTTGGACTTGTTTTTTTTGGTTTTTTTTTTTTTGCTGATTCATTTCTAATTTTTTCTCGCTTCTTTTGCTTTCCTTTTTCTCTCCCTTTCTTTTCTCTTTATCTTCTACCCTTTATCACCTTTCTAGCCACTGGAAAAGTTTTGGCCTCAGTCCTTCTAAAAACCTGGAAATGGAACATTGATCAACTAGGTGACTTGGCCTATTTTACCACCAACTTTGCAGCCAAAGTTGGACACGTTTTTCTGGTATAGCTCTGCCAGGATTTGGTCGATATTCAAAATGGACACACGTATGGATGGATCTGTCCTTGCTGTGCTAGCTGCTTATCAAAACAATCTGGTGACGTCAAAAATGATGACGTCACAAGTGGCTGAATAGTTCCCGAGTTCGACGTCGGGAAAATGCAACTCTTGACGGAAAAGAGTTAACTAAACTATCGAAAATCGTTGATCATGACAAATCTTACTCGTTTGAGACTGATTTTGGTTGATTTATCAGGTTTAATGCAAAAAAGAAGACATTTGAAACAAAATGTCCTTTTCTTTAACTAAACTATCGAAAATCGTTGATCATGACAAATCTTACTCGTTTGAGACTGAATTTGGTTGATTTATCAGGTTTAATGCAAAAAAGAAGACATTTGAAACAAAATGTCCTTTTCTTTAACCCTTTACCGTCAGCGTTTTTCCCTTAGAAAAACGCATTTTTTACCGCTAAAGCGGTTTTTGAAGTGCTATGGTGCCAAATGCCACTAAACTTTGCTACAAAAGTGTTTTCTTACATTTTAGCTCAATTTTGAGCCAGCTTCTGTTGAAAATTGTACATTATTTTGGTTTCACGCATGCGCATAAGCCAAAATTTGGACTTGTTGTTTTTGTTTTGTTTTTTTTTTTGCTGATTCATTTCTAATTTTTTCTCGCTTCTTTTGCTTTCCTTTTTCTCTCCCTCTCTTTTCTCTTTATCTTCTACCCTTTATCACCTTTCTATCCAATGGAAAAGTTTTGGCCTCAGTCCTTCTAAAAACCTGGAAATGGAACATTGATCAACTAGGTGACTTGGCCTATTTTACCACCAACTTTGCAGCCAAAGTTGGACACGTTTTTCTGGTATAGCTCTGCCAGGATTTGGTCGATATTCAAAATGGACACACGTATGGATGGATCTGTCCTTGCTGTGCTAGCTGCTTATCAAAACAATCTGGTGACGTCAAAAATGATGACGTCACATGTGGCTGAATGGTTCCCGACTTCGACGTCGGGAAAATACAACTCTTGACGGAAAAGAGTTAACTAAACTATCGAAAATCGTTGGTCATGACAAATCTTACTCGTTTGAGACTGATTTTGGTTGATTTATCAGGTTTAATGCAAAAAAGAAGACATTTGAAACAAAATGTCCTTTTCTTTAACTAAACTATCGAAAATCGTTGATCATGACAAATCTTGCTCGTTTGAGACTGATTTTGGTTGATTTATCAGGTTTAATGCAAAAAAGAAGACATTTGAAACAAAATGTCCTTTTCTTTAACTAAACTATCGAAAATCGTTGATCATGACAAATCTTACTCATTTGAGACTGATTTTGGTTGATTTATCAGGTTTAATGAAGAAGACATTTGAAACAAAATGTCCTTTTCTTTAACCCTTTACCGTCAGCGTTTTTGCCCTAGAAAAACGCATTTTTTACCGCTAAAGCGGTTTTTGAAGTGCTATGGTGCCAAATGCCACTAAACTTTGCTACAAAAGTGTTTTCTTACATTTTAGCTCAATTTTGAGCCAGCTTCTGTTGAAAATTGTACATTATTTTGGTTTCACGCATGCGCATAAGCCAAAATTTGGACTTGTTTTTTTTGGTTTTTTTTTTTTTGCTGATTCATTTCTAATTTTTTCTCGCTTCTTTTGCTTTCCTTTTTCTCTCCCTTTCTTTTCTCTTTATCTTCTACCCTTTATCACCTTTCTAGCCACTGGAAAAGTTTTGGCCTCAGTCCTTCTAAAAACCTGGAAATGGAACATTGATCAACTAGGTGACTTGGCCTATTTTACCACCAACTTTGCAGCCAAAGTTGGACACGTTTTTCTGGTATAGCTCTGCCAGGATTTGGTCGATATTCAAAATGGACACACGTATGGATGGATCTGTCCTTGCTGTGCTAGCTGCTTATCAAAACAATCTGGTGACGTCAAAAATGATGACGTCACAAGTGGCTGAATGGTTCCCGACTTCGACGTCGGGAAAATACAACTCTTGACGGAAAAGAGTTAACTTCCAGTACTAAGTAGATTTCCTTTAATCTATGTTATTAATATTTATTATTGACTGGATAGTATGGATTTATTGGATTTCAGGGACATATTTAAGGGTAAAAGAAGTTAAGCGTGAACTCTTTTTATGTTAGGGTGGATAGTATGGATTTATTGGATCATTATCAGCAGCTGGCCAAAGTCCCCTTTGTAAATTTGTTAAATAAAAATATAAAATTAACTAAATTTAAATAAGTGCTTAAAACTGTCGTATGTAGCTCAAAGTCATAAAAATACCGTAGATCCGTTAAATTGCACCTTTTAGTACTCCACAATTGCCACCTTTAAGATTATGTAAAATTGCCACTTTTAAGATTCCTTAAAATTGCCACTTTTAAGAGAAATTTCAATGTAAAATTGTCACTTTTAAGGCTCCTTAAAACTGCTACTTATAAGACCACTTAAAAGTGCCACTTTTAAGACTTTGTAAAAGTGCCACTTCTAAGACTCTGTAAAAGTGGCACTTCTAAGACTCCTCAAAATTGGCACTTTTAAGACTCCTTAAAATTGCCACTTTAAACACTGTAAAATTGCCACTTTAAAGGAGCCTTAAAAGTGCCACTCTTAAGGCTCCCTAAAATTGGCACTTTTACGACTGTAAAATTGCCACTTTTAAGGAGCCTTAAAAGTGCCACTTTTAAGGCTCCCTAAAATTGCCACTTTTACGACTGTAAAATTGCCACTTTCAAGGAGCCTTAAAAGTGGCACTTTTAAGGCTCCTTAAAATTGCCACTTCTAAGACTCTGTAAAATTGCCACTTCTAAGACTCCTTAAAATTGCCACTTTTAAGACTCCTTAAAATTGCCACTTTAAAGACTGTAAAATTGCCACTTTTAAGGAGCCTTAAAAGTGCCACTTTTAAGGCTCCCTAAAATTGCCACTTCTAAGACTCCTTAAAATTGGCACTTTTAAGACTCCATAAAATTGCCACTTTAAAGACTGTAAAATTGCCACTTTTAAGGAGCCTTAAAAGTGCCACTTTAAAGGCTCCCTAAACTTGCCACTTTTACGACTGTAAAATTGCCACTTTTAAGGAGCACTTTTAAGGCTCCCTAAAATTGCCACTTTTACGACTGTAAAATTGCCACTTTTAAGGAGCCTTAAAAGTACCACTTTTAAAGCTCCTTAAAATTGCCACTTCTAAGACTCTGTAAAATTGCCACTTTTAAGGCTCCTTAAAATTGCCACTTTTAAGACTGTAAAATTGCCACTTTTAAGGCTCCTTAAAATTGCCAGTTGTAAGACTCCCTAAAATTGCCACTTTTAACACTCCGTATTCTAAGACCACTTTAAAGACTGTAAAATTGCCACTTTTAAGGAGCCTTACAAGTCCCACTTTTAAGGCTTCCTAAATGCCAATTTAAGACTTTGTAAAAGTGCCACTTTTAAAGCTACTCAAAATTGCCACTTCTAAGACTCTGTAAAATTGCCACTTTTAAGGCTCCATAAAATTGCTACTTTTAAGACTCCATAAAATTGCCACTTTTAAAACTCTGTAAAATTGCCACTTTTACGACGTCTTCTTAAAATTGCCTATTGACTTTCAGGACTTTACAAAGGCTCCGCTTTTAAGGTTCCTTAACACGCCGCTTTTAAGGATGCGCACATTTTTATGGTGCCACTCTTAAGACTTCATATTTTCCCTGCCTTTTTGTTACCTATTGTAAACGTCTTGATGGTTGTGCAATTGCGTCTTTTTTATCTTTCTTTTTGATTGATGTTTGCTCATTGTTCATGTTGAGAGTGCATAGAACATATGTCTTAGGCTAATTGCATTTACAAGATACGTTCGACACATGCACCTCTTTTTTTAAAGACTCATTCGATGCCTTTTACATCGACCCATGAATTAATGCACAACATTGGTTCTCCTTAATATTCTTCCTTTTATTGATTAACAACACATCTTAGTATATTGGCTTGATTAATAATGATACATGTAAAATACAAATATATATGAACACTCAAATATGGGTCTTTCAGTTCCACCGACATATTTCCTACAAGCAGGGGACTCCACAAAAATCGATACTTGATGTTAAGACCTTCCAGACTCTGTCATGATCACTGTAAGATTATGGAAGTTACTGATGCGAGTTACAAATAGGTGTTTGCAAGTAGGCAATAGCCAGATTTAAGAAAACTTGGAATTGTTAAGGACATCGCCACCTTGTACACATTTGCAAATGCGAAGACCGAATGCGCTTGAGAGCACAGCATTTTACAGCCCCCGAACTGATCCCGACCCCGAAATGCTCCCGAAATCGAGCTTTTTATTGTCTTAAAATTCGAGCTTTTAGAGTCCTTGAAAGTCGAGCTTTTTAGAGTCCTTAAAAGCCGAGCTATTTATAGTCCTTAAGCATTGGGCTTTTAATAGTCCTTAAAAGTCTTTAGAGTCTTTAAAAGTTGGGCTTTTTAGAGTCTTAAAGTCGAGCTTTTTAGACTCCTTAAAAGTCGAGTTTTTTAGACTCCATAAAAGTTTATCTTTTAAGAACTTTTAAAAGTCCTTGGAAGTCGAAGCTGGTATATCCTTAAGGTTAAAATTTTTAGACTCTATAAAAGTAGACTCTTTGAAGTACTTGGTAAGAATGCAGCTTTCAAGATTTTGTTTCAATTGTAACCTTAAATAAGTTTTAAGAGTGCAGCTCGCATAAGTCTTTTAAGGAGAGTTTTTTTTTTTTAATCCCTTGTTGACAATGGTAGTTTGTATCATTTTGTACGGGTCCTAAAGTGGCCACTGTTAGACCTTGTTCATACAGTGTGCGTTGTATATTTCATTAAGGTTACTCGATTTCCCAAAACGTCTGAGCAATATTACCAATAAGGACTAATGTATATTATAACTGGACTTTAATATACGTACTACCAAAACCAAAAAACCAACGGCAACTGAAAAACAATATATATTAAGAGCTTAACGCATACTGAAAATAATTCGTAAATAGGGACTTCATTGTATTTAGTTATCAGAACAGGTCGTTGCGGAAAAGAACTTGATCCTTACTCATTTTGAAAATTCTGCCACTACTACTTTATCCCAGAATAAGAACACTGAGAATTTACACTACAAATTGGATTTGGCACGTTAGGATCACTGAAATACTACTACATTCTAGATAGTGCACGCATATCACGAAAATCTACCTGAAATAAAAAAAAGGAGTGCCTATTCTGCATGATTGTTCTTATTCCGGAATCAGGAGCTAATCGAACGCATCACTTGACATGATGCTGAAGATATGTTTTGAGCTACGACAGTTATGACTGTAGATTATGGTTCTAACGATTACTAATCTACTCGAAGTACGAAACAAAGTCGGCAATTACGTGAAAATACAACTTGTTATTAAATTAACTTTACCAATGGATATTACTGTGTTTTGCACAGTTTCGGATGTCATTACTAAAACACACAAACTGAGTCTTCATAGACTTCTAATTAAAAGTCTATCCCTGCTCTATATGCCTTACACAAATTAAATGTCGGATAACTCTTGTTTGTTTTCCTTTTATCCTTTTCCGGTTAGAAATAAAAATAACTAATTATAAGACTTTCACTATACCACAAATATAACTAAATTTTGAAATGTGTTTGTTGTTAACACTCAAGCCTTGTTACACTCAATACACCAGATAATATAGTCAGATTCAATATAGTTGATTTATAACCCAAAGTGCACAGCCTTTGAGAAAGCCACTTTTTAGGATACCGTAAAATTGCGGTGAGGAGCCATTAAACCAATTAGTATAAATTTTTTGTTTGTCAGGCGAGCAAAAAATGTCAAGCCGTATTTTTAAACAAGTGCGCAGCTGTGTTATGCTTATTTACAAGAGGAGGTGTAACGTGAATCGCGTTTGGTTGACGCACTGGTGGGCCCATAGCAGACTAAGCTAATAACCGACATTTTTCAGTACTAAATACAACAATCTCCATGTTACTTCAAAATACGTTTCTGGTCGCTCTTGTATTAACGTCCGCGGACATGCACCAGTGCATATTTTTGCTTCAAATAAGGCTCTGTTAGATGGAGGGAAGTACATTTCGAAAATAAATAATCCGTATTTCTTAGAATTTATCAACAAGAATCGGTAATTTTTAAATGTAACACTAATCATCCGTTATCTTTAAATAAAGCGGCCGATAGTTTGTATCCCTTTTCTAAAGACCCCTGATAATACAGTGGATCCCGATTTTTCTAACCTCTTGGGGAAGAGGAATTTGGTTCGAATTATCGAGGGGTTCAAAAAATCGGGGGTAAAATTGCAGTGTTTGACTGGTGAGGGGAAATCAGTTTTGGTTCGAATTGTCGGGAGTTTCGAAAAACGCTATTAATTTATTTACTTGTTTTCTTATTTTACGTAGTTAAATTTCTGGCCTTAGGACCTCCATCTTGACTGTAAGCTCTTCGATATTTGTGGCGGTTGGTGCCATGGCCTTCACCATTTTCCCTTCAGTGAGCTTCACAAAAGGGATGTTGTGTACTTTGGCCAAGGAACAATTTTGCGTTTTGAAGATGAAGCTGTTGAGAGAATAAGCAGTTTGATGTCATTGCCTGATTATATTGAAATCTTCAAGAATGTCGGGCATAGCTTGAACTTTTTTTGGTCACGGCGTTTCACTGAAAAGAAGGAATGAAGTTTCATATATCCTAGCTATCCTCTATTGAGCACTTTTTGGATGTGTACATCCATTTCCATCAGTAGTCAAGCTAAGTGAAATTTCACTTTTCCGTCGTTTATTTAGATGGGTGGGCGATGTTAAGTGCAATAAAAAAAATCACATACCTTACATACATGTGTACCGGCTCAACCCCCTGATTGTACTCCAGGTAGAAGGCTTTCTCTTGGTGTAGGTGCCTCCACTTTTTTCCCCACTTCTCGAACGACGGTGACATTTTGAGAGAGTTTCCCGCCCCGTTTGACGGTATTTTCCATGTAAATACCCCAATTTCCCCGCTCGGTTTGTGGCGAATCTGTGGTGGCACCTGCCAAAAATAACAAAAGGTTTCTCAGGCCTTCTTCTCGTAAAGTGAGATACAAAACAAGACACCTGGTCGCAGGTTAAATTCAGGCTACAGAATTAAACGGATCTTACTATTTCGTCGAATTTCCACAGTATACTTTCCCTCTCGCTTTGCAGCATCGCAAAGTGGCGCATCTGGGTGTCTTTGATGTGAGATCTCACTTGACCTCTTCTCGTTGACTGCCCACATTCCTTGACTGGACAAACCGTTGCCACCGCTGGACACTGTAGGGTATGTGAAGGTATCAGATACCTATGAAGAAATAAATACCGTTACATGAAAAAATTAGCAAGAGGTTTATTTTATAGCGAGTATTTAGTAAAGTCGACATAATATATAAAACATTCAGTATAGAACTGATTTGAACATTAGTTTAATTGCCAAATGACAAGCTTTATTTCTTTCCATTGACGCTTGCGAAATCGAAGACGATCTTGCATTAATGAGCGCGAGCCTGTGTAGGCAGTTGCTTTATACACGCAAATCTGCGTATCTCAAAAACCTTTCATCCAAATAGCGTATTGCCAAGTGAATATAAAAGGAAAAGGTACATCCAAAAACATAGCGTATAGGTCTTGTTTATATTAGATAAACACCTGAGCTGAGCACGGCAGTAGCGCTAACATTGCGCCGTCAACGATCAAAGCGCGAAAAGCGAGTGAGTGTCCCTTGCGCTCGCGCCATCGAGCAGGTGTACCAGACGTTTTCTCGCTCGCACTGCGACGAGCAGCTTGCCGCGAGAAAAATAAAAACAGGGGACCATCTTATTCAGTGGCTGACATATAATACCCGCGAATACTTTGCTAGTCTCCTACGCAGTCGTTTTTAGGGGAGTCGTATTACCCTAAAAACGACTGCGTGGGAGGCTAATACTTTGCGAGATGTGTAGAATTTTTTTCGAGCCCCGAGGGGCGAGGCGAAATACGAGCAATGAGCAAAAATAACGTTCGTGCGTATTCCTTGCTAATCCTTCGAGTAAGAGAGTTATTATTCCACTTAAAAAATGTAATTAAAACTTGGTTTTTCCAGTCCGGGCAGTGTTTGTCTCGTCCTCATTCGGCCAAAAAACCTTTAGCAAAGTCCACATTATGTATAAACCTTTCAGTATAGCAGTTTAATTGCTAAACGACAAGCTTTATTTCTTTCCGTCGACACTTGCGAAATCGAAGACGATCCTGCAGGAATGAGTGAGAGCCTGTGTAGGCAGTTGCTTTATACACGCAAATTTGCGTATCTCAAGAACCTTTCATCCAAATAGCGTATTGCCAAGTGAATAGTAAACGAAATGGTACATCCAAAAACATAGCGTGTAGGTCGTGTTTATATTAGATAAAAAAACCTGAGCACGTGAGCTAACATTGCGCAGTCAACATTGCGCAGTCAACGCTAACATTGCGCAGTCAACGATCAAAGCGCGAAAAGCGAGTGAGTGTCCCTCGTGCTCGCGCCATCTAGCAGGCGTACCAGACGTTTTCTCGCTCGAACCGACGCGATGAGCGGCTTGCTGCGAGCTAGAAAAATGTTAAAAAATGGGCCATCTTATTCAATGGTTGACATATAATACCCGCAGATACTTTGCGAGGTGCGTAGTACTTTTTCGAGCCCCGAGGGGCGAGGCGAAATACGGGCAATGAGCAAAAATAACATCTGCGCGTATTCTTTGTTAATTCTTCGAGTTATTATTCCACTTAAAAAATCAAGTTAAAATTTGGTTTTTCCAGTCCGGCCAGTATTTGTCTCCTTCGGCCAAAAAACCTTTCATACCTGGATTTTACAGTGCAATACATAATTTTACTGTTTTTAAAATACCGTGACATATTTTCCGCGTTATCTTGACCTTATATGGTAAAATGGCCCAAGAGTGGTGTCTGTACTCGGTGAACTTTGACAAATTTTCTTTAATCTTATTACGCTTTTCACGCCGTTAGAACACAAGCCACAAACACAGGGCGTAGATGAGTCATATTTGACTGTAATACTGCTTAAATTCATCGCGCAAATCGATCTTGTTGATTCAAAACAGTGAACCTGACTGGACAAAGCGTCATGCTATCTCCCGTACATTCTATCCGCAAGACGAAAACCGCATACAGCAGTTACTGTGGGCGTGTCACCAGTAACTAACAGCGTGCTTCGCTTTCCGATAACGTCGCCCTATTACCATTGTCGGTCTTTCGTCTTGCGGATAGAATTTCACCGCACGGGTAACTAGACAGTCACGTTCATTGTTTTGAATTAACAAAATCGATTTGCGCGATGAATTTATCCAGCATTACGGTCAAATATGACTCCTCTGCGCCCTGTGCCACAAGCGGAAACCGCACAAGAAAAGTCTCTGACACCCAGGGTACACGCGGGGGTGGGGGCTGACTTTCTTTTGTTCCCCTCAATAGGGCCATTTATCGGGAGAAATGACGCAAACTGCACTGTTTATACTTTCGCTTCCTACTAAGACGCGAAGATCACGTACTTATGTTTTGATACAGCCTCGTTTACATGCAATGTTACCATTAGCAACTATCGAAGACTATGTATGCTGTTAAAATTCATAAACTCGGCGTTGCACAAAGCCCGCGAGAGTAGACGGCTTTTCCCGCTCGAGTTTCACCCGCCGGCGGGTGAAACTCGAGCCGAAAAAGCCGTCTGCTCTCGCAGGCTACGTTGCAAACGAAATACAACAGAAATCCGAGAAGAGTCGGTAGAAAGTGATTGACGGATTGCTGCGATCATGACATGATACAGATGGAAGATGTTGAATTCATTGCAAACCTTCGGCTCTCCAGGCCATCTTTTGCAAAGCTTTGCAGCCAATTATTCCCCCTAATCGCATGTGCACTTTTATACGAGGAAGTTCGCGTCTTATTTGAGACGCGGACAAAATAAGAACAACCGAAAACCTTGTTCTAATATAAGACGCGTCTTATTGAAGTCGCGTCTAAAATAAGACACGAACGGTTATACGATCAGTTCTCGTCTTATTTCTGTCGCGTCGTAGATAATATACGTCTTATCCCGTATAAATGGCCTTAATATTTTGAACTATATAAGTAGGATGGACCTAGCTTGCAAATAGGTTCCTCAGTGGTTTTTAGGTCGATCCCTACATTGGGTACCGACCTTTTGTTTCGCCTATTAAGTCCCGTACCAGCCGGACGGAACTGTTTCGTTGCGTTGTTGGCTTTGTTTATCGAATATCAAGCACGGAATTAAAATAACTACAAAACCAAATTTAACATACCTCTTGACCGTTTCTCCACAGTTTAACGGGCAGCCAACTTGGGTGAATTCGCATATCGTTTCCTTGTGAGAATTCTCATCTCCTTTCTTCAACTTCTTGCCGCACTCACAAGTAATGTCACGCATTGGGCATTCTTGTGAGTGGGCCACTTGGTCGCCCCGCTTGATATGCTCTCCACAAAGACTGCACCCCACCTCTATCTCTGTGCAGCTCCTTACGTGTTGCTTGGCGGTGTCGAGGTTGAACTCGGCTTTGCACGCAAGGCACTCGCACTTCACCTTTGCGAGCACCTTGCTTGCAAAGATGTTGCGGCAGAACATCATGACCGGCTGGCGGCAAATTGCGCATGATACGTTGACGGACTGGCTCTTCATAGTATCCACGCAAAAGCCACAAAACGTATGCCCGCACTTCATAGCGATTTGAGCGTCCAGGACCGGCTTGGTGCTGTTTGAAGTAAAGAAGAACAGTGTCAGTTTAATGTACCCAGTCTTGCATTGTGTAACCGAGTGGTATAACTAAGTTTGCAAATTTGTTTTTATTCTTACCAAATGTCGCATAAATAGTCATCTGGGATATCTTCTTTGCAGCGTACATATGCGAAAACTTCTGATGAAGAGCTCATCCTGATTGTTAAGTTTGTTTGAGCAATAAATCCCCGAATTGCGATCTTACTCTTTTCCGCGATCAATGTGTGCTGAAGCCACGTGTACTTTGTTCGGGAAGTCCTGTGGTTTCTCAGTAACTAGACACTTGGCGCAAAGAACGCTGTCAGTGGTCCTTGGCCAATGCATTATAGAGGACACGCGTAGCTGACGTTAATCACGCGCGTCAAATGGAACAATTCTCGATTATCACTTACGCCATAAAATATTAAAATCGAAACCAGCAAATGAAAGAAGCCAAGAATTTGGAGGGGCGCCAACAAGGTCCCGGAAATCAATAAAAATAACTGAAGACAGTTTTGCTCTTCAAGCGATTACTTTTCTCTCGTAAATTACAGTACAATCACATGAAATTATTTCCCAATGTTTTAACTGTCAGACTGCTAAAAAACACAAGTAGAGTCCCTTTTTGCATAAGAGAAACCTTTTCGCATGAGAAAGTCAGAAATTCAAATATTCTGTATTTTCAAGACGTAAAACGCTACCGGGCTGGAAACCTGTTGAAAAGAGAATTTTTTAAGTCCTCTTCAACCTGGAGGGGAAAAAAATCGGCAAACCTTGCGCTTTATGATTTTAGAATGTGAAGCTCAACTTAAGTTTTGGTGTTATATAAGAATTTGCCCGTCTCCTCCCTCGTTATCGCCCTTTCTTTTCTCCGCCCTTTTCCTATTAGAGTAGGCCCTTATCGATTGTGCTAGCATAATTTGGAAAAACGAGCACAATTTTTGCATATTTTATAAAAACATCTCTGCTAGCATAATCGGCACAAGTTTTAGGTTTTTTTTGAAGGGAACATTACCAGAGTCATGACTTGCTTGGTCCTAAGATTGATTATTTTAAGTTCTGTCTATGGCTCAGTCTATTTGCATTTGTCTGGGGGAGGAGAGCAGGCAACAAAATGGCATCGGGCAACTTACACCCGTTCACATTACTCGCGCACCTACAACTGCTTACACTGCCAGATCAGAGCCTGAAGCAGTCCAAAAGCAAATACGAGGCCCGGGGAGGTATTTGACGTGAAAACAGCCCCATTATATGATCGCATCGAACAGTTTCCAGATCAGCATCTAAGTGTTATAGGCAACACATCGACACTGCTTGCGGGTGAAAGAAGTTGCTTCATCAACGAAAAGCATTTTGTCATCCCATTCTGCCATGCCCTTGTGTCCCAGAACATATTTTAAAAGTGTGATATTAACATTGTACACTTCTAGTCTGGAATGAAGTGCAGCAGTTAGTTGTGTTTTATCAGAGCAAGTGTGTAACTCAAGATAAAGAGGGTGTCATGCTTTCTTAACAATGTAATTTTGGACTTAATTTGTGTTTTTGTTGAAAAGAGTAAATTAAGAAAAAGTAGCATAATTTTCAAAAATGAGCACAATTTTGAGCATAATTTGGAAACAAAATCGGGCACTTTTATTAGCATAATCGATAAGGGCCTATACTAGAGAGCCTCGTTCATAGGCTATACCCCTTGTATGTGTCAAAGAAAAAAGAAGCGAAGGGACCCCACGCCACAAAATCAAGAAATCAAAATGAGTTTAGTTTCAGGTAAAGATGTCTTTTGGATAACATAAAGAATTTGCATATGTTTCTTATACACTTGTTCTTGGATCAATTTATATCACCTTTTCTTCTTCTGAAGAAGAAAATGAAAACCTAATCAAAACTAACTTGGAAATTACGCTATTTATCTGTGTTCCTACACGCGAGCTTCAGTTCTGTACTATACTACTATTTCGGAACATAAACTGCTTTTGGAGGACTTTGGTAAAGAAAAGTTCTTTTCTACAAAACAACTCACGTCGTATGCAAAACCACTTGTTCGTTCAATGAAAGATATCTCTCTAATGCTGAAATGTTTCCGAAGTTTTGAGATTTATTAAATAAACCAGAGAACGCAATACCCTGCCTGTTCAAGTTTAATTTTTTAGGGGCCTGTTTAAATGGAGGTGGGAAACCTCTAGAAGGTGAGATACCCCGCCTCGGTGGGGAAACCAATCTCTCTTTTTTCTTGATCGCGTTCGCATGTGAGGTTGGGTACCCCATCGAGACGGGTTGACCGATCAGCCGGGCCAAGTTACCCGTTCAGACGGTTTTCTCTATTTGAACGCTAAAGGTGGGGTAACCCGCCTAACGGGGGTGATGTCCATCCAGCCATCTATCAACATGGCTGCCAACCACTACAAGCCTGGCAACGCTTTGAGGGATATGTTTTTGTTGGGTCGACTAAAAAAGTCATCTCTGTCCCCAGGAAGTGGGAAAAAATCATACATGCCTGGAACGCTAAGATGGGCAGCTCATGAAGAGCTTTGATTTAATCGTTTTTGCAGGGAAGAGACATAAAAGTTCAAAATTACATGCTTACAATAATTCAAAGGAAATAATAATACTGTTGCAATTTGTAACGACCAAACACGAAGGTTCCCAAAATGGGTGAACGAGAGCAAGACATGAGTACCCATAAGAAACGTTTTCTAGTGACAAACTGAAGTTAAAAAAATGAATTAAATTCAAGAGTGCAGAGGAATAGTAAGGGAAGGTACGTTTTTTTCTTGGGGGGGGATGGCTGGGGCCTCAGAGGGGAGTGTCATCAGTGAAAGTGAGCACCAAAAGGGGAGGGCCATACCTCATGTGAGCTATTCAAGGGATGGTCACACATCTTTTCCAGAATTTGCTAATGAGAATTTTTGTGATGTTGCTTTCCATTTTTCTTACAGATTAAGTTTTCTTTTCACCTACTTTGATTTAATTTGGTGTTTTATTATAGGTACTAGGTTACATTTCTACATGTATATTATACCATGGCACATAGTTTTTCTCGGAGGACTCGTGTCCTTTTCCGTCTGTATCGAGAAGTACTTGACTCAGGTATCGTTTCTTCAGCTTCTTGCTGTTGGCTATCCGCTGCCTGATCTCCTGAGTCGTTTAGTTCTGAATAGTTATTAGTAGATCCAACAATGCGCTCTACCTTGTCGGAATTGTAGGAAATATTTGTTTTTGAGAGGCAGATTTCGCATGCTAAACAAATAAACCTTTCTGTTAAAATAACCTCGTGTATTTTTCCTTAGATATTTTATGTTCAAAACTTTTATAATACTCAAATACTTCCATATTCAAACTTCAGCTATAAAACGTAAATATCCCACAATGATTGTTTGTATCCTAGTTCCTCGTTTCAGCGTGCACACATTCAATATTGAGATATATTCATATTCAAACACTTTGCGTTCACAAGCGAAACGTTCTGAGGTTTCTACAGCATGGAACATACCATGTAGTAGTAAGGGGAGGGTCGCACTTTTGTCAGTCACCTAACGGTGGGGGGTCAGGAGTGTTTTTATTAAAACGCAAGGGAGGGTCAACACTTCTTTGGGGAAAAAATACCAAAATTCCCCAGCCCTCCCCCCCAAGAAAAAATGTACCTTCCCCAAAAAGAACTGTTAAATATAGTGTCACTGGAGAATCTTCCAGCTTGAACAATCAGTTTGCACAATCTAATTTTTGTAAAAAGCTTGAGACGTACTATATGAGAAGCATCGAGGCTAAGTCGGGTACGGCCATGACTAACAATAGAAACGTTGTGGAGAACCACTCATTTCAGTCGATTTCATATAACGGACGACACTGTTCATTGCGATTGTTTTCTCAGTAGTCTCGACATTTTTCTGGTCATTAATGTTATAATACAACCTGTTTCTAGCTTTCGCTAACATCGTGTCGCCCAAGTCTTTCTCTCTGCAGTTATGATTGTAAAACTCGTTCGGGAGAATGTTCGTATTCTTGTCGGCCTAATTTTTTTTTTTTTACTTGTAACTACAGTCCTACAGATCTTTTCTTCGTAATCAGTGGTCTAACTGTTATTCCTTTGTGTTTTGTGGTTTCCCTGAAGCGAGAGGGAGTGAGCGAAAAAAATCGAAGCAATTTTCCAGGCTGAATGGAGTTCTCTGACTGGCTATCCATAGGTCGGGATACTCCTCGGTCAAGGTGTCTGAACCAGTGTATCACGAGTGTTTTTTGTCGTTCAGAAACTATCTTCAAAGTAGGCAATACAAACATTATGAGCGCGAGGAGTCCCTTTTCCGCCTACCCTCTCTTCCCTTCCTTCTTCCTTATCTTTCGTGTGGTTATGAGGCTGATTGGATTCAGAAACCTTCGTTTTAGCGTCGATCGTTCCGGTGAAAACGGGGAAATCTCCAGGAACCACCACCTTTTCAAAAATCCAGCTAGATATTGCAAGAAACTGTTGCCAGGTGGTAGAAAATGGGTGAATGTCGGCCGATGAGGAGCCCTCTGACCCTTTCTTGGTCATTAAAGGCCGTTTAATGGTAACATCTAACTGGATTTTTGAATGGTGGAAATGTCTGAACCGGCTTGTCTTGAGTGCTTTTTTTCACGTTCAGAAACTCTCCAAAGTATGCTATATAAAGGTTATGAGCGCGCTGAGTCCTTTTGAACGCAATAACAGACAGACATAATAATTGAAAGTAGCAACGAAGTTGACAAAAAACAACAACAACAAAAAAGACAAAACTAGATAAGCAATCGTGAAACAGGGCTATAATTAAATGCCAGGATTACGTATTCCTTCCAGTCGTTGAATTGGTAAAGAAAATATATTGCAAGAGGGGAACACTGGAACAAGCTGGAACACCACCATAAAGCTCGAGATTTAATTTCGACTTTGAAGACGATATCGCCCCACTATCATCGACTAAGCAATGCCCTCAGACCAAGACCGATAAGCTTACCCAAGAAGCAGAAAGGGCGGGATTGAAAGTTAATGTGCGCAAATTCCAACTGCTGCGAATAAATTCACGAAACCAAGATCGGTAGAAGTGACGGGGCAAGGAATGGAGGACGTTGATCGATTTGTATATCTGAAAGCTGCCGTTTCAGAAGAAGGTGGAGGCACACAAGACATCCACAACAGATTGGTTAAAGTGAGAGGGTATTCTTGTAATTGGCAATGATCTTGGGGGAGAAACAGCATCCGTCGACGAAACAACTGGCAAGCTATGTAAGACATGTTCTGGTAAAGCAAATGTATAAAGCAACTGCCTACACAGGCTCGCGCTCATTAATGCAAGATCGTCTTCGATTTCGTAAGCGTCAATAAAGCTTGTCGTTTAGCAATTAAGTTCAAATCAGTTCTCTACTGAATGTTTTATATATTATGTCGACTTTACTAAATACCCGCTATAAAATAAACCTCTTGCTAATTTTTTCATGTAATGGTATTTATTTCTTCATAGGTATCTGATACCTTCACATACCCTACAGTGTCCAGCGGTGGCAACGGTTTGTCTGGTTAAGGAAACTGGGCAGTCAACGAGAAGAGGTCAAGTGAGATCTCACATCAAAGACACCCAGATGCGCCACTTTGCGATGCTGCAAAGCGAGAGGGAAAGTATACTGTGGAAATTCGACGAAATAGTAAGATCCGTTTAATTCTGTAGCCTGAATTTAACCTGCTACCAGGTGTCTTGTTTTGTATCTCATTTTACGAGAAAAAGGCCTGAGAACTGACCTTTTGTTAATTTTTGGCAGGTGCCACCACAGATTCGCCACAAACCGAGCGGGGAAATTGGGGTATTTACATGGAAAATACCGTCAAACGGGGCGGGAAACTCTCTCAAAATGTCACCGTCGTTCGAGAAGTGGAGAAAAAAGTGGAGGCTCCTACACCAAGAGAAAGCCTTCTACCTGGAGTACAACCAGGGGGTTGAGCCGGTACACATGTATGTAAGGTATGTGATTTCTTTTTTTTTATTGCACTTAACATCGACCGCCCATCTAAGTAAACCACGGAAAAGTGAAATTTCACTTAGCTTGACTACTGATGCAAATGGATGTACACATCCAAAAAGCGCTCAATATAGGATAGCTAGGATATATGAAACTTCATTCCTTCTTTTCAGTGAAACGACGTGACCAAAAAAAGTTGAAGCTATGCCCGACATTCTTGAAGAGTTCAATATAATCAGGCAATGACATCAAACTGCTTATTCTCTCAACAGCTTCATCTTCAAAACGCAAAATTGTTCCTTGGCCAAAGTACACAACATCCCTTTTGTGAAGCTCACTGAAGGGAAAATGGTGAAGGCCATGGCACCAACCGCCACAAATATCGAAGAGCTTACAGTCAAGATGGAGGTCCTAAGGCCAGAAATTTAACTACGTAAAATAAGAAAACAAGTAAATAAATTAATAGCGAAAGAAACATTCTCCATTTCAGAGGACCTGATAGGGATTTAGGATTATATACAGTAGAATCCCGATTTTTCGAACCCTCGGTTTTTCGAAACTGCCGATAATTCGAACTAAAACTGATTTCCCCTCATCAGTCAAACACTGCAATTTTACCCCCGATTTTTTGAAGCCCTCGATAATTCGAACCAATTTCCTCTTCCCGAAGAG
This sequence comes from Siderastrea siderea, assembly GCA_964030785.1. Classification (NCBI taxonomy): domain Eukaryota; kingdom Metazoa; phylum Cnidaria; class Anthozoa; order Scleractinia; family Rhizangiidae; genus Siderastrea; species Siderastrea siderea. The sequence goes on from OZ034975.1 coordinate 16,454,717, forward strand.
TTTAGAAAAATCGGGATTCCACTGTATTATCAGGGGTCTTTAGAAAAGGGATACAAACTATTGGCCGCTTTATTTAAAGATAACGGATGATTAGTGTTACATTTAAAAATTACTGATGCTTGTTGATCAATTTTAAGAAATACTGATTATGTACCCTAACTCGTACGCAAAATGCTCCTGCTGAATTGCAAAGAAAACAATCAGTTGAGAGCAAACAATATTTTATACAGGGTGATGCTGCAATGTCATTACAGCCCTCTTAAATGAATTATTTGATCTTGGACCTTATACCCATTTTAATAATGTATTTTATTTTAACAATGTTCTCTTTAAAGTGGGTACCATAGAAGAAATAGACGATCATCTTCTAGGAGCAGAAGCAAGTAAGTATTTCCTACAAGACTAAAATTGTACCTATCTTGCTTTTAAGTGTCTATAAAATGATAGGATTGCTACACCTGCTTCAGTGAAGCATGATCCTTGTGTCATGGACTGCAAAGCATCATGTTTGCTAAAAATAAATGTATTCATAGCTTTTCTTGCTGAGGAAAAATCATAAAAACAATCAAAATTGTATAATTTGCTCTTGATTTATGACTAACAGTGAGAGAAAAGCAGCCACAGATTTAAATAGCATGATGCACTGCGGTCTATGAAACATACATCAATAAAGCAACCTTTTTTTAAATAGATGTATAAAACTAAACCCAAAATGAATTTTTTTATTTCACCATTTTTTTGCCATGTAAACAAACTTCCAAGTCAACATTAATCAACCAGACTTTTAGGCTGAAATTGAAAACTGAGCATCAGGTAACTAAATATCCCATGTGACTTAAAAGATTAGTTTCAACGAATTTCTTGGAAAAGACTAAATCATCAAAACTTAAGTAGAAGGTCTGTGAACATACTATAAGCCCAGCCTTTATGTATTCACTTCAAGGTGGAAGGATTGACTTATATTTTTTAAATATTATTGGTCCAAAGGGTCTACGGTGTGAGATTTAGGAACAGTTTTCTGGAAAAAAAAGGGGGATGGAGAAACAATTTTTCCTACTAGAAGCTGTGAAAGCAAAAATGATAGTCAATCACCACAAGCGCTATGATGTAGTGTTACAAACATGAACAGCAATGTTTTGTCAAGGTTAAAATTTGAGCCTGGAGCTTGAGAATTTTAAGACTTGATAAAACAATGTGCTGTGCGTGCTTTGAACAGCTTCAAAAACTGTCCATGTAGAATTTCATTTCTATAGTATTGCTAATGACGCTTTTGTGAAAGTTGGATATTAGCATACGAGAAAGCATTACATCATCGGAAGAAGATTTTATATAATGAATATTAATTAGGAGCATTTTAACAGATAAAAAGTGCATGTGCGTGATGCATTATCAATCATTTGATATGGCCATAGCCCAATGAATTATTAATGAGGTTTTGAAGCAATGGTAGACTTGAATCTACGTCTAACACTTGAGAATATTTTACTCACATGATCACCTGTATATCAGATGCATTATAATCTGACAAGTGACTATTTTGTGAAATGTCTTAGACAGAAGAAGTGGACCAGCATATGATGTGCGAATGTTAAATAGGTTGATGGAAGCCAACCAAGTGCCTCAAAGGCTGCCATTTCTTTGCATTGGGGCACGAGAAGTAAGTAACAAAATAATAAATATTATATAGAAAAGAGTTTTTTTAGTGGAAGATAAACCACTCGTAATGTTCATACGAAACTACATCCGGGACCCGAGTGGCATATTTTCCATATCCTCAGTAGTGAAGATATCGTTGACATCATTTCCTGCTTTTACATTGTTGTTTGTGCAAAAATACTCTTGTCTATATAATAATTAAAAAGAACATTACACGGCCGGTTGAATATATGAATTTTATTTTTTCATGTTAAAAAAGTGGTATTTTTTACTCACTCACTGTGCTCGTTTGTAAAATATTGATTTTACCACTCGCAAATAAAATCCATATCTTCACACCACCGTGTAATACCCTCTATATATAAACTTTGCATGCCTGTACTATATGACAGTGTGCTTCTGGTCATTACCAATGATTTACATTTTTCATTCTAACAACCCTAACCAACAAAAGCATTCATTACGTAAATATTAACTACTGCCGTGCAATTCTTCAATTTTGCTAGATGAGATTGCAGAGCCACACAGATTGCACTCCTGTTGTGCTGATTCGCTACAGCCTTACTCAAAGGGCTATTGATGTAATAAGGTTAGTCACTTTAAATAAGTATATGAAACCCTAAAATATGTCCGTTAATTACTGTCGTTGCCATTCAGACAAAATAATTAAATTGTAAGCAATGTTCTTTTTGTTCGTATCGTCTTTGAAGTTACACATTTTGGGATTAGAAATAGTTTCTAATTTAAGTTTGTTTGTAATTTAAACAAACAGATCAATAATGACGGCGAATGATGCAACACACCAACTGCTTATGCAGTGTAATATACATGTTTCACTCATGGGGAGTGATTTTGATGGCAACGGTAAGTTACAATCGAACAACTAGGTCAATAATGTTAGACAGGTATCTAACTGTGTCAAATAGCACAAAATACCAGTATTTGATTTATCAATCATCCAACAATAGCCGTAAACCTTTTGAGGCCACTAATTGAAAAAAATGTCTAGTAGTTCAGGCCTGAGACCTTTGATTAGTCACTCTCAATTAGGACAAAATTGTAATACGGTATTATTCTTTGTCATTAGCTTGTGGAAAACAAAAGCACTGCGGTAATGATGAGGTAGAAGTGAGAATATTACAACCAACACTTTCTCCCAGCAGACTCCTAACTGGGAATGTGTTAACAGGTGGGTAGAGCTTGCTTAAGTCAATCAAAGAATTATGCCAATGTTTTGTATTAATATGCAGACTTTCCATTAAAGGTGATGAGCCAAACTTCCTGGAACTGTTGACACAGGCCACTGTGGAAGCCTCACAGGCTTCCCAGGCAGTCCGTGCCCATAGGTAGGAAGGAGTCTATACTGTTACAGTGTCATGCCTAGGGTGAGGTGATAATTATTGTTGGATTCTTTTGGGGCAGAGGTGGGGTGGTATTTAAACATTATTAAAGGTGATAAAGCTCTTTGCGACTTCAATTATCCTTATCATTCCAGCCAACACATGAAGTATTTTCCTCTCCTTACAGGGAGCTTCTCGAGCAAGATAGACAACTGCGTTGCGAGCAAGATGACCAGTTAAGAAAATCGGTGAGCAGAGTCAGAATACGATCAAACAAGTTTTACTTAACAAATTGAAAGACAAAACGGACACTGGACTTCAAATTAAACCAAACTACATGCCTTGGCAGACAGTCAGACACTTGACATGTAAGGGTCCAGCCAATAATTGTAGAGGGGTGAGCCGGAGCATTTTCAAAAGTGGTTTCTCAAAAAAGCCTAATCTACCCCCTCGTGAGCATAAATTGACGGGTCGGTATGGTAACCTGATGTCTATCAAAACCTCATGTTGGGAAAGTATGTCCAATGGCTAGTAACAGAGTGAAGTAGCAAATCAATTTCGTTTTTTTTTTTTTTGGTGCAATGAAGTATCAGCCGTTCTAATTAACCTCGGTGTGTCCCCTAAAAATGAAGTGGAGCCACCTTAAATAAGGAGTGATTAATGCACATGACTCTGAAATAATTATCTTTAATATATGATAATACTACTTTCATGCCGACTGACTTGTCTTCAACAAGTAATCCAAAAACATTTTCCAAAATTAAGATTGCAGGATTATGTTTGCTCAAGAGGCTTTTTCGTGTCATACCGTTTTTGCAAGGAAATTTCTATGGCCAAAAGGAGCAACACTGAAAAGACTGAAAGCAAAGTGACCCATCCCCCTGCTGTACGGCCCACCCTCACCTACACCTATTGACCGGTCCCTAACCTAATTAAACGATAGAGTTCTTCTGTCGAAGGCACTATCGTGTGATAGGTTGCCCGAAAAAAATTGAAAAATAATTAACAATTATCCTGCGAAATCGCGCGGAATATCACCTGATACTTAGCCGACGAGGCCGTAGGCCGAGTTGGCTAAATCAGGGGATATTCTGCAAGATTGAGCAGGATAATTGTTTTATTATTCAACAAATTCCATCGACTACCATTTTCAGAACGAGAAAAACTACGGCTCTATGATGAAAACGCTAAAAGCTAGCAACACATAAGCTTAATAAAAATCAAAACAGAACTTCAAGAAATCGAAGTTTACTACCGTTCACTTAAAAAGACTTAATTACAAACTCATGTTTGGAATGACAAAAGTAAAAAAATATTGCTACCTTACCGAGAATAAGTCCTCTTCCTGTGAATTAAAATCTTTTAAACTTTAGTCTTTACAACATTCCGTGAGCAAGTGTGCTGCTTCATTCGCAATAGCATTTTCTTGGTTGAGTTCTCATTATGAAAATTCCAAGTCAACCTCTGGATATCTTTGTGAGCTGAAGCAAATACTTGTTGACTTTTTGAGAGCATTTCATCGTGGAAAGTTTCTTCCAGGGAGTTCAAATTTCCGGAGTACACTGCTAAAACTGCCTCGCTTTTCAAAATGGCCGCCAAACAAGCAATGAAAGAAAATCTGTAGTGCACTTCCAAATATGGTCATTTACGTATATCGCAGGATATCTGTCATGTAGGATGACAGATATTGAGGGCTTCCTTACCATATATGGGCATAGTGACAATTTGTTGAATAATAACAACAAATATTAGCGTTCGAGGGCTTACATGAAGTTTGAACATCAAAATTCCGAGGGAACCTATGACACGTAGGGCCTGAGACAGGACTCTATTGTTTTTATTGTACAACGCTAAATTTTGAGCGAAAATTGCCAAAAACGTCACGTGATCGATTTCGACCAATGGGAGCATTCCAAAATTTAGCTTTGTACTATAATAAAAATTATTGTTTAAATACCTCCAAGATAGACACTATATATGCATATTCAGTATATTACAAGTAAATAATGTAGACCCAAAGTGCAGTAACAATAATTACAAACAAAGCTTCATTCAATCGACATTGTGCGGTCAAACCAGTGCGTGTTAGACTTTTAATGAACTTTTGCTATGTGTAAGGTAATACACTCGATTTATCTTAGGAAATGGAAGACAAAAGAAAAGAGGAACTGGCCGTAAGTAATTTATTAAAGTAGTGTGTGCATGTAACATATAACGTACTAGTTTACCTGCCTAAATAGTTGCGCAAAGAATTAGGCCCCATTTCTGCCCAGATTGGCCCTACTAACCGAGTTAAAGTAAACCTACTTAGTTATTCGGAAATCTCATTTTGATATTCATGACTGCAGTATGCCTTTTACAAACGTATTCGTTAGTTTAATCGATGTAGCATCGGCATGTTTAACTACATTTTGCTAAATCAAAAAACAAGTGAATAGTTAGCTCGCTCTGGGTAACTCGGGGGATAGTTGTCTCGCGTACCGGGGACCATATAAATGGGGCCTCATGACACACACAATGAGGACAATTTTTTTTTTAATACGGTAGTCAGTTACAGGTGGAATATAGAGCTCTCACAGCTCCTGATATAGATGAATAACACCGATACTCCTTTTTTACGAGGCCAAGAAAAGATACTTGCCAACTGCTGAAAAGGTGTTCGTATTGGCGAACACCGTTGTTCAGCAAAGAAAAAGAAAATGTTATCATCGACTTTTTACAAAAGGTTTGCCAATTTGGTATTTACGGTTCACTGTTTCTTTAGGGTCAAAGAGGACAGGAACGTGGCCAAAGAGACAATGAGGATGAGGTAAAATGTTATTAAACTCGAAATCAACGGTTTTAAAGAAATTTGATCTCAAGGCTTTTTTGTTGTAAAAGAAAACGTCATCTCAAGGTGTTGTGTACGGTTTAAAAAAAAGAGATAAATGTATGGAAACATACAATTCGTTTCAGCTGTAATCGGATATAATCCCAAGTAAAAGGCGAACATTTTCATACACCTATTTCAATTAAGGTTGCGTCAGTAATGCATGATGCATGATCCTTATTTCATAGACCGCAAAGCATCATGTTTGCTATAAATAAAGGTATTGATCACTTTTCTCGCTGAAGTCACTCTAGGAGAAAACCAATATTTAAATACATTTGCTCTTGCCTTAGGACTAATAGCTAGAGAAAAGCAGCCATAAATTTTGCGAGCATGATGCACTGTGGTCTATGAAACATGCATCACTGAAACAACCTTTTTTGAAATAGGTGTATCTTGCCTGATTTGTTTTCTGCGTGCTTGAAGTTGAAAAAATCGTCCCTTCTCTTTTACATAAAGTTTAATGGTTTAAGTGTCAAATTATCGTTTGCACAAGGAGCTTTTACATTATTTGCAGGATGCCACTCGTGTTGAACATGAAGACACTGTGGTGGACAGCGAAGAGGTAATATGGCTTTCTTAGTCAGTTTAACTAGCAAACAAAAATATACTTTTCAGCTGATAACAACAACAAACATAGGATTGTAATTGTTGGGTCAACAAAACAATACAACTAACACGGTATAGAATTCTACATCTACATCTAATTGGACCGTCCTCAAGTATAAAGGATTTATACTAAAGGTATAGATTGCTAAATTGCACCTATCTACTTGTTTGCTTGCACAATCAATATCAGAAAATGTCTGCTATGATTTAGGCGCAGCACTGACTTTTGAACATTCCTTTTAGGTACGAAAAAGACGCATAGAAAGATTCGAAAAGGAGGTAAGGAAAAGATATAATTAAATAAAAAGGGTGACAAAACATGACACAACACACCTGTTTTGGGGGCAAGGTGCTTTACTAGCCTTCATACGGAAACGCATGTAATGGTCAATGATGCTGTCATGGATGGGGACGGAGTGGGAACGTTTGTGTGTTGTGCGTACACTTCTCACAGTACAAAGTAGTGCCATGTTTATTTGTCTGATTTATTGCTCCTGGAGATCACATGTCAATCAGACGACGATACAACCATGTCGACCTTACGGCTAACCCATAAAATTTTTCTTACCAACAAGTGCATATAAAACTATATAAATTGATGCATTTGAACTAAACGTTAACAGCACACAATATTCAAGACTCCTTTCACAGTAGTTGATACACTGTTGTGCTGTATTTTACTTTACAGGGGCATGCTAACAAACGTCCAAGAACTGATAAGGAAGGCGAAAAGAATGACGAAAGTGGAGAGGTAAAAACTTAATCTAGCTTTCAAAGGGCCATTCTCCACCGCTTAAGCAAGTTGAAATCTTGTAACATTTACAGTTAATGCTAAACAATGAAAAGTGAGCGCATCCACAAAATAGCATTTTTTTTTACTGATTGTGTCCAATCGTGTTTTCTTTTTACAGGTGATTTTGAGGCAAGAAAAAGAGTAAAGAACGTCTAAATTGTGTTGGTGGCTCAGTTTGCCTGGATTCTCCATTATTGACGTATTGACTCTAAGAACTAGTTTGAGAGTGAAAGAGTTTTTAAATACTTTGTTTCATTTGTATTAACTACAGTTTAAAATAAAAAGAATGTCACATTTACAACCTTAGTGATTTGTCAGTAAACTGTTTCTCCTCTTCTATTTTGGTCTTTTATTAAAAAAGGGGGAAACTAGACAAATGTGTACAAGGTGGCGGTGTCCATAACAATTCCAAGTTTTCTTAAATCTGGCTATTGCCTACTTGCAAACACCTATTTGTAACTCGCATCAGTAACTTCCATAATCTTACAGTGATCATGACAGAGTCTGGAAGGTCTTAACATCAAGTATCGATTTTTGTGGAGTCCCCTGCTTGTAGGAAATATGTCGGTGGAACTGAAAGACCCATATTTGAGTGCTCATATATATTTTTATTTTACATGTATCATTATTAATCAAGCCAAAATACTAAGATGTGTTGTTAATCAATAAAAGGAAGAATATTAAGGAGAACCAATTTTGTGCATTAATTTCATGGGTCGATGTAAAAGGCATCGAATGAGTCTTAAAAAAAAGAGGTACATGTGTCGAACGTATCTTGTAAATGCAATTAGCCTAAGACATGTTCTATGCATTCTCAACATGAACAATGAGCAAACATCAATTAAAAAGAAAGATAAAAAAGACGCAATTGCACAACCATCAAGACGTTTACAGTAGGTAACAAAAAGGCAGTGAAAAATATGAAGTCTTAAGAGCGGCACCATAAAAATTTGCGCATCCTTAAAAGCGGCGTCTTAAGGAGCCTTAAAAGCGGAGCCTTTGTACAGTCCTGAAAGTCAATAGGCAATTTTAAGAAGACGTCGTAAAAGTGGCAATTTTACAGGGTTTTAAAAGTGTCAATTTTATGGAGTCTTAGAAGTGGCAATTTTGAGGAGCTTTAAAAGTGGCACTTTTACAAAGTCTTAAATTGGCATTTAGGAAGCCTTAAAAGTGGGACTTGTAAGGCTCCTTAAAAAGTGGCAATTTTACAGTCATTAAAGTGGCAATTTTAAGGAGTCTTAGAAGATTTTACGGAGTGTTAAAAGTGGCAATTTTAGGGAGTCTTACAAGTGGCAATTTTAAGGAGCCTTAAAAGTGGCAATTTTACAGAGTCTTAAAAGTGGCAATTTTAAGGAGCCTTAAAAGTGGCAATTTTACAGAGTCTTAAAAGTGGCAATTTTAAGGAGCCTTAAAAGTGGCAATTTTACAGAGTCTTAGAAGTGGCAATAAGGAGCCTTAAAAGTGGCACTTTTAAGGCTCCTTAAAAGTGGCACTTATAAGGCTCCTTAAAAGTGCCAATTTTAAGGAGTCTTAGAAGTGGCAATTTTACAGAGTCTTAAAAGTGCCACTTTTAAGGAGCTTTAAAAGTGGCACTTTTAAGGCTCCTTAAAAGTGGCAATTTTACAGTCGTAAAAGTGTAGGGTGCCTTAAAAGTGGCACTATTAAGGCTCCTTAAAAGTGGCAATTTTACAGTCTTGAAAGTAGCAATTTTAAGGAGTCTTAAAAGTGCCAATTTTAAGGAGTCTTAGAAGTGGCAATTTTACAGAGTCTTAGAAGTGCCACTTTTAAGGAGCTTTAAAAGTGACACTTTTAAGGCTCCTTAAAAGTGGCAATTTTACAGTCTTGAAAGGGTCTTAAAAGTGCCAATTAAGGAGTCTTAGAAGTGGCAATTTTACAGAGTCTTAGAAGTGGCAATTTTAAGGAGCTTTAAAAGTGGCAATTTTACAGTCGTAAAAGTGGCAATTTTAGGGAGCCTTAAAAGTGGCAATTTTACAGTCGTAAAAGTGGCAATTTTAGGGAGCCTTAAAAGTGGCAATTTTACAGTCTTTAAAGTGGCAATTTTAAGGAGTCTTAAAAGTGGCAATTTTACAGAGTCTTAGAAGTGCCACTTTTTAGGAGTCTTAAAAGTGGCACTTTTAAGTGGTCTTATAAGTAGCAGTTTTAAGGAGCCTTAAAAGTGACATTTTTACATTCTCTTAAAAGTGGCAATTTTAAGGACTCTTAAAAGTGGCAATTTTACATAATCTTAAAGGTGGCAATTATGGTGTACTAAAAGGTGCAATTTAACGGATCTACGGTATTTTTATAACATTGAGTTACATACGACAGTTTTAAGACATTATTTAAATTTAGCTAATTTTATATTTTTATTTAACAAATTTACAAAGGGGACTTTGGCCAGCTGCTGATAATGATCCGATTTATTGGATATCGAGGACATACATCCAGTGTCTCTTTTTTAAATGTAGGTTGGATAGTTTAGATTTCTTAGATATGTTGGAAAATGAAAGACAAAAATAATAAAAAAATTAATATAAATAAATTAAACTATTAAATAATACTATATTATTATTTTATTTTATTGTTATTTTATTTTTATTTTATTTTATTTTATTTTATAATTTTTTTTTATTTACTTATTATTATTAGTAGTAGTAGTAAGGGGGGCTCATTGGGGAAATTTTCTGGCTTCTGATTGGTTGTTGGGTTGCGTAGTAACGGAAGTCGGAAACCGCTGACCAGGGGTAAAAAAGGGCTTGTGGGCTCAACCGGAAGTCACATGACCGGAACCGGAAGTGACCGGAAATCACAGGACCGGAACTGGAAGTGACGTCACCGGAAGTCACGTGGTTTAAACCGGAAGTCACGTGGTTTGAACGGGAAAACCGCTGAGCAGTTGGAAAAATCGATCGCGGGTTCAGGATGGGGTAAAACCGCGGAGAAACGCGGGCTCAAAGTCCAAAGTCCAATTGGGGCATCGGGGGTGGTCCCTTGACTCCAAAAAAAAAACAAATAAAATAAAATAAAAATAAAAATAAAAAAAAGACGCCATGTTAGAAAAAAAAATAATTTAATTCCAGATTTCCTTGAGTTTGACAAACGAAATCCTTTTTGATAAGTTTCATGATGATGATGAGCATTTCTTTTGATTAATTCCTTTTGATAATATGAGTGTTCCTTTTTGATAAGTTTCCTTTTGATGAATGTTCCTTTTTCGATGAGTGTCTCTCACTGGTGTCGTAAAGGGGAGGTGGGGGGAGGATTCAAGGTTTTCATGTTTGGAATGACTTCGCTTTGGGTGTGGCCAAGAAAAATGGTTACTGTGCTGCCATCAAGGTCGGAGAGTGTTCCCCAGAACCCTTGGTTGCCTCCCCAGAATCTTGGGTCGGTTCCCTTGAATTCATGACAGATACCATACCACAGAGGATTGTGGTACCAGATACGTTTGACTTCTTCCACAAATTTGGGGTCTTCTTTCCATTGTTGAGGATTGATGACTTCAATGACTGCCATGCAACGCCATAGTGAACAGTGAAAGCAATCGCTGAGATGACCACGACTTTTTCTCCAGTGGGCGGCACAGGCTACATGACAGGGTTGTTTGCAGCCGGTCAAAATGGTTTGATTGGTGACAGGTTCGTGACAGCGCACACATGGTTTGGATTGAGCCATCAGGCCAAAGGATCAATCACTTGTTGGGCTTCTGGACTGAGGACTGGATCATCAATGGGTTTGAAACATGAAATGGGACGGTGGTTTTTATAGAGAAACAAGGGAGTCACGTGGGAGGGTAAGGAACCAATGAGAGAAAGACCCCATCATGCTCTGGGAGGGGAAGGGGTGGGGGGACCCCCCTCCCCCCTCCTTAGATAGACCATCAGGCATTGCGCGGATCAGGGTATATAGGTCAAGCGAGGCCCCAGGACGTCACTCCTAGCTTTGAGTTCAGTCTGTACGACTTATGTCAGTTGAGGAAAAGAAAAAAATGGTGAAATCAAGAACGCCCTTGGGTTCGTTAGCCGGTGTGATGAACGGGGATGGTGACGACAGCTTGAGGAACAGAGTGCGACCGGAGTTGACCCATGTGCAGAGATTAGCTTTTGGGATGTGGGAGAGACGAGAGGAAACGTGGCACCCTCTCAATCAACAACGCGTGGCGGCCTTCATTCGATTGTATTTGTTGGCATTGGTTTATGAGGAGAACGCCTACCGCCACCGGGAAGAGAGAGGAACCGCGGACGCCTCGTTACATCGAAGCCTGGTCCACCACGTGATCCCGTGGGTGTACCACAATAGAGCGTGGACCAAGGACGCACGCCAATGGCCCATGTCCTTGGACGAATTCAAGGAATTGGATGCCTACTTGGTTGACCACCTTCCCCATGTAAGGGCGACCCATCATTGGCAAATGATTAGAATGTATTTTGAGGAAATGGAGCAGCAGCAGCAGCAGCAGGAGGAGGAACAGGAGTTGACGGACGAGGAGGCGGGCGAGAGAAACTATTTGCAGTGGAAAAACTCGGCTGAGAACAATTTAAATTATTCCAATAATGATGATGATGATTAGACTTTGAACATTTTTATTTTATGGTTGAGATTGTTTTATGTGAGTCAAGAAGCAGCAGATAACATTTCGTAAGCGAAGTTTTTTATTTTTTAATTAAAAAAGAGTTGATGTTTTTTACAAAGGGTTGTCCGTGTTCTTGCCACGCGGGTGGGGCGCTCCTATTTACAAATTGAAAAAGGCTATGTACAATTGGAAAAAATAAAAACTAAAAAATGGCTATGTACAGATTGAAAACATAAAAACTAAAAATGGCTATGTACAAGTCCAAAACTAAAAAATGACTATGTACAATTACAAATGAAAGTCTTCCAGCTCCAGACGTAATTGATCAATGTTCTCGGGGAGACAGAAGGTGCGATTGAATAAGGCTTGAATTTCGGTTCGGGTTTTGTCGTCCACATCCCGGGATCCTACGATAGCACTGCTTTGATGAAGGGTGGGCTTTTTAGGTCCCCAAGGGACAAATTGACTGCCAGTGACCAGGGTGGCGGCCTTCTCGTTGACTTGGTAGTAATGGTCCGAGCGGTACCATGATTGACTGGGGATGTCAAAGAGATAGACGGGTTTGCCTTGATCCATGGCCAATTGCACAGTCCAACCAGTGCCTCCTTTCACGCGTTTATGATCTTGTTCCAAAATGCCAAAGGCATAGAGGGTATGGGCTCTTTTGGCAATTTGATAATTGCGTTGCAGCAATTGTAAGGTGTAAAAATGACTGGGCATCTGTTTGCCTAGTTTCTCCGCAGCCTGGTGAAGATGGGGGTTGGCCAGCATCAAGACTTCCACGGTGGACGGGCTGATGAAGGTAGCTCGAGGATGGTTCGGGGGGACTAGGACTTCGACTTGCATCCCAAACTGTTTACCCAGTTCTTCGACGAGTGCATCCGTACCTCTGGCTCCCCCGGTGTACACCACATGTCCATGACCAATTTGGAGTTCCAAGGCATCGAGATCTTGTTCTCCGATCATGTCAATGTTGGGGGGCATTGCTTTGAGAATGACGATCTAGAGACCAAGGGAGCTCCTTAAATAGGGACAATGGACCAATGGGAAGACAAGAGGACCTTCGTTGGATAAGGGAAAAGCTGACCAATGGGACGATGAGAAGTCCTTATATGGGTAGGATAAGCTGACCAATGAGATGCAAGGGTCATGGGTATAAAAAGGCATGGGGTGGGTGAAAATCTTGAGCACGATGTCTGTCGATCGGAAGAGAAAGCCAAGCGTACACCCGGCGGGGAAGAAGAAAAAGAAAGAGAATGTGGACTGTGATCCTGTGGTATGCGAAGTGGTGGAAGACACCCGAGCTGCGGTGGAAGATATGATGAAAGAATTGAATGACATGGTGGAGCAATCATCACCTCCATTCACATTGACGCCCGTGTATGATCCTCCCAGTTCGGTGGACACCATGGTATGTCCTTGCCATGAGGTGCGTTTGGAGGCCCGTCAATCTCAAAAAGGATGGAAGTATGTGAAATGTCCCATGCAACCGTGTTTGCTGTTTTGTGGACAAGATCAAGTTCTGGAGTATATGAAGGCCGTGTATAGTCAACCTCATGCAGAAGTGTTGGACATGTGGGGTGGTTTACAATGCTTTTGCCGTGAACCCTCCACGCTTCAACAGAGTCATTCGACTCAGAACCCCGATCGCTTGTTTCTGAATTGTTCCAAGAAAACGTGTGGCTTCTTCCGGTGGGCCGATCAACCCTTGGGTCCCAAGTACTGGAGTTGGTTTCATGACCATCCCCCCAAAAAAGCCGATCCACTCGCGGAACCACCCAGCCGTGATGCTCAAGGATATCCCAAGAGGGGCTATGACATCCCTGGCCCGCCACCTCGAGTCCAAAGGAAAGAGGACCGGCCCCTGACAGATTATGAGAAACAATTGTTGCGAGAAATTCAAGATCTCAAGAACCGTCAAGAAATGATGGTAGCCCCAGCTCCACCACCCCCTAAGTACAGTGACAGTGTTGAGAACTGGCAGAAAGGTCTGGAGACCATCACCTGTGGACGACTCTTTTAATGTATTAAAAAGGAGTAGGAATAAAATTTTTTTATTTAGTCCATGGAGTCTGTGTGTTATGCGTGGGATTCTGTCTTGTCCCTGGGGCAATGGCAATGTCATCAAACCCTTTGCCAAGTCTTATATGATCATCAGCCCGGTGCCAAAATCCCCATACCCCCTTGTCCCGAGGACACGCATCCTCTCCAGATCTTTGAAGAAACCCACGTCGACCGCAACCTGTATCGATGGGTGGTGTTTGTCTTATGGTTAAAAGCCCATCCTTACGCCTGGCGATGGTATCGAATCATTCAAAAGGCGCATCCCAACACGGTCCCCGCCATACCGACCTTATGGGATGAATGCCAGAAAGTATGGCCCCTCGAAAGAAAAAGGATGTGTCCCAATCATGGTTGAGTCGTTACCACGATCCTGGAGCCCCTGGCAGTTTAGGAGGCGTGCAACGGTTTGCTAAAGCCCATCGTCTCCCTTTGAAAAAAGCCCAACGGGTGTTGGAACGGGATTTGGCCTACACGTTACATAAACCTCGACGTCGTCGTTTTCCCACCGTACCCGTGATCGTAGGAGGTTTAGATGATCAATGGGTCGCAGATTTAGTGGAAGTGCAACCCTTGGCCAAGTATAATCGGGGCATACGATATTTACTGACGGTCTTGGATGTCTTGTCCAAGTATGCGTGGGTACAACCGTTGAAAGACAAAACCGGGGTGGCGTTGGTCCGTGCCTTTGAGAAGATTTTGAAAGGACGACGTCACCCTAATCGATTGCAAACGGATCGAGGGAAAGAATTTTACAATCGGACCTTTCAACGATGGTTCGACGAGCAAGGCATTCAACATTTTTCCACCGAAGGGGATGCCAAAGCCAGTGTCGTGGAACGATTTAATCGGACCTTGAAAGAACGGTTGTACCGTTATTTCACCGCGGCCAACACCTTACGCTTTGACGATGTGTTACCCGAGTTGGTGCAAGGCTATAATGCGACCCGTCATCGAAGTATTGGTATGCCCCCTCAAGACGTGACGTGGGACAACGAAGAAGCGGTGTGGAAACGATTGTATGGCCAACGATGGAAAGGCCAGAAAAAACCTAAATTCAAAGTCGGAGATCGTGTACGTCTCAATAAGATTCATCGCACCTTTGAAAAAGGCTATTTACCCGGTTGGACCGAAGAAGTGTTTGTCGTGCATCGTGTGATCCCGGGACCCGTGCCCACGTATAAGATTCACGAATGGGATGATACCCCCGTCCAAGGCACGTTTTATGAAGAGGATTTACAAAAAGTCCATGTGTCCGAGGTGTTTCGCATCGAAAAGGTACTTAAGCGACAAAAAGATCGTTGGTTGGTCAAGTGGAAAGGGTGGCCCGACAAGTACAATAGTTGGATTAGTAGTCAAGACGTAACGTCCCTCCAACCACCCCAGAGGAAAGAGACAAGGCCACCCAAAGAGACAAGCCCACCCAAAAGACGACGACGCGACTAAAAAATGACGTTGGTGCCCAACTCTTCGTTTTACGTGACGTTGATGAGTCATGCGAGTACCAAAGAGTTTCCTGGGAACAAGAGCCATCATTTCAGAAACCGATTGCCTAAACCCATTCGATTTGTGGGACGAGGATGGATGGTGGGCATGGTGAGTTTATCCTTACCCACCATTCCCGTGGTAGCGGAAGAAGGGGGAGTGGGCGATTCCCATCCTCTGTTGTACGTACGATGGCACGAACGGGTGTATGCCAAAGACGATCAAGGGAACGATCGCTGGTGGCATCAACGTCGCGAACTCACTGTCTACGGCCGAGATATGAGAAAGGAGATGGCCTCGTCGACGGGATCGCACTTTTTTCATCAACTGGGGTACCGTTACGTGCAAGCCCGTGCGAAACAAACCCAACCCCTCAACAAATGGGCAGAGGACAATGGTGTCAAACTGTACCCGACCTTTGAATGGACCTCCGAAGGGGATTTGGTATTGAATACCATCAATGTGGATTACAAAGTGCAAGTGGCGCATGTGTCATGGGGCAGAACCTTGGCCCTGAAAATGGGATGGATTGAACAAGTGTCCCCCGGTCAGTATCGATTGGGTCCCAATCTCTTACCAGAATTTCATTCGGACTCCATTCCCACGCCAACCGATGTCCGCGATACCAGCAACAAGCCCCTTTTTTGGAAAGTGGAGGGGGATTATGTGAAGTTGAGTATGACGTGTAATTGGCGGTTTGTGAATTTGAACAACACCTTTCGTCCCTCGTTGGAATTTCCCTCGACACGTCCTTTGCACGTGTATTGTGATTTAGGGGCCAGCAGCATGGTAGGGGGTCGCATCACCGATCTCTTACGAGAAATCAAGTACCAGCCTCAAAACACCACGCACTTTGAACCTCGACATATTCAATATGTCCGAGTACGCAACGAAGTGGTGGAAATCGTGGAAACCCAGATGGCCGAAACCAATGGGGATCTCGTGCAATTTGGCGAAGGGCGTACCCTCCTCACCCTCCACTTTAAAAGGGAAGTCGTGGTGTGAAGAAGACAGAAAATGTCGTTCTACGTGACGTTACCCAGTCATGCCAACCGACGTGAATTTCCCAACAACCAAGCCAATTCGTTCAAGATTCGTTTACCTCAACCGTTACAGCTCACGGGGGGTGGATGGCAAGTGGGATTGAGTGCCATTTCCTTACCGGATGCGCGCGTCAATTTGTACGAGTTGGTGAAGAAAAATGGGTACATCATGGCGACGTCCTGGGACCAAACCTATCCCAAACCGGATGGAAAAGACGGGGAAATGCCCTCGCGAGTAGACACCGCGCAAACCCTCATCAATGACGTGAAAGATTTGGATTGGGTGGTGGATGGGGTGAGTTTCATGAAAGCCACCATTGCTCACTTGGAACAACGACGCATGGAAACGGCCATTCAAGGTGGTCGGTTTGTCAACGATCAAGGCAAACACATGTACGTCAAGTTTCGTTGGGAAGGCGAGGATCTGCTCATCGGCAACACGAATGTCTGTCATTGCGGCACCGACACGCCAGCCCTGACCATCTACACCAAATTAGCTGTCAAAATGGGATGGTTACGTAAAATCAGCAGTGTGTTGATTTTGGGACCGAACTTACAGCAAGAATTCATGGGGGATCAAATCCCCAACATGAAAAAACCCGTTGGCAATGATTGGAACGATGTGAACGACGATCAGAGCAACCCGGTCTTTGGGACGGTGTGTTCGTTTTTACCGGATTATTTACAATTGAGTATGAGTTGTCATTGGCGTTTCACCAACTTGAATGTGGCGTTTCGGGCGGTGGTGGGTGAGCCCACACGATCGTTGCACGTGTACTCCGACGTAGCAGGCAGTACGATTGTGGGTAATCGCGTGACCGATTTGTTGCGAGAAATCCAGTACAAGCGACAAGGACGAGGCACCCTGTATTTTGAACCGTTGCACATTCAATACATGTCTCTTCGTAATGAGGTGGTGGAAATGATTCACGTTCAAGTGGCTGAAACGATTGGTAGAGGAGGAGACTTGGTCAAGTTTGGTGAAGGCCATACCATTGTCACGTTGCACTTCAAAAAGACATAAAAAGGGGTGGACATGGCCAAGGGAGTGTCTAATCAAAGATGCCCAAGACAAGAGTGCGTCGAAGGAGACGAAGAAGGCAACCAGGGGGTTTATTCCCACTCGCGGCCCTCATTCCAGCCTTGATCGCTGGAGGGAAAGCCGTGGCGTTGGGTGCCGCGGGGGGTGCAGCGAGTTACGGGGCCAAAAAAGGGTTGGAAGCCGCTTTTCGGAAAAAACGATGACGGTATAAAAAGAGACGAGTCCTGTGACACAAACAAAACGTGATCCTTGGTAACGCGTGAAGACGACAGTACGATGCGTGGGGGAAGTTTGACACGATTTCGGACAGACGAGTGGTATGATCAACAGGGTCAAAGTGGAAAAGGGTTGGGGACGGATCTCTTGCGTGGGGGGTTCCAAGGCCTTAAAAGCACGCGAAATCCTTTAAAACTGCCTAGTAATATCAAGAGAGGCTTGGAAACGGGTTTGACACGAGGTATCAAACGCAAAGCCGAAGACGTCATTAAAAAGGAAATCACTAAACAAGCCAAGAAAGCTTTGAGCCATAAGAACGTGAAAGAAGCTGTGCGTGTGGCCAGTGCTTTGTTTCCCAAACAAACCAAACGTGCGCGAGATATTTTTGGAGTGTGAACATGGAACCCGTCCCTTCACGACCTCGACGGATTCGTAGTGATCGAGGGTTGTCTCAATGGGGAGGACTGTATCCTTTTTGGAAACTCATGCGACGACAACGTGGTGGATGGTTAAGTCCCGAGGTGATGAGAGTCCCCGGGTTTGATTTGAGACAACGCTTAGCACGACGACGCTATAAAAACCCCCCACGACGACGAGGGGGTACCAGTACTCGACGACGACGTTAAACATGCCTGACGTGAGTACACAAACCGCCCCGGCTCACGTGCGTTCCGAAGGGACCGTCAACCCGGCGTTACGGATTTTCAAGGTGCCACCGACCGACATTAGCATCAATGCCTATCGCATGGTCACCATTCAACCCACCACCACGGGTATCAATCCCATGGAATTCATCATTCCGGGGTTGGACGATTTTGTGGATTTGGGACGCAGTTACTTTACCATGGAATTGAGATTGCAAAAGAGTACCAATGCCAACTTGGTGGCCGATGAAAAATTGTGGCCCGTCAATAATTTGGCCCATTCCATCATCAAACAAATTGACTTGCATTTGAATGGCACGTTGATCAGTCCTCAATCCGACACCTATCATTACAAAGCTTACCTGGAAACCTTGCTGAATTATGACCGAGAAGATGGCAAGACCGTGTTGGGAGCCCAAGGATGGTTCAATCAAGTGGATTTCCCACCCCAATGGACTGCTACCAACACAGACAAAGCAGGGGACCATGCTCACTGACAAGCTCTCAGTGACAACCAGAAAGGGGCCTTCGATACCTCTGTGGCCGAAGTGGCCAAGTATCTTGGAGGCGTCACCCACAGTCTAGTGTTTACCCCGCACTTGGAAGTCTTTCATACCGGCAAATTGTTGGTGCCTGGCATAGAAATCAAGATGAAATTTCATTTCAACAGCCCGAACCTGTTTTTGAATGGAGTGGCTCTGGCAGGCCGATTGATGGAAGGCGATGTGAAACTACGGTTTCATCTATGTCAACTGCGTTTGAATGACGCCATCTACCAGAGTTTATCTGAAAAAAGACACAATGAAGGCCAAGTGGCTGCTTACCCAACCGTCTGCAGTGAAATCCGGACCTTCAGCATGCAAAACAACCCGACCCGCTTTGATATCCCGAACCTGTTTCAAAGCAGAATACCCGACCGATTGATTGTGGGGTTACTGGACAGCCGCGCCTTCAATGGAGATGTGACCCGAGATCCTTTCTGCTTCCAGAAATTTGGTCTGACGTCCATTAAACAGATTGTCAAAGGAGAAGAATACCCTTATGAAACCCTCCAGTTAGTGCACAACAATGGCAGCCGACATAATCTAGGCTACTTCCGCTTTCTGCAAGCCAGTGGCGCTTGGTGTAAAAAGAAAGGCAATATGGTAGAACTGCTGGATTGGGGCCAAGCTAAAAATTGTACCTTGTACATGTTTGACAATGTCGCCAATGGATGTGCTGACAGTCAAAACCTCAACCCCAAGCAAACAGGCGATTTACAACTGGTCTTGGAATTTGGAGCCGCCCCCGGTCTCAATATAACTGTACTCGTGTATGGTGAATTTGAGAACTTGCTGGAGATTGACAGGAACGGAGCCGTGTTGTATAACATTTACCAACACTGATGGAACATGTGGCCTTGAATAATGTGCAGTTGGATTATTTAGCCCGAGACGACCCGCAATTGAAACCTGTCTTTTACGGAAAGGTGGCCTGTGATCGTTTACCCAAGAGTCCTCGTAAGACCCAACCCCAAGGGTACATTGTGAATACGGACCCGCACGATCAACCGGGACAACATTGGTTAGCGGTGTGGACAGATGGAAAGGTGTGTGAAGTCCTGGACAGTTATGCCTTGCCCTTGGACACGTACGTGCAAGCCACCCCGTTACGAGATTGGATCGTGCAACATTGGAAGTATGTGGTGACCAATGGCAAGTCCCTCCAAGCCATTTCAAGCAAGAGTTGTGGTGATTACGCCTTGTTGTACTTGAAAGCCAAAGCCCGTGGACGGACCTTGCAAGCGTTTTTAAATGAGTTTTCGGATCATGATTATGTCAGTAATGACCATCAAGCTGGTCAACGCCTTCAACAATTGATTGTAGGTCAAGAATCGAGATGGTATCAACTCTGTTGTCATCCGTATCATCAATGTAATGGTTAAATAAAAAATATGTTGGAAAACGGTGTCGGAGTCGTAGCTCAGTCGGTAGAGCCTTTGGATCCCCCGAACAAATAGGAGGATCGTGCGTGGGTTCGAGTCCCACCGACTCCAATAAAAAGGTGCCGTTTTTTTTTCATGGGTATTAGTCCTCGTCATGCAAACGGGGAAACCGTTTCGTTTTCATACCCCCTCCAGTATTTTGGTCGTGGGGCCATCGGGATGTGGCAAAACCGTGTTTACAGAAAAACTCTTGGTAGACAACCCGGAGTTGTTTGAAAGTCCCCCGACCCAACGGCATTATTGTTATGGGGCCTGGCAAGATCGATTTCGAAGCATGCAAGATCAAGGGGTCGTGTTTCACGAAGGGATTCCCGATCATGAGGCGTTGGTCCAATGGTTTCCTCAAGGACAAGGGGTCCTGGTCTTGGATGATTTAATGGATGAAGGCAGTCACGATAAACGCGTGTTGGATTTATTCACCAAACATTCACATCATCAAGGGGTGACGGTATTGTACTTGTGCCAAGACATGTTTCCCGTGGGTCGATATGCTAAAAGTATTTCCCGCAATGCCCATTACATTGTGGCGTTCAAGAACCCCCGAGATCAATTAGGGGTACGCAATGTCATGCTTCAATCGTTTCCGACCACTTGGAAAGACACGTTTGAGACGTTTAGGGCTGGCTGAAGACAATCGGAAAACTTTGCATTGGCCGCCATCTTGGATTTTTAGTGTAGCATTCCTAAATCTTGAAGTTTACCCAGTATTATCCGTCGCCTTCGTTCAAGGCCGAACTTGGCGAATCCATGGGCTGGTGAGTTCACCGTCGACATGCCTGGAGAGATATTCTCCTGTATTGCAAAAGACATTATGGGAAGGACAAATTTTGGGCATCAGTTATTGGAAACTAATACCCAAACTAATTATAAGATAGTCGACATTCGAAAGGCAAAATACCTGTTCAGAAGAATGGACTTGGATGGATTTGAAGTGAATCGTGATAGTATCTTGATAAAGCGTTTGTCTGAACCATTTGAAAGATGTGAAGTAATTGCCTCAGAAGAGAAGCCTCTGGAGTTAAAATTTCACAAGACAAATGAGGTTCTCTCAGTGAAGTTTTGTTATGGTTACTGGAACAAGAGTGGTGTTCCACAACACTAAAATGATACAAACATTCCTATTAACAATTTTGCCAAACTTCTGTTATTGATATTATCATCATTATTTCAGGGTGTGTTATTGTATACATATGGGAGTTTCTGTTTCATATTTACTATATCTAGCTGGAGAGCGGAGTACCACAGCACTAGTCTAGATCGAAAGACATTTATTTTTGGTGAACATCAGCCGGTAATATATTAAATAATATATAGTAGCAGCGTCCTAAAGCGTTGAATAAATTGGACTTGACATGTAACTTTTTTCAGATTTGTTGTTGTCGATTTTTAATTATGAAGATATCTGTTGGTGAACATTGATATCTGTTGGTTTCAAAATATAGTTCACCAATGGATTAAATATATTATTTAATATATTACCGGCTGATGTTCACCAATGGATTTTTAGTGTAGCATTCCTAAATCTTGAACTTTACCCAGTATTCACCTCGGGCTTCAAATGACCCATTTGAGGGGTGGTTTGGCCCCGCCGTGTTCGTTCAATTGTTGAGTTTTAGTTTTGTTATGGTTACTGGAACAAGAGTGGTGTTCCACAACACTAAAATGATACAAACATTCCTATTAACAATTTTGCCAAACTTCTGTTATTGATATTATCATCATTATTTCAGGGTGTGTTATTGTATACATATGGGAGTTTCTGTTTCATATTTACTATATCTAGCTGGAGAGCGGAGTACCACAGCACTAGTCTAGATCGAAAAACATTTATTTTTGGTGAACATCAGCCGGTAATATATTAAATAATATATAGTAGCAGCGTCCTGAAGCGTTGAATAAATTGGACTTGACATGTAACTTTTTCAGATTTGTTGTTGTTGATTTTTAATTAGACTGTTATTAGCCCAGGTAAATTGCTAAACATCAAATGAACCAAAATCAATTACTGTAAGTTAAGTTCAATGATTTTATTTGGACCGGCTAGCCATTCTTCTATGCTGAAGTTAGGTTTGGCTGAATGACCCCTGAAATGTCATGTCATTCTACCTGGCAAACTTAAAATTAGAAATTGTTTTGATTTATGTGAAGTGTGGTATTTGACTTTTGTTGCTGTTGTTGATGTTTAATCAGACAGTTACCGGTATATCAAATTAAATTCTTACCTCTGATCCATTGCGATGAATGCTGTCCAAACTACAGACTACTTGTGATGTACAGAAATTTCCCTCTAGCTTCTCATATATGAGCTGTTGCAGTTTTTTGGGGGGGATTTGACTGTAATTTTGAGGTCAAAAGAAATTAATATTGATATTAATAAGAAACAATTGTTTTATTTCAGAATAGCCATGAGACAAACACTATTTTTGTCTAAAGAGCTTTTAATACTAAAAGTTGATGTTGTTCCAGTCTGTTATGAGCAGACTTTGTTGAATTTACTGTTTGGTTGCAAAGGCAGATGCTGTGACCAGGCTGATTATTGAAGTTTTGGTCCATCTATTTCAACTTTAGGGCCGCTCTTCAGATATCACAGCAAGCTGGTTAAAGGCACCAGTTCCCTTGATTTTGAAACCAAACAAACAAAACAGATTTATTTTTTCAGTTGACGACAACAATAGTTGTTTAAATCAATATTATTAATAAGAAACAATTGTTTTATTTCAGAATAGCCATGAGACAAACACTATTTTTGTCTAAAGAGCTTTTAATACTAAAAGTTGATGTTGTTCCAGTCTGTTATGAGCAGACTTTGTTGAATTTACTGTTTGGTTGCAACAGCAGATGCTGCGACCAGGGTGATTATTGAAGTTTTGGCCCAACTATTTCAACTTTAGGGCCGCTCTAAAATTTGCGCGAGGGCACATTAAACATTTTTCCCCTCTCCTCTCTCAAACAATTTCTTTAAAGCAGAGGAAATTTTCCCTTTCGTAGTGGCTTCTTTCACCAAGTTCATCGTGCTGCTCATGCAGATCAAACATCCATCATCATCAGAATCTGACTTCTGTAGTCCACAGTAGCAGTATGAGGCATGTTTCTCTGCTACTTTCTTCGGGATGTATGAATCACAGGCTTTCTTCTTTTCGGGGCGATAGGTTATACTGTGTGGATCTAGTTCTCGCAGCCACACCAGAGAAAGGTATTCATGCCTGAAAACCATCCACCACCTCTGGTTTTTGTTCACATTACAAGTGTTTTGTACATGAGAGGCAAGTTTAATGTGCTTGGCTTCTCGTCCTTGCATCGAATTAAGGCCGAGGCCAAATCCACTTTCTTTAAATAACTGTTGGGTGTGGTAGGGGATTGCATAACCAATTGTCCAAACTGTAGGGTTTACGCCACTAAGCAAAAGAGAGTTAGCATTAAAATAATTTTGGCACGTGCTTTCAAGTTCTGCCAACTGTTCTCTACTTATTTCTACCCTTGAAAACAGTGAGCCACTGTCTCGAAGTTGTAAAGCTGTAAAAGCTAAAGTATGCAGTTTTACTTTGGTTGAAACTGAAAGATTGTTGGTGGCTAAGAGGACTTCAATTAAGAACCCAAAGTACCAACAGCATCTTTTGGATTCTAAACCTGTAAAGCGATAACTGTATGGAATTCCTTTCCTTCTTTTCTCAGAGAACCAACGGCAAAAATTTTTGTACAGACGTCCACACTTCATGCGTTCTTTCACACAGTTAAAAAACTTAACTAAACAACAGGAAGTTGGCAGATCTGATAAAGCCACTGCAGCCTTCAATTTATTGGAATCTGTATACTGCATTGCTATAGTCAAGCAATTGGTAAACCATTGCTGCCAACCATTGTTTATGCAATGGAGTGGATCTGGCTTTATCAAGGTGACATACTTTCCAAGGGGTGGAACATACTCTTGCCTTGACTTATTTTGTGCAATGAATTCAGTAACTTTACTCCTCTGCTTGCCATCAGGATCTTTAAGATGCTTCTTAAATTGTTCAACCTTTCTTGCCACTTCTAATCGCTTTTCATAATTCCAAGGTTGCCACGTTGCATCTGAACCTCCTATAGAGCCAAATATTGTGTCTTTGTTGCTTTGTGAGACATTAGCAAATGGAGAGAAATACGTGGCAGCATTGTTCAACTCTCCAGATGAGGAGGAGGCCCACTTCATGTCTGAAGGAATTAATTTGAAGATGAATTTCACTTGATGCCCCTTCTCAGTGGTCAACAGTTTGTTTTCCAATTCTTCCATTTCTGTTGTAAGTTGTTGTGTGTAGGCTTTCATCAAGGGGTGGTCTTCTTCACAGTTTGCCCCAAGAATCAGGTGATTGTCATTGCAGGATTGGACCCTGTTCAACAGGTTTAGGAAACTGACCAGGTAGGCTGTAAGAATGATCACAAGAACATGACATATACATTACATATACATACACACACACATAATGTACATTACATACACCTCTCTTTGGAGACCAATTCATCAATTCTCATTACTTTTTGTCTTGATTAATTATTGATTTTGTAAAGAGAAGTTTTATGTTGGTTACTCTTGGGAGTTAAGGGTTAAATGTGTGCAAAATGTTAACAAGTTTCGCAGCAATATGAGGTACAACTATGCCCTAAAAGAGATACTGAAAATTCAATAGTTTCTTGCAATGGTATTATTAATTTATTTTCCTTTGTTTTTATTCACAGAGTCTGAAACTTGTTTTTATTTGTGTTCGATTATTTTAGCATCATGAAGTTTAAGCTAATATTTAAACTTAACTCAATCATAACTTATATCAGTACCTTATACACTACACTGGTTCACTAAACAAGCTAAACTAGCTAAACTAGCTTACCTGTCGCACAATCATCTTTCCCAAATGGTGCACCATCTGCCCCTACAGCAACCCAAAATAGTCTCTCTTCACCATTAAACCAATGAAGCATGGGTGTTTCATTATGAAGTTCCAAATATAGATCAGCTAGTTTCAGGAGAAATGGTTTAAGTGGTCTGTAAACACCAGAAACACATTCTGTAGATAGCTCTGAGGCTAGTGTTTCTAAATCTTTCAGTTCTCCAACATCAATAGTTTTTAAAAAGGACATAAGCTTTTTATAGGGTAAAATTTTGGGAACTTCCACCCCTGGAAGGATTTCAGCTTTCTGATTTTTTCTCTTTTTCGCCCCTGGCTCATTTAGGATGTCAGAACTATTTCTTACGCTGGTGTATTTTCTTTTGCCAAGCAGCCCACTCTCATATAGTACACGCATGCTTCTAATTTGGTTTGCTTGACTCTTTTCATATTCTTTGACTTTGCTGTTCACAATGCTTGGAATAACTGAATTCATGCATTTTTTGGAATTGGAAATATACTCTCTCATGTCTCCAGTTTCTGCGAAGCTAATTAAAGATGTCCAAAGGCCGTCTTTCACTGATTTTGTTTGCTCTTCCTCAGGAGTGTAAACATGGCTGTTACAGTGAATAGCTTTTACAGCCTGAACTGTTTTTTGTTTTCGTCTTTTGAACTGACTTGCTGACATACTCAATGTTTCACTATTAGTTGGACTGATTTTACTGGTCACAGACGGCCTCTTTGCCTTTTTTCCTGGTACACTTGGGTGTTCGCACTGACCCGCTGTGGCTTCAATTTCTGTGAGCTATAAAAAGAACATTTCCTAACTCACTAACATAACTTGCTAACTAAGACTAATGCAGGGTTCAATTCTACCTGTTACCATCCCCCCCCCGGCACACCTCCGGGGATTTGCAATTTTTTTCTTACTTGGCCGTCTATTCCCCACCCCCGGGCATGCAGAAAGAGACAATTCCCCACCCCCGGGACTCCTCATCGACCACAAATACGTTGTTTTGTGTTCAAAATTGATTTCCGTACAATAGCACAATCAGACGTTTTGACAAGAACTTAAACGCTTTTCTAGAGGTTACTGAACGAAGGATATTACCTAGTATCAAAAAACATGGACACTACGTTGAAAAAGAAAACTGAAGAAAAAAGTCTAACCGCACTGGTATTGAGGACTGAGATCTCTGCAAAGCCGTGAATCTGTTTCATACAAATGCGCTGACGAAATATTTCTGTGTTTGTGATGAACGTCATCCATTCAAGTACGCATCAAACGCACCTTCGTTTAACAATTTATAATAAACGTGCCTTTGAATACAGATTTTAATTTCGAGAGATTATTTTTCTTTTTGGGCCCGGGGGTTACCCGGGGGGGGGAGGATGGTAACAGGTAAAATTGAACCATGCATAACTACAGTCTGTGTAATCTCACTAATCTCACTCAAATATACACCTAACATAGACAGTGCAGTTTGCTGGTGCAGGTGTGGCTCTGTAACTCTGTATTAGGGTTAGGGTTACACTGGGTTAATTACACCGTCCGCACCTAGCCTACAAGGCACATTGCCAGTATTTTTAGTTAAAGAAAAAGGGATTTACAATGAAAAGCTCGGTCAAGCTTGCTAACATCTTCTCCCAATGTAAACTTAGTAATACAATAACATGGAAATTGCATATTACAATGGTAAGACTAAATCTAAAATAATCTCTTACCTTTCTTTTCCTTCTCTCTACTTTCTTCGTGGTGGCTTTTAACTTTTTGGTGAGTTCAACCAACCTCGTTTCCTTCTCAACAACACTATTTGCAAGTTCTTGAACTTCTTTGAGTTGCTCAGCCTGTGCATTCTGCATGGCAGTTTTTTTCGCATGTTGGTATGCACCAATGTTAAACCGACTTTTTCTTTTCACTCCACGTGCACACAGTATCCTAAAACACACATGATTTATATTTTTCGTTCAACGCTCTCGGTCATGTAAAATCAAGCATAACAGCAGAGGAAGAATCGAACTAAAATCCTATCATTTTAGATTTTCATCGGGAATTATATACAGACCAAAAAACGAGTTTAAAACTCACCTTTCGTTATCCTGTTCGACAGTTAACTCGTGGTCTTCAACAGCACCTAACATGGTTTACTGTTGAAGCGTCGGTGTCTTAACCCAGGCAAATTATATATCAAAACAAAGCTTGTCCTCTCTACAAACTACATTTGCCCGCCATTTTTCGCTTCGAGTTACCCAGTCTTCACACGGCTAGCTTTTTCTGTACCAGTTCGGAGGGCATAGGGGAAAAATGTTTAACCCAGAAGCCCTAGCGCGCATTTTAGCCGCCATATTTGAAATTTTTTGCGACGCATTAATGACCTCTTTTAGGGGTGGTTTGGCCCCGGCGTGTTGGATTTACATCCGGCCTCCTCCGATCAACAACGTGTGTTGAGTCACCTGTTAAAAGACGAAGGATGGACTCGCACCTATCAAAAACGTCTATAAAGGCACCCTTGGAACAGGAAAAAAGAGAGAGCGAGCATGGCCGATGATGACCGTCAACCTCCGCAATCGTACGATACCGCGGCCCCTGCGGGGGTTGGGGCGGCCAGCAGCAATCAAATGTCCCCAAGGGCCTGGCAAGATCTGTATTTGTCGGGAGACCAAGGCCTTCTCGACGTGGCCATGGAGGAAACGGCAGCCGATGCCCTCTATCGGTTTATGGAATCCATCCCCCTGGCGACGTCATCGCGGGCTGGTCCGATGTAGATGGTGCACCCCCTGTACACACCTCTACCCCCGTTGGTTTAGGAAGTCCAGGAAGTCAATCCTACCGTAGTATACAGACCACCCCGGAGTCGGGTGCTCAAACCCCTGCGAGTCATTTGAGTGTACCCTTGGCAGCGGGTGCTCGAACAGCCGCGGGTGCTGGGGGTGATGGTAATGGAGGACGTCGTGGTCCCAGGACTAGAGGTGGTGGACGTGGTGGTGCTGGTGGTGGTGCTGGTGGTGGTGCTGGTGGTGGTGGTGCTGGTGGTGGTGGTGGCGGTGGTGGTGGTGGTGGTGGTGGTGGTGGCGGTGGTGGAGGTGGTGGGGGTGGTGGTGGTGGCGGTGGCCGTCGTGGTGGACGACGTGGACGACGAACCCCCACTTCACCTGCCTCCACCTCTCGAGGATCTTGGAGTCCTGGCCGAGCCCCTCGTACCTTGGGTCAAGCGGATTTACAACGACGTTTACGGAGATGTTACAAGATCAAGAACAATTAGCCCAAGGACGTGAAATTGCCAATGTGACCATGACCAATAGCATTGTGACCAGTTATAAACAGGGAGGAGCACCCAGCGTACAAACGTCTTCGTCCCGCGTTTCGCCCTGATGATGAAAACCGTCGTGTCGTTATTGAATGGATCGAAACATCATGGTATTCCATTCCCCCCGGAATTATTACAACGCATGGATTCCTTGTATGCTTTTTACCATCAACAATGGTGGTGTTATCGAAAAATGTTGAATCATTACAAGTGTGTCAATGCCTTGTTCAATGGCATGGCGTTACTCCTGATGGCCGCAGGCATGATTGCTGGACCCCTTTTGGAAAACAGTACGTTGGTAGCATGTTTGGCAGCGGTGGGCACAGTGGTCAAAGGATAGAATGATTTTAAACAATACCGATTTAAAGTGACCATGAGTCGATTTGCGTTTACCACCTATGCGAAAGCCTTGACCGAATTGAAAACCTATGTTCGTGGTGTTCCCTTGGAGGATCTGGAACGATTTTTAATCAAGATGCAAACCTTGGATGATACCATTGTGGATTTCACCCCTCCGTTACCCAAACGATGTGTGCAAGATTACCACCGTCATTTTGTGTACCAACCCGTGGAAGCCCTATGCTATGTGGACGGATGTCCTCGTCCCTTGAGACCTAAAGACTATTGGATAGATAAAAAGCCGCTCCCTCCCAGTCCCACACTCTTAGAACCATGGCCGTCCAACGACGACGACGCAGAAAAAGGAAACGACAACGACAACAAGGTGGGGGTTGGTGGCAAGATTTGAAACGCAATACCCGTCAAGGCTATAAAGAGACGCGAGACGCCATCAAACAAAACAAAGCCCTTCAACGTCTGTTGATGAACCGTCCATGGTATCCTTAAGGAGAAGACGACGACGACGTCGTCAACGAGGAGGGTTTTTAAATCTATTGGTCCCCGCCATGGTAGGATTGGGGAAAGCCGTGGCCTTGGAAACGGATAAACGTATAAAAGGCACGATCCAAAAAGCCAACCAACGGTATCGTCGCCGCCATCGGTAAAAGATGCAACGTCTTCGACGTCAATTCCCGTTTTTACGGTCCATGTTACAAGAAGCCAATGGCTCCAAACGTCAAGAGTTGTTACAACATGCCAACGCCGATCAAATCAATGCTGTGAGTGAATTGGTCTTGAACTTCTTAAAAAACAAGATTCCTGTGACCCCACCCATGCTGGCCAAACTTCAACCCTATAAAAAGGTACTACGTGATTTGGGACGTCGTCGACATTCCGTGAAAAAACGTCGTCAGTGGTTAGTCCAACAAAAAGGACGTGGGTTGTTTCAAGGACTCCATCACGTGTTATGTCAATGTGTTCGTTAACGTGGATGTGTCAAGACATGGAAAGACTCTTATTGGAAGCATAAATATCACCTGTTGTGACAGCTGTCGTGCATTGGAAGACCTTTGCCCCGACCATGGACGAGGTGTACATGATTCCCCACCAGGACTTGGAACAACTCATTCAATATTATAAAGGAGAACTCACCGAAAATGCCTTGTTGAACAAAGCCGCGACGCTCGCCGCCAAAAAACATGTGTTGTTAGCCAACTCCCAATTACCCCCAGCCCTGGTCAATGCTCAAACCAAACCGTTGAGTCAAGAATTAACCAAGTTAACCAAACGCATCCGTCAATTTCCTGGCGGGGTGGGGGTTGGAGCGCCGGGTGGCCCGCCAGGCGAAGAAGGCGAGGAAGAAGCCGGGGATTTGGTGACGGGACCTGTGGAACAATGGTTGAAGCGCATGATAAAAGGCAGCCCGTCGACTCCCAAACCACCCATTAGCCCTGCAACCAAGAAAGGCAAAGGAGCGGCCACCACCAGTAAAATTCCCATTCTCAAGAAAGGGAGCCCATCCACCAGTCGAGGGGATACCCGGTCGCGTTTAGAAGCCATTCGAGAACAGCGCAAGACCTTGGAAAAAAAGATAGCCGAGAGTCCTTGGGCAAAGGCAAAGGCAAAAGGCAAAGCACCTGCCCGAGAAGTGGAACGATTGAAACCCTTACCTGGTTGGGAAGATTGGTACCAAGGCAAAAAGTTACGACGTCGATTGGATTACGACGACAGTGACTAAAAAAGATGCCCCCCAAGAGGAGGCGTATCAAACGTACCCAACGAGGAGGGGCCTTGGATGTCCAAAAATGGATTGCTAAAACGGGGAAGGAATTTCATTGGCCTGGTTATCAGTACATGGGCCCTGGCACGCATTTGGCCAAACGTCTGAAACGTGGGGATCCCGGGATCAATCGCTTGGACCAGATTGCTAAACAACACGACATTGATTACAGTCGTGCCAAGAATTTGCAAGAGAAATGGAAAGCCGATACCAAGATGATCCAAGCCATTGATCGCTTACCCGGCAAGAAAAACAAGACGGAACGGGTGGTCAAGAAAATCATGCAAGCCAAGAAACGTTTAAAATTGTAATTTAATGACACACTCCTTTTTGAGAACCCGTTGTGGTGTAGACAAAACGATCCACGTGTTTTTTGAACCGTACCATGTTGAGTAATAAAAAAATGAAAATGTCTCATTGGTTCATGAGTTGTGTCTTCAAACGTTCCACCACAATGATTCAATGTTCTGCCAAAATACTAAGAGATGTTCTGCCAAATAGTCCTACGATTTTCTGCCAAATACTAATACGATGTTCTGCCAAATACTAATACGAATGTTTAGAGTCTAAGTCACTAAATCATACATCAAATCAACGCCCTCGTCGGGCGACATGTCCTCCACATGAACGAGGTCTTCAGGGGGCAGCAATGCCTCCACATCAAAGGAAGACTCCTCGACATCGTCCATGACCTGCTCCCAATCGTCGGGTGACATGTCTTTCCATAAGTCCTCCAAAAACGAAAGGTCATCCAAGTCCCAGTCAGGGGGTTCCGCGACTTGCATGGTCCCCGAATCCAAATTCATCAGAGTATGAGAGTCCTCCTCAAGGAGTTGAACAAAGGACTCCCTGGGCGATACGTTCGTATCCGCAGATTCGAGGGAGTCACAAAAGGCTTGGACATACGACGTCACAGGAATGGATTTCAAACAATCTGTAAGGGGAATCGTTAGTTCCATTGGTCCTAATGCCTTCACAGATTCGAGAGAGTCACAAAAGGCTTGGACATATGACGTCATAGGAACGTGCCCCGATTTCAAACAATCCGTAAGGGGGATCGTTAGTGTCAAAGGTCCTAATGCCTTCAATTTCTCCCCCGTTCTCTTTTTCTCCTGGTAGAGTCGACGGCGCTTCTCGTTGATTGCCCTTCTCTTTTCCTCCCCCAGGCCGGCGTAACGGCGCTTCTGTATCTCATTCAACCGCTCTCGATGGGTCTCCCGATATCGTCGCTGATACGCCAGACGCTGTTCCCGATTGTTTTCCCGGTAGCGCTTTTCCCTCTCCGCATGCTGGGCTCGATGTTTTTCCCGGTAGGCCTTATTGTACTCCCTCAGCTGGGCTCGATGTTTTTCCCGGTAGCGCTGGCTGTACTCCGCCACGCGCTCTCGATGCCTTTCCCGGTAGCGCTTGCTGGCCGCCGCCACGCGGGCTCTGTGCCTTTCCCGGTAACACTTTTTGCTCACCGCTATGAACTCTCGGTTCCTTTCTCTGTACAGTTTTTTCGTGGCAACCACTTGCTCTGGGTGTTCGGCCCGGTACCGTACACTTTTGGTGATGTTGCGTGATCGTTTCGCCAGAAACCGTGCTTGCGAGGCGACTATTCGATCAGGATGGTTGGCCTGGTACCTGGTTTGGGAGGCCAGTTGTTTCGCTTGTTTAGCCGCAAGGTCTGGCAGTTCGTCGTCGTCGGGGTCATAGTCGTCAACGTCGTCGTCGTCGGGGTCATAATCCTTGTCGTTCTTGTCGTCAAAGTCGTCGTCGTCTGAGTCATAGCCCTTGTCGTTAAGGTCGTCGTTGTTTTGTCGGTAGGTCGTGCGTCGTCGGTTGCTGCGTCGGTAGGTCGTGCGTCGTCGGTTGCTGCGGCGGAGGCCCTCGTTTTCGGCAGACATGGGGCGATGGTGGCGGTGCTGGCGGAGGTGTCAGTGGACGCTTAAATTTGTGGTGCCAATTCGTCCAGCAATAGTCCAGGCCCTCTACGAACCAGTCGCAGGTCAATTGGGGGTAACACAATTGATGGAAGCGGGTGGCTCGTGCTGCTCGTACTGCCTGGGCTGCCTGGGCTGCTTGTCTCCGTCTCCTTCTTTCCTCTAACAGCTGCTCGCCAAACTCACGAATGTCTTCGTCGTCCAACACCAACTCCACCTTGACTTTCTTTAAGATCTCTTCCACCTCTAAATCTAACTCAAACTCTTCAAAAGCCTCTAACAGTTTCTCATGAGCAGAGTCCATCTTGGGATGACTCACCTCGAGGGTCGATCTGTTTTATAGTCTCTGGGATCATTCCCCGCGATGCATGGTGGTCCATCTAGAGAGGGGGGAGGGGGGTCCCCCCACCCCTTCCCACCCCTCCCGAGGTACCATCCTCATGACCCCTTCCCCTCCCAGGGCCACCCTGTGTCCTGGTTAGTGATTGGTCCACCCTCTTCTCCCCCGGGGCCTTTTTTCTCTATAAAACACGAGCACTGACCTCCAGCGAGTTCATCTGATCATGGCTTCTGAGCCAGACGAGCCAGGCCCAAGTGGCCTGGCCACTGAAGAGATTTTGACCTTGCTACACACCTCGGACTCAGAGCCAGAAGAGACAAACCTGTTATGTCCTGAAGAGATGGGAGACAGCGAAGAGATGGCTTGCCGTGACGAGGATGACATCTGTCAAGAGGCCTTGGATCGTTTCGAACGGCAACGTGCGTTTCAAACCCACCTCCTTGAACAAAGTGGGGGAGGTTTGGATGCCAGTGCGGAGGGCGCCTTCGAGTTTCAAGTCGGCAATTATGTCGACCGTCGGAGCACGCGAATGGGGGTTCGTGAACGTCATTTCAACACCCGTTTACGCCAAACGGGGAACTTGATTCCAGGTCAAAACATCACGCAAGCCCTACAAGATGCTTTACGTCGAGCGGTGAATCAAGTGTTAACCACCATGCCTGAGCTCAACGATCAAGATCGCCTCTACTTCACCATCGGTTCAAACCGTCTACATAATAATTTTCAGGGCTGGAGATTACGTGCGGGAGAATGGCGGCAAGACAGAGAGCGTGTGGAGGCCCTGTTCCACCGTTTAGCGCAAGCCCTTAACAGCAACGAACAATTTGAAATGGATGACTCCTTTCAATTATCCATTACTCAAGTCCAACATGCCCCCCCAGGGAACCGGCAGACCCCGTCGTGGCAAACCCGGGCACCCAACACTCCAAGCCTTAACGACCCAGAAAACCTCAGTCATCCGCATCCAAAATGACGATGAACTCTGTTGTGCCAGAGCCCTCGTCACGGCCAAGGCCAAAGTGGACAAACACCCGAAATACCACAGCATTCGCAAAGGAACTCAACTCCAGAGACGCCTCGCTTGGGACCTCCATCACGAAGCCAAGGTGCCCTTCGGCCCTTGCAGTTACGAAGCGTTGACGGCCTTCAGTAAAGCCCCGTCCCTGGCCGGTTACCAGATCATCCTGGTGGATGCTCATCGATCTTATCACATCACCACCTATGGAGACCCCAAAGACAAACAATTGATTTTGCTGCACGACCATGACCATTATGATG
Source organism: Siderastrea siderea (assembly GCA_964030785.1). Lineage (NCBI taxonomy): Eukaryota > Metazoa > Cnidaria > Anthozoa > Scleractinia > Rhizangiidae > Siderastrea > Siderastrea siderea. Next base: position 16,488,855 of record OZ034975.1, read on the forward strand.
TCATAACCCGTTTGCCTGGGTTTTTCGGGTCCAGTTATGTCTGTGCCCACTGTTGGAAACCCTACAACACCGAGGGACGACATCGATGCAACAAGAAAAAACAATGCGGGTCCTGTCGCCAAAAAGAGTGCCCTGATTTCCAGGCAGCGTACCCTCGAGCCCTCAAAGCCACCCAACGTTGCCCCAGTTGTCATCGGGACTTTTTTGGAACGACTTGCTTCCAAGCCCATCTCGGCAAGGACCACACGGGCAAACCTGCGGCCAACCAAGAGTCCTCCGTGTGCTTTCGTCGCCGTCGCTGTCCTAACTGTCTGAAGCAAGAAGTAGGACCCCAAGCCCTTGAAAAGCACAAATGCTACTATGTGGACTGCCCGTCTTGCCATGAGTACGTGCACAGTGAAACTCATCTTTGTTTTATTCAAAGACCCACCAAGCCTCAAGACAAGAAGAAGAAAAGAAAGAGGAAACACCAAGGAGGGCCTCGCGCCAAACGAGGGGCAGCAACCACGAAGCCTGATACCACCCCAGAGGAGGAGGACGACGACCTGCCCCCTTGCACGTGTTTTTTGATATTGAAGCCATGTAACCCGACCAACAACACATTGCCAATCTCCTCGTGGCCGAAACCGAAGACGACGATCAACCTATGCGTTTCTCTGGCCCCTATTGTACCCGAGATTTTCTCGAATGGTTGGATACCCTCACGTTGAACGACACCCGACAAGTCAATGTACTGGCTCATAATTTCCAAGGATACGATGGCTACTTTGTCGTCCAGCAATACCATAGTGACAACCGGATCGTCCAACAGCTCCGCAACGGATGTAAACTCCTGGAAGTTAAGCACGACCGGATCCGTTTCATCGATTCACTCAGTTTCTTCCAGATGCCTTTGTCCGCCTTTCCCGCAACCTTTGGATTAACGGAATTGAAAAAAGGGTACTTCCCCCACCAGTTCAATATCCGCGACCACCAAAACTACGTGGGCATCGTCCCGGCTCTCGATTACTACATGCCCGAAACCATGTCTCCTGAAGGCAAACAAGCCTTGGAAACGTGGCATCAAGAACAACGCGAGAAGGAGGTGGTCTTTGACTTCAAGAAGGAATTGAGGGAGTATTGTGAATCAGATGTACGGCTCTTGAAACAAGGATGTCTGACTTTCAAACGGTTGTTTGAAGCTCAAGCGGGGTTCAACCCCTTTGACCACATCACCATTGCTTCTGCCTGCAACATGGATTTACGTATGAATCGGATGATCCCTAACAGTATTGCCAGTGAACCCACCCTTACTTGGAAGAAGAATAACGTCAATCAGTCCTACGAGGCCATTGAATGGTTAACCTGGTGCCAACAACGCCAAGCCCCCCATCTTCAACATGCGAAAAATGCCGGCGAGTATCGCATCCCTGGTACCAAGCTCCATGTGGACGGTTTCGATGTCACTACCAACACGATCTACGAATATCACGGTTGTTTCTGGCATGGATGTACTCACTGTTATCCCAACCGTCACGAAAAACATCGACGCCACTGTGATCAGTCCATGCAAGATGTCTACGAAGCCACGCAACAAAGGACCGAACATTTAAGAGAACAAGGATACACCGTGGTGAAAATGTGGGGATGCGATTGGGCCCGTCTCAAAGACACCTCACCTGACATCCGTACGTTTGTAGCTAACCTTCAAAGCACAAAACCCCTGAATCCATGCGACGCTTTCTGTGGAGGACGTACCAATGCGGTGAAACTGTACCATCAAGTGACCCCCCACCAAAAGATCCATTACATCGATGTGACCTCCTTGTACCCTTGGGTCAACAAAACCTCTGTCTACCCTAAAGGACATCCTACCTTCATTACACATCCGGGTCACACGGACATCCACCAGTACTTTGGGTTGATTCAGTGCCAAATCCTCCCTCCACGTCAACTGTACCATCCCGTCCTGCCTTACCGCCATGACGACAAACTGCTCTTTCCTCTCTGTGCCCGTTGTGTGGAAGAAGAAATGGCCAAACCCCTTCTAGACAGATCCTATCATTGCTCTCACACCGACGAGGAACGCGCCCTGACGGGGACATGGTGCAGTCCCGAATTAGAGAAAGCCGTCGAGCTCGGGTACGAAGTCCAGTACATCTATGAAGTCTGGCATTTTGAAGAAACCTGTGAGGGGTTGTTCCGAGACTATGTCAACACTTGGTTGAAAATCAAGCAAGAAGCCAGTGGGTGGCCCGCCAAAGTAAAAACAGAAGAACAAAAACAGTCCTACATCCGAAAGTACTAAGAGCATGAGGGTATCCAACTGGAGTATGACAAAATCGAAAAGAATCCAGGGTTGGGTACATTAGCCAAGATGATGCTCAATTCCATGTGGGGTAAATTTGGACAACGACTCAACAAGAACCAAGTCCAAGAATTTGATGACCCCCAAGCCTTTCATCAGTTTTTGGACACCGATAGCTTGGATGTACGTCACGTGTCCATTATCAACGACCAAATGGTGGAGGTCCATTATCAGCACCAAAAGGAAGACATCCCCGTCTCACCCAACCTCAACATCTTCATCGCCTGTTTCACGACCTGTCATGCCCGGATCAAACTCTACGAGGCCTTGGAACCCTTGGGAGAACGGGTCTTGTACTACGACACAGACTCCATCATCTACTACACAAACGAAGGTCAAACCAACCCAGACTTGGGTCCTTACCTCGGCGATTTTACGAGTGAATTAGATGATGACGACTACATCGTGGAATTCGTGTCGGGTGGTCCCAAGAATTATGGTTACACCACCAAGAAGGGGCACGTGGAGTGTAAAGTCCGAGGTTTCCGCCTCAACAGTGAAGGCAAAACCCAATTGAATTATGGCGTCATGCGTCAGAATGTCTTGGATGAAATCCAGAAGCCCCTCCTGAAACCACGCCAAACACAGGTCATCAAAACACACCAGATTGTCCGGGATCCTAAAACCTATCAACTGTACACTGAACCGAGCAGCAAGTTCTATCAGTTAGTCTACAACAAGCGAGTGACTGACCCCCGCACATTCAAGACGTACCCCTATGGATATCCGTGAAGGAACATTCATTCATAGGAACACTCATCCAAAGGATTTCGTTTGTAAAAACCCAAGGAAATCTGGAATTAAATAATTTTTTTTTCTAACATGGCGTCTTTTTTCTATTTTTTTATTTTTTTTTATTTTTTTTTGGAGTCCAGGGACCACCCCCGATGCCCCAATTGGACTTTGGACTTTGAGCCCGCGTTTCTCCGCGGTTTTACCCCATCCTGAACCCACGATCGATTTTTCCAACTGCTCAGCGGTTTTCCCGTTCAAACCACGTGACTTCCGGTTTAAACCACGTGACTTCCGGTGACGTCACTTCCGGTTCCGGTCCGGTCACTTCCGGTTCCGGTCATGTGACTTCCGGTTGAGCCCACAAGCCCTTTTTTACCCCTGGTCAGCGGTTTCCGACTTCCGTTGCTACGCAACCCAACAACCAATCAGAAGCCAGGAAATTTCCCCAATGAGCCCCCCTTACTACTATTATTATTATTATTATTATTATTATTATTTTATTATCCACGTATTCCACAAAATCCAATAAATCCACCCTTATTTTAAAAAGAAATAAAGCGGGAGATAAGATCAATTCATTCTTTATTTAGGTAATAGTTCCTTTTCCAGTAAATCCTTTAAATCCAACATATCAGCCCCTATTTATATTAAAAAAGAAATGGAGGGAAAGCTAATGGTTCTTTATTCATTTATTCATTTTTCTAGACAATAGCTCCATGTCCAAGGAGTCCATCAAATCCAAAAAATCCACCCTTACTAAATAATGTTTTACTTAGACATCACTTGCAGATTCCCAAAATCTCTTTTTTTATTTAGGGTGGACTCGAAACTTATATGGAGTTATTTCCATAGTTTTCGTTCTTCTTCCACTGCGTTAATCATCCATTACCTTCGTTATTAACTCCTTAATTAGTTACAAGTTGTCTACTAACAATTATCCTACTTAAACTTTCGCAAGGCGCGCTTCAAGAGAGAGTTTGCCGTTCTGCTCTTTTGAAACTTGTATCTGGGATCCCTCAAGATGGCTGACCATTGGCCATAGCCATGGCAATTTATGCCCGCGCGCAAATACTTGTCTTCGTCTGCAGTAAATAGAAGTATTTTTCTTTTCGGTCCGTGACTAGAATTGCTTTCGAAGGGCTGTTGTGGTACTTCGTTATCTTTGCACAAACTTTCGTTCGCTCGTTCTTGATTGGAAGAGGAGCTCGGGCTTTGGGAGAGCCGGAAACAAACTTCTTCTTCCAGTTGTGCCCTCATGTCGCCTTGAAGTTTTCTGAGACACTCGTGGGCCTTTGTGGCAACCTCGCGAGACCTCTGTTTTTGGTAGTGTACCTTAGCCACCACGGAGCTGTGCTTTTGATCCTCGGAGATCGCGTCCTGCTCCTTGTCGTTCAACTTGTCGTGGCTCGCAGTCTCGACAATTTGCCGATAGCGGGTCGGATGAATGTACTTGCCCGTAGCGTCGAACACCATGAGTTGACCAATCCTACTGTGTTGATCCCCGTTTCTGTTCACAAGAACGTGACGAATATGGAAAATGTAGCCATCCAAAACTTGCATGCTGGTTTTTGTCAAAAGTAGTGAATCGAAACCATAGTTGGCCGTAGTTTTGAACTTCTTTTGGTCTATGAAACCGCCGTTGTCCTTGGCTGCTTCGACCATGTCAACGGTCAAATATTGATAGGTCATTGGCCGGGAACCCTTCACCTTTATGAATAAAAACACTGCCAAAACTTGGTCGCAAACGACAAATCTGAAGGAGGCACCTCGCCTGGGTTTTCTTTGTAGATCTTGAGCACGCTTTCAAAACGCGGCAGGTTTTTCGAAACCACCTGTAATAATTCGTCTAAAGTAGCGCAATGCCCCTTTGACTCTAAAGTGTCAATGTCTAGGTCGTTAGTTCATTGTAGCCTCATCATTTTAGAAACCGTCTTGTGAGCCCTTTTCAAATAGACTTCAGTGGAATTCAGGTTGCATCTGGTGCACCATGTGTTTTACGAAAATCAATCAAGTCAGCAATAGAGTCCAAGTAGGCTAGGCGACCGGCATGACCCAAACCCCAATCGGTTTGCATTGCATCGACGAATCGAAATAGAAAGTTTGGTGAACTCAAACTGAAATCAACCATGTTCAAATTTAACTCTTCCTCGTCATCTTCACAGCAGAACTTTAGATATTTGAAGCTCTTACGAACGACCTGCTGAGCCTGCCTGATACTTTACATCCACCACCACTTCCAATTAGCCAGCTTTGAAACAGCTTTCCAATAGTACTTGAAATGTCAAAGGATGGTAGCAATTTAGTACAATGAATAGATGTCCCACCTTTTTGTTCGCTGTTGTCTGTATTGACTGGGTTTAGACAGTCATCAGGCTTTGAATCAAAGTAATAAAACCAAGCGTGCTTGTTCTTAACGTGTTTTCTGCAACCCCTTTGAGTTGAAAATTTATCATGATCACACGTTTGCACAGGCAATGGAAAAATCCATCACTTTCGTCCTCTTCCAAGTGAAGTCGTTTTGGCTTTGGGGATGCACCGGCTACCTTTGACCAGTCAATTTCCATGATGCGTTTACTCATTTGTAGCACAAAAACAAGACTATCAACTGTTGCTCGACACACGTCCTCTTTTTATCTGAAACACGCTTAAATAGTAGTGATGTTGATGCTGAAACATGTTTAGACATGCCTGTTACTCTCGGGAATGACGAAAACAATAGCCATAGGGATGAAACACAACTTGCCCACGATTGCCTGGCCTTGCCCTTTGACATAAGAACAAGGCATTCCCTTTTCAATTGATTAGGAACGATTTAAATACACGTGTTCCTTAAACAAGGAACGCAGTTTTCTCATTCATGACCGACTCCTACAATGCTTAAAGTGCACCTAACCCCTAAAATTTTTTTTCGGCTAAATACATTCTGTTATCATCTGGAACATTTCTTCGCAAAAATTTTTTGATTTGGTTAAATTCTCGATTTTCTGTGTTTGGTTCACGTCCGAGTAAGAGGAACCTGGGGTGAGCCGTAGTTGTGACGTCAGATCAAGAACCAAGAATTCCACGCCGCTTAGTTTTAGCTGTGTTTCTCTGACTTTATTTGTTCATTGAAGCCTTCTGACCTTCTAGCGTATTCGAACAAAGTCATAGTATGACTAAAATTCCAATGTTGTAATTCAAAGCAGATACTGAGACAAGCTACGCGGATTCTGCTGATTTGTAGATGAATTTTAGCTCTGAATACGAGATAGATGCGGAACACGAAGTCGACAGTACACCGCCAAAGGATGAAGAAAGTGCCGTCCTCCCCATATCTGCTAAAAAGCTGCTAACCAAAGAAGAATGAACTGCTCAATGCAAAAAGGAAATAAAGGCAAACTAAGAACTGGAACAGCAAATAAAGCAACTTACGATTGGCCTTGGAGGGCCGCGAAGAAACCGGAATGCTGAGCTTCGCCCGTGAGTGTTAACATTATATTTCGCACGTTCGGTCTTCACATTTGGTCTTGGTTTTCCTGCCCTCCGCTTCTCGCATTTGAGATTTATACTCAAGCTGAGGAACCCTCTTATAGAAATTTGAGATTTTAATAAAGCATTCCTTTCTTCATTTATTTATTTTACATAGAAGTAAATGTGGAAACTGCGATATTACTTACGTCTTGTCCATTTCTGTAACCAGCATTAACAATAACAACAATTTATAACACTAGTGAATCAGGAAGGCAATTATTTTCTAAAGGACATTGACGAGAATTATAAGCACGAGAGTTTGTTAGTATCGGTTCAACTGAGATTATCTTACCAATCATTTTTCTCGCGTCAACGTGCAAGCAGTTTCCTCAGATCCCAGCGCGAGCGGAAATGTACTAATTATGTAAATCAATCGGCCCTCGCTTAACTCGCGACTCGAGGCTTCGCCGCTCATTGCTCACACTTCGATCTTCTTGCGGCCTTTTTTCGCACAAAAATGGTAATAAAAGAATTAAGAAAGAGACTGCTTGTCCTCTACTTCAACGGAGGATATGAACAAGGGATCTCTGCACAGTAATGTTTTGTTATGCTCGAGTGATTTGATATGACTCAAGATAAAATTCTCATAGCGAGGCACGTTCATAGACTAGAATAAGGAATAATGGCAATGGCTTGTTATTGTGGAGAAAGCGCGGTCGGTTCTGCTGAAGGAGGACTTTCTATAAATACGGTCTTTAATTTTAAACCCTTCGCTGTTTTTGGCACCGCTTACATGTAATTATTTTGCGCTTACCGTGTAGCCAACTTGAATAATTCGCAAAGGTAATAATTTTCTGCGTACCGCGTATCGCGGGTATTCTGTGGTTAATCGGCCGTTGAATCATTGGAAATACACAAAAAGCTATCGTTTGATCGGATACTAAAGTTGTTCATTCATTCACACCTTCTTCTGCGACAACAAATCTTTGCTTAAAATGCATCGAGCGTAGTATCGAGTGCTTGGAAGGCTGCCGCTTTGCTTGCTATTGCTTTACAAAATCCACTCATTTCGTCCCTTCGCCTCTGGTCGCTCGTCGTCAAAAAATGCTGTATTTTTGTAGTGATACGTCTTGTGATTAGTTTCTTTGGTTACTATGTCTCGGAGCAATACGAACGGTCGACAGTTTTCTGTACATCTTCGAGAGCTCAAGAGAAATATGGCTCCGACAGAGATAGCGCGAGACTGCGGGTTCTTGATTTGACGTCACAAGGTGACTAGTCCCATGCCCTCACTGCTCGACCCTGAACCAAAATGGTGTCTATTTTCGGCCGATTTTCCGTAGTTCAACCGCGCACATAAAATCAGGGATTAAACCAAATCAAAAACTTTTTGTGACGAAATGCTCCAAATGATAACAGGATTTATTTGACGGGGAAAAAATGTTTAGGGTTAGGTGCACTTTAATTAGGAACACCTTGCTCTGGTTATTTAAGGGGACCGAAGTGTTTTTCGTATCGTTAATCAGGAACAAAATGGACCCTTCTTCACCTTTTTTATAAAAGGAACAAAGGGTTCTCAAATTTTGCGCAGAGGGAACTCCAAACAGAACACTTTGTTCCTTTATGCACAACAGAGTGGTTCCTTTATTATCGGGGGTGGAAGCGGAATCATGAATCATGAATCATAGCGGGAAAATTAGAAGGAATCATGAATTTTCGAGTTTAAAACTTAGGAATCATGAATTACGAGAGATAGTTAAAAGAATCATGAATAACGAAATGAGTTTTCATACGATATTCGAGACTGGTGACTACAGAATGCTCAGAGTACACCCACATTTTCTGGACCTAACCTCGTTCCCAGATCTTTTCGACTAACGTGGATATGCTGTTAGTATTTCATGACAGCGCTAAAATAGGAGAGCGTGTCACGACACACGATACTACATTGCGCGATACTGCATTTCACATTATATGATACTAAATTGCTCGGCGACCTCACGCGATCACAGACCAGTAATTTTCGAAGGCCTGTTCTGCATTCAAATATTGACCTTTTCTAGACCTTTGATCATGGGGAAACACATGAAGGAGAAGAAAGAGAAGAAAGAAAAACACAAGAACAAAAGCAGGCACGAATTATAATACTCATGTTTCGATGGATACGTGCAGTCATGTGGCTACAGATTTTGTGTCTGATGTTTTGTTGTCTTTAAACTTATTGGTATTCGTTCGTGACGATACGTCGTACGTTCGATCTGACCCTAATTTGTGCCTTTTTCATTCTATCTGGGTCCTGTTCAGCCACAAGAGGAGGCAAACAGATAGTTCTTCCGACAAGGATGTTTTTATTCAAAGCAGCAAAAGGTACGATGACTGTATAATATCGACCTAGACGGTTACAATATATTATGTGTCAACCAGTCATATTTCATCTTTTTTATTAGCTTCATTTTATTTCTTGGGGGGTTCATACTGGCTTAGAAGGTAGACCTTAAGTCCCGAAAGTATACTTTCGAGTCGAGTTCAACCATCCTTATCAGCGAATTTATCGCCTATCGTAATTACTTCAGGAAACTGAATGTCAATCAAATGCGTTTTTCGACGCAAAAAACCAACCGGGACTATTTTCTTCAGCGACCAATTTACTTATCAAATCATGATGTCTGATTTACACTGCCCAGCCAACCTTTCATCCATTGCTAGTGAAAGCAATTCAGATTTACGTGATGGTAGAAAGAGTTTGTTTCTGAATCTCTCATTACTCTGTATCTACACCAACCTCATTTTCGTCTGTGATAGCGGTAATGCATCAATCAGGGTCATTGACATTTCTAGATTGGTGTCAAGGAAGAAAAATGACACTCTTTTCGTTGAAGCAAATGAGTCTGAAGACCAAGACGACACTATTCCTATCGCCAGAAAGTATACCATCACTTGCACACTTTCTTTAATTTCAACTACTAGATTGCCGCTGCTGAGACCGTTTTCAATTTGTATCGGACGCAAACTCCTGCAAGATTATCCCGGCTTCTATGTTGGTGGCACCACCAACATTTTTAAGCTTACAGATGTAACGATCAACAGTTCATGCAAAGGAAGACTGCAAAAACTGTACCCAGGACCAAACAGTGATGGCAGGATTCTACCAATAGCTCTTACTTGTTATCAAGAAAAACTTGTCGTCGCTAATGGCACGCCGAGCAGCCATGTATTCTTGTTTTTCACAATAACAGAGGCGTTCTGTTACGCCGTATTGCTTCCCCTCTCCTCCCGTCTCCCTCTGGATTGTGTCTTGCTGACACGCATCTCTTTGTTTCAAGTAGCAGCCACTGCATCTTTAAACTACTCATTATGAATGACAGTGAGGATGTGGAGCTATATTGTGGAAAACCCAACGAGCCCTGAAGTCAGGATGGCATCGTTACGTCTGCAAGGTTTCACTCCCCCATGGCATTGCGAACATGGGGTCAACTTTGATTGTTTGCGACACTGGAAATAAGTCTGTCCGACTTATTAATAACGCTGGCCCTCTAAGAAAGCTGTCATGCACAGTTGTTTCACCTCGATCACTACAGAGGGGAACCAAGAAAACATTTGATCAAGTATTGACAGTAGCTGAACAGCTCGTCGAGCCTGTTTTTCATGACGTGAGGAGAGCAAACTGGACAAAGGACTGGCCGTGTTTCTACACAAGGTCCCGATCAAATTATTCCATACTGCACTCGTAGGTCATTTATGTTGATGCATGAGAGCCTGGTTCGCCAAGAAAACATGCTGACGGAGTTAGGTGCTACCGATCTTCTTTCACAGATCCGTCTGAAAGCAATGGTCACGCTGATGGTTGAAAACTTCTTTTCTTTTACGAGGAAGGATGACCCGATGCAAACGCAGCTGGAATACGGGATTCGACGTGCATCTTGTGTCAGAGAGCTTCAAAAGAAAATGTATCGTGGTCAATTTCACTACTATACAGGCCCTAAAAGCTACTACCCTAACAAAGTGATAGATGCTAGCCCCCCACCAATTTCCCACACTCATGTCCAATACACCCGAACTGAATCGGACCGACTGCAAACACAGACGGCCGGACTCAGCGGAAGTCAGGTCGCGAAATTAACTACGCCTTACCGGAAGTAGAATTCTAGCGGAGGTATGGGAAGAAGAGAGACTTTGGGAACGAGGTGGACCGGAAGTTAGCTAAAGGAGGCCCAAGGTACCAAATGTTGGCGAACCGTCACAGTCCGAAACGGACCGTCACGACCCGCCATAGCAAAACTCCACCCGATTCACCGGAAGTCAGTTGGCGAACAAAAGCTTAACACGACGCTAACGGAGGAAAATGGCAACCAAATGAAATACATGTATACCTCGTTCTAAGCGTCAGACGAGTAATGGACACGCTTATCAATATGAACAGAGAACGGACAAAACTGTGAATGCATGTATACCTCGTTCTAAGCGTCAGACGATCAATGGAGGCGCATATTCAAACGCAAGCAGACGAAAACCAAACCTACACGCGTAGGTACACCTCGTTCTAAGCGTCAGACAAGCAATGGAGACGCTTGTAAACTCAAGCAGACGAAAAACAAAACTACGTGTGCATGTATACCCCGTTATAGCGTCAGACGAGCAATGGAGACGCATATTCAAACACAAGCAGACGAAAAACAAACCTACACGTGCATGTATACCTCGTTCTAAGCGTCAGACAAACAGCCAGACGAGCAATGTAGACGCTTGTAAACTTAAACAGACGAAAAAACAAAGCGACACGTGCATGTATACCTCGTTCTAAGCGTCAGAAGAGCAATGGAGACACTTATAAATGCAAGCAGACGGAAAAAAAACTACACGTTCATGTATACCTCGTTTTAAGCATCAGACGAGCAATGGAGACGCTTATAAACTCAAGCAGACGAATAACTAAACTACACGTGCATGTATACCTCGTTCTAATCGTTAGACGAGTAATCCACACGCCAGAAGAGTGCGATAAGTGCTAGATCGGAGAATGGTATAATAGGAGTTGTAATCCATACTTTTTCCTATTCTCTGATTATTTCGATTGTTTAAACGTAAGGCGCGAATGAAAATCGCAACACACCGATTAGAATTTTAACTTTTTAAGGCAAAACACGCGAACCGAAGAGGAAAACGCAAATGAACATGCCCCTTATGCTTCATTCTTTAAACGTGAGGCGGGAATGAAAATCGCAACGTATCAGTTTATCAATTTCCCTCTTTAGGAACTGAAAACACACGAGCCGAAACGGGAAACGCAAACGAACATACGAAAGCGAACAAAGAAAAGATAAATGCGTGAATGCTTTGTTCTTGAACGTGAGCCGGGGATGAAAATCGCAAAAGGGGAATTCACAATACCCGGTTCACTTCAAAGACTGCTCCTAAAGTGTCAAAATTTGCATAATAACTCAGCTGTTCAAAAGAAATTCGTTCAGCGTGTGCAATGAAAGAAGACGGCCTGATATTTCCCGTTCTTTAAGCGCGCCATGCGAGAAAGGTGAAAATCGGACAGCTGCAACAATCAGACAACTGGGGTCTCACAAGAAGACGTAAAAACGCAAACAACAGTATTAGATTCGCGCAATCGGAAAAATCGGATGAATAGTAAAATCGCAGACTTGTTACCATAAGGTCTTTTTGCTAAAATCGGACAATTACAATTTTTTTGATATTTTATATTGAGAAAGATTATATAGATTACTATTCTTGTAACAGGCACTTAGCTAGTCGTTTAGACTGCGAAGTGCGTTTTTCAATAAAAGAATTACTACTACTAATTTCATACTACCAAGAATCGTACAATCGGAGACTTGTTACCAGAACACCGGTTTGTTGAAATCGGACAATTGCAAGTACAGTCGTAGAATAGGAGAATCGGAAAAACCAGAAAAATCATACAATCATAGGCATGTTACCATAAGGGCGTTTTGTTAAAATCAAATAAACGGCGATCACAGTCTGCTCCTCCTAAACGTCCATATAACTGGTTGATCTCCAAAAGCGCGAACGTAGAAGCTGAGGACTTGAGGACTTTAACACCTTCATTGAAAAACCTCTTCGCCCCGCGTAAGTGGTCTCTACGTTTACTAAGGCTAAAGGGTTTTTTTTACTATCCAACAGCCATTAACGAGCTCCTAATCACAAGCACATTACAAGGCGACGGAAAAACATTTACAACTTTAACTTTGCTTTTTCCCGCGTGAAAAGTGCTGCGAGGACAATAGAGATCTTTCACATAACTCCAACAAGAGCCACTATGGTGCAAAAGTCCACTAAATATGTAAAATACACGGTTTGTTTTCCCATGGGTAACTTTTCCTTTATTTGCGGCACGCACGAATAGTACCATCAAATAAAACACGAATTGTGTGACAAAAAGCATTTTATTTTCAGCGTTTTCGTTTACAACTGAAAAAAAAAATGAACAAAAGGACATTGGCAGTTCAATATTTCGCATGTTTAGTCCTCGTCGCTACTGTCGCTGTCGAATTTATCTAGGATGCGTTCTATTTTACTCATCATTTTCACAGCCTTGCCACACATCTCCGTGTGCGCCTTGTGGGCCTCCTCCGATTTCCGCTGTTGCTTCCTGGAGCCCTTTTTCGTTTGTCCTGTTTTGGCTCAGGCGATGTGGGGTTGGCTTCCCCTGGGAGATCAGCATCGGCATCGGTGCCTGAACTATCTTGGTGTTCTAGAGGGAGCAGATGTCGTCAATGAATCTTTTCCAGGCGAGCGGTTTTAAAGCGCTTTGATTTAAGATCTCTGTTTCTACCTTAGCCATGAAAATATTTGCGAAAGCCGACATTTTATAAGACAGCAACCATTGCTTAACGACATTTTCAAGGAACCGCCCCTAACATCGTCCAAAAGAGGGCGTTACCTTAAGATATACTGGCGAGAGCACTAGAAAGCCTAAAACACGCGCGTAGGAGTCACGCAGGCCCGTCACTGTTAAGTTTTAAGACGGAATCCATTAGGAAATTGAGTAATTTTAATTCTCAGTGGACAAAAATCTTGTACCAGAATAATTTAAAGCATATCGCATTCATTTTTACATTTTTTGAGAGCTATGGATGGAATTTGTTATCTGTAATAACCCCAAAGACAATTTCGTATGGCAGCCCGAGAAAATAAATTTCAAATTTCACAAAATGAAATCTTACGCATAAAAATTTACCTATTTTACCTGTGTTTACACAATTACAGTGAAATTTGAAATTTAATTTCACCGGCTCTCATAAGAAATTGCCTTTGGTGTTATTACAGATAAGTTATTACGTCTATAGCTCTTAAACAGTGTAAAAAAGAATGCGATATACTTTAAATTATTCTGGTACAAGGTTTTTGTCCACTGAGTACTCAATTTCCTGATGGATTCCGTCTTAATACTTTTTAGCCATTTTAAAAGGCTAACACAAGCCCGTGGGAGTCGCGCAGGCCCGTTACTCTTTTTTTTAAAAGAACTTTCCCCCACCCCCTCATCCTTCATACATCTAGAAGAGTTTCCGTTCCTTCGGGAGCCCAATCTATACAACGCGACCACGAATACTCTGGTTTTTTCGGACGCCATCTCGTGAAGCACTGGGAATATCGCGCATGCTCGATAAAAGTTATTTCCAGTCCTTCCAAAATAATCACCGAGAAACGGTCGAGAATCCATTCAAATTCGGGCACGGCACTCCAAACAGGCGGGCCGAGACTACCTATTTCAGGAGTGCTCGGCCCGCCTGGATTTTTTGGCACCCGTGCCCATAAATATGCATTTACACGACACAATTCAGGAGTGCCGTGCCGTAAATTAGCGGCCTGCGTGCCAAAATTTAGGGGTGCCGTGTCCAAAACGCTTGTCTTGTATATCGGGTTACAGACTCCCAACCCACTAAGAGTACCCGTTTCCTACTCTCTCACAAAGATTCACAAACCAACACCTGTTGGTCGGCCTATTGTGGCAGGAAACGACGGACCCACCGAACGACTATCAGCATTTGTTGACAGCATACTTCAGTCTATAGCTAAGTCACAAAAGTCACATCTTAAGGACACGACTGACTTTGTATATTTCATAGAAAGGACAACCCTTCCAGAGGGCACATTTCTAGTCTCTCTAGACGTTACCAGCCTATACACCAATATCCCACAAGAACAGGGAATAAACACAGTATGCAGAGAAAACGAGAACTTCTACGGGGACAACACCCCCATCCACACCCAATCCCTCAGAGAAATTCTAAGGCTTATCCTTCAAGAAAATTCATTTGAATTCAACGATAAGAACTATCTCCAATTACACGGAACCGCAGTGGGCACAAAGATGGCAGTCGCTTTCGCAAACATCTTTATGTCTTCGGTTGAGACGGAAATAATTAGCCAAAGCAATACTCAACCACTTGAGTGGAAAAGATACATTGACGACACGGAGAAATCTCTAAATGGTGTGACAAAATTGTGTGACAATTTAGGATTGAAGCGCATCATAGGAGAGTGAATCACGTGACTTCCTCAAACCACGTGGTCTGTCTGTTGGAACGCCTGGTTGATTTTTCGCAGAAAATTTGTCGAGGAAGACTTTTCGCAGAAAATTTGTCAAAAGTAATTGCATGTTAATAAACCGGAAATCGGCAAAGTCAGCGTGATTTCGATCGCACCAGAGCAAGACGTACGGCGCCAGTGATGCACTGCAAACAGAGCCTTATCAGGAGAATGTGTACTAAGAGTTTAGATACTTACAAAATGAATTTGCGTGCAAGGCGACTATCGTAGGGTGGCTCGCAAACATCACACAGACAAACATTTCACAAGTAATTTTTAATGTAGTGATACTCTATTCACCTCAACAAACGCGCAAAAAGAAGTACTTTTTAGCAGGTAATGCCAAGATAAACTTCATTCACAATTAAGCATGCAACAAGCGCTGCAATTAAAAAGTAATTGTAAGCAAAAAGACTTGTTTCGAAATTCAAACTGGAAAAAGAGCTGCAATTAGAAAGTAATTGTACGCAAAAAGATTTGTTTCGAAATTCAAACTGGAAAAAGTTTGTACATTTAATTTTGACCCTGATAACGCGCCATAGGCAAGGCTGTGAAAATGATGAGTAAAATAGAACGCATCCTAGATAAATTCGACAGCGACAGTAGCGACGAGGACTAAACATGCGAAATATTGAACTGCCATTGTCCTTTTGTTCATTTTTTTTTTCAGTTGTAAACGAAAACGCTGAAAATAAAATGCTTTTTGTCACGCAATTCGTGTATTATTTGATGGTACTATTCGTGCGTGCCGCAAAAAAAGGAAAAGTTACCCATGGGAAAACAAACCGTGTATTTTACATATTTAGTGAACTTTTGCACCGTAGTGGCTCTTGTTGGAGTTATGTGAAACATCTCTAATAGGCCATTCAAGCGAAAAATTTCTCGCACCTCGTCGGATCAAACTTATCCGAGTCTTTTGAATGGTCTATTGTGTAGAATTCAGCATTGATTCAATTTGACAGCGTCCTTGTAGCGCTTATCATGCAAAAAAGTGAAGACGCTTTAACTAAAAAAGTTAAATTTATGAGTGTTTTCGCTGTTTTTTTAGCGCTTCTCTTTATTTGATCGTATACATGTATGGCTGTTGAATAGTAAAAAAACCCGTTAGCCTCATTGGACGTAGAGATACGCCTGGGCGGTAGCGCTTACACGGGCTAGAGGTTTTTTCAATGAAAGTTTTAAGTCCTCAGGTCCTCAGCTTTTACGTTTGCACTTGTAGAGATCAACTTAGTCTAGAGATGTTTAGAAGGAATAGAGTTCGCTAGTTTTATTTTCTCGCGCGAGATTACTTCCCATGAGACGGCGGCATTTTTGCTAGACGGGTCGTGCCACCCGTGTGCGATCGAGTCGGTTGGCCGGCATCTCTACCCTCCCTCATACCGCTCTACTTGTATTTGACTTCCGGTTAGTCGGGTCGAAATATGTCGAAATATGTCGAAATATTTTTCTAAGTCTCTCGCGAACTGACTTCCCCCTTGGTCGGGTCGCGTTTACTTAGACGGGACGTGACGGTCCGTGTCCGATCAACTCGGTCCGCCGACATTTCTATCCTCTCTAAAGCTCAACTGCCAGTTTTTTCTAAGTCTCCCGCGAACTGACTTCCCCTTTGTCGGGTCGCGTTTTGTTCGACGGGTCGTGACAGCCTGTGTCCGATCGACTCGGTCCGCCGACATTTCTACCCTCTCTGAAGCCCATCTGCCATATTTTTCTAAGTCTCTCGCGAACCGACTTCCCCTTTGTCGGGTGGCGTTTTGTTAGACGGGTCGTGACGGCCCGTGTCCGATCGACTCGGTCCGCCGACATTTCTACCCTCTCTGAAGCCAATCTGCCATATTTTTCTAAGTGTCTCGCGAACTGACTTCCCCCTTGTCGGGTCGCGTTTTGGTAGACGAGTCGTGACGGCCCATGTCCGATCGACTCGGTCCGCCGACATTTCTACCCTCTCTGAAGCCCACCTGCCATATTTTTCTAAGTCTCTCGCGAGCTGACTTCCCCTTAAGACGGACCGTGCACTGGCTCAGTGGGTCCTACTCAGTTTGGGTGTATTGCCAAAAGACCCACATGCCCTATTTCTAAGTCTCTCGCGACCTGACTTCCCCTTAAG
Source organism: Siderastrea siderea (assembly GCA_964030785.1). NCBI lineage: Eukaryota > Metazoa > Cnidaria > Anthozoa > Scleractinia > Rhizangiidae > Siderastrea > Siderastrea siderea. The sequence goes on from OZ034975.1 coordinate 16,506,050, forward strand.
ACGGACGGTACACTGCGTTAGTCGGTCCGACTCAGTTTGGGTGTTTTGGACAACCCCCATTTCCCATGAGCTGCAGCTTGAGACAGCAATGGAGAAATTGTCCTTGGAAGACAAGCGACAGCTCCGCGAATTTGCTACCACCTTTGGAAAACGTGTGAGACAGCACACCGTACGGGACAAAAGCAAAGAGGATACTGGCTATTTACCGTATCAAATATCGTTTTGCATACAGCCACGAGAGCCAGGCTCCACAGTTACAACCGCCTCCTTGCTTGGTGAACCCAATCCTGAGGAAAACAATGGGCTGCGTAATCAACAAACTCACCTTCAGTACGAAGTATTGTTCTACACGCAGGAGGTGTTTGCTGTAAAACATGCTCGACGCAGAGAACAATTTAGCTTTTTCCTGGCAGTACTGTTAAAAGACCTACTCGTTAAGAGTTGAACGGGAATGGAATTGGAATTTGCAGAAGACACGGTTGACCTTCTTTGGTTAGACAATAGCAACGCTGAGGACTCCCTCGTGTTTAAAGAGGCTTACAGGGACAACAAAAATTCGCCTCATGCCATTGTTGACCGAGTGAACACTAACATCACCACGGATGCGTCTGGTGCAAAACTTTACAATCTTCCTCAAATGGAGGTAGACAGAATTGAGCGAATGTTGCAAGGAGGATGTGACACTGACGTAGAAAGCGACAACGAGAGCTCCTCTGATGATGAGGACAGCGACGGTCTTCCCCAACGCACGCCTTACAGCACAAGGACGGGACGATCTGCTACACGAATCAGGCTGTATTAGTGACATTGATGGAACCATGAAACGTGGATGCGTATTTATCAAAGAGATAAGTAGCTGCCATGTGGTATGTTTATGAATCCATGCTTTTAACCTCCAAACATTTAGGCAACTGTGAACGTTTATACTATGACCCTCATTTTTTATCATTTTGCAAGCTTTCGCGAGTGTCAGTGACGTGTTTGAATTTCGTTTAAATTTCAATGCCAACTAATTCAATCCACAGACACAGTAGAGCATAAAGTGAAAATACAAAGTGTATAAGACTCCTTCCGTACACAGCCCTTTTCAATCTTTTTTCTTTCTAAACGAATACTATTTATTCGGTTCGGTTTCCAGTCCACAGGTATGGCGGACGTATAAGATCGAAAGTGATTGAAAACACACGGACATTTTCAAAAGCGCTGTCCTAGTTCAAGTTGTGTATTGCTTTTAAAACAATGTGGAAGGCAAGAATGATCAAACACGGACCATTTTTTCGGTTCAAGTTGGCCTTTCGTCCACACCTAAGTGATCGGAAACGGACGTTTTTGGGAATCGTTTTCCTTTTGAAAAAGTCCCCACAAAGTGGCGTTTTCGATCGTTTTTAATCGTACACGTGTGCAAAACGAAAACGATCACTTCAAGAATACTTATACGAGGGGACTGAGAACGTTTTGCTCTGAGCACATATACAATTTTTTTTGTTGTCACCATGACAACAGATACGTGTGGACTGGAGTAAAGTCAAGAGAGAGTACTTCTTCGGTATCTCTTCTCTTGGGATTTTAATTTCCGTGATTCGTTAAGTCGAGGATATTTTATAAAATGAGAAAATGAGTTTGACACATTTAAACGAAGTGTATCATGTACAAATGAATCATGAATATCGAAATAAAATTGTAAATGAATCATGAATCATTGGGGAAAAAAGGCAGGAATCATGAATCTCGAAGGTCAAATGATTCCGCTTCCACCCCCGATTTATTACCAAAGCGAAATTCAGATAGGAACTTTCATTCCTCTACAATATAGACGGAACGAACTATTTAAAAAAAGAACAACGTAAATAGGTCTTTTTGTTCCGATAATGTGTTTAAAGGAATAGAGGAAGTTTTTGTTCCGGATGGCAAAATTTAGGGCCCATTTGCGATCCGTAAAGGGAAAATTAGTCCTGTTTGAGAAGGAACAACTAGTTCCTAAGTTTGCAAAAGGACCAGGCGCAAGGAAAGTCGTGGAACTAGTTAATTTCAGTAAAATTGTTTTGTTACCTATTACTTCAAAGAAAGCCCTAAAAACCCTCACGTAAGCACTGATGCTTAGTAAAGAAACCAGCAACACATTTTTTATCTGAAGAAAACATGTATTAATGAAGAAAACAGGTTATCGTTAGTTTTGTGAAATACTGGTGGTGGTGGTAATGACGTCATAAGTCTAGGTGTCATGGATACCGAAAAGGTAAAGTTACGTGGATTCCATGATTATAAGTAGTGTTGTGTGGCTATTTGGATTTCAGCTGCTATTTAAAGCTGCCCAACTTGAAGTCAGAAGTCTTGATATGCACCGTATCTTGGGGCACTCATTCACTGAAGTACTTGTTGTAAGCTTCTATAATGCCCTCTCGCCATTGGTTGAACGTTGCAGGAATCTTCTTTGATAAGACAATCCGGGTCACTCCTGTTTTGGGCAGGTGTCCATTATAATTGTTGTTTCTCAACGCGAACACTCTGCACGCTCCAGAGGGATTGTTTTCGTCGGGGATAATCATAGTGAAATTTCCGCCATTGGTCGCCCTGTGTTATGAAAAAAAAAAGCAATTGGTTAAATTGAAATCACATTCAAATGACAGTTATCCAGAGCCATCATGAATGGATGCTCTCCTCTTAAAGGGGACCATTACAATTTCATTGACAGACGCAATGTATAGCTCCAAACAGGAAAGTTCTGCTCAACAAATACAGTTTTAACTGATAATTGCCTATCATTGTAATGGTCAAAATTTAGGATTTTACACTCAGACCAAAAAGTTACAACAACCTTGGCTGAAGATTGCTTGACCTTACCCCCGCCCCCCCGGAGGGGGATGGTTGGTTTTTGGCCCCCCGGTCCTGTACAGGGTATATAATTTTTATGCGAGTCTGTCCTAAACAGGGCCTGTACTTGTCCTAAAAAGGCATGTTTGCATGATTGTCATCGCAAAATACGGTTTGTACAGTATTCGGCAATCTTAGATCGGAGACATTTGCCGGTCCTTGAAACGCTTTAATTTTTTGTAAAATCGGAGGGTGTGTATTTCGTCGTTTGTCCTAAACAGGGACCTAAAATGGAGAATGTTGTCCTAAACATGCTTTATAATTGAAGCCCCCCTCCCCGGACCTTATCAAGCTTATATTTTAGGACCTTGCCTCAAGATTTCGGAAGACTGACCATAGTGATCGGAAGATAAACATGCGTCATCCTAAAACTACCTAAAATCACCAAAAACTGTTTGCTCCGAGCCGAATGCAGTTGGGTTAACGGACAAAGTCATACGGCCTAAATTAAAAGATATCCATTAGCCATCAAAAAATGCTATCATTACCATCTATAAAAACAGTTTTTAGTTGACGCCAAAGGGTCTTAAATCTACGATTCCAGGTCGAGAATGTTGCTGAATAGTCAAATAACTAAGATATCCTTTTTTAGTGTAAAGCACAAAAACTCGCGAAAACAAAATGACCTCTTAAAACGCGTTAGTAGCATCAAGGTATAAATCCTAGAAGGAATTCTCTTTTCATAACCGTCAACCATCAATATGCCTACCCATTTACGTCAAGCATTTATATTATTTTACAAACGTTGAGACCCTCACAGAGTTACATCTAGACTTTCTCAAAGTCCGTTTTCGGTTTTGCCGTCAGTTAGTCAGTCAGACTCGCGACTTACGTCGCTCGCTCTGGCTCGCTTCGCTCTCTCGCGGCGCTCTCTCGCGGTCGACTTGTGGCCAAGTCTAAGTTACATCCATTACATACAACAACATTAGACATATCTAAAGCTTATCCCCAATACGGAAGGCGTGTATTGAGCTGTATTGTACGATATCGGTGATATAAACAGAGAGGAGAGATACAAACTTCAGGGGCACCCAACAAGGAAATTTCACAACAAAAATTAAAATGTCGCTTTTGGTTTTCTCTGATTATTGCAGGTCTTTTTAGGGGGATATTTGTGTAAGTTAACAAAGGATGATCTGTTCGAATGCTTTAACTAAAGAAATAAGAAAATGCGAAAAATCCGAAAATCCGAAAATGCTAACCAGCCTTTCGCTCTCTAAAGGACAGTCTGTCCCTCCAAAAACAAAACTTTGGATTTATCAACTGAGCTGATGAGGTACCACCGTATAAAGCAAACTTTCCGAGCATCAGCCCTTCGTCAGAGCGAAACAACGAATTGTGGGTTGCGTTTCGTTTATATGGAGAACGGTGGAGCTACGCATTACATGACAAGGCAAATTAAAAGGAAAAAAACTTGAATAACTTAGTTGAATGAAAAGCGTTCGATGATCCTGTGGGGATTAAGTGTGCTGATTTGAAAATGAATTTTTATTCTAGATTTTTAAGGCTTTCCGTGTTACCTTGATGTAAGAAAATGGCGCAGACCGTCATGTGTTGGCTAGAATTATCAGGGAGATTGAAGTGTCAGGCGACAAGCAGAAAACAAACTTAGTAAATTTCCTCAGTCTCGAAAGTGTTAGGTGACATTCCGCGAAAAATCACTCATCACATTGAAATCTGATTTTCTGAGGTAGATGTGCTTTAGGCGTTCTGTACAGGATCCACTGAATGCCCCTGGTACAGTAAAAACCCGCATGTAAGAACCTAGTACATTTTTGAAGTCTGCCAAGATAGGTTCTTGTATTTTGGGGTAGTTATTGGCAATTTAGGCTAAGTAGGTTCTCAATTTGGTTCTTTTAAATTAAAACTTCTATGAAGGAGATATAGTTGTTGATTACCAGAAAAATGCATGTTAAAAAACTTGGGCTTGGTCCTTAAATATACAGTATTATTTATTGTATTGTGATGAGCCCAACAAAACTGATTACAGAATGTATATGCCGTGTTATCTCTATAACAACATTTGTATTATTAAAAAAACAAATAAAAAAATATTTAAATAAATAAAATGGAACTCCTTGGTTAAAATGTTCATCATAATTTAACTGTAACCTACATAATAAGAACCTGCTTGATCTTCCTTGGCTTAACAGGTTCTTATATTTTTTGGTATAAAAATGGCAATTTCTGGCAGCAGGTTTTTAATCCGCTAGGTTCTTACACGCGGGTTTTTACTGTACCTAACTTTGAAAAAAATTAAACTTTAGCGTCACCTGACAAACCCATCGGCACCAGGAGGTTTTAAGTGGTGCCAGGCGTTTTTCTGAATCATTAGGAACGCTTTTTGTCCATACCAATCGACCTCTTTGGTGGGTGGGACAAACGCCACGAAATTGCGGTCTTTGAAAGGCCAAGAAACCTTCACTCTCGTAGTAGTAACCCAGCCGCCACCTTCTTCTTCAGGAAATGTTTCCAAAACTTCGCTATCTAAAAATGCTCGATTCCATTTGTTGCGAAGTTCTATATTTGATGTGTCCAGTATTTCTGCCACTTTGTACGCAGGCACTGGAATCTCCTGTTGGAAGAGCGTTTTTACTGGTACTGGTTGATCGTAGAATGTTTTCATCCAGTACTGTGACTTCCCAGGGCTGTTGTGGACCTCCTGCCATCCACCTTACAACAAAAAAAGGCACACGGTCAATTTTTATTAAATACCAGCTCAAACACAAAAACATCGATGTGTCAGTAGCCCTACGTTCGCCTTTTTTCTCTGTCATTTTTCGCCCTATCTGAGAACCACGAAAAACAGGCGACCGTTTTGCAAGGAACGAAGTTAAAACGTTCAACAGAGATGAGAAAAAAAAAGAAGTATTAGTCCCCGACCTTGATGGTGGCCTGACCGTCAGATGGTCCGCTAGGCTTGTTAGGCATTTTAAACATCCTTTCTTCTTCCCCTAGGGCAATTTTTTTCATATGCACAATACTCTATATAAAAATTTTTGCCAAGCAGATTAGTCCATGCCTTATTCCGCGTCCCAAAATAAATGTTATTAATAATAATAATAATAATAACAATAACAATAACGATAATAATAATAATAATAATGATAATAATAATAATAACAATAATAATAGTGAGGGCTTTTACGATATTGCATGCCCTTTAGATGCTATTAGAAATCTTTAATTTAATTTCGCTGCAATTTCATTGTAATTTAGTTCGTGAAACAAGGAGCTCACTGTGAGAAATAAGCAGTTATGCAAGATAGCAGACAAGTGTATCGATGCGCGAGAGTAATTTAACATCCATTAAACTAGTGCAATATTCAAGTGTACGAAAGCGAGACGACAGCAGGACGCTTCCCAAAGCGAGTACTTAGCTAGGGAACTTTCCCACACTATATATTCCTTGCTCCGACCATCGAACAGCACAGTTTCAAAGTCGCACTAAATGTACCGGAGAGATCGTCGTCAACCCCCAGTGAGATTGCCGAAAATTTAGAAAAATTGATTGGACATCTCGTTAGTTTTGAGTCCCTCTAAAACTCGCTGATAAAATTGTATCAACAACTGCCTGTTCCTGAATATATGAAATAATCATATATTTAAACTGCGGATAAAGATAGAATTATATTTAGATCATCGCAGTGAAGGTGTTTCAACTTAAGCAGTTGAAAAGAAGAAACCTGGAAAAATTCAGGTTTGAACTGGTGCAGCGCTCTAACCAACTGAGCTATCAGGCCAAATGGGAGCTGGTCAATTGAGAGTTCGTATTTATCCCGTAGATGGAGAAATGAACATGAATATATGAAATAATCATATATTGGAACTGCAGATAAAGATATAATTGTATGTAGATCATCGCAGTGTAGTCCGGCAGATAAGTGTCAAATCAGGGGTGAGTACTGCACTTTATGATAAAAGCATCAAACTGGGCACGTTAATACTAGACATCATGGAGAACGCTTTTAAGATTGGAGGCAATCGGGATATGCTCCGTGTCAGCCAGGAGAGGGTGGTAAAAGTAGTGGGGTAATTATTCAAAATGGCCGCCGCCAGCGATACTTCTTTGGTGTAGGAACATACAACATAATTGTCTTAAACAATGCCTGTCCGTAACAATCCACTGAAATACGTTCAAGGATTACAATACTGCTATCAAAATTGGCATAGAAGGTTTCTGAGAATGAAAAATTGAAAAGATAATTCTGAGGTCATAATTATGCAAATTAGAAATTTTAATTAATTCACGTTTGATGATTGCATAGTTGTAGCTGACTTTTTCATTACTATCGTCTCAAATTTTACACGAGACAACCATAAATTGTTCTTTCTAACTGGTAAGAGAATGTACGACACTGTATTATTTTTCCTGGGGGCTGACAAATGGCCAGAAATGAAAAAAAAGTTTTCTTGAATTAGGTTATTTAAAGCGTCTTGACTTATGCAGTTAAAAAATGGAAGTGCTACTGATTGTCCTATTTGTGGTTAATTATTTATTTTTTATCCACTATACCAACCACAAGAGTAACTAAACAGGTATAGAGGCCTATTGCAAATAATTCCGCTGTTTGAAGAGGATATGGTTGACACCGGTGGCCATCTTGGATATTACCTAAATGTACAACTCACTTGTCTTGCTAAAAGCATGTGTATATTATTTGTATGCAGCGATTCGATTCCGGGACTTGTATAAGAAAACATACTACAACCGGATATGCAGATTTATTCCTGAAAGCATTAAATGCCAAGGAAAGCTTCCACGCACAACCGGTTAGCACTCGTACTCTAAGTGTTAGTTCAAAAGGCATCGCATCTAAGGTACAAAATTCTCGCAGCGCAAAACCGAGCTGCGCAGAGTTGTGCGAATACTGAGAGCGCACCATAACGATTGCAATAACATTTCTGGCAGACGGAAGGAGTTCGACATCCTGGCCTGGGATAGCTAGATCAATCCATCGTTAAAGGACACTTCTGTTGGAAGACTTTATTCTATATCCTAGAATTGCAACGAGGTACGTGTTCTTGGTTTGCACCTAGATGCGACAATAATGCTTAAACTATCAAGAGAGTTGTACTGTTAACGGATTGTGCTACTTCATACCGCAGACAGTAACTGGTTTCAGACGATGTTTGAAGTCGATATCGGCTAAAAAAAAACTGGAATGCGGACGGGACGTTTACTCGGGGACTTTATGTAACTCGCGTGCTTCAGTACGTCAAACAATAACAGGTGCGATGCGCCATGTACTAGACGCGGCACCATTCCGTGTTCTACGGAGAGAAGAAGGTGCATAGCTAGAAAGCTATAGAGTATGCTCATTGATGCTACATGTATGCTCGCATTGCATATGCTTGCATAGACAATGCGCGCAATTCACAGCAGCACACAGATTGAATTCTTCCAAGCTTAAAGAATGAGAGCTCATCGCTACTTCCAATATCTGATAACAATGTGAATAATGCAAGAAAAACGTTTTTCAGAGAAGTTGTTAGAAAACATACTACTTCATCTGCACATGCAGAAGTCCCTTCCGTAACCCCTCATTTAGACACTGACCGGGTAAAAAGCTGGCTGTTTGTGGGCCTGGTGCTCTTTTAGCGCTTAACTGCCCAGTCCGACAAAATTCGCTTGTATTTAACTGAACGAACCAATTAATCGAGAGCTGTAAAGGCTATGGACCACGCAGTAAATTTCCCTATGAAAATCTGTTTTGGAAGTTACTGTGCTGGTGTCGTGACTGTAGGTGACTTAATCTGATGAGAATGGGAAATAAAATGAGAAATGACAGAATAAATAGCGCGTGTAGTAACGTGTTTCTACGTTCTTTAACTGCATCATAGTTCTGCTGTGAAACAGTTAAACAGGTAAGCTTGAAAGTGGCCACTGAAATTATTGAGCAGAAAGCGAAATTGTGGTTAAATGATTCGACCAGTGTAATTGAATTAATTAGGTATTTAATTTGCATAATTTTAACCTAGAATGAAACGATACCCCTTAATTCAGTTAAATAACCCCCCAAAATGTTAATGTTTTGTTTTGATGGAACATTCAACAAGCAGACATAACTAAAATGACAATTCAATACTGTATTGAGTTAATTTTGCTTCATTTTCCCAATAATAGTCTTTATAGTCTGAATGGCGGCCATATTGAAAATCCCCACCCCCCTTCTCAGCTGCCACAGATCCTATCCAGCCTCTAATCTTTAAAACATTCCCTACAATACCTAGTGCTAGTGTGCCAAGTTTCATGCTTATATCATAAAGTGCAGAATAGTTTCACCTATCTGCTAGACTATTGAAGGTGTTTCAACTTAAGCAGTTGAAAAGAAGAAACCTGAAAAAATTCAGGCTTGAACGGGAATCGAACCCATGACCTCTGCGATACTGGTGCAGCGCTCTAACAAACTGAGCTATCAAGCCAATCCCGGTAACTTTTCGGGCTCGAAGCCATATTTTAAAATTAAAATCTATAGAAAGTTGGCGTAGTTTTTAGCCCACATATTAGCCTGACTTCTTTTATCAACTTAGAATTTTATTGACCAGCTTTCAAAACCAACAAAATTTGAGTCTTTAATGCAAACATCACTCACATAAAATAGCTTTCCGGGCCCGAAAAAATATCGGGACTTTCGTGAAACGGGCCCCCACCGGTATCGCAGAGCTCATGGGTTCAATTCCCGTTCAAGCCTGAATTTTTTCAGGTTTCTTCTTGCTGAAGTTGAAACACCTTCACTTGGATGATCTGCATATAATTCTAACTGCCTGTTCGATGGCTTTCTTTAAAGCTTCATTTTTACCGCATGGAGCTTACTTCTTTTGTTGTCTGTTGTTGTGCTGAGCAACTAACGATTATATCCTGTCACACATGGATGCGCACTGAGGGCTTTACTAATAGCATCGATTCGTCGCAAAAAATGATGTTTCCTGTAGCTTACCTTCTTCTTTGTTGCTAAACGTATGGTTTGATCATTTTCTCGAGAAGCTAGATGCCGACGTTTTGTTTGTTTCTATCTCTGTATTCCTATCAATGTATCGTGATCCGCCTGAGATCGAGCTGTCTTATTTTGAATTGGTTAAAATATTCGGTTTCGAAAGTCAGTGGATATTGGCATAACCCTGCTGCCATCAACTTTAATTACCAAATAACGTAACAAATGACGTATAGCAATTCCTAGTCTCAAAACGTAATAGCTTGTTCTTACAGTTTATATCGTTTCACGTTTGCTAAGCAAGTCTGTAATTTCATTTCTGCGGCCCCCTGCGGTCTTCTGGTTGTTTCCGATTCTTTAAACAGTTTAACAACAAACAACAACAACAAATCTTTATTTACATGAAAAAATCGATGTATTACAATTGCTACTAATTAAAGAGTATTCAGCGATGTGCTTCTCTAACTGAACGCGTTCATCTTTTAAACGGTTAGCATGTCAAAACATCATTTGCGAGCAGTCGATAACTACTCACCCAAGCTAATTTCGAGTAGTCTATTCGAATACAAGGCCGTCACTTCTCTGCTAAGTTAATAAAACACACCTTTCTCGAGGTCTTCCTTGAACCACTTGGCTTTTTGCAGCTCTTCTTCGTAGGAGAAAGATCTGAAGTCTGCATTGGGCACCTGCATTTCACTGGGCACAGTTCGCTAGGAAATGGCTGTGTTGTTAGGAGGGTTGGCCAATACTCCGACAAATTTATGCATGGCATTGTACTGTATTCACTTCGCAATACTGTACAAAAGCATAACAATAAAGAATGAAGCAAAACAATAAGAAATTTAACAGTACTATGCATAAATTTGTCGGAGTATTGGACAAGTATGGTTGTTAGTGCAATGACAGTGTGAACAGGAATTAAAACAGTCACAAACAAAGGGATTTTATGGTTCACGCAAACGTCAAAGTATGACTTCGCAGGACCATAACAAACAAAAAGCATTTTGATTGGTTAGCTGAACGATTGGAATTGTTCTATACGGGCCATGAAGACGACGGTTTCAAAAATCGGTTACCTGCTTTACGAAGAGAGAGAGAGAGAATGAATGAATGAATGAAGGAAGGAAGGAATGAATGAATGAATGAATGAATGAATGAATGAATGAATGAATGAATGAATGAATGAATGAATGGAAGGATGGATGGATGGATGGATGGATGGATGGATGGATGGATGGATGCATGCATGCATGCATGAATGAATGAATGAATGAATGAATGAATGAATGAATGAATGAATGAATGAATGAATGAATGAATGAATGAATGAATGAATGAATGAATGAATGAATGAATGAATAAACTTTATTTACACACGGCGTTTACATCAGTAAAAATCAACTGCTTTACAGAAAAGCCGTGTTATAAGAATTACTATTCCTATTATATAATAAAACTGTAGAACACTAACCACTACTAAGACAGTGAGATTATTAAGCATTGATTTAAAAGTGGAGAGAGAGGTTGCAGATCTGATGTTGAATGGAATGGAATTCCATATTTTGGCTCCAACAAAAGCAAAACTGTTACCTTTTGCAAATTCAGTGTTATATTTAGGAAGGATTAGTCGACTTCCACTCTCGCAAGGTGAATAAACGCTGTTACTTTTTTCGAAAAGATCGATGAGATAACCTGGGGCTCTATTATTCACAATTTTATACATGAGGATCGCTTTATGCTACCTTAATCTCATCCCATCTTAATTCTCCTCGAATAGTGGTCGATCTAACATCATAACCCTTGCGGGTTATAATTCTGGCAGCTCAATTTTGCAGTTTTTGCAGTTTTTGCAGTCTTGTGGTCAGTGTTTTATTTAGATTTCCCCAAACTACATCAGAGTAGTCAAAAAGGGGTTCAATAAGTGATTTGTATATTGTTATGAGTTTGTTTTGGGGAACGTACCGACGAGCCTGTTTTAAAGCGGCTAATCCAGATGAGACGCGTTTACACAGGTTGTCGACATGTTCGTCCCAGCCTAAACGTTGGTCAATCATAGCCACAAGGGATTTTGTGGACTGGACCCTGGATATAGGCTCGCCACCAATTTTCACAGTATCGGTGTTGCTAGCACCAACATAATTAGCTAGGTTGAAGTCAGATGCACAATATAAACACTCTGTTTTAAGAACATTCAGACTAAGTTGGTTGGCTAGTAACCAATTTCGAATGCTATTCAAATCGTGGTTGACTTCACTGCGCAGGCACGTTATTGATCTACAGGAGGTCGTAATGCTTGTATCGTCTGCAAACATACGTGCGGTCGAGAACTTAAGGCACGCAGGAAGATCATTGATATAAATGGGGAAGAGTAGTGGTCCGAGAATTGATCCCTGTGGAACACCACAGGTGTCTGTTCGCGGTTGAAAAGTGCTTCCTTCAACCACACGTAATTGTTTCCTATTACTGATTTAATCCAGTTGAGGGTCAGACCACTTGTCTTATATAATTCAAGTTTTTGTAACTCCGATGGAAATATACCAGTTTCCAGTGACTTGTTGAAAATTCTGCAAAGAGGTTCAGCAATAGCAGGAGCTGCAACAGTTTAGAAGCCTGGTAGAAATATTATCAAGCTCAACTGCTTTCTTGGTTGAAAGAGATTTTAGGGCTTCAAGGACAGTCTTCACAGAAATTCTTTCAAAGCGAAATGTAGTGTTTGTTTTGGACAGATATTGTTGATAGTCACAGTTGTTCTTTGGAAGAACAGAGGCAAGTCTAGCAACAAAGTGTTTGTTCAGCTCATCAGCAATGTTAGAGGGCTCAGTATATGATATATTGTGAATTTTCAATTCATTGATCGAATTTTTTTTTCATTTTGCGTGACATGAGATTATTTATGGTTTTCCAAATCTCATGCCCATTACCAGAATTGTTTTGGATTTCCTTATGACAATAGTCAGCCTTTGTTTGTCGCACTTTGTTGTTAGCTTTGTTTCTAGAAGATTTAATTTGTACTCGTTCCAATCGTTTGGGTCACGCGAGCGCATAAACTTCTTTTTCAGCTGGTTACGATTTATTATCATCTCTTTGAGTTCGGACGTAAGCCAAGGTGATGGTTTATGTCGCACTCGCTTTGTTTTTTGTGGAGCATGTTTGTTAGCAACATTTAGAAATAGATCCTTCCAGACATCCCACATTTCATTAGGCGAATCCGAAGATTCAATATCTTCCCAGGGTAATGTCTGTAATTCGTTAACAAACAAGTCTGGGTTAAAATTCTTGAACGACCTTGTAGTAACATATTTGTGTCTATTTTTGCTGGGAACTGCAATTTTACGAACAACATACACAAGGCAGTGGTCGCTAATTCCGCAATCGATCACGCCCTAAGTCACGACTCTTGATTCTTGATTAGTAAAAATTAGATCAATGAGTGACTCAGAAGACGCCGTTATTCTGGTCGGTTCCTATATAATTTGGGTGAGTTGATAGACTTCGCTAACTGCGATTAATTGATTCAGTTCAGAATTCCGATTTTCTGATTGGTAATTATAGTTTAAATCCCCGGTAACAATGATCTCTTTGTTCTCAAAGTCAAGCGTTTCGACGACACCTTCGAGAAAACAAAAGTTTTCATCTTCGGTTCCCGGGGGCCTGTAAACTGCCACAATAGAAAAGGTTTGAGAATTTGGTTTAATTATGTCAACAACAACTGCCTCGTAAATGTCGTTTACGAGATCCTTTCTTATTTTGAAATTTTTTGTGGAGCGAATGTAGAGGCAAACTCCCCCGCCACTGCGATTTCTGTCTCTTCTGATTATGTCATTCCCTGGGATATGAACACAATTATTATCAAGTGTATCACTTAATTAGCCTTGTTTCATTAATTGCCAAAACGTCTAAAGATTGGTCTGTCATCAAAAGTCGCAATTCATCAATGTGAGCCGGTAGGCTTGCAATATTCCACTAAGCCGCGGTATTGCAGAATATACAGTTTAGATTAACGTCAATTTACAGTGTATATTGTGTATAGTGTCTATTCTCGAAATTACGTCTAAAGTGTATACTTATACATTTTATACACAATATACAGAATAGACACCGAGATGTTTTGTCAGTTTTGGGAATAGACACTTAATACAGTTTTGACTTGAAAAGTATATTAGACGTCTAAAGTGTATTTCGGTGTCTGTTCTGTATATTGTGTATAAAGTGTATAATTATACACTTTAGACGTCTAATATGCGTCTAAAGTCAAAAGTGTATAAAGTGTCTATTCCCGAACTTGACTCAACATCTCGGTGTCTATTCTGTATATTGTGCATAAAGTGTATAATTATACACTTTAGACGTCTAATACACGTCTAAAGTCAAAAGTATATAAAGTGTCTATTCCCGAACTCAGTTGACTGAACATCTCGGTCTCTATTCTGTATATTGTGTTTTAAGTGTATATTTATACACTTTAGACGTCTAATATATGTCTAAAGTCAAAAGTGTATACAGTGTCTATTCTCGAACTGACTCAACATATCGGTGTCTTTTCTGTATATTGACACTTTATACTTTATTGATACACTTTATACACCTAATATACGTCAAGAGTCAAAAGTGTATAAAATATCTATTCCCAAACTTGACTCAACATCTCGGTGTCAACTGAGTCTATAAGGTGTGTAATTTTTATTAGTGGACGACTTAATGCATAAGACATGCCGGTAAATTACGTATTGAGAAAGATACGGTGATGTATTGGAATTTTAATTTCCTTTTTTGATTACATGACTCCTTTGGCTTTTAAATCCTTCTCCAAATCACAGTTAAAGCATTCAATAACAAACCGGCCAGAAGAGTACATTCGCCTCAAGCGCCACCATTAGAAGCTTGATTAATCATAACCTGCGATCAGGCTCTATTTTCGTTTCGCTCGGTGAAACATTCAGGCGGGACGGGCGAAACGAAAAATAGAGCCTGATACAATTCTTCTACGGAACGTCTGCCGCCCACTTTTTTGATTGATTGACATTCAACAAAACAGCCAATCAAAATTTCTTCTGCTTGCACGATCCTCGGTATGCAAATTTCCTATAACGGCAATTCGCAGAAAGTCACGCAAATGTCGGCAAAATAAGAAAATCATAGGCTTCGATATATCTTTTAGGCACAAGCACTCAAAGTTACACGATTGCTAACTTGAAGGTTCCAGTATTGTACATGGTTGCTCTGTCTGAGCTGAAACCGAATGAAAATTCAAAACACCACGAGGTTGTCATGTACCAAAATATGCTGCATGCTTGAATCCTTTCCCATTTCAGACATTTCAGGTGGTATCCGGAAATATTCTTTACGCATTTGTCACCGATTTTCTTCGTAAAAAACCTTGGGCAAATAAGAGAAATACCTTCAGTTTCATTCTTTAGAATAAAGATATAAATAATACCGTTTGTAAACAAAGGAGTATTTTGTAATTTAATTTAGTTCCAGAAGTGATAAATATTTGAGATTAGCAGCGAATTTTATCTCTAAACAGCAGCGAATTTTAAAACGAAGAACATTTATTATAAAACTAGTCAGATCCTTTGATGTCAATGTCAGAGTTCAATAAAACGACATTTAAAAACAATGAATGAATATAAACTGAAAATCGTTATTGCGACTTGATTGCGGTTCTCGCCAAACATCAGTTTACCGTTAAGTTTACCGAATTATCGGTTGACTTGTTGATCATTCTTGGCGAAAGATACTTTTTCGTCTGCTGTTCGTTTCGTTTTGTAAAACGCGGAAACAGCCACTACTCTGTTCATGTTAACAATACTAGCTGGAAGCCGTCAAATGAAAATTCCAAGACACGATGCGATAAAACGGAATACATAAGTTAATTCACTGTTGCTGTACTTCTCTGCTCCAGGTGAGAGACAGCTTGCGTCAAACCGAACGCCATTCTCAGGAGAGAAAGAAATGGTGACAATTCTCCTAGAACAAAGAGAATTTTTTAGAGCAACACATTTTACTTCGGCAGACTTGTTCCTTGGTTGTTCCTTGGCGATGGTGGTCGGATCGAAATTGTGAGCGAGTCTTGTAGACAATTTACTTCCGTTGACAGCTCTATTGTTAAAGGGCCAATCAGATTGCGAGATTCCCGCGGCCAAAATTTGGCCGCCGACACGAACTCTTGTGAGAGATTGTATCAGGCCCTATTTCAGCGAGCGACCAACGTAAGAGAATATGAGAGCGATGCTAAAATTCGGCCTGACCGCAGGTTAGATTAATCAAGAACGGGACAAGGCCACCAGCCCTGTCACCCTACAAACTTAACTTGTGCCAGCTGGTGCGACAAAACATGACAAAACAATCGAGGTAATTCTCATCTGAGGAAAACAAGACCGAATATCGATGAAATATGTGAATCCTCGTTCTTTGAAATGCAGGCCCTATCAAAGCCGACTACAATTAAAATGGAAAATTCGCCCAAATAATTGGTTAAACATTGAAACATACAATATTGACATACCTCGTTCTTTAAAACTTTCGTTCTTTATACCCGCGCATTATTATACATAGTTTGACAGAACAGATATTGAGTCAAGTTACGATCGAGCTTAGACACTTTATACACTTTTGACTTTGGTCGTGTATTAGATGTCTAAAGTGTATAAAATTAATATACACTTTATACCAATATATAGAATAGACACCGAGATGTTGAGTCAAGTTACGATCAGGAATAGACACTTTAAACAATATACAGAATAGACAACGAGATGTTGTGTCAAGATCGGGAAAAGACACTTTACACACTTTTGACTTTAGATGTCTATTAGATGCATTTAATGTTTAAAGTGTATAAATATACACTTTATACACAATATACAGAATAGACGCCAAGATGATGAGTCCAGTTTGGGAATAGACACTTTATACACTTTTGACTTTGGCCATGTATTAGACGTCTAAAGTGTAGAAATATACACTTTATACACAATATACAGAATAGACACCGAGATGCTGAGTCAAGTTCGGGAATGAGACAGTTTATACACTTTTGACTTTAGACGTATATTAGACGTCTAAAGTGTATAAATATACACTTTATACACAATATACAGAATAGAGACCGAGATGTTCAGTCAACTGAGTTCGGGAATAGACAGTTAATACACTTTTGACTTTAGACGTATATTAGACGTCTGAAGTGTATAAATGTACACTTTATACACAATATACAGAATAGACACCGAGATGTTGAGTCAAGTTCGGGAATAGACAGTTTATACACTTTTGACTTTAGACATATATTAGACGTCTAAAGTGTATAAATATACACTTTATACACAATATACAGAATAGACACCGAGATGTTGAGTCAAGTTCGGGAATAGACAGTTTATACACTTTTGACTTTAGACATATATTAGACGTCTAAAGTGTATAAATATACACTTTATACACAATATACAGAATAGACACCGAGATGTTGAGTCAAGTTCGGGAATAGACACTTTATACACTTTTGACGTTAGGCGTACATTAGACATCTAAATAGTAAAATCAGGGGGGCGGGGGTAGAAGCGAGGCCTGGGACCAAGAAACGATGTTCTCACAACTTGCAAAGCGGTCCAGTCAAAACGTGGACAGCGGTGTTCGTAATAATAAATATTTCCGATCAACACGGATCGACATAGCGATCAACTTATTTGGAATAGTTTTTAAAATTTAGGTGTATTTTGTCGGGGGAAAGTAAGCAGTGAGCGGCTAATCTCTCATGGAACTTACTGTCAGTTTCGGACAAGAGAATATTCGATGGAAGCGACATCGATGAAGTTCGCACTGTCTTGTTTGTTGCAGTGGCGAGTGGATCAGCTGCGAGCTGTACGGCAGTCACGTTTCGCTTGTTTATACTTGGAGAACAGGTTTGCGACAAACGTTTCAAAGTTGAATGCTAGAATTAGATAATTCAACGTAAATAAAATTCTCACCGAGACAAAGTGCTTGAACTATTCAGGATTTTATTTCTTGTACTCCGCGAGGTAATTTTGGTCTTTGTCTACCGCTGTACTGATGCATGTGATAAATAAAAATACTGTCAGTGCTTCTTTTTACATCTCATTCTGTAACGAATTGATAGCATGAGATGAGACAGTTATGGCTGTACTGGGTTTGCATGTTTTCCTCCAGCGTGGTCTAAATAAATTGCTACGAGAAATGTGCCAAAAAACATCGATGGAAATAAGTTCAATCAAAGCTGCTAATAACCTAATGGAAACAATACCTACGCACAAAATACGACTTTTATTATCAATAATCCAGTTATGTGTTAACAAGATCATTTCACAGTTCAGTACTTTGAACCCGATCCCAGTTTTTAACCCAACTTCAGACAATTCTATCTGATTCTGATACAGTCGATCAGCGCAGACTGGATTGATCGAAGCGCTACTGTTCTACTTTGCGACTAAACAACTCCAAGAGTAAAGTTTTATCTTCATGAAAAGCAAAAACCACGAAAACATGATAAAAGTGTAAAATAAGATCCATTCGTCAATTACCTAAACCAAAAGAACAAAACCGGATCCGCCGCCTTTGGCCGCCACCCTTCAGAGTCCGAGTTCCGTTGGAGCATGCAACATCTGCGCACGCGCAGGAGGCATATCCGCTGACTAGAACCTCACAGATTGCTTTGCAAATTGTGAGAACATCGTTTGGATTTTATTTCAGAGAATGTATGGGAAGTTGCTTTCCTCCCCCACCCCCCCCCCCCCCGAGTAAAATTTATTTCTGTGGGAATATACAGAATTTACACTTCATGTATAAAGTGTATAAATAGACAGTAATAGACGTATATTGTTGTATAAATATACACTTTATATCTCAAAGGTAAAAACTGTCTATTCTCCAATACCGGGCCTCACTCCAATATTCAGAGATGCAATTTTGAATCCTCTAATTCGAGGCTCTAAAGATAGCAAAGATAGTAAAACAATCAATGAACTGACCTCACGAAAATCCAATAAAACTGTTATTAATGAAATGGAGTATAGTGGGGTAAATTCTGAAGATCAAACAGATATAGCAGAAATGCTAAACTCCTTTTTCACAGAAGTTGGGCCAAGCCTTAGTGGAGACGTAACAGAAGCTGATAAATCCTTCGACGAATTTCTTACCGCAACTGATAAAAATTTTGTTTTTGAAAAAACAACACCTACACGTGTTTTTGCACTACTATCAAAGCTTTGTAGGTCAAAGGCAACAGGATTAGATAATATTTCAGCGAAACTTCTAAGGGAATGTCCTGACTTACTGGCGGAATCTCTCACTCATATGTTTAATCAATCCCTAATGACGGGTATCTTTCCCGATGAGTGGAAATCTGCCAGAGTTACTCCATTGTATAAAAATTCTGGGAAGCGTTCTGATCCGACGAATTATCGGCCAATATCAGTAATTCCAGTTGTGGCCAAAGTCTTTGAACGGATAATTTACGATCAACTTTATCATTATTTAACAAAAAACAACTTTCTCTCGTGCCATCAATCTGGTTTTCGGTCTCTGCATTCCACGCTCACCGCACTTATCGAAGCTACAGATAGCTGGGCCTTGGATATAGACCGTGGTCTTGTTAATGCCGTAGTCTTTTTAGATCTCAAAAAGGCATTTGATACAGTAGATCACGATATTTTGTTGCGAAAATTGCAATACTATGGGATTTGTTGGACCAGTCATCAATGGTTTGCTTCTTATTTAGATAATCGAACACAGATTTGTCATATTAATTCTTGTAAGTCAACTCCGAAATGTCTAAGATGTGGTGTTCCCCAGGGAACAATTTTGGGACCTCTTCTGTTTTTGATATATATTAATGACTTACCACACTGTCTGACATATTCGGAACCCAGAATGTACGCAGATGATACTAGCTTAACACTTGCTAGCACTGACATTGAGCATATAAATTATCGCCTTAATCACGACCTGAGAAATGTGTACGAATGGCTGTCTGCTAACAAGCTTACTCTAAATATGACGAAAACTGAGTTTATGCTTATTGCATCAAGGCAGAAGTTATCACAATTTACGGAAAGTCCCTTTCTTACTATAAATGAGAACGCAATAGAACAAGTAACCTCCGCTAAATCCCTCGGAGTTTATGTTGATCAAAAAATAAACTGGGAGTGTCATATTGAAAACATTTCTAAGAAGATAGCTTGTGCCATTGGTGCAATTAAACGAATTCGGCATCTCACTCCATTTAATATTTTGATCAAAGTTTATAATAGCCTTATTCAACCACAATTTGATTATTGCAACGTAGTGTGGGGAAGCTGTAACAAGGGCCTTGCTGAAAAACTGCAAAGGCTTCAAAACCGCGCAGCTCGTACCCTAATGTCTGCGAGCTATGATAGTAATTTAGATGATTTGTTCCGGACACTGGGGTGGCGAAGACTCTATTATCAAAGATTGGAACAGAAGTCTATCCTAATGTATAAAACATTACATGGTATGACTCCTGATTATCTGAGATCAAGATTCGTATATCGTGACGATGTTAGTACTTATCGTTTAAGGAATACCGAAAACAAATTAGTTCTTCCACAACCTCGAACTGATTATCTCAAAAAAAGTTTTTCGTACAGCGGAGCTCAGTTGTGGAACAACTTACCTGTAGACCTAAGACAAGCATCTTCACTGGCCGATTTCAAATCTAAATTAAGTCGGCACAGTTTAAAGTAATATCTAAATCTTACATGTAAGTGAATTTTAGACACGGCCTCCATGAAAAGCAGACTTTTCTTTTGTAATTTTGAATTTGTTGTTATTAAATTTTTGTAGTTAGTTAGATAGGTAGATAGTCTAGTAATTTAATTGACTGATGGAAAAACCGTGTATAAATAAAGTTATCTTATCTTATCTTATAGCCTTTTGACACTATCAGAAGAGACAGATATCTCGCTGTCAACTCAATGACTAGCACTAGAATTAAAATGTTTAATTTAACTTGATGCAAACAGAGAGTTACCTGACTGCGAAAGGTGAAGGCCACTGGAGTTGAAATTTGCAGCTTGATTGATGCCATGTGAAATAAACATCCATCCTCCGTTTGCCGAGAACTTTCGTAAGATACTATTTACTTCCGTTACTTTATTGTTGAGGTTAGCTTTGTCAAACCGCTTTAAGAGCGAAGAGATAGTTAGTCTACAGCTTCAGTTTTGAGAAATGTTATCGACAAGGTTTATAATACTATCCGCCACTTGTCTAGGTGGACCTGTTTGAAGATCATTCGTTCCGACATGCAGGATAATTTCATCGGGCTGTGCTCTTACTGTTGGCAGAGAGAGAGAGAGAGAGAGAGACAGAGACAGAGACAGAGACAGAGAGAGACAGACAGAGACAGAGAGAGAGAAGGGGGAAGAGCAATAGAGTAACCAAGCTACAACTAGTTCAGTAGCAACCCGGGGAGGGGTGACTCGTATGTACTAGCTATATGACTATGTGCCATTTTGAAGGGTATGATTTTCAAGCAGTTTGAAAATCATACCCTTCAAAATGAAAATCATACCCTTCAAAATGAAAGAAATGATAGAGTTTTGGCCTAAAATATTGTGCCATTTATTAGGAAACTAATCAGTGTATGAGGAATTTTGCCAGTTTCCAAGTGTAGGTTAAGGTAAATACTTTTTGTGTCTAACCCAGAAAAGGCTTGCAAAATACAGCTGAACATGGTCTGGTATAGGGCATAGGGAAAGGATTTATATCACCTTTACCCCTATTCTAATATTCCAAGAGCGCCTTTTCAGGATAGAAGAGAAGATCGTCCCTTTTTTGAAGCGTAATTTGTTTTATGTGTTTAGGCAATACATTAATTTATTCATCTTCTTCGTATCACATTTCTACAAAATTGTATAACGGGCAACAACGGCAAAGAAGGTATGAAAAATACCAACACGGAATTAATGTTAAGCAAGGCGAGCTGCTTTATTGGTTTTAATTTGACTAAAAATGGTTTGCTGTGGAGTGACTGAGAAAATTCTCTTCAAAAGACAGCTGCCCTTAATCGTCGTTTTTGAAGTACTTGTTGCAAGCTTCGATGATGTTCTCTCGAAATAGATTGAACGTAGTAGGAAGCTGCCTGGACAGGATAAACTGTATTCCTGTTTTGGGTAACCATCCGTTGTAATTGTTGTTTCGCAAAGCAAACACTGTGTACTCACCATCTGGATTTTTCTCCTCGGGAATAACTATGGTGAAATTTCCTCCATTTGTAGCCCTGTGGTTAAGACGTAAAAAATGGTTGAAATACACTTAAACCTATTGTAAGCGACTTACTTTGGGATACTTTGGGACTACAACCTCTACCTGCCAGCTTGGAATGCGGGGATACTCTCACATAACGCCAATAAAGGTATGTGCCGCTGTGAAGCGTATGGTTTTCAAGCAGTTTGGTCTGGGATAGGGTATAGAAATCAGGGAGTTCTGGTTTAGAATAGGTTATCAGTTACCAGGAAACTGGTTAGTGGTGTGAAAAATGTAGCCCAAAATACGGGGTTTGAAAAACTCGGAAATAAATGTAAATTCAAACACGTCAACTTCTTGTTCGACAGATCGTCTTCCATTGAGAACACTATGTGGTTACATTTCTGATAGATAGCTGCAAGATAGCTATTCTGGGATACGGTAGGGATTTCAGTCTAGAATAGGTTTGCAAATGGTACTGAAAGTGGTCTTTATATATGGGTAGAGTTTGAGAGTCCCAGAGGCACACCCCCAACAAACAATTTCCAAGTACCCTCCAACCCCATCCCCACCCCCCTTCCCCATCAACCCCTTACCGGGCCTGCCCGGTAGGGGTACAGCCAAATCGTCACCACTGATCCCTGTCAATCGTTTATTTTGCAGAAATGAATTTTAATTATAGATATAAAACAGCATTACTAAAAAGCTTTCATTTTGAATGGTTACTCTCAAGGAACTCACCAGCAAATGCAAAAGTGAGAACTGTCTTAGCTGACACAGAAATTCATGATGAATTGACGATTAACCAATTTTAGAACCTTAGGCTCGCTCAAAAAGTGCCGATTATTCGCCGAACATTAACCAAGGTTTACCAACGTTCACCTAAAATTCAAGCCACCTTTTTTAGTTAATCATTAAACTGTGAAGAACTATACGTTACCTCACAAACCCGTCAGCACCAGGAGGTTTTGAGTGGTGCCAGGCATTTTTCTGAAGCAAGAGGAACGCCTTTTGCCCATACCAATCGACCTCCTTGGCGGGTGGAACAAACACCACAAAACTTCGATCTTTGAAAGGGCAAGAAACCTTTACCCTTGTACCAATAAGATGGCCCCCTCCTTCTTTTTCTGGATATTTTTCAAAGACTTCGTTGTCCAAGAATGCTTGATCCCATTTCCTGCGGTGTTCCATATTTGACGGGTCCAGCGCTCTCACGACTTTGGTTCCTGGCACGGGCATTTTCAGCGTGAAGAGCGTTTTAATCGGCACTGGCTGATCGTAAAATGTCTTCATCCAATACTGTGATATTCCAGGGCTGTTGTGAACATCAGCCCATCCACCTTAAAAAGTAATTGAAAAACAATAATTAATAACAAATAATAAATACATCAGGCACTCCCACGTCTTCTTTTGCAAAAATTGATCATGAAAGGCCGTTACAAACTCCTCGCTATTTCCGCTGGCCATACAAATCACGTAGCAGTTAAGGTTAAGTCTAGTGTCCAGTCCACTGGATTGAAGGAGCTAGACGGCTCATCAGGGTCGGTGCTAAACTCCGTTTTTTGTAGCATGGAGCGACTCGAATCTCTGAGGTTGGAAGCAGTGCCGTCACTAAAATCAATCTGCATACGTCAGTGAGTTATTCTGAAGGTCCGTTGCTTAACTGCCGTACAAGTAATATACCAAACACGAGTGCGAGTGTTTCACCAGGGGTTCAAAACATGGAAGCACGAGGCCAAAAATTTAGTCCTTTTATTGTTTCGAGGTGTTTCCACCCACTGCCGTGGTTCAAAACACCTCTTATAGTTAGCACACAATTCGCATTGATCAGCGTCCTTCTTCAGTTGAGTTCGGCTCACGTACAACGTTTCGGTTGGCATGAAGGAACCAGCTCTTTGTTTTAACCACCAGAAGTGTAAGTAGCAAGTTTCTTGGTTCGCTTGGTCGTAATCTTTAACGTACACGGTACGAGCAAAAGTTGACTGTTTTATTTGTTTTAAAACGCGTTGGGTTGCGCGGCCCGAGAGAAAGAATTGCGCTTCTTGAGTCGGAAGACGTGTATGTTTAGTATTTTTGAAGACTACGGCGAAAAAAAGCTGAAAAACTTGGACAGTTTTACCTAAATTGCCGTTCACAAAATTTGCCAAGGCAGTTATTAGATCTATTACAAGCAGAGCCTCGGTTATCTTCGGCCTTTGGCCTTTGGTATTGGTCAGCATTTAATTAAGAGCGGCTATCCGTAACTTTCACCTAGGACCATGCAAGATAGAAAAATCGAAAATTGCCAAACTTTGTCACAATAAAGGTCTTCCCAAACCATTTATAAAAATATAAGTTTCAGATTATTTCGGTAGATATTTTACCGTTACGACGACTTTATCATTCCGATGGCTCGGGAGCCAGGAAAAACGAGTTGAAAGTGTCACTTAAATCAATTGCTCGTTTTGAATTGTGAAGACAGGAATATCAATATCAAAGCCATGTAGTATAAGTAGGATATTCCCTTGTCTTGTTTACTTTGTCAAATTTGAATTCGATCGAGACCAGAATTTTTAACAGATTTTTAAAATTTAACCGTTTTGAGCGGCATAGTCGCACGCTAAAAAATGGCGAAATTCAGGACCAAAAAAACACTCTGGTATATGGCTTTCGCTGCTGAGACTACACTTGTTGGAATAAGCAGTCTTTCCTCTACGATTTGATGCAAAAAAAAATTTGGGTAAATGAAAGAGAAAATTTTAGGAGCGCTTTATCTACACCCTATTTTCCAGGCGAAGACGACCTTTTAACCTTGACAGGCAGGGAAGTAATGACCAGCGTTTTCAAATAACACGCGCTAATTCCATTTTTTAAAGAAAAGTTTCGTAATGTTTGGTACTTACTAACTAATAGAACCTCAAATAAAGTCATCAGCCGAAAACAGGACAGGTTTTCGCTAGCAAATACGTTTTTTTGGCAAAGGCAAACTTTGGTTGTTGGTGATTAACATCGGCAAATTGCATAAATTTGTTTTTCACAAGAAACGCGTTTTACCTTCCTTGTTTCTAAAGTAAAAATACCAACGAAAACCAGTAAAGCATTACCTAACTATCTATGTAGCAAATCGTACCTTAATAACCATTCTCTGTGAAGAAATGACGAGATTTCTACTAACCGCCCATGACAACTGATGACAACCGTCGAACATTTTTGGGTAAGTAATGGCTATACTGTCACGCAATACACAGTGGTCTTAGATTACAAAACCACATGGCCAGGCAAATGCAAACAGCTGTCAGCAGCGAATCTCCTATGGGCAAGAATGGACGAGAAACAAAAGAGATGTCTAAAACTTTGCTGCTAGTGCAATGAATTGTTTTAAAATTCAACCAGTCTTTATAGCATTAGTACTGTAGAATGTAAAATTATCTCAAAGTTCTTAACCAAAGAAAAATAAGAGCCAAATAAAGTTACCGGTCATTATACCTCAAGTTGCGAAATACTTCCACAGTCCTGATGTAACAAACATGCCTGGTCTCAAAAAATCCTGACACAAATCTTGCACGTGGGTTGAACTGTTTGGAACGCCACCAGTCTGTCAAACCTCATAAACTACCATGGCTTTGTGTGGGTATTCGGAAATAGTTGGAGGAAGTTGTGGGGCTAGTTCAGACAACCCAGCGAATGTCCAGAGTGTTACCTACTTCTTATTAACTGAGCGCGAGGGCCGTACTGGGAGAATATTGCCCGAGGTCGTACAAGAAAGACTGAGGGCAATATTCTCCTAGTACGGTTCCGAGCTAGCGAGAGTTAATGTAGTTGTGTAATAAGAAGCTTATTATATGGCTATGCCTAACACTTTATTACTTGAAAAGTGAGCCGTAGTGGATTGGGATGAATGAAACAGTTTACCGGAAAGCATACAAAACTCAGCAGTTTTATTCCACACAAGAAATTTATAGCGCACCCGGTGGAGGGGTAGTCTCCTACGCAGCCGTTTTTAGTGGGGGAGTGTTGCGTGACGCCACTAAAAACGGCTGCGTAGGAGACTAGGGGAGGGGGTACTCCCGTACATAAGCTATATAGGTATGTGCGACGCCAAAGGGTATGGTTTTTGAGCCTTTTTGGTCTGAAATAGGACATAGACTTTGAACATTTTGGTCTGAAATAGGGTGAGGCTTTTTCCCCGGGGGGGGGGGTACTCCCTTATATAAGCTATATTGATATGTGTGGCGCCAAAGGGTATGGTTTTTGAGCCTTTATGGTCTGAAATAGGGTATAGATTTTGACCATTTTGGTCTGAAATAGCGTGAGGTTTGTGCACTCTGATATGGGATCTGGTAAGGTTCTTACAAGAAGCTATCTTTTTATTAATTTTCTTCTCCAAAGAACTGAGGTTTGATTAACGTTGGGAATTTGAAGCCCTTCTCAACTATTTACGCAAACGAAATAGGGTTAGGGTCTCATCTGAAATAGGGTATCAAATATTAAGTCAGGTCTAAAATAGGGTAGGGAAAATCACTTTATTCATTTAGCTTCAAATCATCCCAACTATTTGAATCAAATGTACTTTTACATTTTCTATATTTCCACTTTACTAGGAGGGCATTAACATTGCTCATAATGCCCCTGGGCATTACGGGAAAATCTGGTCCCGAGTATTGGCCAATCACAGCGCGCCTTATATATTTACAAGCTCTAGCCATATAATAAATTTGGGGAATGCAGTAAAGACATCAAAGGACATCTGAGAAGTTACAAGGTGTCGAATGCCTCACTAGATTCAGAAGCAAAGCTTTTTGCTGGCAAGAGCAGGTAACCGTACTGTTAAAAAATTTGGGTACTTATTGCTGTAGACTGCAAAACACTTTTTGCTGTTCGCTCTCTTTCTCTGTCTCAAAATAAGAAAAGGAAAGTCAAGAAAAAGAAAACTCGCGGGGGCACGAATCTTCCGAAAAAGGTTAACTCGCTTGGTGCGAAGTGACGAAAGCGTGGATTTTCCCGCGCGAGCTACACACGTCCCGCGCGTTCGTATGATGCACCAAGAAATATGTAATGTTTTGCGCTCGGTCTTTAGCTTCGATACAACTGTACATGCCGCCACCAGGAGTTGTAAGATCTTGCCTAAAGGCCAAATAACACGGAAAACATTCGTGCAACTATTCGCACAACGACGTTGCACTTATTATCACCTCCGCGTCGCGTGTTCAGGTTGCAGAAAGTTAGTTTCTTCTACTTTTCGAAAAATAAAGATTTGTTTCGTGTATAGGTGAGAACACTCTCAACTTGTAACGCATCCTTGTTGCGCAACAAGTTGCACGAAAATCTTGCCGGTATTACTGAAGCGAAATAATGAAATTACTCCTGGTGTCCACATTTGTTATCACCTGGGGCGCAACAGCCCTCTCTCCATCTTGGGGTTCATCCATAGATAAGTGAGGGGTAAACGAAGTTCTGCACTGCCCAAATTAAAAAATTCTGTTAAGATACCCGCCTGTTACAATGAGACATATTTGGCAGCTAGGGTGGGTGAATGCTTCCACGGGATATATTCCTTTTGACCCAAATGAAGACAGGAAAACTCAATGTACCTTGGCACAGATTCTGACGTTTGACGATACTCGGAACTGTTTTTTTCAGTCTTTTTCTAATTTGTAAAGGAATTTTTGAATTCAATGAAGTTCATTTAGGTTTAACAATATGCCCGCGACACCGGGAAAGGTTTGGAACGGCCGCTGGAGATCCTACAAGAAAAACTGCAGCTGTCCAAGTGAAGTGTCCGTTAAATATTTAGGTCCAATTTGCAGCAAATTATGTGGTAGGCCAGATAATAGAGAATTACAGTAACCGATCCGAGAAGTTGCAAAGGTGTGTGTTAGTATTTCGCAGTTTTTGTGTGACAGAAACTTTCTGGCAGTAACTAGATTACGTAGATGATAGAAAGCTGTTTTGTGCAGTTAGTTCACTTGCTTGTTCATAGAAAGGGCACTTTCAAACCATACGCCAGTGTTCTTGGCTGACTATTTATACAGCAGCCGTTTATATATATGTAGTCGTCGGCAGTATGGTGGAAGCCATTGAAGCACATCCGCAAGACAGTTTTTCATTACCTAGTGTTCGCAACACGAAGAACGGAGGTTTTCAAAAAAAAAGGCTTAGGGTGGACCGAAATATCTACGTTTGTTTATCAAGAAATGTTCTTAGGGTAAGGGGCGCCCAGCATACCCCTATGATTGATATTTTTTCTGTTTAGAATGGTTAAAAGTAAAACCATCAGCATTAAATTTATCACAGGCACTTCTATTTAGAAAAAGTGGCAACCCCAACAAACAAACAAAAAACGAGTCATGCCCAGAGATGGTAGCCAGACAGCATTCCAGGAGACAAGAGCAGGAAAAAACATCGGACAGATTCTGTCGCAGGCTAGCAATAAAAACAATTTAAATCCAGGCATTTTATCTTACGAGGTCCTTTTAACATGTCCGATGATCAATCCCGTCGCTTTTATATGCACTTCCCCTCATCCCCTCCCCTCTACAGCTCTATACTTTGCAAGTTGTTGAATACTTTCAATAGCATCTGAGCCTTTTCTTCTGCCTTGTCTTTCTGTGAACTGCCCACACTTTTAAATTGAGGATCGTATGTGTGGTTCCAAAATAACACGGTAAAAGCCAGGATGGGACCTCTCTGGTTTGTAATTGAAGACCAGTGTATATTGCGTGACAGCAACGTTTTCGCGACCACCCAAAAATGTTCGACGGTTGTCTCGCGCAGCCAGAAGAAATCTCGACGTTTCTTCATCAGAAAAGAGTCATTAAGGTAAGATTTGCTTTATAAATAGTTGGATCACACTTTATTGGTCTTCTTTACCATTGTTTTGGAAAAAACTGAAGGCAGAAAAGCGACTTTGTTGTGAAAGAAAAATGTTTCAAATTTATGCAAATTTACCGATGTTAATCACCAACAACCAAAGTTTGCCTTTGCCAAAAAAACGTATTTGCGAGCGAAAACCTGTCCTGTCTTCGGCTGATGACTTTATTTGAGGATCTATTAATTAGTAAGTACCAAACATTGTGAAACTTTTCTTTAAAAAAATGGAATTAGCGCGTGTTATTTGAAAACGCTGGTCATTACTTCCCTGCCTGTCAAGGTTAAAAGGTCGTCTCCGCTTGGAAAATAGGGTGCAGATAAAGCGCTCCCAAAATGTACCATTTCATTTACCCAAAAATTTTTTTTTATCAAATCGTAGAGAAAAGATTGCTTATTCCAACAAGTGTAGTCTCAGCAGCGTAAACCATATACCAGAGTGCTTTTTTTGGTCCTGAATTTCGCCATTTTTTAGCGTGCGACTATGCCGCTCAAAACGGTTAAATTTTAAAAATCTGTTAAAAATTCTGGTCTCGATCGAATTCAAATTTGACAAAGCAAACAAGACAAGGGAATATCCTACTTATACTACATGGCTTTGATATTGATATTCCTGTCTTCACAATTCAAGACGAGCGGTTGATTTTAGTGACACTTCCAAGTCGTTTTTACTCGCTCACGAGCCATCGGAATGATAAAGTCGTCGTAACGGTAAAATATTTACCGGAATAAACTAAAACTTATATTTTTATAAATGGTTTGGGAAGACCTTTATTGTGACAAAGTTTGGCAATTTTCGATTTTTCTATCTTGCATGGTCCTAGGTGAAAGTTACGGATAGCCGCTCTTAAGATCTATTTAACAATTATCCTACCAGGGCGCGCTGGATATGAAATGATAGATAACCAACGAGGCGCGTAGCGCCGAGTTGGTTATAATCATTTGATATCCAGCAAGCCCGAGTAGAATAATTGTTTTATTAAAAACTTAACTACTATTTTTGTTAAAAAATCAAAAAAAGAAAGAGAAAAATGAGAAAAGGGATAAAAAGGGAGCAAGAATCGATCACATGACTGAACGAAAAAGGCGCCAAAACCTTGCGAAGTGTTGCAGCGTTTCATTGCAAAGCTGAATGAATCAATGAAAACTGCTCGAAAGTGAACGAAGTGGCACAAGTTTGGGAAAAAAATCTTCTAATTATTGGCTCAGAAATATGGTACATGTTTGATTTTTCCCGAAACATTGTTGTAATCATCGTTCAAAGCGGATTGAGGCTGTACAATTTCACCATATTAGCTGCTGGAGTTGAAACAGAACAAGTTTGTAATCTGTTCGCACAACGGAGCCATCATGTGCGTGTTTGATCAAAATGAAGACAGAACCAATTTGAACTTGAAGAAGTAATTTCTATGCAGCTCAGAAGCAAGATTACTGTAGCGAGGAACATTAGAATTCACCATCATAGTTTGTTTAATGCAAAGCACAAAATGCAGTTGTTCTCGGTTTAGAGGTTGCGGGCGGAATGGTAAAAACAACATTCAAACAACTGGAAAAGCGATTCAACTCCGTTTACATGGCATCCGATTTCTATCTGAGCATTTGGACCTGTTGGAACACAGAGCTACAACGAGTGCAGGTAAACCAGTGTCAATTTTGCGTGTTAAAGCCGAAAAAAATTTTCGCCCTTCCTTCGGCCTTCTTGGTAGTTTGCAGCTGTAGTTTGTTTAGTACTTGTTTAGACTGCTTCATGATTTTCGCACCGAATCGTCATGAATGTGTGACAGTTGTTATTAAATGCTTCTGCCCCATTTCACTGTGTTTTATTTTGTCTTGTCTTGATATTTTGAAGTGGAAAGGCTTCCTGATAAAACCTACCGTTTGTTCAATTTTAATGATCGACGTGACGATCGATGAAAGAAATTGTAAACACAACGTTCAACGCTTAAATTTCTAATTTCTTTTTCTGCACAGTTTCTTCAAACAATTTTGACTTGTGTTAGACGACGCTGTTAGTGACGCTGTTGCAATTTCTGCTTAATTCAAATTCGCTGCCAAGTGATTTTTCTTGTCTATTTTTCTCGCCGGGTTGCTGGCGAGGAAAAAACTTCCAGCTCAATTTGTTCATTTTGTTGTTGAGTGTTCATTGTCCATATTTGGTCACAGCAGGTATATGAGCTGATAGCCTGGCTCCGTTCAGCCAATCAGAATGCTAGAAATCCAATATACCTAGTCCAGTTTTTAATAAAAGTCCTTATATGCAGGCCACTTTATTTCTAGAACCGTTTGAATTGCAACGTCCAGATAGAACGATAATAAAAGAGTGCTAGTGAAAGCAATCCGGCTGTAACTAATATGCTATCTTGGGGATTTGCTGACGATAACAGGAGAACAGTAGATGGTGTTATAATAAAGTTTCGATATAACGGGCGCTCTGATTGGTTGAAACAGCGTGCCTTATCAGAGTACAGATGCACAGAGTAACGGTGTCACGCCATCGACCAATTTGTAAAATGGCCGACGAATTCCCGGACTTCTCTCTCGGGATTTTTTTCGACCCAGACGTCTTGTATGACCTGGAAAACGAAAACGAAAACGAGCTCTTAGCTTCAGTTGATATAGAACATCCTGTGAATAACAGCACAAATTACACTATGTTAGAAAGTGAAATTTCGGAACAAGTTACAGATGAAAACACCGAGCCGGCAAGTAGCAACATAAAAGTCAACCAAAGGTTTGTAAACATGTCAAGCGCCGAAATTGACGAAATAATAAAGAAAGCAGAGACGAAAAACACCAAAGAGAACACAAAATGGGCTGTCCGAGTTTTTGAAGGTAAGTTTTATGACCTTTTATGCTGTAAAAATGTCATAAGCTAAAGTACGGAATTGAAACTCAAACACGGCTTACACTCGTATGGTACATTTTCATGTTAAAAAAAACAAACAAACAAAAAAAAAACAAGTAAGAAAACTTGAAAATTAATTATCTAGCGAATACACACATATAAACAATAACTTTAAATTTTCCTCAACAATATACATCACAGACCTATCTCATATAACAAATGTTTTTTTCTGACGTTTTCAAAACAGCTTGGTGCCGTGAAAGAAAAATTGCGAGAAGCCTTCACGAAATGACCAACAAAGAGATAGATAACTACCTTCGTCATTTCTACGCTGAAGCTCGCACAAAAGATGGTGAACCTTACTCAAGGTCATCCCTCCTTGGCATTCGAAACGCTATAGAGAGATACCTCAACAATCCTCCGCTCAACCGAGGAATTTCTATTACAAAAGGAATCGACTTTCAAGCCTCGAACAAGCTGCTACAGAGTCAGATAAAATTAAACAAGCGAAAAAACAAAGAAAACACCAAACACAAACCTCCCATGCCAGAAGCAGACCTTCAGAAGTTAAAATCCTCCGGTGTAATTCGAGGAGACAATCCTTGGGGCCTTCTGCGGAATGTCTGGTTTCACATCAATCTGTACTGGTGCCGTCGAGGACGCGAAGGTCAAAGAGAACTAACAAAACAAAGCTTCCAGTTCTTGATGGACGAGAGCGGACGCGAGTACGTCTCAATGACCCACGACGAGGCCACGAAAAATCACCCTGGAGGAATTGACGACGTTAGCAGTGTGGAGAAGGAGGCTAGGATGTATTCAACATCAGATGACCAGCTTTTTGACGGCCTCAACTGCCTAAAGATGTATCTTCAGAAACTAAATCCCCGGTGTGAAGCACTTTTCCAGTACCCAAAACGAGCTGTAACAAAGGAAGATCAAGTCTGGTACGACAACAAACCTCTGGGGGTCAACAAACTTGCAGGAATGATGAAAGAGATTTCCAAACTGGCGTCTCTGTCAAAAATTTACACCAATCATAGTGTCAGAGCGACTGCGATCACGCTGTGGTCCGACAGGCAAGTTCCATCGCGGCACATCATGGCGATCTCCGGCCATCGCAGTGAAGCAAGCCTCAGAAACTACAACGCCCGCCCTTCGAGTGAACAACTAAGAGCTTGTTCCGATATCCTTTCCAGTGCGTTGAGTGGAAGGCCACAGCAGTCACAGCAGCCGCGTTTTCCTGACGCTGTCACCTCGAGCAATCTCCTTGTTCCCATGAATTCGACTGTTGTTCATTCACGAAACACAGCGCAGCAGTTTGTTAAGTACCAGCCACAAGCCTTAAGCAGTTTGTTTTCTAATTGTCATGTTAATAATGTGCAGGTTTTCATGAGCCACAATTCGGCCGGATTTCACTGAACAATTTACTTTTCGATCCTGTTTTTGGACTGAAAAACTACTCGAACCCGCTGAACTATTTCAGAGTTTGAACTTTGATGGTTTGCGAACTTTGATGGTTTGACATTTTGACAGCTTTCGTCTTATTCAACCAATCAAATTATTTGAACCATTCTAACAAGGATTGTGATTGGCGTATTTTAGCGTGCTTTGTGAGAGTACAGATGCACGCTGTTCGTTTAGAAAATAAAGCTTGTTTTGAAAATTTACGCGAATGCGTGGGGAAATTAATGGCTTCTTTATTATAAAACAAATAAAGAAGCCTCGACTGTGCTCTGTTCTGTTGTAAAGCACGCAGGAAGCGGCTAGAGCACTCAAGAAGTAGGGAGAAACACTCGACTACGTCTCGTGTTTCCCCCTACACTTCTTTCGTGCTCTAACCGCTTCCTGGGTGCTTTACAACAGAACAGAGCACAGTCGAGGCTTCTTTATTTGTTAATTACCTTTTAGTCCAACAGTGCTTTTGCATTAAGCATAACAATTAACCCTATTCTGCCTGGAAGGGGGGGAGCACATTGTTCCCGCGCTGACTTTAACGAATTATAACGTTTAAACAGCTAGACGAATAGTCACCAAATCTCGTGACTTTTCCTAAAATTTATCACAGAAAATTTTCCTGTGTCAATGACGTGTCTTTGATGATTGGCGTTTCCATAGCAACCGTCTTCTCAGAAGTGTATTTTGACTATTCTCCGTCTTTTTTCAGTCTTTTTTTTTTCAGATTTTCCCCCTTCGTTTGTAACAAGAAGATAATTTTTTTTTACTTTTGTGTGCTTGTTTTGACTAAGTATGTTTCTTAGAACAAAATCATACATTTTTTGTTGACGTTATTGTCAGCTGTATGACTGCAGGTTTGGGATTCAAGTTGGCGGCCTCAAATTCAAACTGGCGGCTTTGTGACGTTATTGTGACGTCACGGCACGTCATAACTGACACATCATAAGCCCAATCTGTTAAGCTTATGACGTGCTACAAACGTGCCAAGTTTCATGGCAAGAGCTTTGATACTTTTCGAGATCTATAGGGGTGGCACTTTGTGCCCCCCCCCCCCCCCCCCCAGGCTCAGAAACTCAAAAAAAGCCCAGCAGAAAACAGAAAAGGCTTAAGACAAAACTATGTATAGCATAATTAATTGAAGAACTCAAGAAAGAAGGCCTTAGCCAGCGCGCTGAATGAAATTGAGTTTCTAAAACTTAAATCCGATGATGAAAGACTGTTCAAAACAATTAGCACCAATAACTGTCATTCCCTACACTATCTATTACCAAAGTAAAGAAATCAACTCGTAGGCTTACCAAGGATGCATAATTTTATCCACTGCAACCCATCAAACTAGCAATATAACTACATTTGTTGAAGCAACTTAGACAGATTTTAAATTAGTTAAGTTTTAATCCACTGTAACTGACTTCTAACTTTTTTAATTAAACAAATGAAGATATAGGGGTTATTGCAAAAGGAACCTCTAATCCAGCGACGAATTTATGGGCCAAAACTTTTGAACACCTGTGGAGGGGTTTAAACAAATCTATTTTCTTCAACCTCCTGATTATCAAAATGAAAGCATACCTAGATGCCAAGGAGAAATCTGTCTTTAGGACGTCCGACATATGTGGGTGAATGAAAACAGGCCTCTAACGTCAAGCTAGATTGCTGGCCTTGCTCATTATGAAAAAAGGAGGAACTGTGGAAGTTCTTAGACCCTGTGCAAGCGTGGTTTTCATGACTAGAAGTAGTTAAATGTGACTTGTTAGATTTCAGCTGCTATTTCAAATGGCTAACTTAAAGTTAATAGCCTAAATCTGTATAACATATAAACCCAGGTGTACTCATTTATTAAAGCACTTGTTGTAACCTTCTATAATCCCCTCTCGTCATTGATTAAGCGTTGCAGAAATCATTCTTGCCAAGACAAACTCGGTCACTCACATGCCATTCTCTATGCCGTTACGCGTTGTCGTTGTGCATGCTTACGCTCCCTAATGGCGCAAGTCAGAAAGTTACGATCCGTTTTGACGCTGCGCATGACAAATGTTGCTCATGCTCAACAGAAAATTGTACGGTTTTGCGGAGAGGTTACTTATTTGCCCGTTGCAACTTATTTAGACCACGCTGGAGGAAAACATGCAAACCCAGTACAGCCATAACTGTCTCATCTCATGCTATTAATTCGCTACGGAATGAGATGTAAAAAGAAACATTGACAGTATATTTATTTATCACATGTACATGCATCAGTTCAGCGGTAGACAAAGACCAAAATTACGTCGCGGAGTACAAGAATAGTTCAAGCGCTTTCTCTCGGTAAGAATTTTAATTACGTTGAATTATCTAATTCTAGCGTTCAACTTTGAAATGTTTGTCGCAAGCCTGTTCTCCAAGTATAAACAAGTGAAACGCGACTGCCGTACAGCTCGCAGCTGATCCACTCGCCACTGCAACAAGTGCGAAAACAGAAGTGTCTTCATCGATGTCGCTTCCATCGAATATTCTCTTGTACAAAACTGACAGTAAGTTCTACGAGAGATTAGCCGCTCACCGCTTACTTTCCCCCAACAAAATACACATAAAATTTGAAAACTACCGGTATTCTAAATAAGTTGATCGCTATGTCGATCCGTGTCGATCGGAAATATTTATTATTACGAACACCGCTGTCCACGTTTTGACTGGACCGCTTTGCAAGTTGTGAGAACATCGTTTCTCGGTCCCAGGCCTCGCTTCTATCCCCCCCCCCCCTCCCCCCTGGGTCAAACTCACTCAGCCAATCAGTGTCTAGCATTTCAATGCTCTATATTCCATAAACTTTCTTAAATTACGTAAAGTGCATGGCCGGGGGGCTGTGGGGTAAAATTAGTTTTCACATAGAATTTGTGCATTTATTAGTGTTTCTATATTGTCATTAGTATGCTCTATCTCATAGAGCATACTAATGAGGCTTGTTTTCTTTTGTTTAAAACCTCATTAGTATGCTCTATATAGAGCGTACTAAAGACTGAGTAGAACCTGCTAATGAATGCGCGGATTCTCTGTGAATATTTGTAATGAAATCCATAAAACGAACAACGACGATGGCGATGTCGAGCGAATTCGTTCTACACTATTTTATTGTTTGATAAAATATGCAACCTTACAATAAACGAAAAAGAAGCCATTACTTAACTTAAGACATTCTCATCATTTTAGTTCGATATTATCAAAATTAAGCCATTCCTTTTAAGGCAACACGCATTGACTAGACTGAAGAAAAATGCATTCAAGGTAAAAAAAAATACGAATGATTCGTGTTTCTCCATGCCATAAAATTTATTTACATGTGTTGTACTTGAACTCGACTTATACGTTTCTTTTGAATCGCTGACATCACGCTTCTTGGCTTTGTCTGTAGGCTTCCATCTGGTACGTCTTCCAAGTAGTCGGAAATATCTGCCTTGCTTTCAAAAGCTTGCAAATCTTGGGTTGCAATTACTGCCTCAAGTTCGTCGATTTTTGTGTAATAGCTTATGCCTTATGCGCACTAACGTCTGCGAACAAACGCCTGAAACACTAAAAAGGATTGTAATATAACGTAAATTGTAATATAACGGAAAGCCACGCAAGATAGACCTTGGCCTTTTATCTTGATCGGGACACTATATCCCACAGAACACTCATTGTCTCACCCTTACACACAGAGAGAGAGAGAGAGTGGAGGGGGGGGGGGGGTGGTAAGGGGGAGAGCGAGGGAGGAGAGAGTGAGAGACTAACCAAGCTACTTCAGTAACAACTTGGGGGAGGGTGACCTGTATGTACTAGCTATGTATGACTAGCCTGAAATGCTCCGTTTGATACTTCTTCCCGTCAATATGAGTGATATGCATTGGGGACTTATGGTTCTTGATGTTCACAGTAAAGAGGCATTCTTTGATGACGGCCTTAAATGGAACTTTCCAAGAATATCTTATGTCCATCAAATTATAAGAGAAGTGCACTCCGAGTTTCCAGATTGCGATAATTTCTCTTCAAAACAATGGCATTGCTTGCAACATTCAAGAGATTTGGGATGCCAAGGCAACCAAGTAATGGTCAGATTGTTGGAAGCGGCAGCTGTGGCGTCGGGGTCATTTTATCGGCTAGAGATTTCTTGATGTCTGATCAACCTGTTCGACCTTCGTGGACTTTCGATGAAATGACTTTGCTCAGGAAGGAAGTTATGAAACTTCTGTCTTTGTGATCAGGATCCAATCACAGTTCCCTATTTTTACATACGTCGTACACGCCCTCAACTTGTGCCGTTCAATCCTCACAAATGAAAGGTAAAGTCAAAAACGAGCCAAGAAGGACCTCACGGCCGGAGCTTATCCCGGTTTCTGTAGCATGAAACAACTGAGAGTATTGCTACTCCCTCCTGGATTGGATGCTAGTCCATCGCGGGGTTACGCCCGGTACCCATTTTATACACCTGGGTGAAGAAAGACCAGTGGAATTAAGACGGATTCCGCTCAACGTTCGAGCAATAAGTGCAAAAAATATTTACCAAAAACTGCTCATAGCACGATAACATTTTCAATGCTATTTGAAACATCTCACCTTAATTCACTTCTCCAAGTGACCCCGTGATGAAATTCTCAAGCATTCTCGAGAAACTTAATGTCAAATCTCGTAAAAATGTGCTAAAAACGGGCGCCATTTTGTTTTGAACTGACATGAAGCGTCTTTTTAATTGAAATATGGATAACTTCTAATCCAATTTTCTCTCACGGGGTCAGCCTGGGAGCAAAATTAACGATAAGGTCTTTTTATCCATTCCCAAAATGTGACCGTGCTGCAAGTATTTTTTTGGTAACTTAATTTTTGCACTTATTGCTCGAACTTTGAGCGGAAATCATCTTAAGTTTCTTGTCTAAGAAAACAACACGATGGCAGGGACTGGTCCTCGAACCAGCAACCTTCAGATCTGAAGTTCAACACGCTAACCATTTCACCACCGTGCCTCCACTCCACACGACCGTACCTCCACCTCCCCTTGTGCCTTTCAAGCGTCACAAAGCCTCTACCATTCGTCCTCGAATTGTGTGGTTCAAACCTCACTCACGCAGCCGGGCTGACCCTTGTCACTTGGTTTTTGTTATACCTTAAATTGAGAGTATTTATGACTTGGTAGCATCCTGGCGACAATGAGTTGGGTTGGTGACCCAATGATACCCCCTGGAAAGGCTAAAGTCTGGCATTTGTGTTGTCCTTTGTCTGGGAAGAAAGGCGAGCTGGGGTAACCAATCCCTGGGGAGTCCCCCACAAATGACACAAGTGCTCTGACTTTAGTCTCAGGATAATACCCTTGTGTGCTTAAGATGCAAGGGGGGGACCAGGAAACCTGAAAACATGAAGTTTCAAATTATCTCATACCATTAGCTAAGTATAGTGATAACATTTCGCTCGTTAGTTCAGTATGGTTCGTGATTTAATCCTCGATTTTTTTTCAGGCTTAATCGCTGTTAGCTTTCTTCCTTCTCAGGTTATAATGAGAGAGAAAGAGAGGGTATAAAGGCTGTGGCATATATATATAATAGGTTTTTTGCCTTCCTACAAATGTATATAAAACGTACATACATTTTGCCAAAAGAAGGTACAGCCGAAAGAGAAAACGAAGAGCGAAGAAAGAAACTTTCGATCATCCTGCCGCCAAACAACTG
This sequence comes from Siderastrea siderea, assembly GCA_964030785.1. Taxonomy (NCBI): domain Eukaryota; kingdom Metazoa; phylum Cnidaria; class Anthozoa; order Scleractinia; family Rhizangiidae; genus Siderastrea; species Siderastrea siderea. Next base: position 16,544,902 of record OZ034975.1, read on the forward strand.
AGGTTGTAAAAATGAAAGAAAGAAAGAAAGAAAGAAAGAAAGAAAGAAAATAAAATCAACAACGAACTTCGTAGCTTTACTTGTTCATGTTTTATTTTTAACAGTCCTTCACCCTTTCTTGCTCAGTTTTAGAGCAGTAAACTTTTAGACAGCTGAATGGATTTTATGATCGTTCTAACCCAAAGCCCCAGGAACGACTCTGGAAAGGATTCTTTCAACTTGTGATAATCCTTAGATCCTTACCAGTTGAGGGAATACTCACTTGACGAACTCATCCAGTAGCACATTCATAAGGGCCATGTAAAACATCGAAACAGATTCCTTCTGGTCAGGTGAAAAATTATCTTAAGCCCCATCCATAGGCACCCATAACGGAGGTGGGGGGTGGGGGGGAGCAATATAAATGGAACTCCCCGTTGCTTATACTTCGCTTGTCGCACATGTGAGAACTACGTACGTTTCATTTCCATGCGGGACACGATTAAAAACTCATCCACAATTTCCACTGATAGAACCCAAATTAATACAGTAAGGAAAACCACAGCATGAGAGGGGACTGCTCAGTAGCGTTCATATTTAGAACCGGTGACACTTCAGCCTCTTTCATCCACGCGCTGAAAACTTAGAACCAGTTAGGCAGTGCATCCATGAAGGAGGTGCGGGTGAGGGACTGAGGGGGATTATAAATGGAACTTCCCATTGCTTATGCTTCACCTGTCGCACAAGTGAGAACTACGTTTCATTTCCATCCGTGGTGACAATTTAAAAATTCATCCACAATTTCCACTGATAGGACCCAACTTAGCTTTCAAGTTTAGAGTCGATTTCATCCACACGCTAAAAACTATGAACCAGTTTCTGTACTAACTGCCAGGTTTGGCTTTGGAATAACGGAATTACAGCACCTATAGTACCGATCGCCAGGGCAATTTAGCTCAATGCGTGATCAGTGTGCACTTTGATTGTGTTTTGAAGAAGCTGAAAAAAGGCATTCAGTGCTTTCATAAACATTTCCAACATTAACAAACTATTATCCGATGAATTACTTTCATTTCAACTGAACCGATACGAGACCTTGAATGGCTGATGGCGAAAAAGAAAAAAAAAACTTAATAAATTATGTAGAACTAACGCGGCGTCCAGGCCCCTGTGCCTGAACTGTTGTACAAAAAAAAAAAAAAAAAAAAAAAAAAAAAACAGCAACAGACATAAGTGCGATGCATGGTAGTCAACTTTTCCGTTTACACAAGCCATTTTCAATGCTATGCACAACATCGCTTCTTGTTTTATTGTATTTTTTTTCTATTTGCGTGGGCCGTATGCAGTTAACATTTACTGGACAGAAAGAAGCCACGTTTAGCCATGAAGTACACCTTATGAGGAGCAACCACTACTGCGGTCGGTAGCATTTCAGCGTTAATATTGTGGTTCGGTCGGAAGAATCGGCAGGTATAATATTTCTGATCTCCCAACATTGTACGGAATAACTAACGCCAGGAGAGTGTACATACTAGTAAGCAGGGTGTATTTTCCTCACGGACTAATTTGAGCAATTAGACTAGTCATAAAGAGCCTTCAATTTTATTCAAGCGCTTTCTATTTCACGTCTCCAGCGCTTTCCTGTCGATGCCATGTCTCAAACTGCAGTAACTCTGAAACGTCGTGGATAAAGACAGACCTTAATTAAAACTTTGAGTAAATTATTTTTCACACTTAAAGATTATAACACATTCGCGCGAATATTCACGCCTTTTAGTGGAACAGAACTGATCACCAGAACAGATTTAATTACATTGGAATGCTGTAACTCACTGGGCTTCACGCAGAGATACCGGACTAAAAGACTGGTATCTCAGCGGGATCCCGAGGTGTTTTTTGGTTGCTAAGAGCGTCTGGCTCGTTATGCCATGATAGTGTTTAAAACTTGGTTATTTCCTAAAGTTCGGGAGTAAGCGATTATTTGCATCACAACCTGTTACTTTCAACTTTGTACCAGTCTCAAAACGTAAACTGAGCATGTTGCTATAGTTTCTATCGTTACGCCTCGACTACTTCGGTTCATTTCAGCGAGGGTTTGCTGTCTTTTGGTTGCCGTGCTTTTCCAACAGAACACGCTTGTAAACGATTTGCATTCTAATGGCGAAATATCATTTGCGAACAGTGTTTGAATCCAACGCAATAACTGCTCGCCCAAGCTAAGTTCACACTTACCTCTCTCGAGGTCCTCCTTGAACCACTTGGCTCTTTGCAGCTCTTCTTCGTACGAGAAAGATCTGAATCCTGCATCGGACTCCTTTGTTTCACTGGACATGGTTCGCAAGGAAATTGCTGTCTTGCTAGTGCTATGGGAGTGAGGACCGAAAAAAAAGTCACAAAAAAAACTGTACATGCAGTTCACGTGACCCGTGACACTGAGTGATCGGAATTTGCTAAACGAGCTATGATTATGAATGTATCCAAAGTCGGTTACCCGGTTACGCTTCCAAACACACACTTATAATACGGTCAAACTCACTCAGCCAATCAGTGTCCAGCATTTCAATGCTCTATATTCCATAAACTTTCTTAAATTACTTAAAGTGCATGGCGGGGGCTTTAAAGCACTGTGAAATTGTGGGGTAAAATTTATTTACAAGTGTTGTACTTGAACTCGATTTTTACGTTTCTTTTGAATCGCTGACATCACGCTTCTTGGCTTTGTCTGCAGGCTTCCATCTGGTACGTTTTGCAAGTAGTCGGAAATATCTGCCTTGCTTTCAAAAGCTTGCAAATCTTGGGTTGCAATTACTGCCTCAAGTTCGTCGATTTTTGTGTAATAGCTTATGCCTTATGCGCACTAACGTCTGCGAACAAACGCCTGAAACACTCAAAAGTATTGTAATATAACGTAAATTGTAATATAACGCAAAGCCACGCAAGATAGACCTTGGCCTTTTATCTTGATCGGGACACTATATCCCACAGAACACTCATTGTCTCCCCCTTACACAGAGGGAGAGAGAGAGAGTGGGGGGGGGGGTAGTAAGGGGGAGAACGAGGGAGGAGAGAGTGAGAGACTAACCAAGCTACTTCAGTAACAACCTAGGGGAGGGTGACTTGTATGTACTAGCTATGTATGACTATTTGCCACTTTGAAGGGTATGATTTTCAAGCAGTTTCGTCTAAGATATGATACAGAAATGATAGAGTTTTGGTCTAAAATATTGTTGTTCCTCACAATTTTGTAGAAATGTCATACGAAGTAAATGAATAAATCATGTATTACCTATTACTATATTATTATTATATCATTATTCTATTAGTATATTAGCTTGCTATGGAGTGACTGTGAAATTATCTTTAAAACACAGTTGCCCTTAATCGTCGGGCTAAACGATCAAACATTTTTGTCTAACATCGTGTTGGAAGAACATGTTCTACCGTTTAGCCGCCTCTCTCAACTTTGCATTTAAATGGTTTTCCATTGTCTGTTTGATCAAACATCGTTTGCCCGTTTAGCCACCATACGTTTTGTGCCACAAACGTGAAGTTGGACGAATATGTTTGATCGTTTAGCTGGGACTTTGCAATGACGAGTTATTTACGATCTTTACCTGACGCGAGCAGCGCACGCTACAAAAGTCGTATACTACAGTCGCAGGCATAAATCGTACCGTGTAAATTGGCCCTAAAAAACAGCGCTTTTTTTTTTATTTGTCCAAAATCCTGAACTGCGGCAGATCAAAGAATCAGATGGTTTTGCGCGGAGGTTACCTCTTCACCTGGCGCAAAAAATGGCGACCAATAAACCTCTGCTTGCAAGTTAATAGAGGTTAGGAAAGCGCAGATTCAAATTTGGCGAACCGAAATTCGAGGTACGGCTAGAAATTCTCCCTAAAACTTGATTTACCGTGTGGCGCTAAATTTTGCGGAGTCTATAATTTCTGCGATTTGTGAGGGTTTTTCGCGATCTGCAAAAATAAGTTCCCACAAAAAAAATCACCGCAATTTTTCCCGCAAAAATTTACTCCACTGTAGAAATTATGAACAAAAATACTGGTATAAAGGAAAAATGCCATAGATAACTCGGTCGATAATACATCAAGTGGTACCCTAGTTATTGTCGATCCATTGTAATGTAATAGAGTGACTGATTAATCTATCTTACATTCCCATTTTGTTTTATCTATATTGCGATTGCATGTACTCAAATAAAAAGCGAAAATGTTATCACTCCCATTTGAATGCGACTTCCAGAAAATTGCAAAAATTAATTCCCAGCAAGAAAAACCAGTCTTTTCAAATCGCAAACATTAGTTCCCGCAAAACACAAAAATTCGCCAATCCGCAAAATTAAACTCCCGCAAAAATTTAGTGCCACACGGTAATCCCAGGCAGGGTTAAAACTATCATCACGCGTCACCGAAACCAAATTTTTAAACTTATTTTTCAGCGTTATTTACGCCATCATACCCTGTTTACAAGCTAAGGTCGTCACGAAACGCTTTCTTTCTGTTTGTAGCAGCCTGGCACAAAGACGATCACGACAAGGACACAATTTACGAGTTAAAACATTTAATTTGTAAGCTAGATGCCGGAAAATTACACTTCTACGCAAACGTTGTTTAGGATGATCACGCAGTCTTTCCTTTAAATAATTGCGTGACCAAAATCCTTCCTTTTAAGGGTTACATGATCAAAAGCCTTCCTTTAAAGGATTGCATGACGAGCCCAAACAGCGGGTAAGTAGAAGAATATGTAATATTGTCACATACAAACTGTGATGATGAGAAAAATTCGCATGGCGAAGCTAGAGTCCAGTTCTAGACAACTCCTGTAGGTTCTCTGGGCGACTGAACTAGAAAACTTACATTTGTCCTCAAGCGAGAACAAAATAACGCACATTTCAAATTCTTAAAAATAAATTAGTCATTCCCAAGAACGATACTACCTTCCAGAGGCAAAAGAAAAAGATATTGAGTCTCTGACGATCTTCTTTGTTATCTACGATCTGCCTTTTTGTTTCTGCAAGTCCACGCCCATGCCATTCCAGGCGTGACAATAAAAGACAGATATCTCTTACCTTATCGAACACTAAATGAGAGATGTATTCAAGTCACACTAGCACAACTGTCACGCAATCTACATAATAAACTATCGCTACATTTTGTTAAGTCCACTCCACTCGTCGTTAGTCACAAATTCATTTCGGCCAGCACTTCATTACAAAGTTTCTTGTACTGCCAAGGATTTCCGCTGACTCGTCGCAGGCGTAGTCCGTTAAGATTTCCCGCAAGGGTGCATACTTCGATTTCCGCACATACAGCCCCCTGCTGTAGCGTAAACGTTTGCTCGGAATGCTCATATGCTATCTTGGATGCGCGCAGATCGAGCGATCTCCGTATTTCGCTGATAATAGCCGGAATACTCTTATTAGAAGTCATATTAACCGAGAATGCCTTTCTAAGATTGTTTGTTTGCGTGAAGTCTGGAGCTACGTCTCCTTTGCTCGGAGACTTAAGTAACGAGTCCTGATAGATTGTGCCGTTGGGAGAAAGAGTCCTGTAAAGAAGACCGTCCCGGAGTCCTTCTTCCAAATTGATATTGTTATTTAACATATCCCTGGCGTGGTTTTGCGTTAAAACAGTGTTCGCCGTTGTTCTTCTTAGCAAGTCCATAGAATGCAACGCGTCTTCAGTGGACGCTACCGTGTGGTGTCGACGGTGATGTAGGGGCGAGTGCTGCCCTACATTACTTGTTAGAAGCGTGCCCGTGGGATTTGTCATGAACGTCGGCAGAAGCGATACCGGGGTCGGCGGGAGCGTTCCACGGCCCATTCCCCACGTGGCTCTCGCTAACTCTTCAAGATCGTTTTCATTTAATGTGGGATTTCCCATCATGACACCCGGAAAACCCGCAGGTACTTGTGGGATTGCCCGGGTTTCCTGCACATTTTCCGACAGGCTTCCGTTAGACGGGTTCCTCGCAGTGAGAATATTTGGTATGGGATACCGCTGATTTAAAGGTACTGCCGTAATAAGAGGAGACTGGGGCGACGAGGTAGCTGAAGAGGGGACCGTACCACTGTCCGGCGGGAACGGAGATGTGCTCGCTCGATTGGACAGGATGTTCTGAGGCAGGAAGGTTGATGTCTCGGTAGCGGAGGCAGAAGGCGATGAATCCTCGATCAGGAGGCTGTTTCTAGGGGAGTTTGATGCGAGGTTTGACGCTAGGGACGCCAGCGCGGCGCTGTCCTGGCCCATTACCCCTGAAGAGGAATGAAGGACGCCAGGAGCAGGCGAGCAGTGTTCAATGTTCAACCTCTGCATCTCCTGATGAAGCATATCGTGATGCTCCATCGTTGCTTGGGCTTGCGGTGACGCTTCATCTAAATCCTCCATGGAGCTCCTCAGCATGTCTGACCTCATCTGTCCTTCGACGTCTAACTCCTGACTCGTGCTATGCGCGGGCGCGTACTGCTGCTGGAACTGCCTCAGCGAAACAGCTAACGAATCGGCGCCCTCTGAAGCCCTTCGGTTGTAAAACTGTTGCAGATGTAACTCGTGCTGTTCTTGTTGCCTACGTTGCTGCTCTTCCTCCGCCACTCGGCCATACTGCTGCTGCAGTTTTAAGCACTCTTCCTGTAACTCTCGCAGACTGTTCCTCTTTGATCCGCTGCCGCCGATGCGCTCCAAATGCTGTTTGTACGCAAGCACTGATGCTGCTCCATCAGATGCTCGCCTCGACGCGTTGTACCGGATCCCTGTTGGGGTGGTGATGAAGGTCCCTTCCCGTCCCGTTCGTTCCCTCCCAGGTGGAAAAACGGTCCGTCTTGTCTTCAACGGTACCTGTAACAGCCGAAGTTGCAGCTCATCTGGCATTTCGTTTGGAGAGGTGTGGCGCTGCCGTGCTCCACGGCACGCCATGTAACGTGCAATAGCGTCTTGATCGGGCTCCTGATCCGAGCCGCTATCATTTGCTCCATCACTGATTTGAGGACTCGATGGGCCTGGGGAGACATTGAATGGTGACTGACAGACGATAGGATTGCGGCTGTTTAAAGGAGAACCGCTGAGAGAGCCTGTGTTCCCTTGGCTGTCATCTCCATACCCAGCCATGGCACGAAGGGCGTTGAACTGAGCAATACCAGCTGCTAAGCTTGTTGGACCATCAGAGGCCCTTCTACCCAGGGGCTGCCTCAGCTGAAGCACTTGAGGCAGTTGCAAAATTTGCTCCTTGTAAGCCAGAGAGAGGTCCAACGTTGGCGAATACGGAGGCATTGCAGGATTCAGCCCGAGGGCGCCCGGGAACGCGTCCTCAGTAGCCTGGCCTAAAGGACTCAAGGGCCTCTGAACAAACTTCTGCGTAAGCACCTCCCGGAGCTCTTGCGGGATCTCCATCATAGGATCCACAGCTGTGAGCGTGTGCCGTCGCTTCTCCAGGTACAACTTCAAGCTTGGCAGTATTTCATCCGGCATCTTGTCATCCTCTTCATCTTCCTCATGGGATGCATCCCACTGGTGCTGCTGAGGCTTGACTCGTCTGGTGGGCGAGTCTGGTGTCACTTGCACCGTAGGTACGTTCATGGAGGGCTTATCCGCTTCTCCAGATCCTTCGTTGTCGGTCTCCATCATTTCAGAATCCGCTGAGCTGCCCGGTGGCGGAGGTAGGTTGGCGCAAGGGTCGTGCGATGAGCTGGCGGATTTCTTGACCTTCTCCAGAAGAGTGTAGTAAATGCCAGCAAACATGTCATAGTCTTTATTGCAAAGAGACTACAAAGGGAATAAGAAAACAGCTACATTAAATGACTACATTGATTAAATAAAACAACTACATTAAATAAAAACAGCCTACCTTCAGTCATTCATGCATTAGAATTTTGCAGATATGTTGAGCCGATCTCTAGAGTGTGGATAAAAATCTCGATGTAAACCTTCAGATAAAAGCCACTGCGCAGTACTTTCCAGTGGTGCTGTTTATTGCGCAGCACAAGGTGATTCTAGCTCACGAGTCTGGACGGAATCCGATAAAGTGATTCTTCTAACAAAATCTGTTAGGCAGCAATTTCCTTTGGCTCTGTTTGTTATTCTGGATAATGTGGTTGTCGCTTTGGATAAAATGATAAAGTGCGGGGCTAGTGAGTGGGCTTCCTTTGCTACAACTTATTTCCGCTGTATGCTGTACTTGATAATCCTCAAGTCTCGACCTGTAAATAGGAGCCGCGGAGCACCGCTTCCTCTTCCGTGGTCAGGATTTATCAGCAGGAGTTTTTTTAAATTTGATATCGCCTGGGGAGCCGCCTCCCCAGCACCTTTCTGTGGTGGGACTTTTTATAAACTAAGTTCGATTTTGAGACGACATTACGGCTTTATAATGACGGCTAGTTGGAGAAAACATATTCCGTACTGGGCGGAGTCATGAAGCGACGGAGCCCAATACGGAATGCATTTCCTCCCCACGCCATCATTAAGGTAAGCTGCTTGTAGGGATGGAACACATTGTAATAAAGGTTTTTCCATCTTTATTACTGAGCAAAAAATAAAAATTTGCCGGCGGTTTGGTCAAGAAAAGTCTTGAAGTTTGACCCAGGCAACCGTTGTCATGACAGTTTTTGAACCAATCACAAGCCAGCATTTTGAGACATTATCGCAAAATATCGTCGTTTCAAACGCAATCAAAAGGGACCACAGGATCGCGATTATTTCCTTCATGAACGACACTGTTTTGGGCCTGATAAGGTTAACGAAGTGAACCGAAGTGCATTACCTGAATAGTCTTTTCTCGGTCGATTCCTCTCGCAAGCATCATATTGAGGACCTCTTCGCTGAGCTCTGAATCATTTGAATCGGCAATGAGCATACTAGCCTTGTCTTCTTCATCCATATCGTTCACCCATTTGTGGTTCATGATGTTCGCCATGGTGTATCTTTTGGCGACGTCGCGGACCAGCATATGCCGTATAAGGTGCTCACAATCTACAGAGGAACAAATGACCGAAGTCAAACCTCTCATCAAAAGCAAGTACATAATATGGACACCTCTTTAGCTAGACTATAGGCAGTCCCTTCTTCTTCTCAGAGTATGTCGGGCGGGTAGAAAATGCGCGCGAAAGTCGGCTACGACGTGCAAACGTGACGCACCGCCACGTGGGGTGACGTCCGTCAAGCTACTACGTGACAGCCCCCTTTTGCACGCTTTCGTACGTTCTTCTGGCGTGCGTTTCTCGAAAGCCGCGAAACTTTGGGCCGATTTCGGGCACGATAACCCACACTGTGTGTTGTAAACAAAGGAATTTCTAAGCATGAAATTTTGCTAGAAGTAACATATTTTTTATTTTATTTTCCAGATATGTTAAAAAAATGGCTTTGTAGAATGAGTTGTTCCTATTTTTACAAACGGGCTTTTCGGGACTTTTAAGAATCGCGGCCCTGGGGCCCGTTTCTCGAAAGTCCTGATAACTTTTCGGGCCCGGAAAGTTATTTTATGTGCGCGATGTTTACATTAAAGACTCAAATTCTGTGGGTTTTAAAAGCTGAGCAATAAAATTCTAAGTTGATAAAACATGTCGGGCTGATATGCAGGCTAAAAACTACGCCACAGTACAGTAGATTTTGATTTTAAAATATAGCTCCGGGCCCGAAATGTTACCGGGACTTTCGAGAAATGGGCCCCTGGCCCGACTAAGCAGGAGAGATTGTTCATCCTAGTCTATGCCTCATCGCAGAGATGTTCACTTACGAGATACCGTAATCTGGATGCTGTTGAGTTCAGTTGAAATAAAAGCGTTTATGTTGTCACATTTTTTAACTTTGAGAAATCCAGCTCCCAGACAACTTAAAAACCGATCACTTAACTGGAATTGCAAAATTAATTCCCTCAAGCAAATATAGTTATCTCTTAATTGAAAATAAACTTGATACTGTAACTTTTCTAGAATCACTTATTCGCAAACTAATATCCCAAGAAAAATTTCACGCGACAGGGGATTCAGAACAGGTGCTCACAATCTTAACCCTTTGACCCTCAACAGTTAGCAGCATCCACTGTCTCCTCATCAACTCAGTGTACTGTAACACATGGAAGTGATAAACAAAAAAACAAATTGTCATTAAAGATGTGTTTATTGTTCATCGTGGTGTAAGATAGGAAAGATGAACGTTTATTCGTTTGTCTCACGATGCAATCGCTTTGAGTTGTTGATCGCGACGTTTCGACTGCAATACTGCTAGTCTTCATCAGGCGATGAGGTCGATTGTTTGTGTGTCGCTATTTGTAACATGTTGGTTCGCTGCTATTATACGTTTAAACAAGTTCTCCTAACCACTACTTAACAAGAATCAACAAGACGTTAAGAAGAATTTGTAGAATGATGTTGGTGCCGAGAGGGTTGATTTAAACGTCCTACCTCCGCAAGTAGAAAGTTCGGAATGCAATAAAGGACTGGCTTGCTTCTAAATGGAGTAAAACATTGACGTTTCTACCGTGACGGATTTAGAATAAAGCACTATCTACAGATGTTATTACTACGGTGTTGGTTTTAAAAGTTATCAGAAAAACCGCTTTGAAGAAATTATACAATATTGATTTACTAACCTGTGGACATAAAGAAAGGAATTCTGAATCTTCCATCCAAGACACGCGAGCGTAAGCTTTGCAGAGTACTGCCATCAAATGGTAACGCACCGCACACAAGAACGTACAACACCACTCCAAGACTCTGTAAAAATAACACAACAATTAAACTGGAAATTGCTGTTTTATTGTCCTCTTACATCTCTTAAATAGCTGAACCCTCCTGCAATAATGGAATACATTGGCTATCATTTCTTGTCCCGAGCGCCAATCTACACCAACTCGTTCAAACCCTCTTAGCTAAACCTCCCAATACGGGCGAACTCTCTACAACGACAATGATTTCGGGTTCCGATAGGCGATCTACTCCCTCAAGTACTCCTTAACTGCCTCATCCGCGCTACTACCACAGGTAACCTGCGCACGAAAGGTGCCGAGGGCGCGAGAGAGTCATTGAGAGTACTGAGTCGCCAATAGCGCACGAAAGGCACCAAGGGGGCACCGCCTACATGTTTACGTCAAGTTGCATTTGCAATACGATTTTCGAAACTTAAGTTTGCCGTACGACAACAAACTCAGCGCCGCTATTATTGTCCTCTTAATCCCTCCTCGGAGTGGAAATATAAACACGCTTTGCTCAACGGCCATACTGTGAGCAGGCTCACTTTGCGGAGCTTTCGCGGAGCTCGGCGGTAGATGCGCTACTCGCCAACTTGCTTCGCTCGCCGGCTCGTAAATAGCGACCCCGGAGCCAAGCCGCGCAACAAGACCCGACCAAGCGAGCCCGCCCGCAGTTCATCCTTTCTCTCTAGATTGACCACGCGAAATGAGCTTAACACGCGCGTCGTGTTTTCGCGCGGCGGCGATTTCATGCATAATCAGTTTGCATTGTGAATCGTCAGGTGTCCCGTAAATTGCTGTTTCATGGGCGAAGTTGACGGAGATTGATTGGAGCCTGTTTTCAAAGAAACCACAGCGTGTAAGTGTCGTGTGGGCGGGCAACAACGAACACTAGGTTTATTGTCAAAGGGGAGCAGATAAGGTACTGCATCTCCGTCACGTTTTGCTTGAGTAATTACTTAATAGCCTGAAGGCAGACTTGGAAGAGACAGAAAGGTAAAGAGTCACGAACATGGCGTGCAACAGACTGATGCACGCAAAATGCTAGCCTTACCACCCAAGGCCAGCTTGCTCAAAGAAGCGTTATAAAGCTAAACTAGAGTCAATTTTGAATTCAAGTCGAACCATTAGCAGGGTAAAAATAGCCGCCCGGGTTAACAGTTGGTTGGTTGGTTTAACAAGGTTTTTCGATTAAGACTGCTTCAAGTTTTTGTTCCTCTCCAAAAATACTAAGTGCATTCGTGAGGTGGACGAAGTGGTCGAAAGGTGGACTTCCACAGAACTGTTTAAAACCTTTCACCTGAAGGGTCACTCTTTAGGATTTTATTCACGCATTCAAAAGTGAGAACTACTTTGTGCAGAATAATAAACCACCATAGGGAGGTACTTCTCAGTAGCCCCAATTCGAATGGTAACACTTCAGGATTTTATCCACGGACTCAAAAGTTAGAACAACCTCTTCAGCATAAGAAACTTCACCACAGATTATACTGCTCAACAGCATTCACGTTAAGAGTTCCTCTTTAGAATTTCACTCACAAATTCAAAAGTCAGAGCTACCTTAAAGGCCTAACGTATCCACTAATCACCTATTTTTAAAAACGCCTGCGGTAGTTATCACGCACCGTGCGAAACATTAAACAACTGAGGAGTGGTTCTTCGCACGGGAGCAAATCGCACGCGATTTGCCACGTGGGTGCATGGCGCGAGAGATATGCATCAATCACGCGTGAACGCTTACGAATTTTTCCCAGTTGGGAGTCCAATAATTCTAAAGATAGAGACAATAATAAATATAAGTTGGCATCATGGTATGGATCTTTCATCCGAGATACTTGTCTTATTTATAATATGAACTGAAATAAATAACAAACGGAAACGGTCGAGCGAGCAAGTGGGAGTTAAATTAATTGGTCTTTCCCGCCCGTCTTTGATACTGAGTTTTCCGAAGTTAACAAAATTCTAACGGAGGCCAAAAGCTTAAGTCCAAAAGCAAATAAACACAAGGACGTTTCCGATCATTTCAAGCCCACAAGAATCGAGTTTTCGCCGTTCACAAAACGCTCACGTGGCAATTTCACGTGCGAGCATGATCCCTCATGGCACGCCCTCCTAACACGCGAACAATTGAGAGAATTCTAAACGTTCCATCGATCCCCCCTCTCACGCTATCGATTCATCGTTCGTAGTCTCGTACTCGGATTTGCCCACTAAACCAGTAATATTAAATTTACGTTATATGTATGTCAAAAAACGTGCCGTGACTAGACGATGTATGGGCCAAATGATTATTTTTGCATTTTTCCACGCCCACTCAATTTGCGGTGTTCTTGTTCAGAGCAGATGATTTCTTCCGGTCTGGTCAATGAATATGTTTGTCCTTTAACCCTCACTTCCTAAGAAGGCCAAAGATTTTTCCAATCTCCTAATTATGAGGGAAAAAACGAACACCACTACAGAATAGTAATGCTCATTAGAGCCGATCTAGACGGTCCAATTTTTCTGTATTCGACATGCTGACAAAAAGCCTTTGACGCCAGTTGCTTTGTGTAAGTGAAAGCTACAGCTTGATCAAGATTGTTGCACACGACCTAAAAAATGTTGTAGGATTTTAAAACGTGTCTTAAAACCTCACGTCATCGTAGCCAGAGGCAATCATAAATAATTTGAGTTGTTTGCTACTTTTTTCAATGACGCGAGCAGTTTCTGTAGCAGGAAGCACCTGAGAGCACCCTTAGATATGCAGGGTTACCCCCAGCATATCTAAGGGTGCTTTTAAATGGGATGATCCAGATCTGGATCAGTGATCCGAGATCACTCGGATCATGGTGCATCAAAGGTACCGATGAATCAACTCTGGACAAGGATCCTTCGGTTCTTTTCATGCACCATGATCCGAGTGATCTTGGATCACTGATCCTGATCTGGATCATCCTAACGGAACACACCCTAATTAGCGACCACTCTCTTATGCTGTGAACTGTATAGCTCCCTAAAGCACCACAGACAGATTTGAAAGACCTAAACTGCAGTACAGTTTAATACGGATTTAAGTCGTTCAACGGTTCTCAATATTAATCTGTTTCACGGAATATCAATCTGCCATCTACAGTTGAATACATGACTGTATCTCTAAGCAACCACTCTCCTACACTGCACATGTAAGCATACATCTTCCTAAAGCATGCACCATAGGGAGCCCAAAACTATTGCGGGTTTATTTACACCAACAAAAACATGATGGAAAGTAATATCTGTTTTAGAAACAAAACATTTTGTGGAGGAGGAACACCAGACAACATGGAGAGATGAAACCTACAAGAAAGTCCCAAGTGTGTCCAGGGGTCCGTTTCTCGAAAGTCCTGATAAGTTTCCGGGCCTGATAAGTATTATTGCTAATCCATTTTTCAATATTGATTGGTGGTAATTATTGGCACAAAGTTGCCACACGTTTCCATTAAACTATAAAGATTCTTAAATGTAGCTTTGAAAGTTAATAAAAATTGAGTCTGTTGAAGAATACTGTGCACATAAAATAGCTTTCGCGCCCGGTACGTTATCGGGAGTTTTGAGAAACGGGCCCCAGGCGCACGAAAGCCCCAAAACCTTTCGGGCCGATTTCGGGCACGATAATTCACACTGTATCTTGTAAACAAGAAAGTTTTTTAAGCAAGAAACTTTGCTACAAGTTGTACATTTCTTATCTTAAACACGTGTTAAAATAACAGCCTTGGACAATGATTGGTTCATGTCTGTACAAAATAATGGCTTTTCAGGGCCCAAAAGCTTTCGGGGCTTTCTAGAAACGCACACCAGGATTCAAATGAGGGCCATGACTGTGAGAGGCTAGCCTGTAGAAAGACCTCGCCTTTTCCCTTTCCCTGCCTACTACCCCCCCCCCCCTCCCCACTCTCTTCACTTGTCCCCCTCTCTTTACTTCCCAGCATATTTTTTTTTTGCCTCATCCCCTGCTAAAGGGTTTGTTCACAGGTAACCAAGAGGCAAATAACGCCCTCAACACTACATCAGCCCATCAGCCTTAAGGCAGGGGAGGCCAGCCCCTTAAATGTAGGGAGGTAAAGTCACACACGAGCCAAGGAGGCCCACAGGGTCAGAGCTTATCCCGGTTTCTGTAGCATGAAGCAACTGAGAGTATTGCTACTCCACCCTGAATGGGATACTAGTCCATCACAGGGTTACTCCCCTGCAGTATGTCGCCGGTATCCATTTATACTCCTGGGTGGAGAGAGACAATGTGGGGTAAAGTTTCTTGTTTAAGGAAACAGCACGATGACAGGGACTGGGCGTCAAACCACCGACCTTCAGATCTGAAGTCCAACGCGCTAACCGCTACACCACTGTGCCCCCACAACACGTAGGTAGAACCTACCCAAATGTCCACTTCTGCTCCACAGTATTCCTTGCCCTCAAACAGCTCTGGTGCTGCATAAGGTGGACTTCCACACCATGTCTTCAGGTGCTTCCCCTCTTGAAATATATTACTGAATCCAAAATCTGTGAACAAGAAGGGATTCTGCTTAGAGAACTTCTGGAAAAGTCAGAGCAACTTTGAAGGATCAATGAAGGATCAAAGAACTTGCTCGCTGGAAATTGAGCAAGCCTAGTGAAAAACTAAATCCAGGGAAAATCCCAAGCCACCGGTCTTTATTAACAACCCTGTACTGGATGCAGTAGCTACAGCTGTTTTCCGGGAAGTCAAGCCTACAAATGAGAGGACAACTTTAAAACAGAGAAAAGAGACAAAGAAGACACAACCAAAAATATTCTACCTGCAATTTTGATATTGTAATTCTCATCTAGTAAAAGATTTTCTGCCTGGAAAGAAACAATATGAAATGTTTTGATTAATTTTGCAATCTACTTTGCCCCTACAAGCTGCATTTCAGAGGAGCAGATCCAGGATGTTTTGAAAGTGTGTGTGTAGGGTGGGGGGGGGGGAGATAATAACAAGGGAGTAAGGCAAATGGCCGTAGCCCACGATGGGTCTCACGTCCAGACCCAGACAGTTTTGATAGAGCAGATTGTAAACTACGGGAGGTTTTTTGAGGGGACCAATGCATGATTAAAAGGGGAAAAAGTAACAACATCTGTTATTTGTCATTTTTCTACAAAGTTTTTCTACCCTGGTGAAAGGGGGCATTGCAACTCCCATTACCCCCCACCCTGATTCCAGTCATGTACATGTACTTTACTTTAAGTACATGTACTTTACTTTAAGTACATGCACTTTAAGGCGTGGCTCTTAAATTTTGCCAAGCTAGACATCAAACAATTGGATAAAGATGGACAGCATACTCACTTTCAAATCCCTGTGAACAACATGCTGCTTATGACAGCTGTCAACAGCAGACGCAATTTGCACAAACTTCTTTCTTGCTTCCTTTTCAGACATTCTACCATGGGCAACCAAATGATCTAATTCAAGAAAAACAGAAATATTTAAGAAAAGCGAAAAGCTGGACCTGGACTGGACTGCTGTCCCATTTGGAGAAGTGACACACGCACCAAAGAGAGCATAACACCTGACTCACACAACCATAGAGGTTCAAGGTGCCATACCTCAACCCCCCACCCCAACCCTTACTAAGCCTTAATACTTAGGCCCTATTCAGGAATCACACTGACAGTTTATTTGTTGTAGGATAGTAATATTCCAAGCCCCCAATGGGAATCGAACCAACGACCTTCTAGATACCAGTTGGATGGCTCTGTGGTACTTACCACTGAGCAGTGGAAGTCAGACTTGTGGTGACCAAGATCATACACACAAGGTCATGCATGAAATTTATTTATTTATTTATTTATTTTCTATTGCTATACCTGTTTCACAGTAATAATATTACTGTGAAATTAAATTGAGAGGTATAATTTGTGCATGTGTATAATTTTAAGTCAATTCAGTGAAGAACTACTAACAGTGTGTAATCTGCAGCTGAATGATTGATTATTTAAGTCTGATTGAAGTGTTTTCAGTCCCGTAAGTCTACGTGGCCTTCTACATGAACAACTACTGACACGTACCATAACATGCACTGGTAATTAATGTTACTGTTGTGAATATAAACCAAACCAGCAGATACACTGTAGGTAAGTATTTCTTGTGCACTCTGATTGGCTACTCAAATTCGGGATAGTATCATTCTGCTATTCACCTCCTGGCATTTTTCTGGATTTTGCATGCGAGTTTTTCCTCATTTCTCAGAAAAAAGGAACGACATGTGCATGTATTATTTTGGTGCTGGCTATCCACTGGTTTGGTATGTATACTAAGTAAAAACAATAAACCTCAGTATCACCTCCACTTCAGTGAACAATAATGTTCACTTGTTAATTTTACATGTACAGAGTTTCATTATGTTTAAGTCAATAACTAAAAGTCCTTACCAAAGATCTCTCCTTTGCTAGCATATTCCGTTACCAAATACAACATCCTGTCTGTTTCCATCACCTGTCAAAAGACAGCATAGGATAAACATCTATACCTTTATACCAAATCCACTGTGTCGCATTTTTTAGATGCTCAAATGTGAGTTGTACAAACGTAGTACGTACAATCGTCCACATAGACGTAGAACAGAACTATGTTGTAGAACCAGTAATAAAAGTGTTTCAGTAATCCCCTCATGTTCCATTTCAGTGCATTGTCTAGTAAAATATTACTTAACGATCTACGATCTACAACTATACGCTTTTGACATACATATAAAATAGACGGTGTAGAAGCATAGTGCTCTACGAGAATCTCTTCGCACATTTCAGTGTCAAAAAAAGGTGACAGGTATACAACAAATTTCCTCAACTGGGCTACAGATTTGCACTGAATGCGTGGAACAAACATGTGCTTGACAGCTGTGTACGTGAAGCTGAGGGAAAAATTGATTATCCATAAAAAAAATTGAGACAATTTACATTTTCATGACCCGAAAGTTTGATGAAGTAGTGGTAATGCAAAAGGAAAAATTTATCCATGTACATAAACATGTGGATGCTTTCACTGTTACACGATATTATGCAACAGAGTTTGGCCGAAGGAAAGCAACGAATTTTCGTGCTAGTGGCACTTTAAGGTGTTTGAGCCAGTGATCTGCCAGTTTTGTTCTGTCACCTGAAAACCACATCAGTAAAATCTCCAAAATATGGCAAAATAAAAATTTACTATGGGTATTGCAAAATTATTTTTTTTATTTGTTGTTTTATTTTTTACTTATCTATTTATTTTTCCCCTTTTCATTTCATTTTCCTGTTCCTTTCCCACTCCTTAATCTTTGGCATGATTTTGAGGCTGACTGGAGACACAAAACCCTTGTTAGGGAGCAGTTCTGGCAAAAATGCCACGGGGCCTACAATGTAATAAGTGGTCAGAGTCTAGCCTGTTTGGCTGTTTTAGGTTTAAAGAGTCATGAGACTGATACTGTTAACAAGGATGATGTGCATGTATGCAAGTATGTACAATTTGCTCATCAGAAAAAAAAAACATATTTCAAACTGTACATGCACAATGTTTTTGTTTTTGTTGTTTTTTGTTTTGTTTTGTTTTTTGCTTGTTTTTGGTTATTTTGTTTGCATGGTTTTGTTTTTGCTTGAGCCTTTGGATGTAGTCCCAACATGCACATGCATTACAACCTAACACTTTTAAACTAGTGAGCAGCAAATTTTATGAAGTACTCATGTATGATGTACAAGGTGCTTCTAACTTTTGAGTCTGTGCATGAAATCTTTAAGTAGGGCCACCAAAATGAAACCCTTTTATGGTGGTTTGTTTATTATGTTGCACTCTGTAGTTCTATCTTGTAACTTTTGAATCTGTGTTTGAGATTTTTGTGCGATTCTGTGTTGGTACTGTATTTAAATGTGGTTCTGTTCTAAGCTGTGTACTTTCTAGGCCTAACACTGTTCATTTTTACAAAAGATTGTTTTCGTAGATCTGTACAGTCAGTTTTAAAGAAAGCAACAAGGGCTCTATTTTGGTTTCAGACAGAGCAAAATTTATTCTGCACCCCGTGGACTTTGGACTCAGATCACATGCACAAGTCACACCATACAAAAACATCACAATCCATACATAAATGTTTAACCACAAAACACAGAATTTGATTATTTCAATAACAACATTACCAGCTGAAATTTGCTCGTCTGCTTCAACATGTGGCCGATAAGTCCTTTGTTAGAATATTACAGAGTGAATTTTTCCTGAGTTACGTGTACATGCAAATGTCAGCTGTTTCGTAAACTTATCAAAATGGGAAAACTTGACTGTTAAAGGAGATCAGCTGTCTGTGCACCATAACAGAGAAAATACAATGTATAAACTCACAAGTTTACATGAACACACTACACACTTTCACTCAACAGGTCAAGAGTAATCATTTTTAATTTAATAACTACCAAACTTTCAAACCTTGTTTCAAAAAGAAAAAGAAACAAGCAGTACCATTATGTACACTGGAGTATATATATTTCATTATTTTGAATGGTCATGCCTTACACGCATGCATGATCAAACTTCCCATTTAATCAGGAGACCCCCAGTTTTAGGTGCTCCATTTGTATATATATTAATTATAATAATTAATTTATTTATTATTATTATGTTTTTTTTGTTGTCAATGTCCTGGTTTCTGATAAAACTTTAGACAAAAATAATCTGGTAAAAAATCACAACTCCATTTTTCAAGCAATAAAATTAATGTAATGTCTTACCTATTTAATTATCTATTACTAATTATTCTACAATACATGACCTGGTAAACTTGAACTTCACAACCATGGGCAGAATCACGCGACTTCTGACTTAAATGCCCTATACGGTTACTCCATTTATATGCAGGAAATCACAAACAATGCATTGAACATGTGCATCTCTGTCAGCAAACTAATCATTCAGTGGTGACACACCCAGGACTTTGAACGCATTTCAAAATTCTGGCAAGAATCCCAGCCGATTTGAAAACCACCATAAATATTAAGAACTCCCCAAGACCAGCTAGCTTGTAAGCTGATTAACCCCAAAAATAATCAGTGAGTATTTTATTTCCTACTGTGATATGACTACGATGAACATGAATGACCCCACAAACAGATCAATAGAATAGAGGGAACGATCACAAAAAAATAAATTCACTTACAAACATCTAACCCTTTCACGCCCAAGAGTGCCTAAAATCAAAATTTTAGACGAATCCCAAATTCATTTTGTATAATACTGAAATAAAAATACTACCATGTGAAAGTTCTGCTGAAGAGGTTTCCTTTGAATTGTCACACCATAGGATTTCGACCACAGACTCAGAAGTTAGAATCACCTTTAATTTAATGTCTCCATAACTGACTCTGGGAGTGAAAGGGTTAATTAAACAGCTTCCCTTTACTATAACGTAAATCACATTGTATATGTAGATTGGAGACAATTGGAGAGAATCAAAAAGTTTATACTTAAAGGACTTTCGGGGTTAAAGCTAGTCTAGGATTAAATATTACCTTTTCTATAAAACTCTTTTTGGAAATGTTTCTTGATAGCTACATAAATTATAATCTTAGGCTTAAGGCAAGGATCATGTGTACAAACAAGTTACTTTTTACAATGTATATGCACAGGGAATTTTTTGGGATAAGAAGTAAGGACTTCTCTACCCACATGCAAAGAATTACATCTACAAAACTTTCTTCTTACTGATTTCAATGCAATTCATGAATACATGTACATGAATAGGAAAGATTAAAAGGGCTGGTAAAACAAACATGACAAAATTTCCTTATTTGATGACAATTACATGTAAAATTACGTACATGCACTTGGAAAATGTACAAAACTCTACCAAGAAAAAAGATGAGTAAAACAACACCAGGGAAATACAAATGGACAGACTTTACTACTGTTAGCTTGTAGTAAACAGAGGCAAGGTCACTGGGGCTTAACCCTTCAAACCCCAAGAGTGACAAAAATCTAATTTCTCCTTACAATATCATTTCTCGATCAAACAAACAGGTCATGAGAATAAAGGAAATGGTCACCAAACTTGATGTGCCTTGATGTTTAATTAAATTCTCATAAGTAGTATCATAAGAAATATATGGAAAACAATGGGGAGAACATGCATGTTGATATTGGGCCTTCGCACACTTGAGTAAAGAGCCGAGCAAACTGCCCCACAAGGCCATTAGCCCAGCTGTTCCCTCATGTGGGTGTTTGAGTTTTTGTAAGAATTTCACCTCACAAGGCCCCAAGGAAAATATCTGTCATGATATTCTCTTAACAAGATATTCTCTTAACAGTTTCATGGAGAAATTCTCACAAAAAATCCACAGCACACAAGAGGAAACAGCTTAACTACCTGCCTTGCAAGGCATTTTTGCTTGCAAGGCTCTTTCCTCAAGAGTGTGGCAGGCTTATTAAGAGTCAGAGAATTACTACTTTCCACTCAATGGGATGCTGGATTATACATTGTAAGGTCATCTCCTTATATTGGACTTCTGTTCCATACAAATTGCACTGTCAGGGAGTAACTTTGTTCGAGCTGAACAATATCGTATGTTAGTATACACCAAACCTGTGCATAGTGTTTTTGCATGCTCTTATTGGCTACTTTAACTCTGCTATTCACCTCCCGGCATTGTTCTGGGTTTCCCCTGTGACTTTTTCCTCATATTTCTCAGAAAAAAAGGAACTATTTGGTGCTGGATATCCACTGGTTTGGACAGAACCATTCTTTTCAGTTTCAGAGGAAAATTTCCAGAAATTTATGACAGAGAGGTACTGGAAACTGGAGTTTGTCGAATGGAACAGAACTAACAATCAGACTGGTCCAACTGAAAAAGGTGTTAACACCTTCCTAGGTGGACCACTTTTTTACCATTCCATTCAGTTTCAGGCCAAAATTTCCGAAGGTTTGATGGAGTGGAAGTGCCCCAAGCCTCTAACCATCAAATCCCAAAGGTTGATCAAACTACTACACTGTACATGACAGCCAGGATATACCTGCCAACTTTTTCTGAGTCAAATGCATGAGAATTTCGTCACCTCATGACCGGGATTTTCGAAAACGTTCCTGTGACTTCCGAGGGTTTCTGACGATTTTCTGAAGACTTCCGAATGCTACCGAAAATCCGGTCCAAAGATGTTCTGATGATTTCTGAACACTTCCGAAGCTATTTGAAGCCTTTCCGAGGTCCTTCAAATGCAAACTGAAATATGACATTTTAGTGCATTCTGATACAGTTAGGACTCGGACACAACATTAAGCACCGTTTATTGGAATAGTTTCAGGGGAATTGAATTGAATTTTTGTTGTCAATGTGTTGAAGAACAAGTCGTCCAGATTTGTGGGTCAGGCGTGAGAAATTGTTCCCGATGCGTGAGATCAATGTCTCTGATCCACAGACGTGAGACTCATGCATAATGCGTGTGAGTCAGCAAGTATACCAGGATTACTCTTAATATTTGTGAAGGACCCTTAAGTTTACTGCATCAGTTACATTGTATATATTGTGGTTCAATGTTATACTTGGTTCAACTTTTATTTTCCTTTGTTTTTGTGTATGGTAATGTATGATTATAATGAGTTAAAAACAAAGGAAAATAAAAATTGAACCAAGGATAAAATTGAACCACAACGTGTACATAAAAAAGCCTGGCACTAACACTGCAAAAGGTGAAGAAAAGTTAAAGGCAAAACTGAAGGGACAGAAACTTTTTAAAATATACATGTTCATATATGTACTAGTTATACCGTACCTGCAGAGCTTATTATGGCAGCTGTTTTACTCAGTAATGTAGCTGTCTCAATTCATGAAATGTGCATGCGCATTAACTCAGAACAATTGGAGTACATTTTAATAATAATAACACTTGTCTAATAATAACAATAATTATTATTAATAATAATACAGTAATATCTTTCAAATAAGTTCAAAGAAGACTACTAAATGTTAAAAATGTGTCAAGAAAAATTTTATACATATAAAAAGGGTACAATACTAAAATTCCAAAATTCTCACCTCGAAAACACCGACCGCGTCTCGACCATTGGGCTTTTGAACTGCCAACGGTTGAGATGCGCTGATTGGTAGATTCCAATGGACTCGCATTCTTCAAATTCCTTTGGTCGAGAATCTTACACCAATCATGTTGAGAAAGCTACTTTTGAGACTTCAGGATTGCTTTTCTTGGAAAATATTGGAAGGATGAAGCTCTAATTCGGCACAGGGACGAAGAAATATCTACAGTGTAGTCAATCGGATGCCGGTGTTTTCGAGGTTAGAATTTTGATGGTTTGGCATCAGTTCTAGCTTGAATTGCACAAGGTCGCGGCCGCCGACTGTTTTGCTGCTTCCCTTGTTCTCCCTTCTCTCTCTCTTTCTACCGGACAGTAAATGACCTCACAAAATAACAGCTTAAACGGCTCAGGACAGCAAAAAAATATAACATAAGACACAGTCAACATTTCATCTTAACTTTTATTGAATCATTTATAATAGATTTTATATTTTGTAGTAAATCGAAGCCAGTGTAATGTTTCTCTATTTTCTTCTATACGCACCATTGATTTCAACATCGTCTCATGTCAACAATTATTAACCACAAACACATAGGGTGGTTTGCCTGTGGTTTCTGGTGCAAACCATGCATACCACAGAAGAGTGCTTTTACTCAGCTCAGTAGCATTTATTTATAAATTTCAAAAGCAATACTTCAGGATTTCATCCACAGATGCAAAACTTAGAACCAACTTGTAGGGCATAAAAAAAAACAGTGCTTACAGGAAAGTACTGCTCAATTGTTCCCATTTGAATGGTCCCAATGCTTTAGTATTTCATCCACTGACTCAAAACTTAACTGAGAGCTGCCTTGTATGAGTGTTGAAGCTTCTGCTACTTAAGTAGCTTTCATTTGAATGGTCACAATTTGGGATTTAATTTACAGACTCAAAAAATAATGTAAGAACCAGCATGTACATCATAATAAACAGCACCACGTCACAGGAAAGCACTCATCGATACCGTTTGTTTGAGAGGGCACACTTAAAAAATTCATTTATGAACAGACTTAAAAGTCAGCATCACTTTGTACATGTATACAGTAAAATGCACTACAGGAAAGCACTGCTCAATATAATACAGCTTTGGTTTCAAGGGTCACACTCAAGAATTTCAACCACAGACTTAAAAGTGAGAACCACTTTGTACAAACATACACATAATAAAGTGCACTACAGGAAAGCACTGCTCAGTACAGCTTTGGTTTCAAAGGTCACACTTGCGAATTTAATTCATCCACAGACTCAAAGTCAGAACCCCTTAGTACACATAATAAAGTACACTGTCTACAGAAAAGCACTGCTCAGTAGCTTTGGTTTCAAAGGTTACCCTTGTACTTGAGAACTTCATCCACAGACTCAAAAGGTATAACCACCTTACACAGCATACATACAATGAATTAACTACAGAGTAACTTACAGCTCATCAGTGGATTTTCTCTGAATTTGAAATATTGAAATTTGACAAGATACTGTGTTTAAGAAGGGAGAGGGAACTTTAAGGAGAGAGTGTCCAACCAGCATAAAACACTCATCCACAAAAGAAAGGTTGCTTTCATTGTATCTATATCTTTATTCATCTCTTTCTTTACATTGACCTTTCACCTAAAAGGTCAGATTGGCGACTGCAAATTCATTCAGTTTCAGCAATTTTTGTTCAGAAGACAACTAGATGGTGAACAATAAAAACTGCTGTCTAAATAGAAAGGTAGTGAGCACTCCATTGATTTCGTTTGGAAAGGAACACTTAAGGATTTAATTCATAGACTGAAAAGTTTGAACCACCAGATAGCACAATAAACAGCTCCACAGAAAGGTACTGCTCTGGTAACTTTTGCTTAAATTGGTATGTTCATGAATTTCTCGAAAATAATCAAAAGCTACAATGTCGTATAAAATAAAAGTACAGAACATTTTGCACTTTTAAGCAAAAAAAAAGACTACAAAACTCTTGCTCTCTCTTGTTGTTTTGTTTGTTTTAAAAATTGCTGTTTGTTTGTTTGCTTTTTTTGTGAAAGTTAGTGAAAAATGACAACTTACATGTACTAGCTCAATTAAGAGAACAACTTTATAAACATATGTTCTTTGCACATTGCAATGTAAATGATAATGCCAAAAATACAAACAGCTTTATTGAGTTATTTATCAAGAGCAAAAATGAAACTGAGAGTAAATATTTCAGGCACATATTTTATTAACCTAACTGCCACTGACCTTGTCATAATTAGTAACATTTCAAAGAAAATAAACTTAATGTAACTCAGGTTTAAAAGGTTACAGAAAATGTACTTATAGATGAAAGAAAAGCGCTTGGATTTTCCACAAAAGGAATTTATAAACACTTGAGTACAAATATTTACAATTCCAGTTAAGGTTGTCAACAACCTTATAGGTAACTTTAAGTTAATTGTTTGAACAAAGTATTCTTGATGTTCTCATAAACTTCTCAAGGACACTTAGAAAGCTCCTGTCTGGTGCTTTGAAGATAAAACTTTTACAGTTGGACTTTTTTCGTCTGAGAAGAATATTAGAATTTCACTTGCCTATGATAAATTGTGAGAATTACTGCTTAATGAAGGTGTTAGGATATAACACAGTCTATGAAAATATATAGAATACATTGTTCAAAACAAGACGTTGAATGTTTTTTTTTTTTCTCGACTTCCTTATCTTCAATACACGCGCAGTAAAAAGTCTTCAAATGCAATAGTCACGGCCCAATGACAGATCGCCCAAACATGCACCATTGATCAACAGACAGTTGGTTACATCAGTGGTAAGATGCATGCAAATCAAAGTCATTTGGCGAATTTGGGGAGATTTAGTTTTTTCGCTAAAATCCCATCGATTAGTATAAACACCTCAAGCACAGTTAATAGAAATTCTAGAACCGTTCATGTGTGTCGAATGCACGTTCTCAATGTTCGATCGAAAGATAAGCGCAGTTTCATGCATACACCACTGTCTCGCTTTGTAACAGTGTTACAGTTTCTGCTAATCGACAACAAAACGGAGACGAAATCAAATTTATGTTACGCCAACCTGCTTGCTGTCGATCCAGCCACACAAACTCCTTGGAAATTTCTCAAAGTTTCAAAGTGCTGACTTTCGAGAGACGAACCGATTGTAAAATGAAAGTAAACTTGAGTAACACCGATCGAAAAATTTCGGTTGAGTTAATTTCGCAGGGCGAAGATGTCAAAACAACCGCAGCGTCAATTTGTAAACAAAAACATCAGGAAAATCGGAATCGTTCATCTAGGCGAAAGGAAAATGACGGGGAAAACAGTATAGATTTCTCTTGAGAACTGTAAATTGAGCACACGTCCAATATAAGTTCATTGTTTCATGCGTACAAAGCCAAGAGAGTTTGGTTGAGAAACGACTGTGAACTGCTTAAGGTCGCGCAGACAAGCGAAACCAACAACCATCGTAAATTTCACAGGTAATATTTGGTTCGCGCTACATGCGATAATACGATAGAGGAAACTTTTCCCAGTGTATTCGCTTCTACGCAGAGCGATAAAGCCCCGAAAGCCTTCCGATATCAATAAAATAAGGACGTGACACCGAACACTTGAAAAACAGAGCCGATACGAGTTGCTTTCGTCTCGCCGGCCAGCGTATCTGTGTATATGTGCTTACACGTATTGTCTTCCTTCCACGCTGTCTGTCACGAACTGTAGCCAGAAGAATTGCAATAATTCTTTTCCCCAAAAGCATTGTAAATGCTACTCAATCAAGCTGGAACAGAAATAAAAAGCGGACTATTTCACGAAAAATGTCTCCTCGATGGCTAAAAAATACGAGCCGGACGGAGGTCTTCACATCTGCGCCCGAGACTTCTTTCCAATGATTGCGATTTAAGGAAGAACAAACGGGTCAAATGAGTCAAAAACATCACCACGAAATAGTACAAATCACAGCTTCACTCTTACCTGATATAGCTTTATGATGTGCGGGTGATCCAGCAATTTCATGACTTGTACTTCGCGAAAAATTTTCTTCAAATTGTCCTGGTCGAGTTGACTTTTGTCGATGATTTTGACGGCAACCTGGTTAGGGAAAACAGAAGCGTACGAAAAACTAGAGCAGTTGATGATACAAGAAATAACATCGCAAATAAACTACATTACTGCTGCAGTGAAACGTTCGACAAGTAGATATGTTTAATTTCTCTGCTTCGTGAAAATTAGAAGGCGTAAGACTTGCTATTGTCGATGCAGAATTGAAATTAAACCTTGTCTCGCAGCGAAGTCACAAGCTGACATTTTCGCCTCAATTCGCATGTTCGCGTAAACACATTTACCTTGGTCTTCGTAATGCAGTGTGTGGCGAGCTTGACAACTGCAAAATTCCCTTTTCCGATAGTCTTTTCAATATTGTAGTAACCGATTCGCACCACACTGCCATGACGATTGTGCCCTCGCGATTTATCCGCCATATTCGCATGATTACATGTTCCTGAGATCAGCATTGCGCATGGCTGGGTTGTCGCGCGCGGGTTACGCGCGCGGGTTGCCAAACACCGGAAATCCTAAAATCCTAGCAACTCGCCTATGTTGCTGCCTTTTGAAATTCGCGATTTCTACGCCAGCTGCCTCGAAACTGCTAGAAAAATTTGTTCCACTTATTTTCGACATCCGTTACTTTTTCCTAGTGAAAAACGTGCTTCGTTTAGCACCCGTTTTATGTTGTGTTTTCTAGCCTGACCATTAGTTCATCATTAAATTGTGCGGTAGATTGATCTGAATTATAATGAGAAGGCGGCAGCTGATTTCTTTAGCTTACCAGCGAAGATGTATTTGCATCAGGATTTGCTTTATAAGAAATTGAATAACAGGACAGCTTTAGCTGTCAAAAAGGCTGCATGCAAAAATCAAAACAACTTTGAGGATGCAATATGATAGGTGATAGCCATAAGAAAGCGAAATTAAAATGCTTCAATTGTCATTGAAGTTTTTAAAATTAAGTTGCGTCCTTTATGAAACTTTTCAAAACTCGCCCTCCTCTTCTCAGTACGCTTATCTCAAATCTGCATTCACAGTATACGTGAAAAATTTGCGAATTTATCTCGTTTTAAAAAGCGTGATCAATTCTGGGGGAAAATGAAATTTCGCGCTACGTTTTTCGTGAACATGCTCGTATTCCGTCATGTTCTTTATATATCATAGAAAAGTGTTAAAAAACATCGTCAGCGACAAACCTCTAGTAGCAGCAAACCAAGAAATTAAAAAGAAAAACATGCTGATATATCACTCAGTCCAATTCAAAAGTTTTCGGTCGCTTTTTATTTGAAAAGAAATATTTTCCGTCCGCACAAACGGTCGGAAAAGTGAAAAGATAAAGAAAACGCTGACAGTTGAGATTTTAAGAACGGAGATTGAAATTTTATAGGGACAGGAAGAAAGAAAGGTCTAAAGGGAAATTGCTTACGCGATTTTGCCTTCTGACCACATGAATGAATATCGAGATATTCGAAAGTGATGAGTCACTAGGAAAACAATCGGAACAACTCGCGGCCATGTAGTGCCTCGCCTTAAATTCGCCGTCCACACGTACGGAATTATGTCGTTTTTGTTTTAAAAATTCATTGTTCACACGCATTTGTGTGCTTTCGCTGGTGCTCAAGTGAATCCCAACATATAGAATGTTGCATTTAACGCTATCACCGTCTCTCTCGTAAATGTGAGTTGGTCGGTCCAGTCAGGTCGGACAAAACTGAAAATAAAAAATGAATTAAGGGATTAGTTTTAAAGAAACTGTTGTACTGCGCCGATAGGAAATTGAACACCAAAAAAGTGGAGTTATCAACTGCGTTGATAAGGTAAATTGGGGACCGTAAAGAAAGTCACAAACTGACTTTTCAAGGATTCCAGCCCTTTGTCAGAGGGCTAACTTTCGAAAGCAGCCAGCTTTTGAATTTCTTTAACGCGGCCAACTTACCTCATCAACTTAGTTGATGGGTCCAAATTTTTGCATTAACACGACTGAGGTGTTGCAACTGGAGCCACTATACGAGGGTAAACTAAAGACCTCGTTAGTCGCTTCTTTTGACTGCGAAGAACCCCGTACGTTTAAAACTGTTTGTTTAAAATGTAATAGTGTCCGTCCGCTATCTCGTCCGATCTTTTGTTGTAGTAGTTAGTGATGTAGTTAGTCTATTATGTAGTCCTTCGCATTCCAAAGATTTCAATTGGAAGCTGATCTAGATGCCGGAGTAACTGCAAGGTGTACAAAAAAGCATGTTAGAAATTAGGTACACCCGAAGAAAGGGTACAGTCATGTTATTTTTATTCTTATTTATTTATTTATTTATTTATGTATTTATTTATTTATTTTCAACAAAGTGTGCCCGTAGGACGATCCGGAAACGATAAATAACATGTTTTTGGGACTCCTAAACGATGAAGAAAACGATCCAAAAAAAAACTCTGCTTACTTATTCCTAGGCGACTATGCCAACATTTTTGAAATCCCCATTCAGGGAACGCAAAAACACATTTCACTGGTGTTTAGAGCTGCACTTGAGGTTTATGGCAACTTTCGGGTTTTACTCCTGAGTGAAGTGCAGGGGGGAGTAAGGAAAGGGGAGGGGTGCACTGGGGTGGAGGGCAGGGGGGTCATTCCCTCCCTTTTTCCGTTCCCTTCAATCCCAGTTCCTAATTAACGTTCAAGATGAAATAATAAATATATGAATATCGCATATTAGAACTGCAGGTTGAAGAATTTTGTGTAAAGAAGACCATCGCAGTTATAGAGGCAACTTTTGCATTTGTGAAAAGAAAGCCTAAAAAAATCAGGTTTGTACGGGATTCGAACCCTTGACCTCGACGATACCGGTACAGCGCTCTAATCAATTGGGCTAACAAGTCAACTGGGAGCTGGTCATTAAGTCGGCTCCATCGTTATAAGCCCGTGGAGGATGAAGATGAAACAGTGAATACACCTGATTGATAAAACGTTGTCGGTTGCAAAGCATAAACCATAAAGGATGCGACACGATGGAATTCTGGGAAGACAGCAATGACAAGCTTGCTACTCAATTCCATGTATTGTCATATATCGACATTCAAGATATTTTCATTCCTAAGAAGGTTTTGGAGTGGATTTGATTATACTGTGTTAATATTTTCTCCACGGTGCCTGAAAATAGAAGCAAGTTTTCCCGCTTCCCAGAAAACCATTGGGTCGTATCTTTCATAGTATATGCTTTTCACACGACAACGTTTTTGCAATTAGGTGTATATGAATATCATATATTGGAACTGCGGGATGAAAAATTAAATGTAAACAAGATCATCGCAGTAATAGACGCAACTTTTGTAGTTGCGAAACTGCAAAAAGAAAAAAGTTGCGTCGATGGTAAAATATTACGCAAAGATTTTCGTTCCTATTTCCACCGCTTCCCGCCGTCTTAAGGATCTCCCTTACTACCCAGCGCTTTTCCACTTCCTGTACATTCACCCCCCCCCCCCTACTTTCCCAGGTACCCGTTCCCATGACCCCCCTCTGGATACGGATGACTTTCGAGTCTCTCCTATCACTGCCTGGGGCAAGAGAGGATGCATGGGGCTATGATAGGCTGATGAGTCCTAACAAGGACGAAACAGTTGTCCATACCTGCCATGCCACTCCACAGCAATTTTAGCTGTGCACATGCCTGGAGGTTCTGGCCTGAAACCTGAGAGATGTGTTTTTGTGGTATTTTAAACATCATTATTATTATTATTATTATTATTATTATTATTATTATTATTATTATTATTATTAATTTTTTTATATCAACACTTGCTGTTTTCAGTAGCTGCACACATATCCCTTAGATACACCATGACAAAGTTTAGTTACGAGGTGTGATGTCATAAGAACCACGTGGTCAAGTTTTGACCTTCTTGCGGTAAAAAAGGTGCACAACGTCAACAAAAAGTATGTCTAGCATGAATCATGTTCAATTTCCGCCGTTTTTGCTAATTTCTAATTTTGGGTAAATTTCAAGATGGCGACCAAGAATCCACAGCCCTTTACCTCATCCTGTAGAGCATATCACAAGCTATCTACCAAAGGTAAAATCTTTTCGAAATATTCTAACACAACAAACACCCAAGAGAGGGAAGGGTGAGGGTATGAATTTGCTTGAATGTCCGAGGCTTATGCTCTACATCAAGGTCAAACTTGCTAGGTCAATACCTCTAATGACTACATAAAACAGTTTCCCAAAATTTTGCCTATTCAATAAAAGTTTCTTGTCAGTGAATTATTTTCAAAATTTTGAATTTTAATTTTTTTAATTTTGTCTTTTAATTGCCTTTTTATCCCCAGACACGACGCAAATGTTGTTTCCACAGCTGATTCAACTAACTTAAGTGCCACTGATTAATTTCACGTCTGAATCAACAGTTTAACATTCTTAATTATGTGGGTCCACACTTTATCAGTCTCGTCGCACACAACAGCTCTTGGTTTGGCCAGAAAAGTTCAAAAAAACGTAAAATACATGTAATATTCCTTTTCGATCAATCTAACTCTTACTTGTTAGCGATGGAGGAGTACACTTTTGAAAAACTCTTCGATTTCTTGTTTTTTAGCTAAACTGACTAACTGGTGTCTATAATTTCAGTTAATATAGATTGCACTATAATAAAATAAAACAATGTCCAAAAAACACAGCTTCAAAGCCTAACTTTCACTCAAGAAACAAACCAAAATCCTCGAAAATCCTGGTGAAGTTTCAATGGATTTAGACCTTTTTTAAGAAATGAAATTATCTCTCCCTCTAAACTAACAACGTGCAGCTTAACTTCTCATCTCTAATTGTTCCATCAGGGAAAATTATGTGCTTCCATTAAAAGACATTTACCATAAATACACTAATTATAAAATATTATGTGCAGACTGCGGGAGCTAAAAGGAAACTTACGAGAATTATCAAATATTCTTCTGAAGTCATCAGTACAGTTTAGTTACAAATTTGATTCTAAAGCACTTTTCAACCGTTACTTCACACTTATTTTATGTGTATGATGGCCATATGCTTATTATACCTGTTTGCCGAAATATATTTAGATTAGTCATGAGACTTTCAGTAGCCAATAAGATGGCTACATGAGACTACGCCAATTCCTAGGTTATAAAAGGCTTTCATTTCTTATTCTGAGTGTATTTGAAGTCGATCTGGGCCTTCTCTAGAGAACAGAAACTAAAAGAATTACGTAAGTTACTGTTGTGTATGTTTTAAAGATTTGCTCTATTTCTTCTATTCTCTATATGTTTTCTATATGATGAACATGTTATTTAATATTTGTTCATCTTTATTTGTAAATTATTAAATACACTAATTAGTTCGTGAGTCTTGCAGAGTGATACAAGTCTGTGTTGTTCACCTCTGCATTTTTAGGGATGAGGAATACTATAATTAAAAATCTCACTGTCCATTTTCTTGCCTTTAGGTGACTGTTGATGTAACTTGCTTCGGTAAGTAGTATATACTAAGGTCAGGGGCGTTCCTAGACATTTTTGCGTTTTGTAAAGGCGAAAGTTTTTGTCATTTCAGAGGGTTCTGGGAACATCAAATTTCCTCGGGCAACCTATCACACGATAGTGCCTTCGACAGAAGAAATCTATTGTTTAACTAAGCTCCCTGACTGTAAGATTATCTGTCTTCGCATATGTTGCGCGTATTCTGAAGGCTCCATTTCATTTCAAACTAGTAGTTTCCTAAAACTCAGGTGAATTTGCTCGCCATATTTCTTTTCCTCAAGGCTTCACATAGTAGGCCATACTCGGCTCTGGCAAACTGTTCCTTCCTGTACTTAGCCAACTTGCCTCTTGAAATCCCAAACATAGATTGCATTATAATAAAAAATAAAACGGTGTCGAAACAACACACCTTCAATGCTTAACTTTCACTTTAGCAACAATAAATCTTCGTACATGCTGAGATTACAACAAAAATTTGGCAGTAGGGTCGCCTTAACCCTATTTAGCCTTGGGGGGGAGGGGTGGGGCACATTGTGCCCGCGCTGACTTTAACGAATTATAACTTTTAAACGGCTGGACAAATAATCACCAAATCTCGTCACTTTTCCTGAAATTTATCAGAGAAAATTTTCCTGTGTCAACGTCATGTCTATGTTGATTAACGTTTCCATAGCAACCGTCTACTCAGGAGGTGTTTTGACTATTTTTTTGTCTTTTTACAGTCTTTTTTTCAGTTTTTTCCCCTTCGTTTGAAAAAAGAAGATAATCCTTTACTTTTTGTGCTTGTTTGATTAAGTATGTTTCTTAGAACAAATTCATATATTTTTCGATGACGTCATTGTTAACTGTATGACTGCATGCTCGGGATTCAAGATGGCGGCTCAAAATTCAAAATGGCTGCTTTGTGACGTCATTGTGACGTCATGAAACGTCATAATCGACACGTCATAAACGTGCAAGGTTTCATCACAAGAGCGTGAATACTTTTCGAGATCTGTAGGGAGAGCACTTTGTGCCCCCCCCCCCCCCCCTCCAGACTCAGAAACTCAAAAAAAGCCCAGGCGAAGTAGGGTTAAAACAGCAAACGTTCCCTTCAGTTTTAAAGTTGTTTTACTATAGTAGTTTTCCTCTGCTTCTGGTACTGGCAATGCTCTATGTCCAACCACCACATGTTCGGACTCGACCATTTGCTGCCAAATGGCTGAATTAAGAAAATTATTAATTAAAAATTAATTATTTGAATCGTACCAAATGAGTTTTAAGTAAGACAGGTGAAATTTTTAATGTGTTCTCACCCGAGTGTTTCATTTTTAAGAAGTAAAATTGTCTTTTATTCTAAAATAACAACCGTATTAGCGAATAACATTTAACTTCTTCTTCCATCAGTGATATTTAGATAGTTCCATAAAGAAGCATTTACCCATAAATACACTTTTTATACTATGTGCAAACTGACGGGTAGCTAAAAGGAAATTTATGAAAATGATCAAATTTTCGTTTTGAAGTCATCAGTCCAGTTTAGCTACAAATTTGATTTGAAAGCACTTTTCAACTCTTACATAAATTATCCCATAGAGATGTTTCATTATTTGTGTCCCAGCAAACAGAGACCACACAAAACAACCTTGCCAACAACCATTAAACAACCTAATGAAATCGCGCGTTGCATCACGTTGCGTGTTGCTTTGCGTCAGCTCTGCATTTTACGGAAATAAGAATACTTTAATTGAAGCTCTCGCTGTGCATTTTCCTGGCTTTTGGGTTGTTTTCGCACTGTTGGTGTCATTGAAAACCTCGAAAAGTTTATCCAGCAACTTGCCTCGGCAAGTAGTAGATACTAAAGCCGAGGGCGTGTCTAGACATTTTTGCGTTTTTAAAAGCCCAAACGTTTTTGTCATCTCAGAGGGTTGTGGAGTGGAGATCATCGCAAAGATATTTCTCCCTGGAAGCTAATTTGCTTCTGTTCAATTTGTTTGTTAACGTGTAGAAACAAAGCCACCTGACTGTATGATTATCTATCTTAATATATTTTGCGCGTATTATGAACACTCCAATACCTGAATAATTTCATACTTGTAGTTTGCTAAAATTCAGGCGAATTTGCTGGCCATATTTCCTTCTTCAAGGCTTCATATAGTAGGCCATAATCGACACTATCAGACTGTTCCTTCCTGCACTTGGGCTAACTGATCTCTTGAAATTTCACTAGCTTGCTTTCGTAATAAAACATAAACAGTCGAAAAAACACAACTTCAAAGCTTAACTTTCACTCTAGCGACAATAAATCTTCGTAAATCCCTGGAAGCGAAAAAAAGGCATCTTAAACGGATTCACGTTTCTCTACGTACTGAGATTTTAACCGTAACAATTAGGCAATAAGGTCGCTTTAAAACAGAAAATGTTCCGTTTAGTTTTAAAGTTGTTGTATTACGATAACATGCTAGTTTTCCTCTGCTACTAGTACTAGCTATGCTAAATGTCCAGCTACCACATATTCAGAATCACGTTTGACGTATTAAGCCAAATGTATGAATTAACAAGTAAAAATTATTAAAATTAATTCCTTGAATCGTTCCAAATGAGTTTTAAGTGCGACACATGAAGTTTTCAATGTGTTTAGACCCGAGTATTTTTATTTTTTAAGCAGTAAAATTATCTTTCATTCTAAACTAACGATCGTATAGGTACCCAACCTACAGCTCAACGTTCTTCTTATACCTCATAAGGTATATTTATTAAGTACCATTAACAGTCATTAACCCATATATATACTTCAGTGTTATATCATTTACAAACTCAAGGAGCTAAAAGGAAATTTACGAAAATTATCAAAGTACGAATTTAGCGTCGAATTTGACTTGAAAGCATTTTTCAGCTCTTACATTAGACATACGTGTGTGCATCATGGTCATACGCGAGACTTTAGTAGCCAATAAGATGGCTACAAAACTCTACACCAATTTCTACGATTACCAAAAAAATCACAGTTCACATTCTGAGCACAATTGAATCCTGCAGCCTCTAAGGAACGGAAACCAAACGAATTACGTAAGAATCTGTTATGAAAATGTTTGAATTGTTCTGTTTCTCATTTTGCTATACTTTCTATATAATGTAGTATTTAATTTTGTTATTTCAAATTTCATAAATTGTTAAATAACTCGCGTAGTGGACAGTGTTGCAAGTCTGTGTTGTTCAACTGTGCATTTTTAGAGACGATAATTTTGTATTAAAAATCGCACTGTGGATTTTCTTGGCTTCAGGGTTGTTTTCTGTTAGTGTTACTGAGGAACGCAAAGAAGGAACTTGGCTCGGTCAGTAGTTTCTAACAACATTAGAGGCGTTCGACGCCATTTTTGCGTTCTCAAAAGCCTGACCGCTTTCCTCATTTCATAGGGTTCTGGGGTAGAGGGAAAAGCCTTTTCTCCTTGCTTGTTTGCTTCTGTTCAAATTGTTTGCAAAAAAACTGAAAACCGCGTGGCATTATCTATCTTAATTTTGTTCACTTTGC
Organism: Siderastrea siderea; assembly: GCA_964030785.1. NCBI lineage: Eukaryota > Metazoa > Cnidaria > Anthozoa > Scleractinia > Rhizangiidae > Siderastrea > Siderastrea siderea. Next base: position 16,580,617 of record OZ034975.1, read on the forward strand.
ACTGAATTTTCTCCCTTTTTTCTCAAGATTTCATATTGTGGGCCATATATATTCTCTAGCAGACTGTTCCTAGCGTTCTGGACGTTAAACATTGGTTACCTCACATTTAATGGCAACTCCCAGGATCATGACAAACATAAGAGTGCAGAATAACTTGTAACGCCTGCTTCTAGGCTTAAAGCAATCAGGCAATAGGGCTGCTTTAAAACAGCAAGCTTGACGGGCTAAATTAAGTCCAGCGTCTGAATTCTGAAAAATTAGAATTAATTGATTGAGACGTATTGAATGCGCATTTGGTCCTGCACGTGAACTCGAAACTATCAACTATATTTTTTAGCAAATTGCGTAGATCTTAACTTCCCATTAATGAATGTTGCATCAGGAATAATTATTTGCTTCCATTAGGAAGCATCATCGCATTAGTTATATTATTATACATTGTAGTCACTATCTGTCTTTTCATTGGCTAAGAGCCTACAGTTAATTCTGGGAATCAGCGCAACCGACAGATTATTCATTAATCTGCCAGCAGATTAGTGAATAATCTGTAGGTTGCGCGCGCAATGCATGATTTCCAAGAGCAATGTGCGAGGCATCTGACAGCGAAGTAAATTCATGGCTCGTCGATTCGCTTCTTCAACCGAGCAAGAAACTGAAAAATTGCAGAAACAAAAAGAATCGGAAAACAAAAGAAGGCTGACAAAAATTGCGCAGGAACTGTTCCACGAATACCTTAAGGAAAAAAGCGTTCAGAAGCCGGAAGACAAGAAGAACACAAATGTTGAAATTGTTTGCCGTTATTTTGTTTACCTGTAAAACAATGTATAATAAAACAATTATTAGATTCGGTTTTTCGATATCCGGAATAATCAAGGTCTCGGTAACTGTTATAAGCCTCAACCTCCGGCTTCGGCTGATAACAGTTACCTCGACCTTGATTATTCCGGATATCGCAAAAAACCTCATCCAATAATTGTTTATTATCTGCCGACTGGGCGACGTAAAAGGAAATTTGTAAAGAACTGTCAAATTTCTTTCGCAATTCGAAGTTAATTAATTTAGGGTGTACTATGATTATAGAATTGCAAACTCCTGTGTATCCATATGTGCTGCAAGATTAGTTATGTCTTCCACAGCATTTCTGAGGTGATCAGTCCATTTTAACTAAGAATCTAGACTGAGATTGCTTTCTCTCAGATTAAACCATTATATTCATTTACCTCTTGTTTACTGGCCTTACTCTAGGATCATAAGAAACTGAAGAGGGCTAGCCAACTTGTACATCGGTCTTGCTGCCTTTAGGCACATGAAAGTTGTATCAGTTACATGAAAATTAAAATTTGCAGCAAGTTTTCTGTTGTTCGAGCTTTCCCGATCATGACTAAGAAAGTTACCATTTGCCTTCTACATTTGCACGCTTTTTTTTTTCTAAAGGTACCAGTTATTTGGATTTACTCAAGTTACCGCAGTTCATCAAGGAATCTGTTGAGTGTTATTATTCGTGATCATGAATATTCTTCTGTTGCCCAACAAAAAAATATTAATAAAAACATCGGCCTTTTTTTCTCCCTAAGTTTGGATTTAGCCAGTTATCTCTTCAATGAGCCCATTGGCTGAAATAAAAAAAATGGTAACCATAATTATAGCAAATAAATTGTACAATTTTAATGTCGGTTACTCTGAATCGAACTTACGATTTCTCACAATAGGGACTTTAAGATAGGGTGACTACGGACTACGGACTACCGACGGAAGCACTTTAGGACTGGGACGAGACATATGTGTTCTGTTGTACCCACCGTCGCAAGCTCACGACGGTGCGTAGTGGAAGGATTTCACGTAGTGCAGCGGGGTGTAGTAGGAGGAACTGAAGATGGTATGAAAAAGTAGTCTAAAGTTAGAAAATTGAGGTGTTCTTGTACTGTAACGCTTGAACTACAAACTAATACGCATTTGGAACAATTTCAAGTGCTTATGAACTCAGAACAGCGAAAAATGTACTGTTTACTTTGTTTACTGATTTTGGCCGCCGCGTTGTTTTCCAGAATTAAATTAAATTTGATGCTTTGAATATAGCTTGTAATATCAACTCTTCTCTTTGCTCTTTCTAGATACAAATGGCTTCCCTTCAAGTTGAGAAGTAATTAATTTAGTAAAATATGTCAAATTTGCTTCTGAAGTATTTTTGCAAGCGAAGTAATATGAAAACGAGCCCTGAAAACTTGATTAAGCTTGCACGCAAGCCTCACGTGCAATTACATTTTCAGTTGCGGTGCGACGATTACAACTCAAAACCAGAGCATCTCGAATCTTTTTAAAAGACATTTTGTGTCTGTTAGTGTAGAGTTGACCTTCGCTCTCCGTTCGTAGTCTGTTGTCTGTAGTCTGCTGTCTTAACTTCGCATTTTCGCGCCACTCGTTGTGTACTCGGCCCAGTGTTTCAGCCAAAGAAAAACGCGCGTCCAACCGTAGTCCGTAGTCCGTAGTCACCGTATCTTAATGAACTCTACATTCGATTCGAACTTTCAATACGACGTCTCTATTCTGATTGTTGTACTTTTGTCTTGTTGTTAATTCCGAGATTTACGGCTTTAAATTGAGGCAGCTATGAGCTCTTAACTTAACACTTTTCTCTTGCATCTTCTCCGTCTCGTAGCCAAACAATAATTTATAAAATTTATTTGCCAAATGTTATAGCGGACCCGCGCGCTACCGCGTCAGCGGAGCATCATTCCTAAGCAAATTTGGTAACCTATCAATCCGAGAAATTTTGGTTGTGACGTCAGGGTACGTGCCCCCCCCCCCCGTACAGACTCTGGGGGAGGGGTAGGGGAGTTCCAAGACAACCCGACGGGGGGTGTCGAATGCCATCTTTTCTTGGCGGGAAACCGCGCGGTGCTTTTTGCCAACTGGTGTTTTTCTTGGCGGGAAATCGCATGACCACCGTCGCTTTTGAAAGAGAGTTTTTTTAAAAGTTAGCTTGTTTAGCAAAACCATTCAGTTCGACAGAACTGAGGTTTAGAACTTGAGAAAAATATCAAATATCTATAAATAGAAAGAAAAAGTTCAAAAGAATACTCAGTTGCCTTTTTGGTGGAAGGCAAAAAGTTCAAGTTACTAAATTTGCCTTCGACGACTTCATCTTTGTTGTCGGTTCTGCTGCGAATTCGGTCGGCACAACGCTTGATTTCGCAGTATTTCGCAGCGGTCCCGACCCCAAATATAGCAGAGCTAGTGCCTTCAGATTTTTTTTCTGTCCACAACCATGGTTTTTGCGGTGGTGTGAACACATTTTCCCAGAAAAACACCTGCCTGTTTAGTCGACCGAACTGTGATCAATGAACAGCAGTTCTTTTCTTTCGTTTTTTGGTAATTACTTTAAAAAAATAAATAAGTTCCAGCAATAAAAAGAAAGAAAAGCGGGCTCCGCTTTTAGGATTGGCTAAATATATTAAATATAAATATATATTACTGATTACACGGGAAGTTTGACAAATGGTACATTCCTAGGTATTAGCTGTCCTTGAGGCAAATGTTGAGTTATATCAAAACAGTGCCTGTTTTTTTGTCGTTTAATTGCCTTTATTAGCGCCAGATACTGTGCAAATGATGTTTTCTCTACACCTGGTTCAATGAACCAAAGTGCCATGGATTGATTCTGACGCCTGAATCAACAGTTGACCCTTCTTAATGATCTGGCTGCACCCTTAGGAGTTCACACAAGTTAGCGCAATTCATAAAAGTTGAAATAATGCGATGCGATTTTTCATGCAAAGTTATAGTTTTTCTGTGAAAACTGGAATACTCCTCAGCTTTGAAAAGTGGATTCATATATGAACAGCCCATAAGCTTAATTTAAACAAACATGAATTTTACGAGATCCATTTCATTAACTCTAAACTCACCCTTACGGTTCATTTGTCTTTCGCATTAACTCTCCGACCTCCTGTCATTTCATCAATCAATATTGTATGAAACACAAAATTTTGGATTTATCAACTGAGTTGATAAGGTAAATTGGCGACCGTAAAGAGATTGAAAGCTGACGTTTCGAGCATTAGCCCTTCGTTAGAACAGATCACTGAAGGAATTGTGGGTTGCACTTGGTTTATATAGGGAGTGGTGGAGCTACGCTATTGGTGGGAACATGGCAACGTGGAAACCAAGAATAAATTAATTGAATGAAAAGCGTTCGTTGATACCGTGGGGATTAAGTGTGCCGATTTGAAAAATGAATTTTTGTTCTAGATTTTTACGGCTTTCCGTGTTACCCTGGTGTAGGGAAAGGCCTCAGATCGTCATATGTTGACTAGAATGATTAGGGAGATTGAAATGTCGGGCGATTAGTTTGGATGCGTCCTTGTCATTTCTTTCAACTTCTCGTAAGTGTTCGCGGAAACGATCATTCCCTGTTTCACCAATGTATATCTTTTTGCATAAAGTGCATGTTATGCAAAAGATAACGTTCGCAGAGGTGCATGTAAAACGATCAGTGATTTTAATCGATCGCTTGGGTCCTGTTATTTTGTCCGCATTGTGAATGAAAGCTGTGTTGCATCGTTTGCGCGCGCATTTAAAAGTAACTGGTTGATCATCAGATTTAAGTACACTTCTAACTAGAAAGTTCCCTATGTTTTTGTCGCGTTTGAATGAAACCAAAGGGGGTTGTGAAAAGATTCTTCCTGTTTCGTTGTCACTTTGGAGTAACTTAAAGTTCTTTAAAATGATGTTTTTGGCTGCGAGGTTATGTGGATCATAAGTGAGTGTAAATGGAATTCTCTCATTTTTTAATTTTCCTTCTGTGACGTTTGCAGTGCTGACTGTCGATCAATCTGTTGAGCACGGTGTTGAGCTGTGTTGACAACAGAATCAGGATAGCCACGATTCTTGAAGAAATGACACATTTCCTCTGATTTGTTGGAAAAATCGGAGTCATCACTACATAAACGCCGAAGTCTAAGAAATTGAGAGGACGGGATGGAGTTTTTGACATGGGAAGGATGAGAGACTGAATGCAACAAATAACTGTGGGAATCTGTAGGTTTGTAGTGCACACTGGTTGATAGGCCGTTGCCATTGATTGAAACTTTGATGTCGAGAAAAGCGATTGAAATTTCAGAAATTTCCCAGGTATATTTCAGTGCAGGGTGAAAGGAGTTGACAGAAGTTATAAAATGATCAAGTTCTTAGTCTCTGCTAGATGAAGTAGCGCCAATACAGTCGTCGATGTAGCGGCGGTAAAGTTCAGGTTTGGTGCCATTGAATTGATTGAAAAATTGATTTTCGATGTAACCTACGAAAAGATTGGCGTAGCTAGGTCCCATTTTGGTGCCCATAGCGACGCCGTTGACCTGTTTGTAGTGGTTATCAGCAAATGAAAAGCACTTCAGTGTGAAAACTGGTTCGGCTAAATGGAGCAGTGTTTCCGAACTGGGTTCTTTAATAGTGCGCTGGTCGAAGAAAAACCTAAGTGCCTGAAGTCCTTCGTTATTGGGAATTACGGTATATAGAGACGTAATGTCCATAGTAAAAATAAGTTTGTTTTCGCCGGAAAAATTGAAGTCGCGAAAAATTTCCAATGCGTGGTTAGTATCTTTATTGTACGATGGTAAAGATTTAACGATGGGCACCATGATCCTGTCTAAGTAGCGAGAGATAAGTTCAGAAGAATGGAAGAAGAATGGGCAGCACTCAAAAGTCTTAGTAGACGCAAAAATGTTGTTATCAAAGCAGCCCATAAAGGCGGCGCGGTAGTTGTTTGGCGGACCGACCTTTACCGACAAGAAGCTTTTCGGCAACTTTCCGACACCTCTTTTTATGCCAAAGTTGACAAAGATCTCACTTCAGCCAACCAAAACACTGTCAAAAAAACTATTCAGGATCTCGTTGACAAACAAGAATTGCCAGTGACCGCTAAAAATCTTATTGTTACTACCCCTAGGACTTCACGCATTTACTTTAAACCTAAAATTCACAAACCAAACAATCCTGGCCAACCAATTGTTTCTACTTGTAGTTGCCCTACTAGCTACGCCAATCTTTTCGTAGGTTACATCGAAAATCAATTTTTCGACCAATTTAATGGCACCAAACCTGAACTTTACGGCCCCTACATCGACAACTGTATTGGCGCTACTTCATCTAGCAGAGACTAAGAACTTGATCATTTTATAACTTCTGTCAACTCCTTTCACCCTGCACTGAAATATACCTGGGAAATTTCTGAAATTTCAATCGCTTTTCTCGACATCAAAGTTTCAATCAATGGCAACGGCCTATCAACCAGTGTGCACTACAAACCTACAGATTCCCACAGTTATTTGTTGCATTCAGTCTCTCATCCTTCCCATGTCAAAAACTCCATCCCGTCCTCTCAATTTCTTAGACTTCGGCGTTTATGTAGTGATGACTCCGATTTTTCCAACAAATCAGAGGAAATGTGTCATTTCTTCAAGAATCGTGGCTATCCTAATTCTGTTGTCAACACAGCACCACACCGTGCTCAACAGATTGATCGACAGTCAGCACTGCAAACGTCACAGAAGGAAAATTAAAAAATGAGAGAATTCCATTTACACTCACTTATGATCCACATAACCTCGCAGCCAAAAACATCATTTTAAAGAACTTTAAGTTACTCCAAAATGACAACGAAACAGAAGAATCTTTTCACAACCCCCTTTGGTTTCATTCAAACGCGACAAAAACATAGGGAACTTTCTAGTTAGAAGTGTACTTAAATCTGATGATCAACCAGTTACTTTTAAATGCGCGCGCAAACGATGCATCACTTGTCCTTTCATTCACAATGCGGACAAAATAACAGGACCCAAGCGATCGATTAAAATCACTGATCGTTTTACATGTATCTCTGCGAATGTTATCTTTTGCATTACATGCACTTTATGTAAAAAGATATACATTGGTGAAACAGGGAGGAGATTAGAGGACTGTTTCCGCGAACACTTACGAGACGTTGAAAGAAATGACAAGGACGCATCCAAACCAATCGCCGGGCATTTCAATCTCCCTAATCATTCTAGTCAACATATGACGATCTGTGGCCTTTCCCTACACCAGGGTAACACGGAAATCCGTAAGAATGTAGAACAAAAATTCATTTTTCAAATCCCCACGGTATCAATGAACGCTTTTCATTCAATTAATTTTTTCTTGTTTTCCACGTTGCCATGTTCCCACTAAAAGCGTAGCTTCACCACTCCCTAAATAAACCAAGTGCGACCCACAATTCCTTGATTTACTCTGACGAAGGGCTTACGCTCGAAACGTCAGCTTCCAATCTCTTTACGGTGCCCAGTTTGCCTTATCAACTCAGTTGATAAATCCAAAATTTTGTGTTCCACCTCCCCACCGACGCAGCACCACAGTTTCTTTAGAAACTAACCCCCTTGCAATATTGTATGAAGCCTTCTTGCTAAACGTTACATAGGGATTATGAGAAAAGTTAGAGAAAACAGTAGATTCTGGGTTTATCCTGCTCTTGGGGACAAAACTTTGAGGTGGTAAATTATATTAAAGACATTGCCTTGCATTTTGTCTTTTAATTACCTTTCTTGGAACCCGATACTGATCGACAGCTTGTTCAAAGACTTAAAGGCCACGGATCAAATGCGTTTGAATCAACATGTTAACCTAGCTAATTTTTTGAGTCTAACCTTATCAATCACATCGTATAGAATGGCTATTGCTTTGGCGACATCTTCTTAGAGTTCAAAAAAGGTTGACAAATGTATTATTTCTACTTTCGACCAAACACTTACCTGTGAGAGATGGAGGATTGATGGATCATTTGCACTATGATGGAAACAATAAATATTCTGACAACTTACGAAAGAGAAAGACAATCACATTTTCTTTCATTTCCTCAGCACTGTTGATTTCTGTTGTTGATTTAGTTTATTTTAATTGAATTGAATTAAATTGGATTTAAATTTCATTAAATTATTTAAATTTCCCCCCATACAATTTTTGTTCCAATTTATATCAGGGAAGGGAAGTAACAAAACACTTCCTCATTATCTTTGTATCGTCATCCTATTGTTATCCTTAGGAAGCGATTCACAATAACTTCTGCCAAGCACAAAACAAATTGAACAAATTGGACAAAGAAATCATAGCAACTTAAAAGTGAGCGAAATGTGTTTCTTCCGGGTACCGCACCCTGCTTTCGTGGTTAGCGGTTAGATGCCCTAGCCACTCGGCCACTGAACCGCCCACTCTAGTTCGCTTGTAAGTACGCTGAATCATGCTTAATGCAGAGCCAGTGGGCAATGTAGTGAGGGGCTTTGCACTTTAACTAATCTAAACTCTTTGTTTTTATTTTAATCCAGACATGTGATTTAAAAATTTTGATACCCAACTGCATTCAGAAATGTTGTTGTATGCAAACCAGCCGGTATCACTACCCATTTTGTGCACAGTTAGAAGGTTACGACTAGAGCACACCGCTGACTAGTTCAACATGGCTGCCTGAACCAACTAATGCTGAGTATATAACACGTCAAAGAGAGTAAAATAATCCATCAACAAAAACATTTTTAACATGCAGTCCTTGCTCAGATAATCCGTCGGTTTAAGAGACAAGACAGCACTTTTTCGTTTTCAAGCGAAGGAGGCGTAGTCATGCATTTTTTAAATTTACTGTCCAATCTCACTACGGTGGCCATAGTAAATCAAGTTGTATGGGACAACAATGTCTTCAATTCTTCTGTTTAACTCTGCCCTTGTCGGAAATCACTTTAACTTTTTGACTTGACGTTATAGTTTAATCACAAAGCATTGGACTACATTAGAGAAGAAGCCCTATTATTAAGCTTCATCCCCGCTCTAAAAGTTCGATTTTCAATCAAGTCTCCTCTCTCTATATATATCTATAACATAGTTTCCCCGGCTTCTACGCCTGCATTATTACCATCTTCATGTATATTTCACAGGGTTACAAAGATGGCTGAAAGCAAATTACAATTAATAGAGGACCTCAAAGAATGCCTCTCGATAGCCCAAAAAGAGGACGCGGAGTACCTCAACAAAGACCTATCAATAGCGAAAGAGTTAAGCGATAGGACTGGAGAAGAAATAGCCTGTGGCAACCTTGGCAATGTTTACCACAGTCTAGGAAATTTCCAGAAAGCTATAGAGTACCAGAATAAATACGTAACAATAGCCAGAGAGGTGGGCAATAGGGTTGGAGAAAGAATTGCCTATTCCTGTCTCGGCAACGCTTATCAAAGCCAAGGAAATTTGCAAGAAGCCATACAGTTCAGCAATGTCTCCCAGCAGGTGCTGTTACTGAGAAAGAAGAAGAAGAAGAAGAAGAAGAAGAAGAAGAAGAAGAAGAAGAAGAAGAAGAAGAAGAAGAAGAAGAAGAAGAAGAAGAAGGAGGAGGAGGAGGAGGAGGAGGAGGAGGAGGAGGAGGAGGAGGAGGAGGAGGAGAAGAAGAAGAAGAAGAAGAAGAGGAGGAAGAGGAAGAGGAAGAAGAAGACGAAGAAGAAGAAGACGAAGAAGAAGAAGAAGAAGAAGAAGAAGAAGAAATGGAGACAAGGGCAGAAGAGACAAGAAAGTAAGGAGAAAAGAAAAGGGGCAGAAGAGACAAAAATAAGCAAGAATAAGGGCGTGCTAGTTTGAGTGTATCAGTCACACAATATGAGTTTAGAAACTTTGTTCAAAACGTTAACAATTATTCTTAAAATAGCAGACGTGAAGACATTTCAGTGAAACGGCACAGTTCAGTTGTTCAGGCACGCTGATAACCAATTACAGGCAAGCATTTTGATACACATCCTCGGATACCCAGGGGCAGCTAGTCGGGACGACGGGATTTTCATGGGGTTGTAAACTTTCGCCCATGAAAATCCCGTCGTCCCGACTAGCTGCCCCTGGGTCTCCGAGGATGTTTGATACAGCTACCGGCAATGTATAAGTAAAGTGTCATTATGCACGCTAGTAACTGGACCGTGTGGTGCATGTTATGCACACTGTAATAGGATATGTGACACTAACTAGGTTATTATTAAACAATTTTTGAAAGTTTATTGTCGTTGTTACCCACCAAAAAGGTTTTAAAAGGGCGCATTTTCTTTTCCTCGATTGTTTTAAGAATTAGAAGAAGTTGATAGTAGGTCTGAACGGAGTCCAATTGCGCCGGCGCTCACATAAAAGTATCATTTCGGGGTCGTTCAATTAAGACAATCACTCGAACAATTTCAGACTTAATTGGACTCCGCTCAGTCCTGCTACTATCGTTGATCCCGGTGAGAACATTAAGACAGGCTTGTCCTATAATACTCAATTGAGGTAACTGGCATTTTACGTATGTAAATAACTAATTGTTCAGTTGTAGCTGCAAAGCGCAAAAAAATCAGTTTATTGCAGTTTTTTTAGTTAGGCTGGAATAGGATATGAAAACAAAAGTCATAATGCGATAACGAACTTAACGAGGCTTTGTCAATTATTTCAAGTATTACTTAACCCTTTGAGCCCCAGTGTCAGCATATCAGTTCTCCTTTTCTAGTCCCCATGCACTTGTTAAAGTGCTATTTAGGAGAAGTTGTTCAAATATCAAATGAGTTCATCTTTAGTGATCATTTCCTTAATTCGCAACACCTGTATACGTTGTTATAATAAAGTTTCGATATAACGCGCGCTCTGATTGGTTGGAACAGCGTGCTTTATCAGAGTACAGATGCACGGAGTAGCCCGTGACGCCATTCTGCGCGCGCTGGCAAACTGAAAACCTTACTTGCGCGCGCTTGCAAGCTATGAAAAAAAACTTGATTTCTTGCAATTAAAAGCCAGTTTCTTTACAAATATGAGCAAAGCTATATTATAAAACAAATAAAAAAGCCAAAACCGTGCTTTGTTCTGTGATAAAGCACTCAAGGAAGTGACGAGAGCACTCAAGAAGTAGGGAGAAGCACTCGCCTGCGGCTCGTGTTCACCCTACACTTCTTTCGTGCTCTCGTCACTTCCTTGCGTGCTTTATCACAGAACAAAGCACGGTTTTGGCTTTTTTATTTGTTAAATATTGTGCATTGGTATTACAAGGAGAAATCTGAAGCTGATCACTATTGGAACTTAAAGAGTAAAACAAAGAAAAACACTTAAGCCTACATTTGAAAGAAGACCACAAAACAATCGTTCAGTTTGGTCTGAAATTACTAGTTATTACTTTGCTGGAACTCAAGATAGAGCAAAAAAAGATGTTTGTCATCTGAAGGCACGGATGGAAATGCGTTGCAACTTCCTCTGTCTCTTGTTAAAATCACTCAAAAGTGATGAAGGTTTGTTTTCCCTGACAAAACAGGAAAGGCAATCTCCTTTTGACGTTTTAGGAGCATTTCTTGCGCAACATAAAGTGCTTAACCCTTTAACAGTAACAAAAATGAAATTTCACTTTACATCATCACACTTGTTCAAACATTCAAGTAATGAGGATAAAGAAAGTGATCGCCAAGGGTACGATATGTCTTGATATTTCGACAAACTCTCCTTCCAAGTCCACTAGGAAGTGTATACAATGTAAAGAACAGTAAGGAGAATATTCATAAAGGGTTAATTTCTGCGCTGTTTTGACCCACAAATGTAAAAAGCCCCACGACTTCTCCCCTTTAACCCTTTAAGCCCTGATATGAAAATGCATATTCTCCTTACTGTTTTCCATACATTTCTTATGGAACTAGTAAGGAGAATTTGTCTAGATATCAAGACATCTTATCCTTGATGATTGTTTAAATTATAGTTTTATAACATTGTTTAAGGTTTAATTGCGACTTGGACTTTAATAAGATACACAAACAACCGCGATTAAAATAAAGAGCTTTTATAACCTTAGATGTTCCAAGTGTGAAAGCGTTTTTCTGCCCCGTTTTACTTTTTTTTCCTTTTTTTTTTTTTACAAAATTTATGGAGAATAGAGTTTGCTTTGTTAAGCTTATGTTTCTAACAAATGAGCCTAGAAGATGTAAATAGAAGAAAAGATTATTAAAAGTGGAGTTTCTCGTGCGGTTAGGAGAAGTCTTGGGACTTTGGAAGCCACGAACAGAAACTTGAAACATCGAGAGGTCCGAGGAAGGCAATTTTGCAGAAGTTGGACAATTTTAATGAAATTTACAGAGCTTCAAGTGAACGCTTTATTAATCAAAGGCCTCAGTCTCGCCAACCTTTAATTGATTGATTCTTAGCAGAGAGTGAACTCGAAAACGGTATCTCACCCAAAAATAGTTCAAAACGCTTCACATCAACCAAGAAGACCATAAGTATCAATAAAACTAACGCAGAAACACCCTTTTTCCTTTTTTGCTTATTGGTTATTTTTTAGGCAATAAACACAGAAAAAAAGGTCATCATTTTTGATCTCAATTCTTTCAATCCTTTCCTTCAATTCTATATTTCTGACATGTTACAAACCCCTACCAACTCCTATATTTCAACGAAGTGCGATAGTCAGTATGCACAGCATGAAAGACGTACAATTTGTGCCCATATTAATCAGCGCTTGGGCTGCCCGTGGGATGAACTGCGTGAACTTTTCCCCTGTTAGTTCCAGATTAAAGTTATGCCTTGATCGGTCAGAAATTTGCATAGCAATGCCTAGCAATTTCAGCATTTTTTGCCAGCAAAATGATTTCAAGGATATAACGGGATTCAAAACCCATGACCTTCTCGATACGGGTGCGTTGCCTTGGTCGAATAACGTAATGAACTTATGAAAGACACGCATATGAACTGAGGTATTAACAAGTAAAAAGAATGTACTTTCGTTGATATTCTAACTCCCTTTAGACGGATGTTAACGATGTAAAGGGCAATAATCCATTCACTGAACAGCGCCAAGAAACAGAACTCGAATGGCCTGTTAACACGGGAGAAATTTGATCTAAAGTAAACAATATGGCCGTTGGCTTCTCGTACAATCGATTCTCAAGACGGTAATTTTGCATGCTTGGATTGAGCTCTAGGTCTTCCTAGCCTTTTTCATGGGTGTTTTTATCGCGGAAAAACCCCGGAAAACACAGAGTTCGCGATCGCCGGGGCAGCGCGTCCAAGATGGCGCCGACGATCGGGAACTCCGCGTTTTCCAGAAACCGCCTGCAAGCGGGCTAACAATAACATTTATATTTCGTTTGAAGACTCACGTGACAGTTTAGTAAAGATACCTTAAGTTCCTTCTAAGTTCAATCCGAATATTATATAGATAGCCCTTGGATACGAGCAAAAGCTTGCTTTTATTGGTTACCTACAAATATGCTATTAGCTCTTATAGATCACCACTAATTTTTTGGCGAGTTAGTCTCCTTCGCAGCCGTAACGGCTGCGTAGGAGGCTATTGGCTAGTCTGATTGGTTTAAATTGATTACTTGACCTGATGGTGTTTATCTGCGGAGTGACATTATTGGGTGATAGGGTTTATCTGGTGAAACTACCTGGACTGGTAGAACTCATGCGTAAAACTACCTAACCCTTGGACGTACAGGCAAAATCACACCCCCACGGTGGTACAGAAGGGGGGTTGATGGAACCCCTCCCCTGGGTCTTTGCTGTGTTTTAATACTTTGGAAAGATTTTGCTTTTGATAGAAAGCCTTTGATATGCTTTACAAGATGAGGTATAATATTATGGCTTGCCACGGTGATGGGGGGGGGGGGGGGAGGGGGCTGTGACGTCATCCAAGATGGCGGCCATATATTCGTGTTTTTATTTCATCCTTTTGCCTGAAAGGTCAAATAATGCCAGCTTCATTAATTTTTGTTCGGAAAAAAAGGATATAGTGGTGAAGAATAAAAAATATTCTTCTTTCTCGGGAATATCGATCTAATAGTTTCTCTTGGAGATTTGACGATCTGAAAATTGGCATTTAAACTCTTGAAGCTTCGCTTTTCGGGCTAATATTTGTTTTAAGAACATCGACGACGCGCCCGTACCCAGACCTCCGCCGTTTTTGAGCACGCCAGTAAGACTAGCCACCACCCGCTTTGGAACAAGGTAAAGTGTATTGATTGAGACTCACACTGGTACACCCGTAGGGTGAAGGAAGCTATCCACATAAGACTTCTAGTGCATGAGCCAGAGGGGGTGAATGGTACCACTTGGGGGGGACAAAGAGTGACATACATTTTTGGAAAGCTCTTTACCCTTAGTAAAAGAAAATATGTGATAGCATTTGCCAAAGTGTCATCTTCCATGTTTTTTCAAGGGGGTGGGGTGAGTAAATTTTTGGTCCTATCCTGCACTTCCAGTTAATCATGAACAGCTACTGTCCTACCTATCAGGGTGTGGGGATTTATCTTCTGCAAAATAAGAATTAAAGCGACTCTTTTTTTCTTTGCGATCTTGCGATGATAATCTTTATGCACTGAAAAAGTTTTCTTGAGCCTTCAGTCCGGGCCGCTGACCACTTTGCCTCGTGTCACAGCCACAAGTGGAGTTGTTTCATGTAAGGTGGGTTTTTTCATGAAGAAACCGTAAAAAATGCATAACTGACCCTTCAGACGATTGAAGTGTGTAATGAAGAGGTTCAGGCTAGACTTTTTTTAATTGAAATATCAGGCAATTTTTTAGTTAGGTAGAGGGTTAAAGAAAAGCTTCTCTTGGAAAAGGAAGTTGAAAGCCACAGGCTTGCAACCACAGATATTACAAATGTCATTGACAAGTGTCCTGCTCACGTGCGACGTTCCGTTACGGATATGAAGTATACCAAAGTATACCAACTCATGGCCAATTCATCGAGGACATGTTGTTCCAGACAATTTCCCAGTTCCAGAATGCCTGGTCAGATTCTTTACTGGAGTCCTCCTTGGCGACTGCACCGCAGTTAATCTTTCTTTATTATCACACACGGTGCTTTCGACATTGCTGATCCTAGCAGTATGCAGGACGCGTGTCACAACGAACTCAGTAAATATGACCTCGCCCGCCACGAGTCTCCCAGTAGCTCAGTGGTTAGAGCGCCTGACCGGTGTTACGCGAGGTCATGGTTTCGATTCCCGTCGGGGACTCAGAATTTTTTCTTTGTCCCACGCTCGTGACAAACTGAATATTCCATCTTTATCAAGAATAAAGATGTTGATCAACTCTTTCAGCCAAGATCTCATTTATGCAACATCTGTGGCCAAAGCAAACCTCCCAAACACATTCTGTTGTCGTATGGGGTGAAAACTCTGAGTGAAAATGTAGAATTAATACAAATGCTGAATAGACTCGGACATAGTGTGTCCTTTTCTCAGCTCGAAAAAAATGACACAGCTTTGTGCCTACAGAACATGGCAGCAAACTTAAATCAGAAGGTGGTTCATCCAGGGACTATTCAACCTAACGTGTTCCACAACTTGGCGTGGGATAACATCGACAGGTCAGAGGAGGCACTCGCAGGAGAGGGAACCACTTACCGTGTTAATGGAATTGCTCTCTAACCCAAGGTATACGGACCATAACTCCCCAGTATACAGCCTCCAGTTATCAGCAAACGAAAGCAGAGGACTGTCACGCAGGACGTTCAGCCTCTAGCCTTATACATCCCAGGAGACAGGGTAGGACCACAGCCCCTCAGAACATCTACGATTGATTATGGTGGCCAGGAACAGATTTCTAGAAGGACCTACTTTGGCATATTGCATGACTGGTTAAAGGAAACAATCAGCGGACCCCAAGGTGGACAGGCTTTAACATCAAGTTTCATAGCCATAAACTGGTTATGCAAGATCTTGTTGGGTATCTTCCTACAATAAATGCTCCCGTGGCTCAGCTATCCACAGTCAATTAGATCTTGCGTCAGTCAGAGGGTATCAGGAAGATTTTAAATCTACCTGAGACTGTGGTTGTCTTGGACCAAGCACTTTACGCCAAAGCTTGTGAGGTCGCCTGGAAGCACAAAGATCTCTACGCTGAAGTTCTTCTCAGGCTGGGAACTTTTCATACAATTTTCAACCTTCTATCCATAATTGGCAAACTGTAACCGTTCCAAGACACTGGTTTGCGCGATATCGGCACTGAATCAGGGATAATCGCAGAAGGTCCGGTCTCAGGCGTCCTTGAAGGAGATGTACAGTTCGAGTTCACAAGCGCATATACCAGGCCTTACTGCAAGAAAGTAACTGGTTGCTACATCTCTATGCAGTTCATCATATGATCCCATGGTTCTTTGCATACGACAAGTTCAATTATGCAAGATATCTGGTGTACTACGCACAAATGGCGAACCTTCCTGTGGATCATCGTGATGTACATTGGAATTTTATGGAAGGTCATTTTTCCTGTGCAGCTAGCTGGCGAGAGTCCGTTTGGGAGGATTCTCGTGGATCACACCATTGATGTAACTGTCAACAAAGACACAACGACGACAGGGATCATGACAAGACCGGCGCTGTAAATAGATTTTACCTTACGGCAGAGTTCAGGTGTGCTTTTCTCGATCAGCTGAGGAGTTTAGTACAAGCAAAGTGACCCCAATTTCACCACGATAAGATGCAATCACCGAGAATGCCTAAAGATGAAGAGCACGTATTGGCAGATGAAGCCCTCATCGAGAGCTGGAATAATCCATTCGTAGGAAACCAAGACCTCAACAGCATCTCGACAGCGAAAGATGCCCCTGTAGATATGCCATATCACTTACTTCACGCCTGTGGGGTTTGAGAACAAAAATTCCAGCAATTCAAGGAGGAAAGGCTTCAAAGCTCCCCTCCCAAGAAGAAGTTTTACGATCCTGTGAAGTTGAAAAAACTGAAGATGTTTACGTCAATCAGTAAGAACAAAACAGTCTCGACTCAGCGAAGAACCATGATGCTCAAGGCCAACAGATCTTTTTTGGGAGAATGATAATTACGGGACAAAGTCGGAAAATTGAAGTTAAGGACAAACTGCAACATAGCCTTGGTCCTATGCCTTGGGCATTGTAGACAGCAGAGGATTTTCCTCAGAAGAACAACAAGGCGGCATTGCTTTCTTAACTGCAAAAGAATGTTCAGCTAGCTGACGGGTCACCAAATAATTCAGCTACGGTTTTTGATGGGATGGCTCTCATACAGAAAGTGAACGTCGAAAGCACTCAGATCGCCTTTGGAAGCCTGGCATCCTCCTTGATGGCCATGGTCTTACTTGAAGGCTTAGATAGCAGCAGGATCAACTTCGTTTCCTATAAGGAAAATGCCATGAGGAATACAGAAAGAAGCATGCGAGGGGAAGTGCCTGGAGTGGAAGTAGTGAACATAACCGCTCCACAGCTGATTAAGCAATAGAAGAAGTTCCTGAGCCAGGCGAAGAACAAAACAAGCTTGATAAGGTTTCTGGTTGAGGAATGTCAAACTGAGCAGTACGTCCAGAGAATTCAGTGAAATAGAAAAGAGCTGTATGTCACGTGTGAGGAGAAATGCTGAAGGATTTCTGGAGAGAGAACAGTGGAAGTGCCGGAGTTATGCAGCTGCCAAGAGGAGGCTGTCACTCGTCTACTGCTACGTGCAAGGTGGTTATGACGCAGTGGTGGTCAGCTCAGAAGATACCGATGTGTTTGTGCTGCTTCTGGCCTTTTCTAGTTCCATTTGATGCCAGTTTGTTCCAGAAATGAGGTACTTAGACACGCACAAGGTTGATTGACATTAGTAAATTGGTTGCTACTATCGGGGAAGATGTTTGTCAGGCTCTCATTGGTCTTCATTCCTTCACCTGATGTGACACAGTTGGTGCTTTTGCTGGTAACGGCAAACTCATCGCCCCAAAGATTGTCAAGTCAGACAATGATGCGGAACAAGAATTCACTGAGCCGAGTCCATCCTGGGACCTTGCAGAAGACCTTTTCCGGGGCATCGAGAAAGTAATCTGCTCTTTCTACTCATCTGGGGCAAATGCAAGTGACTTGAATGATCATAGATACAATCTGTTCTTTGCGAAGAATGGAGAGATTGAGTCGCACCAGTCACCATCTTGCAAAGACTGCCTTCAAAGGACACCACGCGGGCAAACTATCAAGCGTGTATTTGGAGACGCAGTCTGCAGTGTAGCCCATCAATCGTTGACCCAGTTGGATTCAGATGGAAGATGGGAAGCTCAGCGGAAGACGAATCACGTCTGCCAATTGACTGGATGGATGGAAAGCCTGCTCCCGAGGCAGTGCTGGAGCGTCTTGCATGCAGATGTCCCAGATCGTTCAGACTTTCAGACTGCGTTTGCATGGCGAACGTCCTAACATGTACACAGACTTGTGTTGACTGCAGGATCCAAACCGTACAGGAGAATGTGAAAGTCATTGTTGATGGACAAAGCGGAGTGGAGGATGAAGGTGGTTACTGAGAAGTCCACTTATATAAATGATACTCCGTTGTTATGTTCCTCGGCCACTGTCAAGGCCTAACTGTTAAGTTGCAGAGATTTTTATCTTGTTTATGCATTGTAGAAGTGAAACAGTTGACTAGCAGTTGTTCCATTTGAATACCTCTGAACTTAGAGTAAGACTAAGGAACTCTGGCACATGAAGATTAATGGATACTCAAGAACACAAATACGGTGTGAAAGCATGTTTTACTGTGCTAAAATCATGTCCAGAATACAGCAGTTTTTAACTGACCGTCGAAAGTAATTTGTATTTGCTTTGGTTTTGCCTTACTTTGCTCCGCGGTTGGTAAAAAACAGCGCCACTTTCTCAACCAGTCAAAAGTGAAACCAAAACCAAATTTTATCCAGACATGCTCACATTCGTTTCGTGCTTCGCGTCGGTAATATGTATTTGCCTGTCGTTCTGATTGGTTCATTGTGTTGTTTGTGTCTGTTGTAATTGGTCAGAGTAACTGCTTTTGTTTTGCCATCACGACACTCAAGAAAACCGCTCTAACACGTGACAGTAACTTATTGACTGACTCAAAGGAAAGTATTAAAGATGATATTTTTCATTTTTCAGAGCAATTCAAATTAGCAGGAGCAGATGTGATTTACGCAATCCAACTAAATAGCAAAATTCGACCTATTGGCAGCGATAGGCCACTTTGTTTAGTTTAAATAAAATCTAGGGGACTGGGCACTAGTTATCAAGGATGCCAAAATTTGAAATTTTGTTGTCAAAGTAGACATTTTTTCGGCTTTAAAGTACTGTGATAATGATCTCTAGCAAGTAGGAAAAGATTAAAACATAAAACAGTGTAATATTGTCGAATAAGAAAGCACTAGAAAGAAAAGAATGCGTTTTCGACTATTAAAGCTCACGTGACCAGTCATGTGATTAAACCCTGTCCAAAAGTAGTGATCAAAATGGCGTGCTGGTTGACTGGACTTCATTTTTGACTTGTTTATTAAGTCTTTTCCCCAGTTCCGTACAATAAAGTAAGTAAATTATGTTGGGAATGCTATGTGTAATTCTCACGTTGGAAAATGACCCAAGGGGGGAGGGGTAAGAAAAGGTGTCATTTTCCCCCTGAAGGTGACACAATTGGCAATGCTATCACCCAAAAATGTAAACTAGGGATGTTGACCTACATCACCATGGACATTAGCCTTTGTCCCCCTGAGTGGTACTAATCGGCCAAATTTCGGGTCCTGGCTCATGCACTATTCACCCTGATAACATTAACAGGGACAACGGAATTGAAATTCCTGAAACGTGGATACCAACGATCAAGAAACACAACAGGAGATCGGTACACCAGCGAACCGCCGAGGGAACAATTTTCAATCGGACTTCTCAAAAAACAATTATTCACCGGAACAACGAGGATCGAAACCCAACCAATAACAGCCGACAATTGTGATACATATGATGACACGTAACAAGTCGACCTTATCGCCTGATGAAGACCTGCAGAAAGCAGTCGAAACGTCGCGATCAACAACTCAAGTGATCACATCCTGCGACAAACGATATACACTTTATTAAATGTATTTACCACGATGAACAATAACTATCTTTTTTACAAATTATTCTAAATACAGCGTTTCACTAAGAGCTCATTAAAAAGAGAGCACCTACGTGAAAGTGGTGATTTAACGGAGTTGGTTGCAAAGTGGAATGATCGCACAAAGAGTTTCAACTGCTTTATGTTAAAGACGGCAACGTGCTTTTCGTGAAAGAAGAAGTTATAGTTGTAGTTGTAGGGGTCGATTACGTGGCAAATTTCAGCCCGAGCTGAAACTCCAGCCCGGCTTTCTGAATTTGAACCAATTCCTCTGATAAGAATTTTGCGATTTCATGAAGAAAGTTTCAGCCCGGGATGAAATTCCAGCTTGCAATGCACATGCAATCTTTAGACTTGTTAACACCACACACCGATAGTTGGCATGATTTCTCTGTTGGGGCGCGGCACAAATGCAGTGGCCGCGCATCCCTTCATGTTTGCACGTTTAACGCACTAAAAACGTGTGCAATGAAGGTTGCAAGTCACGATCAGGCGATTCCCAAACTAACTTAAAACGCAACTCTCGTTGACTCTTGGTCACATTTAAATAAGTGTTAGTAATGAAAAACTTAAAAATTTCGCCTACGAAGGTTCACCAAGAACCACAGCTTGTATCAGTGATGGTGGGCACAGTGTTAGGCCAGTGTTGTCGGAGGCAACTCCCATTTCTTCAGCAAAAGCGCCTTTTTCTTAACTTCTCGTGACTTCTCCTTTTTCCCCAGATGAGTCTTGGCAGACTGTATCCAGGAATTCTACTCCGCTCATAGAAAAAAGATCAAACTTTCAACTCTTATCAGGTCGTTCTTTCTCTAGAAGCATTTTCCTGCAAATTCAATCGAGGAATTTCAAATACCTTATATTGTATTAAGCCTTTTAGTGGTTTCAAGGTCTCACTAAATTGAAAATTTTAACAAGAACATCCCATACTCTTTCGAGTATATTATAAAGGTAACAACTTCCCCGGCAACAGGTTATGAGGTAATTTGAAATATCCTGTGGCTGACTCACAGCAACTCACATTTACCATTAAGCTGTGAAAGTAACCTTTCACACAAACTGAAAGCGTCGACCCCCAGAAAGTAAAGGGAAATGTGATTTTTGCTAATCTTTCGCAGCCTCAAAAAGTAACGACTTTTGAAAAGTATAATTTGACTTCAGTGGAACGTCCTTTGAGGATGAAATGACGTGCAGAAAATGGTCTTAGTTAGGAATAAAAGCTAACACAATCAACAAGAACTCGCTTCTTACAGGAAGTTATTGGCTGTTTGCAGTTCTTCGATCTTCTGTTCAGTTTGAGCCATCCACTTCTGGTATTTCTCACCCCAAGATGTCTTAACCTAAAAAGAAAACAACAAAACAAACACTTATTTACATGTAAAATGAATAAATGATATAGATTTTTTAAACCTTTTGTCTCTCGCAATTGTAAGTAATTTCAAAACTTATAGGGGTGATAAAATAGATTGTGGGAAGTTCCAGTATAAAGGCTCAAACTGTCATTGATCGATTTTACATACAATCAGCCAAATATAAGTCAATGGTATGAGACACTGTATCCTGGCCTGAAATTGGGCAAAGGCGTTGTAAAACCACTCGAGAAATTGCAAGTCAAGATACAGAAGGGTTATCACAGTGTGCAAATTAGCCTGAACGGGAAGTACTTCCGTGGTGTTTCTGCACGTTTGAAGCCTACATGCGCCCTAAATTCCGCACGGCCAAAAAGCAAAAAGTTGCTTAGAACGTGCGGACAAGCGTATGGAAACGCTTGCTACACAGGCTATGTACAAGTCACTCCAGATTGGATTCTATTTCTGCTACCATTATGGCAACTTGAGTGCATAGAGTTTTGATCTTTCAGAGGTACAATGTACAGTTATGTTACACTGTATGGTCTCTTGTGTAATTTACCTTGAACTGCCACCCCACCCCTCCACCCCTTTATCCCCTGACTTGATGTATATTTTTTGACGGCCTAACTCAAACAGAACAACCTTACTACGAAATTACCAGGGGCAAGTTGCATAAAACTTAGTGTCCTCCGTTACTTCTAACATCACACGTTCACTCCAGTCAAAGTCACTATTTCAACATCTGACATTAGCAGTTATGTCCGGTGTTAGGTTTTATGCAATTCAGCCCAGGTGTTAACTGGAACCTTTTGTACAGTGTACCTCTAACATGAGCTTTTCCTCTTTTGAACACCATTCAGCCTCTTTCCTACTAAGCTCTTCCAACAACTCATCCACTCTCAACTGCAGATCAAATGTTTTAGATTTCAGGAGTTCATTTTCCTCCTGAAGTGCTCTGTTTTGCTTTTTCACTTTTTCAAGCTCATCTCCAATTCTTGAGTCAGCCTGTTTGGCCTGTTGGGAGATCACTTCAGTTAGGTGATAGAGACCAAAATTAATTACTGCTAACAGCATCCCTGGTAATAAATAAATAAATTAATTAATGAATCCTTACATCTGACACAATCCTGTGGGACCCTTCTCACAATCCTAAATGGAAGTAATCTGACCAGGATTAATAAGATTCTACAGGATCCTATTTATGATCTAGCAAGTACAGTCAAAGCTCACATAAGCGACCACCTCGGGAATTCAGAAAAGCAGTTACAACTAGAGCTGGTCGCTTACAAGAATAGGCCCTCTTAGTGACTATGAGAAAAATCAATAGAGGGTGGTCACTTATGAGAGCTTTTAGCAGAAAGCTTGGCATATCTTGTCAGTTACCAATAGTATTGTAGTAATAATATTAAATAGTTTTATTGCCTGTCACAGAAGAGGTTTGTGTTTGCACAAGTCAACAACCCATTAGTGCTTGTTATGTATTACTCTAAATTTGTTCAAAAACTGAATGCTTTTATTTGCGTGTTGACTGTCAGAGTGGTCGCGTATGAGAGCTCTCAATTACAGAGTTTAACCCTTTCACTCCCAGAGTCAGTTACCGAGACATTTAACAAGGTTCTATCTTTTGAGTCTGTGGATGAAATCCTATGGTGTGACCTTTCAAATGAAACTTCTTTAGCAGTACTTTCACATGCTACTATTTATATTTATTAATAAGTATTTTACAAAATTAAATTTGGGATTTGTCTGGAAGTTTGATTTGAGGCACTCTTGGGATTAAAAAGGTCATGTGACAATTCAACAACAACAAGCTTTATTACCAAATAGAAAAAGGAAAAAAAGTTAAACTTTACAATATAATATATTAATACAAAAATAGGTAATGTTTACTCGGGATAACTATAAAGCAGATCGAGCTGAGTAAAACTAAGTGATGTTTAAGTACAGAGGTAGGTTGGCACTAAAGCTTGGTGAAAGCAATTAATTAGTCAATTAAAAAAAGACGAAAAGAAGAAATAAAGAAAATAAATAAATAAAAATAAATAAATAAATAAATAAAATAAATAAACAACTACCAGTTGAAAACTCATGAACAGGGATTCATGACTCGTAAATGGGATTTCAGAATGCCAGTCATAACTAGAGCTGGTCACTTACGAAAGTGGTCACAGGAGGAGCTCAGGAGTTCAGCTGTATGAGTAAATCATAATCTTTAAAGGATTTTCCAGCTTGTCATTTGCATGCCCAGTTGTTGCAGTTCGAATTCCAATAACACCATAGGGATACAATTTGTCCATGTGTTCTTGTACTAAAGCATATGTATTCTCAAAAGCAGAGGAATTAACCCTGATAATACTAACAACAACAGCCCATAAACTGTGGTTAAATTAACAAGGTCATTGATTTAAAGGGTTTTCATATAAGAAAATATCACCATCTAGGCTAGGCACCCTTCTGGCCAAGAAAAAGTGCCGTATAGGGAGGTAATAAATTATTATTGCGGTGCTTATTAACAACTCATAAATTAAGTCTCTCTCCCCAATCACAATGAATTGGAAGAGCCACATGAGTATCAAAAATGAAGTTATTAACGTGATATTATTATTATCACGACTCATCAGCATCAGTGTGAGAGAACTTTGCACATGAAATAGCATAGTGTTCACATCACCTAAACACAACCACCAGGCATTAGCTAGCAACAAGATCATAGACGTCTGCTTGCAGACATGCACAGTTGTTTATTTAAATATAAACAGTACCTGTTTCTCCACCTCCCTCTTAAGTTCCTCCAGCTCCATCACCTAAACACAACCACCAGGCATTAGCTAGCAACAAGATCATAGACGTCTGCTTGCAGACATGCACAGTTGTTTATTTAAATATAAACAGTACCTGTTTCTCCACCTCCCTCTTAAGTTCCTCCAGCTCTGCTCTGTGCATTTCTTTCATTGCTCGAATATTATCTTGTAACTCTTTCACTTCTTGGTTACTTCTTTGAACCTTTTGCTCACATTCTGCCCCTAAAGAGCTACTCCCTAGTTTGCGGCATTCAGGGAGGTCGGGCGAGCCCATAGCAGCACTGTTATGAACATTGTGAGGCACACCAGTGGTCACATATTCTTTGTCCTTTTTGATGATGGTGGTGTTTTTAGCTTTGCGGAGCTCATCCAGGCGTCTTTTCAGGTCTGAAACTTGTTGCTCCAGCTGAAATCAGGTAAAAAGAAATGAAATTTGTACACACACTCCAATGGAAAGAAAAACAGGTCATTTCAGCAGCTTCTGCAGTATTGTTGGTGAAACATTCAGCATTGACAAGGGGACAAGGGGACAAGTGGATAGAGACAGAGACTTCTTTATAATGGAATGTTAAGGACACGTTTAATAAAACCTTACTAAAATTCTGTTCATGGTCAAACCTTCCCAATAATTTTTGATGAAGGTTCTAGAATAAGTGGTTGTTGAAATAAAGAAATACATTTGTAAGGCATTTTAAAATGGAGGCAAGCAACATGGGACCATGTGACCCCCACCCCTAGGAGAGCCTCTTTTTTGGAAACAAGAGTTTGTTGTGAACTGTGATTTTAAATAAGAACCCAACCACAGTTACACGCAGAGTCAAGCTGGACTTTATACATGAATTTGAAGTACATGTATCTGGTAACTGTTTTTCTTCTCAAGTTATTTTCACTGAAATGTGACGTCACTTTTATAGAAGGTGGTTGATAATTTTGGAGACAATATATCAAGGGCTCAAGTAGGCTATCTGTCCTATTCCCCTCTCAACACTTTTTTTGATCATGAAATTTGATCTTGTTGCTTCCATTCAAGTTGGCCCTTGCTTCGTCTTGACGAATGAAACTGGAGATGTTGATTCAAATGCTGTACCAGAAAAGACTGGCTCTGCTATAGTCATACCCAAAACAGTGTGGTCTTCTGCTACAGCTGTATTATTGAAACCATCACGTTGAGGGGACAGTTTTCAGTTGGTTAATAAACCTAACAAGTAGATGTTCATATAGAAGACTACAAACTGATAGGTTATCGCAAAGAACAGTCATATCTTCAGCACTTAATCAAGGTTCTAAATAATGAAAAAAACAACGATTATAGTTCAACAGCAAAACAAAAAACATCAACAACAGTCCAGCAACAGTTCAACAACAACAACAACAACAAAATACTTTGCAAAGGAAATAAAATGATTTGTTGAGAAATTATCAGTTTAATTGAAGGTATGATATCGGCATTATTTACCTCCTTGATTCTGGTCTGTGAGAAGTGATCTACAACTGCACCCTCCAGACCACTGGTTTTCCGTGGCAAACTTGTTACCCCAACCTTTTTGCTGCTTCCAGTTGACGTAGACTTTTTTCTATTCCCATTTGCGGCACTTGACATTCTCTACCACAGCTAAATACTGAAATAACTGCGATCAGGTGCTTTGAGCATTTGAAAAGTTTACGCTCTAGACATTTCGCAAATGCTCATAATCTGCCTCATAATCTTTGTTTTGACTCAATGAGAGCCGAGGATCTGGGCCGAGTTAAGCAAATGAGGCGTGGATGCTAAGGAGTTTCCGCCATCTTGATTTCTGAGCACGATGTTTTGCTTGTCGCGCAATTATTTCATGCAGTTCATTTGATTTTACATCGATCACAGCCGACAGATGCCGCTTAATATTATTCGAGGCCTCTTTAGAGGTGCAACACGTGGAGTTATGACAGGAAAGAGGGGAAACAAGAACTTTTACAAAGGTACTGTAATGGTGTGATGCAATGGTGCAGAATGGTCATACGTCCAATCGATCAATCGATTGTAATCAATACGAGGTTTACATTTCCTCGAAAAATCGCCCGAAAAAGCATGGAGCCTCTTAAAAACCCAAGGCAAACTGACACGTGCCTAACTTCTGGTGGCATTTTTTCCTGTGGATCTGCCATATACTGAATGTAAACGTCCTAAGTCCTTTTAAGAACCAGTTTGCCCGCAAATTCTACATCCCATCTTGTTGTAAATGTAATGCACAGTGGCAGACCCAGTACTGAGTCTAGTACTTCATGTAAGGTGATCATGAAGGGCTGGAGCAAAAAGGAAGGGGGTGGGAGAGGGTGGGATAAACATGTGTCATGATGAAACATACATCTGCCATTAGGTCTAATGACCTGAATTAATTAGCAAATCAGCGGGAATTAATTTTGCTCAATTTTTAATTTAAATCATGCTATCTTAGGTCGAGGAGTCAGAAATCCAGGTTACCACACAAGAAGAGGTATGAAGTGTTGAGCTGCTTTCTAATCCTACATATATGAACATCACAGCTTGTAAAGTTATCTTGTAATTATAGACACTTTTTTCTCACCATATGGCATGAAACAGTGGTCTGCTCTTGAGTTCATTTAAAATGAAGTCAATAATTTTGCTTTGTTAGAGACTTTTTGAAATCAATTACTTTTTTAATGCAAGTTTGCATTAAGCTTTGTATGGTGTAACATTCCCAAAAAGGCCAAAGTCATTGACACAAGTTATTGCAACGTTTGCAGAAAGTAGAACCAACATATTCTTCTTAAGAGCGACTTTCCGTAAACGTCGAGCATTCGGCGGCAGAAGTTGGAATATTGATTTCTTTCATTTTTTGCAAAAGAAATTTTCCAGTGTTTTTGTGTATGGCAAAATTCAACTTCACTGTCAGAGCCCCATTCGTTAAAACTTTGGTGAGTTCAAAGTTGTCCCAAACAAAGAAGCATGGATAACCCAAGCCAGTTTCAAGGTATGATTTAGTTCAATGTTTGTGCTGTCTATTGAACAAGGGTTGAGACCATTTGGAATTAGGGCACATGTTAAATTATTTCAGAAGTTAGCTTCCAAATCAGTTTCTACGCGATCATCTGATTATTGGAAGCCATTTATTCAGCTTCATTAGTCCAGTTCACCAAGACTGTTGAATAAAAATACTAAAGACTCAGTTTTACAGTGGTAGTCTAAGCAGAAGTAAAGTAGGCACAAATGCCAGCAGGAATGTGCTGGATTGTAAGGTAAAATAATACAGAGAGTTGTGAATAGTTCATCTTCTCACTGGTATTAATTATTGTCTGAATGTTTTCCTTCAGATTGAGACTAACCCTGTATAATTGCTTATTTTGTATTTTGTCCAGTGGTTTTGGTGACTTTTTACTGGAGTATTCTCAAACCGATTAGTTCTAAACTTGGCAAGAGTGCAGACTGTACTAGTTTGAGGTGTTTTGTGAGATATTGAATATATAATGTTGCTCAATCAATTGATTTTAACAATTTGTTCTTGCACGTTTTACTGTTGCAATACAAACTGCAAAAAGCAATGCTCAGCGCAATGACTTTTTTTAGGTGGTTACAGGATAGTGTACAAGAAAGTGCCTCAGTTCATCGTTCCAGATTTGACAGGCTTTGAGGTATTGAATCCAAGTGCATGTAATAGCTTACAGAATACTTCAAGTAACTGTCCAGTGGTAAAACTGTCGTTTACATGGAATTACACTTCTTGTTTTCTGTGCTGTTAACCTTTGGGTCTAAGTAAGCAAGTTGTTAAGGACGGTTCCTTCTTCTGTTACTGCACATACATTCTGCACATCTCAGGCCCAGTCCAAATTTTCCTGCTAATGCAAATTAAGGTATTTCTTGCACGGTTTATGACTTTTTGGAAAAAGCAGGTATTAGCAAGGGCTTTCATGATCCAAGAAGAAAATTGGGAGTAACCACATCTTTTTTTAGAGATTTCTGACTAAGCTTTAAAATTTGGAAATTTCTAATCATTCTTTGTATTTTAAAGCTTTTATGGAATTATGGTTGCTTGATTACATGTATCTCTGGAAAATGCATGGTTTTTCTTTGTGGATTGCAATAACCCTTGCTTAATGTCTGCTTTTTTCATAACCTTTGCAAAATACCTATATGTATTAGAATCATTTCAAGAGTTTGGCTTTTGACAGCTAAAAGCTAACAAACCTGTGGCCCTCAAAACTAAAGAAAACTGAATATGTTACAACAGAGCTAAAAAAGCTAACCATAAAGATACAATAATTATTATCTTGGCAATAAAAATCAGATGGGAAAATTGTGGCTATTAGTGGCCAACAAAAAGAAGGCTAAAGAGAAACTTTTATGATGAAATGGTTGATAGAGTGTCGCTAACCAAATATAGTATTCCGTAGAGAATATTTTTTACCCTTTCACTCCCAGAGTCAGTTATGGAGACATAAATTAAGGTGATTCTAACTTCTGTGTCTGTGGATGAAATCCTATGGTGTAACCATTCAAATAAAACCTTGTCGGCAGTACTCTCACATGGTACTATTTATATTTAAGTTTTTTTTTTTCAAAATGAAATTTGAGATTTGTCTTGAATTCTGATTTTAGGCACTCTTCAGAGTGAAAGGGATAAAACTCTACAGTGATTTCTTTTGTCTTGAAACAAGTGACTGGTTATTTCATTCTTGTGGTTTTGATATACAAAAGTTCTTTCTCATTCACTTTGTCTTTTGTACAAAGGGAACACCAAATTGTACTTAGAATACCTAATGTTTCTGTTATGAAAATTACATGTTACCCCAAGGGAGGACTGCTCAAACCGCTTTACGTTGAGTTGCATATCTTGTTACTCTTGCCTCTTCATGAAAGGGTAGCCATTTACCCAGTCTAAAAGTGAAACAGAGAGGACCTTTTTATCAGCATTCAAAATTACACTTTCAGCCCTTTTTGAAGCCTTGATACCTTGCCTAGACTTTCTTTGTCACTGGTAGTTGACCAGATGACGTTTTCATAACCAAATTACACAATTAATTCGTTGGAGCGAGAAACACCATTTACTGATCAAACAGTAGTATAGTCATTGCCATGTTTCTTTTATTCTTTTAGTTGAAGCCATATGTTTCTTACAAGACTCCAAAAGTTGACATCCCTCCGCCAACAGCTGAAGGCCTTTTGTTGAGTATCAAGGAGAACATTCATTTGATCAAGTTTAGAGAAACACCATGAGGAAACTTTAGCCTGTTGAATAACAAACAATTTTTTTATGAATGCATGTTGAATAAATACAAATACCGTGTGGGATAAAATTTTCGCGAAAGTTTAATTTCGCGGATTGCCAGGAAAAAATTCTCGTGAATTTCGATTTCAGACTTGTCGTAACTTACATGTAGGTAGAGCTACAAGAGATGTAATATTGTCTTGGTTTATTGTATCTACTCAGAGAATGCAGAGGCTATTTGTTATGAGAAAGGTCCTAACATCCTTTTATCAGTCAACTCCACTGAAATTCAGCAACCTAAATACATGAAAGAAATTTTCGCGGATTTTTTTTCGCGGGATCAAATTTTCGACGATCGATGGAAAAGCCGCGAAATTCGCAAAAATTAGGTCCCGTGAAAATTCCATGCCGCACGGTAACGCGGTGAGTTGGTTATGATCGACTCATATACAACAAGTGCCAATGGAGTATTGAAATTGTTTTTAATTATTAAATTCTCAACCTTGGTGTTCGTCACTGATGTTTTTTTTTTGCCATGTTGTTGGACAAAACGTCTGCTTCACGGCGAAAACTTTTGAACGCTGCAGCATTTGACATGGCAAGCGACTTCCATTTAAGGCAAAAAGCAGGGTTATTATTATTGGCTAATACACAGTGTGAGCGAGCCAATGAGCAAACGAGAAATTCAACAACTGCGGTTTTGAATGCCATTAGTGATTAAATTTAGCTGTGCAGCTGACCAATCCCATGTAATCAAACTATTACTCATAGATACCTTGTCTTGCAATTAACAATCGTTATTTCACAAAATTGAGTTGTACTTTGCTCGTAACTATTTATTATACGGATTTACAAGTGTATATTAGCAAGTCCAGGACCACTTTTTGTATAATAAAACTGGTAAGACGGTTATTTTTTGAGACCTTGTCTTACATTTAACGATTATTCTACGCGCAGAAGTGATAAATTATTCAGTGTTTCGCCCAATCTCGTTCCCAGAGTCCGCGTTACCCTAGACCAGCTGTCGGGAACGAGGGACTCTGGGATAAAGCGTTTCGGATCGCATTTTCATTGGCTGAAATCTGAGCATGAGCAGTTAGACCGGAAGTGAAAGTAGCTGTAATTCGTCCCCAGATTCCCAGATTTGGCTTCCGTTCCTAGAACCCGTGTTACCTTTTCCAGCGGAGTCTTGAGACCAAAATGGCGGACAAAACACCAATGAAAGAGTGAAAGCTTTGCCTGGAGGTGTAGAACTACAGTACGTTTGAAGATGTTGTAATTCCGGCCCTATAAGACATGCGATAGATTTGTTTGGGGAAAAATCTAAGAATGAGAACCTTTTAAATGTTCTGGAAAAGTTGACCGGATTAGTTGTTGTGTATGGTGACGGACTTCCGAGAAATGAAAGTTGCAGCAGCTGTTGTAGTCGTGCAAAACACTTTTCTGAATCTGGGAACGAGTCTCTTGAGGCTGTAGAGAGGGAAAAAGCCAGTGAGAGTCCGAAGACAGAAGAACAATGACAATCGAAGAGAGGTAAACATCATGCTATCGAACTAATATCATTAACACCTCCCCAGCCATCACAGATTTATCCTTTGAGGCTGGAAGTCCTCAGTGATATAAATAATGCTTTCACAATTTAAAAAAAATAGCTTGTTCTGTTTGCATAATTTTCAAATTCATTTTTTTTATACATTCCAAACTGTCCCTTTTCTTATACTTCAAACATATAAAATACACTTACAACTTCAAAGTAACATTAATATAAAATTTATAACACTGTTTATTGCTGATTTTACTTTCGAAGTAAAACAGAACATTATTTTTTGCCAACAACTGAACGTTAATTTTCATTATCTTTTTCCATAGGACAGGTTGTTTTCCTGGTCCAAAGACAATCTGAAGGACAAAGAGGTTATGATGTACTTGGTGTTGGAAAGGTGTCAGATTCTATCACATCCCATTCACCAGATCTTATTCCTATTTTTGTTGCTTTAATGTTGAACCTAATAAAGCAGCTGAATTATTCTCTATTGGTCAAGTTAGTCTTGTGGCCAAGAACACTAGTAGCAGTCTATGGGAAGAGAATCACTGAAGCACCACCACCTGTAGAGCCCCCATCCCCTGTCTCTGCTATTCCTACTAGTTCAAAAGAAAACCGGCGAATGAACTATGTACTTCAGGTCATGTAGCTGAGACTGCTTCTGATGCAGTTGAATGACACAGAGACAGAAGGTGATGGGGAAAAAAGTCTAAGGAACTGGAAACTTCTCATGTTTTATTTTAGGGCACAGCCTAGGGGCATGAAATATGCCTTTGAGGCTATGCATTTTATAACATTTGTCATAGGTCCTTTACAGTGAACACATGGCACATCATATTCTTCATGGTCAGTTTGTGAACCCAAAGGTGGGGAGGGCAACGATTTGTGTGGTGACAATGACCTTTAAATGGAACATGGTCAAGAATGATAAGGGTGTTCTGAAAGCAATATGTGGGAACAAAGCTCTCAAAGCAGTTCAAAGATCCACTTCTTCTAGTTAACTGCTAAACGAAACATCAAAGCAGTATGA
Source organism: Siderastrea siderea (assembly GCA_964030785.1). Lineage (NCBI taxonomy): Eukaryota > Metazoa > Cnidaria > Anthozoa > Scleractinia > Rhizangiidae > Siderastrea > Siderastrea siderea. The sequence continues at coordinate 16,612,433 of OZ034975.1, forward strand.
CAGGGAAAGCAACATTTCCCCAAGTCAGCAAACCATAGTTGTGCATGTACATCTGATGATATCACAGAAATGATTGAACTTATCAGCAGTCAAAAGCCCTTCGAACATCAGCCAGGAAAGGGTCTTCAAAGCTTCCCTTCCATTTCTAAGAGCCCTTTAGATCAGCTGGACATATTTGCTTTGCACTCCTATTTAACTAAAAACAAGAAATGACTAGAGAGCTAATCCACACAGCTGCGATGACTCTGCATGTGATGATGCTCATGAAAGTGATGGGGAGGAAGATGAAGAGATCATTTCTCTAGATGAAGGATTTGTTTAATCTCAGAAAACATAAACATTAATATACATTCCCTAGGGCATCAGCTTTCTTCACTATGTTACATCAATATTGGTGTTACTTTAAATTCGTCAACTGAATAAAATTTATATTTTCAGTCCCACAAAATGAGGAATTTCACTTGCATAGTGGATCACATATTGCTGATACAGTGTACATGAGTACTTTCCACTCTAACTTACAGTGTAATAGGTACTTCACACCAATGAGGCAATTTTTGTGGTGGAGGGGGTGGGGGTGCAATTAAGCCCTACTAAACATTCAAAAGGTCCCAATAACAACATGGAATCCCAAATGACTCAAACTACAGTTATTTGCTTATTAGTTACCCCTGCTCCATAAAATTCTCACTGAAATATTACTGTTATTTTTGTTTCCCCTGATGGTTCACATTATGGAGATTCTACTGCACATGTCTTCTTGGGAAGGTGTTTCTGAATAATACTGAAAAAATCTGCAGCCATATCTTTACTGTACACTTGTAAGATGGATTCCTTCTTTTGTACAGAGATAAGGTCTGGCAAGTGTTCAAGGACCAAAGAAATCATTTCAATCGGAAACCCACTGGACAGGGCCACATTGCGCACAGTGCTTCTCCCAGTATCTTTTTGGAGTTGAAATCTATATTTCTCCATGTCTTGTTTGATTTTAAGTTTGGCCTCAGAAGTAAATAATTGGGAGTTACCCTCATTCTGTTCAGTGAGGGTCATCTCAGACTCATCTTGAACACTGAGTGCCTCAACCTCTTCAGCTGCATGCACAAGCATACAGTTTTCACACTGACAGTGTAGCCTGTGAAAGTCACAGCATGTGTGATCTTGAGGTTGATTGTCTGGAACCTTGTGGTCAAAATGATTTAAAATAATTTTTCTTTTACATTCCTTGGACTGGACATAGGACCGCGTGGCTTCTGGTATGTTTTTTACAGGCTTTTGGAATGTCATAAGAATAATAAGAAGTGTCAGCCCTAGCTGCAAGGCTATTTCTGCCAGACCTCCCAACTTCGTGTATCTTACCCCAGTGTGAACAATTCTGTGAATGTCATTGCAGTCAATCCCAGTTGCAAACGCCACAGTCACGAACAACACACGGTGGCTTGATTTCCCATTTACTAGTTCATCTACTATTCTCCTTCTCTCATGCTTGGAATATTGGGCATGATACATTGTAAAAAGTCTGTTCTTTGCTGAAGGCTCTGCTGAAGGGTGGTATTGGTCTTTGCCCATTTCATTGGAAAATACAGGAAACAGCCTGAAATTGTTTCTAGATTTCCATAAATAAGAGTGAGGGGCGTTTCCAGCCTCTTTGATTTGAGTTCTACAACAATTGGCTGCAAAATTCTATCCAATTTGTCATCGCCCCTATCAGGACGCACATGGGAGGCGTAAGTCCTGTTTGGACTACACTCAACTGTTACTGGGGTGGACAGTCCTAAGGCAGTTACAATGCCACTTTTTGTAGCTGCTGTTGCTGTGCCTGTAAGTGCCAGTAGTGACACTCAGATGGGAAAAAATTTGTTAACAGGCTTATTCTTCCATATGCTGGACGAAATGTGGCCCTTAACAAAAAACAGAAAAGAAGGTATAAATATAAATTTGTGTCCCACGTGATGTTTAATTTGTAATTATGTAATGACTGAAGTACACCATCCCATAAAATGGTTCATTTCCCATCCATCTTTCTCTTTTCATGGGTTGCTCTTTATTTAATCTGAAAACATGAGTTGCATGGATGAAAACCTCTCTCTGGGTATTTACACTTTCTGATTGCTTTCATTTCACAAGCCAGTTATTAACCGGTTTGAATGATAAAAAATGTAGACAGACAGACTTTATTTATGCCATTAAAAGTAAAAGCTGTACAGTCTGTGGGGTCATATGAAAGATTTTAAAAATACAACAAATGCCTGACTAAAAAAGCTATTGCAAGTTATTAGCCAGTGAGGTACACTGCAGCAAGTTTGTGGTAACAGTCCTTGGATATAAATTACAATGGTTTGATATTTTCTAGCTAGCAGGGAACCAATTAGATATATTCAAGGATGTCTATTTATCAAACAACATGACTTTTTAACGGTTTTGATTGAAAATAATAACGAATTCAGTAGGAAATTGGTCTATTCTGATCAGATGGTTTTAATATAAGTAATAAAAACTATTAGCATTTGCAGTGAACATAATCTTTTAAAATGTACATTGTACACGTGCACACTCAGTTACTTCAAGTTTGAAAACAAAGCAACACGACTAGAAGAAAAGATAATTATATTATATCAATACCATTCAAGAACCAAATGAGCCTCGTCCACAACAATGGCCTGCACCCTTTCGCTTTAAGCATTTTGGCAACATTCTTGTTGTCCTCGAATCGAATACTTCAGGGTGCCCAAACATCAAACAACATTTCTTGATATCTTCCGGGATGGTGACTTTTCCTTCCCCTTCTTCTTCTCCCACACTTTGTAAGACACACACATTTAACACTCCTTCCAGTTTTTGCACCTGGTCTCTCATAAACGCGCTCAAAGGCGAAACTACGATAACAACAGAATCTTGCCCCACAGTACAGCAGCTTCGAATGTAATCCACCTGAATGTAATCGAACATCGAGGGTAAAATCGGATAAGCAATTTTCCGAAACCTGTCGGCAATGCCACCAGCATACCTTTTTTCTACACATATAGCTCTTTAATAAGGCATCGTACTGCTCTTTCATTAACACTTTAATCCTTAAATTTTTCCACGGAAAACTCAATTGCCTCGTGGAATAGTGACCCCATTTGGTAAAACCGGATGTGCGAATACCTGACGCCTGCGCAGTTTGACCGATCACAGGATTCCTGTTTTCCGGTAAACGCTTTATCCCAGAGTCCCTCGTTCCCGACCGCTGGTCTAGGGTAACGCGGACTCTGGGAACGAGATTGTGTTTCGCCAAATCCTCAGCTTCGGTAATAGACGCTGGTGTTTTTGCCATTCTTTACACAAAGTCTCCGCTTCGCGGTAAACTCTTTTGAACGCGGCGGCACTTGACGTGGCATGAAATTTCCTTAAAAGGCCAAAAGCAGGGTTATGTTGTGAACAAGCCCTTCCAGCGGCTGGTATATCGGCGGATAATGCCCGAGGCTGAAAGGGCAACTGTGGAATTTTGAGGACAATCTTAACACCCATGATCCTCAGATATACACCTAATTGAAAAAACGTTGTCGTGTGAAAAGTATGTGCTATGAAAGATACGACCCAATGGTTTTCTGGGAAGTGGGAAAACTTGCTTCTATTTTTAGACACCGTGGAGATAATATTAACACAGTGTACCTAAAACTACTTCAAAACCTTCTCAGAGATGAAAATTTATCTTGAACATCAATATATGGAACTGAGTCGCAAGCCTGTTAATGCTGCTTCCCAGAATTCCATCGTTTCGCATCGTTCATGGTTTATACTTTGCACCCGACAACGTTTTATCAATCAGGTGTATCAACATGCCAGGAACGGGCTGTTTATATTTTGTAACCCTCGGATTAATTTTCGCCTTAATTTGTTTATCGGCCAATCACAGCGCTCAATGCAACGCGGTGACGTCATCAAGTTGACGACATGTTATCCGAAGCTTTGAGTTCAACGGTGAACACAGGTGGCCAAAGCTTTAGTCAAGACTGAAAACCAATAACATTCTGTTAAATTAACAGACTGAATGTTTCTTTGTTTAAATCTTACTTGCTGTGTGGGGCAAAGGTTCACTCTCCAAGTGAGAATAAGCATCTTTTGAATTTATCCTCCCAATTAGTATTATAATATTAAAGTTTATACACTATTCACCCGCACCAAGCATACCTCTGTTATTTCTTGAAATGCGCTATTTCCACTCACAATTTCCTCATAGCATTATAAATCCATATATAGTGAAGAAACAACTATACTCCGGAAAAGTTCCATCTTTCCCAACGTTTATCACCATAAAACGGCAATATTTTGAGCTTCTTGCACAAGAAATCGTATGTCGGTATTCGTCCACAGACCTCTGCGCACAAATATGTGCAAATATGCCAATCTCATCTCGCTGTTCTCTAATTGGCGCAGCCGTTTTTCTTCACTGTGGATTTATTCTGGTTTGAGGAAATGGTGAATAGAAAAGGAGTTCTATTCAGATAAATGATCGCCAACTGACACTTTTGGCTCTAAACTTTTTTCAGAGGAGCTGCACGCGTGTGATACTATGCATGGTAAATAATTGAAATATTTTTTTAACACTTGCTGAAATTGAGGTGTCTGCCAGTGGCACAACACTTCATGAAAGGAATCAATATGATATATTTAATTTTATTTGTTTACCTTTAAAATAACACTGCTTTGAATCAATCAAGGAGAGTTGGAGCGGAAAGAACTACCATGAGGTTGCTAACTTTGGCACTACTAAATTTAGTGATTTCCCCAATCAGGAGTTAGAGCGGGGCTATTTTTAGCGATTCGATGTCTTCAACGGTTTTTTAAAACAATTTTAACCACTTTTTGAACAAGAAACTGCTTAGTTCTCCAAACTAAGCACAGAAATCGCTAAAAACACTAAGCTTAATGTTTTAGACCTGTCTCCTGTTTTTCGGCTCCATACAATGTGATGACGCATTTTAGATCATCAAGCTGACGTCATGACATCCCTTGACCAATCACAGCGCCTCTAGGATAAAAACACCATGACAAATTAATACTACAAGGTTAACTAGATTTTTGCCTGCTCTAGGGTTAGATTTTGGTTCAATTCCATCGATTACGTAGTTGTTGGCCAGCACTGTAAATGATTCCTAAACTAGGCAAGAAGAGTCACAATTTTCTTACGGTACGTAAAGAACAATTTTTTTTGTCAAGGGTTAATATTTTATTATCTCGTAACTTCTTACGGTAAAAGCCAATTGAGCAAGCTAAGGTTATTTTGGTCGGTTGGTTTTATTGGTTTTGTTCAATTTGTGATTGTTTACTTTAATCCGTGGGTGTGTTTGAGCTGGTTAGATGGCATTAATGCTCAGATACAGTTTATAACAGTACACCCAGGGGGGTTCAAGCTCGTGGTTATTCGCGAGTCATATTACTCCACCTTTACTTCGGAACGGATGATCACTATTTTGTGAAACAATTTCTGGAGTGGAGAAAGTGAAATTTAGAAATTGTGCACGATTGCAACGTTGCGAGCAGGTTCACAACATGTGTGCCCAGCCCTTATAACTTGGTTACGTAGCGTGGTGTGGATTAATAGCGGTCGCACAAATACCATTTCTATTATGTATCTCAAAACACTGAAAGATCTCGTATACAGTTAAACCTACAACCAAATTGAAACAGTGTTTTGTTTGGAACGACGCGAAAACGAGGTATTGACGTCATCGCATTGCAACCAGTGACAGAAATGCCTCGTTTGCATGTCGGTAATTACAAGTGAGCAAGGCACTTAGTTCAGTTAATTGTTGTGCTGCTATTATGCTCGGCTGAAAGAAAGAATTGGGGGGGGCGGGGGGGGCGGGTAAATTAGTGTCACAGTTTAAATCTACACCTAAACTACTGTTTTGTTTCCAACAACACGAAAACAAGGTTATTGCGTCACCGCATTGCAGCCAGTGACACAAATGTCTCGTTTCCATTTCGGTAATGACAAGTAAGCGAGGGATTTAGTTCTTGCTCTCAGGTTAATTTGTTAGGTTTTGTCTACTTGTGTAAATGCTGTCCGTCATAAAGGAAGATTTTTAAAATATAAGAATAAAAGACAATACCCTTTACAGTAAGTGAATAGCTGGTCAGTATTACACCTTTTACACTCAATGTTAACATCATTAGGCGAAATTCAAGCGTTACTCCTTCCTCCCCATTGGTTTAATTTGCCACTGGAATGAGACGAGGATGGAATAACATGTCCAAAACCTGACTTCGTCTCCATTTCGAGTTTTTTTTTTGTTAATTTTAATTTTAATTTTTGTGACTGTAACTTTTGTTGTAATGCTCAAATAAGAAGACGCTCTTAGTCTAAGACTCCTCATATTTCAGCATTCCAGGATTATTGTTTACCCATTCCGTTTGGCTTTAAAGATTGTATGCCAGTCATTGAAGGCGATTTTTAAAGCAGTGCGAATCAAAAAAAGAACATATTCTTTAAGATGAGTGAAGAATGTTTCGTTTTGTCATCAGATTTATAGCTATTAATAAAGCTAAAAACATAGGTACGCATGCGTACGTGATTACATTAATCACTAACCTATTTATCGGTTTTTATCGTGATCTTTACAGGAGAGTTAGAGCTGTTGCGGTTGATAGCGGAAATCGAGAACTGTTTAGACTTCCTCTTGATTTTATCAGTTGCATGATGGTGTTATACCCAGCATAGAGGAAGATTGTCAAACCATAGGATGCATAGAACACGAGTTTGTCTGGTAACCAGTAAGATATATAATTAATTTTAACACGAAAATGAAAAAATAACTATCGTGATAATTATGGTAATGTGTAGCGTTGAAGCGACATTGTTTAATACCTGAGTTGAACTTGTTTTGTTACATTTTTTCATTTTTAACCCGTGTTTGCGATAGCAACTACGAGATTTGTGATCGAGTTGGTATGTTCCTCTGGTTATTTTCCGTAAGCTTCCGCGTAGATTATTCGGTATTGTTCGTGTGATGTTCGGTATTTCCAAGAAAGTAACTTCGCTGTGTCTTCGGGCCTTAAGATAAGAGAAGATAACTTTATTATATCACATTCAGGATATCTCTAATAAAAATGTAGTTACAAATTTATTACAATCACATGGTAAAAGTAAAATGCGTTATTATAGGAAATAAGAAGATCTTGTAAGCTATACAAATAATGGAACAGTAGATAATAGAAAGGCCTTGTCGGAGATATTTTCTTGATTTTTAGGCGGTGACAACTGAATGGGATGTATGGGGTTTCTGCTGATGTGACTGAAAGTGGAATTCTGTGTTGGAACATTCAATTCACCTTTTTCCTCTGGTGTCCACTGGCGATTGTTATTCAGAAAAAAAGATGCTTTCAATTATCAGCCCAACCACAGATACGACTACTGAAAAACGAGATTTGTATGTGAAATTTCGTGAGAAGAGAGACTGAAAAGAGAAAGAAAGTTACAGAATCAGATCAAAATAAAGATCAAACTCTATTGTTGATTAAGGAACAGAAACATATTGGTGAAATAAAATACAAAACGCTCCTTGCAGAAAAAAAATTAGAACTTTTTTTTTTGTATTAAAGAACAAACAAACAAAAAATCATCAATAACCACGAGATCTCCGGTCCGTGGGACATTGGTTTTATTTTATGATGATTTTATTTTGATGAAACATCACAGGGCCTCTCTTTATTCTCCATAATTTCCCAAGAAAACCGTAGTGCATATGAAATACAAACATTTAAAAACAAAACCGACGTAGTAAGTTAATTAATACTGGTAATTAGTACTTTGACGTCATGACTATTATTAACCAATCACGGCTCGAAACCAACTTTGGAAAACATCGTGCAAAACCTGTGGCAAAATAAAACCTGATGTTTGGTCCAAAGTTTGGTCTGTTGTAGTCTCCTTATCGATCGTAGCGATGTTGCCTATAATTGATGAGCATTATCGAACCAGCGAAGGTAAAGAGGAAACTTTGTCGTGGTATGTAACAAAAGTGACAATTCTTATTCTTTTATATGTCTGTCAGGTAACTGTTTTATTCACGGGTTTTTTTTCGTTAACGTATTTCACGTTACACTTGGCCAAAGATAATTAACATTTTTTGGTTGACGACACCATGCACTTTGCAGTACAGTTTCTAACAAAGGCAAGTTTTGGTTTTCCAACCCAAAAATACGCGGTAAGCGAATGTAGCAAATTTCTCTCCGCCATTTCAGATCAGGCGTGATGCATGAATCAATGTGTATAATTATACAGGCAAGAATAGCTGGCGCTAGGGGCTTAGGAACTCTTAAGTTATTTTAACCGCACTTGAAAAACGGTATAATAAATCCAGTTAGCGCACCTCACCCGTGAGATATCAAGTTTAAGAGAAAGAAATTCTAGGCAGTCCTGTATTATTAATTGCTTTCTGTACACTTATGGCGATTTTAAGTGATTTCCCAAAGAATTCCAATCGTCTTCAACGGTTTTCAAAATTATCCGAGGGTCATGGGAACGTTTTCGAAATTTTTTACAGTTCACAAAAAATTGCCGCCGATTTCTTTGGAAGATCCGAGATAACACGGTGGAATCTCGTTACGGGCCAGAAATATATCGAATTTTCGGTAGTATTGACTAATCATCCCCGAGCTTAACAATTATCTTTGACTGTGGTACTGGGAAAGACCGTTAGATATGTCCGAGACTACTGGCCATTTTGAGCATTATCAGTCTCAGTTCGGAAAAGTTATGACATTTTGGTAACCTCAACCCAGACAGCTATTGTCCAATCAAATCGCAAATATCAGTTTGCGCAAGGCATTGTCGTGGTAAGTAACAGTCTTTATCTGAACATCAGGGCTCTCAATATCATCTTGGTTTTTGCCAATTATACAAGCATTTTTCCAGCGTTTTACAGAAGCAAATACGCAAGGCGTTTCAATGCTTTATTCATAATGCATGTTTCCTTAGCTATCCTCGCTAGTTTACAGGCAATCCACTCAAATAATTGAAAACAAATATTAAATTGAAAATTACTTTCCAAGTGGCAGGGGGGCAGACCAGTCGGCTATATTAACCCTACTCAGACCGGGCTTTTTTGGTCTTCTGGGACCGGGGGTCCCCCCCCCCCCAACCCCGTCCTTAAACTCCTACAATAGTAAAGTTATGACAATGAAACTTCGAAGGCAGATAGTACGTCCATACTCTTTCCTTTGAGGTCCGCAACATGAGCTGGTGACGTCAAATGACGTAACAATTGCGTCGTGTTCTTGAACCGCGGCCATCTTGGGTTTCTTGATTTTTTTCCAGAACTTTTGAAACCGCTAAAATTAACCAAAAAGTAATTAAATTCAATAAATGAACACGAAGATGAACTAACACTGTAAAATTTCCTTCAAGAAAGTTATTATTTTTCATTCGAATGGTGGTTATCCTCTCTTGTGAAAATTTAAAATTCTGGAAAAATGGCCTGTCAAAAAGTTTTTGCCATGGCAACGTCAAGCTTGATGGATGAGGACTTGTTCACCAAATTGTTCTCAGATAAAGTTTAGGAAAAGTCATCAAGTTTGGTGGCTTTAGCTTGCTTATGAAAAAAATTATTAACGTCCAAAGTCCTTGCGAGCAGAATCTCCCCCCCCCCCCCCCACTCCCCCGGTCTGAAAAGGGTTAATTGCAAACGTGGCCTAGGAGTGAAATAACTCCAGCCGGCGGTCAGAACAGGAATTGAACCTGGCTCCTTCGGATTTAAAGTATGACAAAGCGGGCCGAGGGTGTCGGACGTGAAAATGAAGAAAATGATAAATTTGTATATGTAGTCGCATGAGGCCGAGTGGAATTAAGGATAAAAAAAACTTTGAGAATACAAGTGAAAATTTATCCTTAATTCCCTTAATTCATTGGATATCTCGATTTCTCTAGAACCTTGGTAAACTAACATTTATTTTTACTTAAATTTATCAAAACTAGTGAAGACACTCTTAAACTTTATCAAAATATGAAAGTTATGGCGAAAAACGTTAAAAAAATGTTTATATAGAAACAAAAACAAAACAAACACAATCAAAATACTTGCTAGTCAAAATACGGTTGCTATAGAAACATCAATGACAACAATGGCATGCTAAGCAAAATTGTCTGACGGCTATTGCTCGGATTTTGCGAGTGTTTGAAATCAGCTCGGCCGTGAGCTATTTCTGCCCTACCGTCAGCTCAACTGCGGGTAGGGGGGTAAGAGAATGTTTAATGTTTAATAAAACTTTGGCATAAAAACGTACAACAAATAAAAAACAAAGGGATGTCAGGATAGTAGCAGGGGAAATGTTAATTCCCATTCAAAGGCTTCTCTCGTTATTTATATACATTAAAATACAAAACAGGTGAAGAAAAACCGCTAATAGTAGTAACTAGGAACGCAAATAATTTATAAGTGAGGCTTTGAAAGAATTAACACTCGTCAACGACATAACAGAAGGCGAAAGAGAGTTCCAGTCATTGATACAACGATTAAAAACGAGTATTTAAAGTAGTTGGTACGGGCGGCTTTGGGTGTAATTTTGAAGTTGTGGCTACTACAGGTTCGTGACGGGCCTACAATGTCATAAAACCTGGAGCTTTCAATGTCACAATAATCAAATATGATCTTGTACATTTGAATAATACTTAGATATTTACGTCTCAGCTCTTGGGAGTCCCCAAGTAAATTTCAACCAGCCTTTCCGCATACTCCTTGAACCTTGAATGTCACTGAACCTCCCCCCCTTTTTTTCTTGGCAAAACTGGTATTTACTGGAACGTTTTGGCCATAAATCAAAAGCAATTTATTGAGGAAGAAAAGGACCGTCAATGAACAGAGCCTGTTGTAGTATCATGATCCATGGTGCTGACTCGATGGGTCACAGCCTTTAAGGTAATCTCCTTCCCCGATACGCGTTAACATTTTCCACCTGGAAGGTCAATTATTTACCTTTAATTTTTATTTGTTTGCTGTTGTTATTTGCTTTTGTTTTTTGTTGATGTGGGCGCAGTTAAGATCGGGGAACAATAGGTAAAAGGTTGCAGGGACATGTCTCATGGACATCTCGCAGTGACAATTCCACTCATGGGACCACCCGTTTTAATGACAGCTGTTGTTAATTTTGTCCCCACGACATCATGCCCGATACATTTCGACTGGTTTGAATCCGTACGCCAGGTCGCGGGGACAAAATGACGCAAAGTTTCTTTGTTGCCGCGCATGCATTGCTCATCCGACCTATCCCCACGACAAAATAAAAATCAACCAATGGGAAAAAGTTATTTATTCCAGTTCCTAGGTACCCTCATCATAATCTATGCTTCCCTTGCTTAAAATCTCATCGTGAGCAAAAGTCAACCCTCTTGTCTCTATGACATGTCTCTCCATCAATGCAGACGAGGCGACTTATCGCGGGATACCTGTCCCTGGGACTTCGCTCCCAGTGTTTCCCGACCTTACAACTAAAGAAGAGTAGCCCCGAACATAGGCTCAGTCTCCAGCCGTGAGTGTCTCGATGCGCCCGCGATTCTCGCCACCTTCACGACTGGGCGCACTGGTTTGGCTATTGTTTAGACTGACCAATCAGGGACCAGCCCCCTGAAATTTGCGGGGCAGAATGCCGGCATAATTTGGCGGGATTTCGCGCTATTTTCGATAATTATCCAAGATGTTGGACGCTGCGAGGGTTGACCGTAATTTTCAGAATGCCTGCTCATACACTCTTCACGAGTTTGCTTTTGATCATTTCAAGGAGCAACAGCGTCTTGCTACGAATTTGTAATGACGTCACGGACATGCCACCAAACCCGTGTGCCCAGCCGTGAAGGTGGCGAGAATCGCGGGCGCATCGAGACACTCACGGCTGGAAACTGAGCCTACCCCGAACAGCGATCGAAAGCCCTTTCTGCTGTACAATAGCAACGCGGGCTTTGACAGCAAGATGGCCCCTGGAGCGAAGAGGAAGTGTTATTTGCAGCTGCTCAGCTTCGCCATCTTAACCAAGAGAGGATGAAGTAAGAGAGTGAATCCCCGTGCCCCATGATAATTATTTGAAATTTATCATTAGTTCGCACCCATCCTGCGAAGGTTATTTTTATCTGTTGTTCCCATATCAACAATCTAAAACAACATGACGTCATTACAATTGACCAATGAGGTGTCGTCCTTAAAATAACCACGCAGTACGACACAGTACCGAAAATAGATTTCATATAACTTTCATCGGAAGAGGCCCATGTATGAGGGATTCGCTCTCTCCCTTCATCTTCCCATGTAACTTGGCTCCTGTCTGTTCAAATCCCGGTCCAAATGTCTATAACTTCCTCTGCAACATGAAAACTAAACTTCTCTTCCATTTCCGAGGCTGTTTGGAAAATTTGGTTTCGGGCATGCGCACAATTCAAAATTTTGACAGTTTTTAAAGGAGAAAAACAGCTTACCAGGTCGTCTTTCCGGGTTTTAGCGCTCAGCCCCGTTGTCAGTTTGATTCTCAATTCGACTTTTTATTTTCTCACTTTGTAGGCAGTTTGATAGCCTTTTCTTGGACTAAAAAAGATTTCACTTAAACTTTCAGGAAAGAGGAAATTTTCAACTAGAAGTGTCAACCATTGCGAAGGCCAAGGTTTTGCATCAGTTTCACAAGGAAACTTTTTCCTTTTTCTTTGTGTATCTCTAGTCTGTTAGAAGTGAGCGCTTAAGTTTAGACACTTTTGTTAGAAGTGTGCCTGATGCATCAATTGGTTATCAAAAACATCTGCTATCACTCAAAGTGATGACGTCTGTCGTCACAAACTGAACAAGGACAATGGTCCTTTACGGGCGATTTTGGACGGCACGGGAGTCAATGAGTTAATTTTGCATATCGTTTCTGTAAATAAAGACTTGATGAGCTACATAAATCATTGATAATACTGTTCATGTTGATAAATTTTCGCACGAAATTTCCAATGATAGTAGTGGCGTAGGAATTGTCTCTAAACTGAGCAGCTATGAATGCAATATTTACAGGCATACACAAGTGGGAAAAAAATTAAAAGCCTAAGTTTGTGATATTCCATGCACGAAATTCAGCCCAAACTTCGATGACGTGTGCTAGCGCTGTAAAATACCTTTGAAGCGATTTGTTGTGCTTTGTTGGTTGAAGACGCAGGTGGACATCATTTTGTTATTTATTGCCTTCAAGAAAGCACGAAATCTTTGGTCTTTGCTGCCTTATGGAACAAAAACAAATTTGCATTTTCAGACAAAAAGGTCCACATAATAACAATTTCACCGGCGACGCGTTGCAAATTCAAAGCACGTACAAATATTCTGAGACAACAGACAAAACCTCCACAGAATGAAATATGTTTGTTTCGTCAAGCCTAAAACCTATAATGTAGAAGAAGAGCGATTGTATTGGTATATATAGTTTTTCGCAAGCCTTCTTTATATAATTGCCGGACGAGAAATGTCAATCTGCCATGATTCTTTTGCGTGCGTGGGAGGTCTCAGAGACACTTTTGACCATTTTAGACTAAGACGCATTTCATAATTATTCCGAACAAACTCAATTACATTTCGTTGTTGATGAAATTCCTCCTTCGACAAAAAGGTTTTTCAAGGTATTTAGGATTCGGTATCAACCGAAGGCTCAGCCGGGAATGTGTGAGAGCCATATGCTCTAGTATTTCCGCGGAGTTGCTCGAAGGGAGGTAATATGGAAACTGAGCAAAACGACGTCAGTTATTCTCAAAGGTAGGCGACGATACTTCATGGTGATCTTTATAATTTGCAGTAAATATTCAGATTATTTGCCGGCTTGAGATGAAACAGATTTTCTACGTTTTGATAAATTGGATAAGTTGGTTTGCTGAATTTATACCACTGCGTCCTGAAAGCTTTCATCAGTTAATGTCAAAATTTGAATGCAAATCCGACGTCATTTAAATTTCAAGATGACAAACGAGGAACCGAAATTTTTTCCACTATGTTAATGTCTCTTTTTGTATTTTACGCCCTTATTTTTGTCAGGCGTGGCAGTTGGCGTTAAATTGATTGCGCTTTTTCACATAAACTAGACCAGTAAAACTGACCTACAATATTTATGATTTATGCAAAACTATGAATTTTTTATTGCATTTTTATTGCCGTGTCCAGCTGCGCGACTTGCACGCCGCTGTACTAGAACTGAATTCTTTTATCCAAACATGATTGTTTATACTTCTAAATAAGCTAAACAAAAACAATCGAAAATAGATGGTGGTAGATGTTTGCAACACAATAAAATATGGATAATACAAATATTTTTTGGGCAAATACGATTGCAAGCTGAAATAATTAAGGCCATTGTGCTTTCTGGAGACTCTTTTCCCTCAACTTAATAAAGTTAAATACAAAAAATAGACCAAACATTGAGCCTAAAATATGCCTAATGATTGCAAGTATCTAAACGACTGGTCGTTATTTTCATTTCTTAATTTGATATTCCCTAATAAAATCACCTTGTAGCCCACACGTGAGCACCAGATATCAAAGATGGGCCGTTTTACCAATGAGTGTGACCCTTCATACATGTCGACCAGTTGAACTTTCAACAATTTAAATCTTAAAGTCTTCTTTTCCAAGGCAAATCCAAAAACATAAGACATACAGCAGGCCCCTTCTATCTCAACCACGCAAGGGAAACAAAACGTAGGAGTTTGAGATGGTGATGGTAAACAACTGCGCAAAATCGTTCTTCAATGAAGGAGTTGCAAGGTTATAATTCGAGATAGGGAGGGATTCCAGATATCAGGGTGGACTGCTTAAGATTTCGTGAAGGCGCATCAAAATTATCTTCCCCCTTCCCGTAACCCAACCCCCCCTCCCTGCCCCCGTCCACTACCCCCCTCCCTGCCCCCGTCCACTAAAGCCTTTGAGCATCCTAGCCTCTTACTTGCTTAGCTTACAATTTCAAGGGTAACCATAAAAAAGCTCTTGATTTCTTTCATTTAGTGCTATGGATTCCCTTTCCTCTGGTACTCTTTGGAGTAAAGGAGTGAATTTACATAAGAGGCCTAGTTAAGATTCATTTTCTCCTCTTGTACTTATTCATCATCTCCTAAACCCGATTAAACCATTTGTCTATCAGCCGTTAAACTGTGATAACCTTTTCATTTTGTTTAGAAAACCTTAGGAAAAAGTTTGATCCTTTCAGACATTCGCATGAAAGGAATTTTTCGTTGACACTGCTAATATCGTGTACTTAAAGAACGCACTTGCCTGCATGACTTGGCTAGTTTCGATAATATGGAATGACCGTTAGTATTAGCACTCCTTCAGGATCAGGTGGCCCAGACAAAATATTCCGCTTACAATATCCACTATTTAGATATATCACACTCTGGAAATTCATACACATTCGCTCTTTCTGATTAGCTCTTATCCTATAAGCAGAGCGTCTCGTATAAACACCGGAAATGAATGCCTCCTTTTGACGGAAATGTATCTCTTGGTAAATAAACAAAATTTTAACATATCAAAGCACGTCAGTGTAGTAAAACAATATCGGAAGGTGAAGTTAAGCCGTCCGCCTCGTCTTCTGCACCTCAGAAAGGTTAAGTCTTTTGTCCGATCCAGCGGATTGATTACATGGCCAACGTGGCTCATCAAGGCTGATCGTTAGATCCGGCGTCTGTAGCATTATGCGACTAGGAGCATTGCTACTCCCCCCTGGATGGATGGGATGCTTGTCTTTCACAGGATACTCAGTATAAAGTGACTAGGAGTATTACAACTCTGCCCTGGATGGGAGGCTGGTCCATTACAGCATACCCAGGCCAGCATAAAGTTGCTAGGCGTATTACTACTTTGCCTTGGATCAGATACCACGCAGCTCTTAACAACCTCTAATTTCATTGGATCTTGGTATCGCGCAGCTCTATTCAGTGTTTTCAGGGCTGGGGTCCATTGTTTTGTTGTTTGTTCTATTGTTTTCTCAGCAAATCAGAGAAGAACTTGTAAGAGCTGCATCCGCCCCCCTTGGATGGGAGGCTAGTCCATCACAGGATACCCAGCATAAAGAAACTAGGAGTATTACTACTCCTCCCTGGACGGGATGCTAGTCCATCACAGGGATTCCCTAAAGGCAAAAGAGGATATCACCTTTATCCTCTCTTGGTAAAGGTTATCTAGTACTTAGTTGTGGGGCGAGGGAGACAATGTGTAGTACATTTCCTTGTCTGAGGAATCAACACAAAATGATACAGAGACGAGGCCTTGAACCAGCAAACGTTAGATCTGCTGATCTTAAACCCAGCGCAATAACCCCGACACCTCCATGCGTTCACACTTAGCTAGAAGAAGAATTGAAAAAAACGACCGCCCGAAAGGCATCCTATATGCTCGTTGTAAAATGCAACTTTACGTCACTTAAAAGTAAACTCCTTTTGAGAGTGTAAGAAGCAAAAAAACTATCTTGTCTCTCTATAGCTGCTTGAAGCTAGAGAATAATCTGCCCACGTGCCAAGAGCGAATGTTAAAAGTGTCTTGATTCAGAATACGACGAAGACAGAGCACCCTTTGAAAGTAAAATATCAATTGAATAACTTCTCTCTTCTGGCAAATGTAAAGGAAATTACCTTCTCAAACACTGAACTGCTAAAATAGTTCAGTTTAGGAACACAAGTTCTCCTACCTTTCAGCTTTACACCACCACAGCCAATGCTTGAGACCGCTAATGCGGTGGAAATAACTGTGGATGAAGTTCTAGGGTGTGACAATTGAGACAAAAGCTTTTCAACTCAGCGCTTCTATCCTGCGGTGACGTTTGAAATGTATTCCTGAAGTTCCTGAAGTACTCTAGTTTTCTTAGTTCAAATGTTTATCTAGGGAACTTTTGGAGGTAAAAGGGATAAGTTTGAGTTGTAGGAATTTTTCACACTTGTGACGATTCTGTTAACTCAGATCGTCGCTATTAAAAAGGTACAACTGAGATTTGGCTACGTGGTGACCGTAAATTGCAATCAATATCACCCACATGCATAAAGGTCAAACATACGAAAGAAGAAAATCAAGCCTGTAACTTTTAATTACGGTTTTAGCCACTTGCCGCCTACCAAGCGGCATTAAAATAAATAAACCATGAAGCGACAGTTATGTTTAAGAGTTAATTGATGTATAAGTATTAACGTGGCCGACCAACGGTGATGTGATATTGAGACGGGTGCGAAAGTTAAAACTGACCACTATTAGCGAAACCACAATAAAAGCCGGAGCAGTTCTTTCCTTCTGGAATGCAAAGAATCTTATGACAGTGCAAATTTACGCAGATCGTGTTGTGAAATACTAAAAATAAAAGCGTTGTTTCAGTGATGTTGCGAAGCACTGTTCTAACGTTAACCCTTCACACCTATGATTGCGCCTACAAACTTGAAGAAAAAAATTCCCATATTTCTATTCCAAAATAGATTGTACTACGTTTTCATTTAAATGGTCACACTTTAGGATTTCATCCAAACTGACTCAAAGATTAGACCCATCTTGGGCATGGGTCGCACTAGAGAAATTTGAAACCACAACTGGAAAGCAAAATTTTTGCAGTCAGTATTTGCAGGATCGCACTCGTGGGAGATAATTGTTATTGAATACACTTAACATCAACTAAAGTACTCCAGTTGCACTCGAGTGTAAAAACCCAAACTATGTCCTGTTGAAGCTATGGCGATTACTGAACAATGATTTATTCTTCAAGAAACTTCAACAGCCTTTTTTGTTGAGAGAAACGAATGTTATTCGTGGTCGGCTCCTCTCCTATGTGAGCATGTTATGATTTTTTGACTATTAAGATCCACCACTACCACAACAATTCTTTCGCGAACAGCTAAACGTAATGAACAAATACTACATTTAGCCGCATTTAAACAAGTACTGGCCGCGAACCTGAAGGAGATACACGCTTATTTGATTGTGTCGTAAATGTTCTGTTTTTTCTTCCATTGACAAGCGTTGACAGTTGCCGCTTTGATTCCCATTGTTCAGCTCGATTTTTCCAAAATCTGCCTGCCCCACCCAGGCACTACGGCGTCTTTGATGTTTTTGCCGAGTTTTAAAGTTTTTGCGAACCGGAAAAGTTAGGGTCGCACTAGGAAAATTACACTGTTGACAGATTTTGACCGCAAAGTCAACAAACTTTCGCAAACATTTGCCAAGTGCGACCCATGCCTTGCACAGCATAATTAACGTCACCACAGGAAAGTAATGCTTAATAGCTTTCATTTGAATGGTCACACTTCTTAGAGTTTCGTCCAAAGCATCAACAGTTAAAACCACTTTGTACACCATGATAAACAGCATCACAGGAAAGATACTGCTCAATGGCTTTGAGATTTGAATGGTCACACCTTAAGATATCACCCGCAGTCTGAAACGTTAGAACCACATTGTACAACATTTTAAAAAGTAGCACAGAAAGAACACTACTGCTGAACTTTACGATTTCATTTACAGACTCAAACTGTAGCAAGAAACACCTATTGCAATTCAGGGTGCGCTAGGAATAAACTTTATCAGAACTTGTGGACTTAACTTGACACATTTGATTTCCTCAACGATAAACGTAATTATTATTATTATTATTATTATTATTATTATTATTATTATTATTATTATTATTATTATTATTATTAAACGTAATTATTGTTATTGGAAGAAGTCAGTATTAGAGTACCTCGCCGAAAGTGGCCCCCAGAAACTTTCTAATGCACTGTACTACCAATTGAGTGATAAAGCCATTACGTGCTGATTATGTAATACCGACTTTTTCATGGTAGCAAAATGGTGCTGATAATTTTGACAGAGTTCAAGAAGACTGTATTGGCCAGACGAACGAGCTGTAATAATGGAGTATAAACAGACAATAGTACTCGGTAATACCTCGTAAAGGTATGTCAAAAAGAGAACCTTGTTGAATTTCCCTCGACTGGAATTTCAAAATTCTTTTTTATGCTTTTTGCGTAATATACCGCTCTCTAATTTGAAAGCGTTTCACCGCTCAATTACACTGGGGAAATTATTATTTGTTATTGCCATAGAAACGATGTAAACACTGTGTCTAAGCACTTGAAAAATCCTCCGGGTGCTTGAAATCCCTCTGCTATATCATTGGAGTACTTTTTCAGCTTTTAATTAAACTAACCGTCCTTTGAAAGAATCCAAAGAATTTCTCGCAGGACCGGTTTTTTCGTTGCCTTGCCTTTTCTTAAAGCCGGGTGCTGTTTGTGAACTAAACTGTATTAAATTTACAAATATTTGTTGCTCACGTGAGATAGTCATTTTTTGTTGACTTGTGTCAAAGAGAATGAAAAACGAGAAATATAAAACATAAAATGATGATTTTTCAGGCATAGCCGAATATATAACACGTCAACTAAATTACTAGGTCATTGAACTGCTACTATATAACAAATTACCTTACTAATATTCTAACGAACAAAGATAAAAGTAGCGCAGTTGTTCACGCACGATTTCATTTCAAACTGGCTTTTTTCCATGGCGATTTCAAAACAAATAACAAAGAAATGTGATATACTTTTTGAGTATGCGACGCCACTCGAGGCTCTGCGAATATTTTAAAAAAATAGCTACACTAAGGAGCTCGAAATTACGAAATAATTCTGCGGCCTTGTTCAAGAGACAGCTGGAAGCTAATTGAATGGTAAACGGGCAGAAACTCTTTTAAGTTTTGGCTTGGACATTTGTCGTTGAGGAACTCGAATGTGTCAAGTAAGTCAACAATTTCTGGTAAATTTTATCCCTAGCATTCCCTGAATCAAATGTTAAGTCATTCTTGAATAAGCATATAACGTTCAATAGAGTCTGGGAACAAATTCTAAGATGGTACCATTCAAATGAAAGCTGGCTTTAATTCCTGTGGTAACTTTCATTCTGCTTTTTGTAATCAGTGTTCAATTCCAACATTTAAGTCTGTGGATAAAATTCTGAAGTTAAATTGTTTAAATGTAGGCTACTGCGATCTTGTTTGTCTTTCCTGCAATATATGCCTCTAAATAAAATCTGGGACTTTTCTAAATGTTGAACGTAGGCAATGATATGGGTTTCGTGAGAGTTAATTTTTAAATAATATTTTTAACCCGTGAACGCCGGTCAATTTTAATATCGAAAATACCGCGTTAGAAGTATAGCATAAAAGATGCCAAACTCAATGATTAAATTGAGATAGCACTATTTTCTGTTATTCTTTCACGTCGTTTTAATCAAGAACTAAAAGATTTCAAATTAGGGTTACTCAAGGTACAGAAAAGGTCTCAATTGACCTCCGGAAATAGCTCTTTAATACTGGGTTCATAATATCGACTGTGTGTGTGTATGTTCGTTTAGTATTTTAGACCCGTTGCAGGGAATCTGGCATCAAGACAAGCGTACATAAGGATTCCGTCCGGAAAAACTCTCATGCGATTTGTATTCTGTCACCGGCCAGCAGTAAAAATGTGAAAAACGAGCAAGACCGTATCGAACGAATGATGCTTCTGAAATACCTCAACGATCGAGTAGGTAAAATTATACAAAAAAATTAAGGGTTTAACTGTTCTCTGAGAAAATGTAAAAAATTTAAATGCCACCAAAGAAATTAAGATTTTAAATTGATAGTTGAGAAATTTAACTCAGAATTGGCTGGGGAACTACAATAAAGAAAAGTAATTACGTCCTTTACTACCGTAGAGGTTAATTGTCTTAGTGTAAAGTTGGGCTGTGGATGAAATTCTAAAGTGTGACCATTCAAATGGAAACAACTGAGCAGTACTTTACGGTAGTTGTGTATACTGCGCCATAGAAGGTGGTTCTAAGGTCTTTAAAGGGGCTCTTTCATGGGAATTTTCTCGTTTTTGGGTGAACTCAAGAATGTTCTGAAAATTATACTTAGTATATTAATACCTTTTCTCGTACACGATATGATCCTAGAAAATTACGAGAAAGGAATCGAATGATTTTCTCAAAGGGAGAACAGACCATAGTCAGTTTTTGGCGATTTTACCAAGAAACAAATGAGAAATTTAGACTAATGTTTTCACGTTGTAAACCATTTCATCCGAACGATATGCTGCCAAACGCACACAATATGAGTTTCAGGGAACTGGTAGAGAATTGAACCAGTATTTTTGGGTTTCCTCTGGTTGCAATTTCTCTTTTAGCTTTTCAAAGCAATCCTAAAAATTGGTGACAGTGCCCCTTTAACTTTCCGAAGAGACTATTCGAACGAATGCTATCATCTCAGTGAATAAGGGTTTTCCTGCTTATTATGTCGTTTATTATGCTGTACAAGGCGGTTCGATCTTTTTGGTCGGTACGTTGGGTGTATATTCCCAATGGATTCCAGCAATTTCGTTCTTTCATTTGGTGCTGTTTATTATGCTGCCCAAGGCAGTCTAAGCATGAAACTGTAAATTGTGATGATTGAAACTGAATGGCCATTTTCATACTAGAGACGCATTAATCCGTCTGGTTATGCGTCTCGTACTTCTTCTTTATCTGAAAGACGGTCACAAGACGGATTATGGACCGTCTTTCAAGATGAACTAAAGCTGATGGTTCGTCTCGACCGGATAACCCGTCTTGTGCCGGTCTTCATACAGGCGAGACGCATAACCACACGAACTTAACGTACGTCGTTTTTCCTGAGTTCGTTCCAGACGTTGGATAACTCCGAATGCGTCTGTAGTATAAAATGGGCTAGCCAGATCTTTCTTCAGCTCCTGTTCGCTTCCCATTATCATTATTGGAGGGACTCCAAGTCAGAAGAAGTTTGGCAATTTTGCGCTTTTCCGCTTTTATGTTGTAAAGGGTATTTATAACTTGGATCTGTTTTGTGCATCTGCGTAAGCTTGAAACAATGTTTGTGTTAGCACCAACTCTGCTGACAAATTGTTATTTCCCAACCACATAAAGAGAGGATCTTTGTCATTCAATTGCTGTAAAAGTCATCTCCAGAAACTGATAAGGAGAGTTACTTCATTTGGATTAACTAAAACTCCAAAAGAAATCATTAACTCCTTGCGTGGAATTAGCCCCATAAAGAATTAAATAGCTTCATTTGTTTACATTTAGGGTTATCGCAATCGCAAATTTGGAGTTAGACTATAACAAGTTAAAAGAACACCACAAATTCCAACTAAAATCTAACTTCATTTTTAGAGTCAGAGTGGCGTCTTAAAAACTATGTGAAA
Source organism: Siderastrea siderea (assembly GCA_964030785.1). Lineage (NCBI taxonomy): Eukaryota > Metazoa > Cnidaria > Anthozoa > Scleractinia > Rhizangiidae > Siderastrea > Siderastrea siderea. The sequence goes on from OZ034975.1 coordinate 16,634,640, forward strand.
GTTTCCTTTGAAGCAGATTTTCAGTTGTTTCAGTTCCATCGAATGCAAGTTATCTCTGGCGAATTGCTCGTTTGATACTACAGTCCTCTGATATGCAGTCATCTCTTCATCTGATTACATGTACCGTACTAAGCAAGCTAGCCTTTTTCACTTCCAAAATCGATGGACACACTTTCGTGCTTCAGTGAAATATAACCAGTTTTGGATTAAAATCCATCCATATATATATATTTTTTTGGAAGACTATGTCGTTTATTTTATTATGCTCGAATAACAGTCCTTTCTTTTGAATAGTATTTTTCTGTGGTACTGCTTATCGTGTTGTATACAAGGTTGAAGAAATCCTTAAGATGATTCCATCGAAACATATAAGAAATATTCAAAATTTTCTACAATTGCTAGGTCCAGTTGCTAGTTACGTTTTGAACATTTCTACAATGCAATATAGAATAGGAGTCACCGTGCACGTTTTTGCGCAACATGGATAACCACTTATAGCAATCATACGACCCTTACAGTTTTCCTGAGAAACCCTTGTAATCAGAAATAAGAACTCTAATTAACCGGCCGTCGCCATGATGGCGACCGCCGGTTTATAAAATGGACACGGTTTCTCGTGAAAGCAAGTTGGCTTAACATACGAAGAAAGTGCTGTAAAGCTTGTGGTACGGGTACTCAAGAGCGGTACTGTCTTATAAAAGACGCATGCGCATGTTAGTCTTCTGAATGTTACCTTCCTATGTTTTTGTCTTTTAATTTACAGTATTTAAGATATGAGCGGCGAAGGGTTGTTTAAGTTTGGGGTTTTTTGTACAGTACAGTCCAAAAATAATGCACGCGCAAGAACTTCTTTTTGCGTCCGCAAGCCGAGAACTTCTGCGGCTACTTGCAGGATGCCTGCACTTGAATACTGCAAGCCGCAAGAACGTCTTTGCGTTTAGAAGTTAAAACCGCAAGAACTTCTTTGTGGTAAGATATCTGGACCGCAAGTAAGCGCAAGAACGTCTTTGCGCTAACATCTTAAAAACCCGGAACCCGGAGAACGTAAAAAAAGAGACCACTTTGTAGCGCAAGGCACGTTCGAAATTGGCTGCCTTTGTAACTTGCAATCAGTTGTTTATTTGGTCCCTTGTAAGTTTTTTTCTTCGGTTTTGAATTTTTTATCCGATAAAGAGTTCACTAGGTTCTGAATTTGACACTGGTCGCCTTCTATGTTATTTTTTAACGGCTAGGGAGAAACGAGACTCAAACGAAGCACGCGAATGTTATTGTTTATGTGTCCCGGAGTCCCAGACATGCGGTACGCTTAGCGGTGCGAAAGATTTCGCTCGATTATTTCACTTAAATGAGGAACAATGGCAAAGCACAGTCCATCAGTCACATTATTAAAGAACCGACATTCACCTGTTCAGTGTTGCTGTACTTCCACCAACATATTAAACTCGGACAAATACTTTTAATTACTTGCGCTCACACGTGTGAGAAATGAACATGGTCACTCAGATGAGAAGAAATAATACCCGAAGTCTTAATTGGAAAAACACATTATGTTTGTAAAAATAGTTCCACTCATTACGCTGAAGTCGATATCACATTTTAAATCTTCGAAGTAAACCAAAAAAGTCTGAAGGAAACTAAAACTCCGCGATCTGAAAGAAATTCGGCACGTCAATTCTAACCTGAGTAAACACAAATCTGCCGTATGCAAATTTGGTATGATTTGCTTGAATGACATTTTGTAACGCAATGCATGAGCAGTTCTCTAAGCCGTCAAGACAGCAAGCCCCGGGCAGCAAGCTGTGTCGAAAGGCGAATGTGTAGTTGAAATCATATGTCTATGCTATTTCTTCGAGTATCCCTTTTTTGCTGGGAAATTAAACTGGTAAAGATGCAGGGATTCTTGATGACTTCACCCACGCGATGGCATGACCTCCTGCATGTGTAAGTCTTGTCTTGTCTTGCCTGTCAAAGAAGAGTTCGCGCAGTTTGCCACAATTATAGCTTTTGGACCTTTTTGTTTCTATTTCTTGGATGGAATAAAAAACTGAATTGAGTCAGTTCTGAGTTGAACCCGTATCACTGTATCTGAGACACGCTTAAAAAAATTGTTCATGTTTTGTCATGTGCCGGAGATCATGTTTACCGGGTGTTTATCTTGCAGTCGGAAAGCTGGCGGAGATTCCATTTCGTGATATGAATTTTCTTCGATACTTCGGTTGTTCGAACATTTGCTTCCTTGATTTTTTGATTAGCCTTGTGAACTTTCGCTTGACTTGGCGAATTGTCGCGCCAACACGCCAACACGGCGAAAAATCGCTCGAAAGCTCGGTGATATTTCAAAGAGAATAGAGCGCGAGATTCGCTCTCATTACTTTTGCAATACCTCACACTAACACGAGCACTACAAGTTTCTTCGGCTGGACCCTCAGTAAGCTTCAGTACTTCTTGCGCCTTCTTGCGGCTTGCGGTAACATTAGTAACTTCTTGCGGCTAGATTTTCAACTTCTTGCGTTTCGAATGTTCTTGCGGGTAAACTGCAAAAACCTAGCACTTTCACTTCTTGCGCGGGCTTGCGTGTTCTTGCGGCGCAAGAACTTCTTGCGCCACTTCTTGCGCGTGCATTATTTTTGATAGGATTGAATGCGAAAATAGGATTGAATGCGAAATTGACTGTGTTGTCTGATCTAGTTAGTGGTTATGGTGAAAATTTTTTAGCGCAGGAGTTTTTTTTTATTGGGATTGACATTTTGAGGGGTGTAAAAATGCGGGAGTCAGAAGGATTTGTGAATGTCAGGAGCATATCACGCTTCTGTGAATGTGATTTGCTTTGAAAGTTGCGTTTTGCGTGAGAGGCAGTTTCCCTTGGCGTTTTATGGGAGGGGGGGGGGGGTGGTTTGCAAAGTGGATTGTAAGGTTTCTGATTGGCTAACTTGTATTTCGCAGCGGACAAAAAGGACAGTTGCGTTTTGCCGGCGTGGGCTAGGAAGAGAAGGAATTGTTACTAGTATGATGATGCAATATTAGTTGATTGCACATCAGTACATGATAGTTCTTGTGAACGGAGAGAAATGAGTGTTTATTTGAGGCGAGAAGTTGATACGCAGGAATCGTCATTAATAAGGAGATTAATTAATAAGGCAGGTGTTACGAGTCTTTTTGCATTGAAAGAACGAAAATATCTGAATATTATCGACGGATTTGTGTGGTTTGCGTGTGGTGTTCGCTAAAGGCTACGAGCAGTCTCACTTTCCGTTCAGAGATAGATAGTGAAGGAAAAGAAAAACAGGCGAGTGAGCGCGAAATCGATTGCAGCTCGACAGGCGCGTTAGCTTTCAAAGACGTGGGCGACTTTCGTCCCCGCTCGCTTGTTTACCGGGTTAGCAAACTGGATTTAAACATCACGTCATGAGATATCTTGACGTGCCCCATACTGATCTGCTCGAGCTCGTGTTTATCAAGCGTTATATTTTGATTCTACTGCTATGTTCACTGTTTGTATTTAAGGTCTAGGCACAACAGTAAATACTTCGTCGTCCCTGTGTGAGCATTCTCAGTTGTGGACGAATTCATATCGACATTCAACGTTTGAGTGATTTTGCGTTTTCAGCACAAATAAAGCGATAAGAAAGATAAGCTGAGTCATCAGAGTTTAAACATTACGTCATCCAGTACCGCTTTAGTCAAAATATTGTGTCACACAATCACACTTTTCGTCACGCCGGTTCGTAAAAAAAGAGGATCGAGGTAACATTTGTGAAACCTAGGGGTGGGGAGGGTCAGAATGGCCGGTTAAAATGCCCAATGGGCTTTCTTGTTTCTTTAAAACTTCATTGGAGCTGCTAGACAAAATAATCATTTATCTTGCGCTGTATACCATTTTAATTGAACGGGAATTAAGATTATAAAATAAATTAAAGAAAAATGCTGCTTGCACACGTGCGTACATACCGTGCTGTGCCTAAAGATGTGTTCTTTTCGGCATTCAAATAAAAAATATCTCAAAGCAGAATTTTAAACTTTTCTTAGAATCGCGATTTATGGTACTCAACCGTATACCATTTAAAATTATGCATTAAAAAGAGAAAGTCACCCTTCTCGATGCTCTGAGCGGGCGCGCGCTCTTCAATGCAGCCCAGTGCGTTGCAGGTGTAAAAAAATAAAACATGCGTATGCGCAATGCAATTAAATAGAACCACCTTAATTGAATTGTGGCTTTTCAAAGGAGAGTTATTGAGTTTGTACGAATTTGTGTTTCTCTCTGGCTTTCCAAGGGCAAGATTTATATTTTTCTTTCAAGAAAATTTTGATCGTGATGCTAAACGGGAAAACATTTGCTTCCTGCAACACAACTCTCACGAGATTATGGCGATCTGGGTCCAGAGCCCAACAGTTTCAGAGTAAATAAATAACTGATATGCAACACATTTATGGAAATATTTTTTAATTTAAAGAAAAAACACCTTTGCCTCCTGGAAGCAAATTTTCCTTCTGAAAGAACTGACGTTTCCCAGTTTAGCCAGACTTGAAAACACAACCTTTTCTGCAACAATTTTGATTCTTGGTTTGGCCGCAGGACCAAAAAAAGAGTAATTAATCTTAAACTTTTGCTATTATTGTATTCTTTCCTTCCCGAAAAAGGTCCCTATTCCATTATTTTACCATTCTAAAAGCTGCCTTTTGTTTTCATTTATTATCGCTTAAAGGTGCGGCCGAAAAGAACCTCCCCGAAAAAAACATTTAACAAGCTATAAATAGTACATTGTGCATTTTGAACCGTTGAATTAGGAAACTGCCAAAATTTTAATGAGTGTTATTTTTTTTAAGTCTGAAGGTCTACGGAAGTACAGCCAGAAAACGCAGTCAAAAAAAATTCAATGTGACACCAATAATTATCTTCGCTTTTAGAAATGTTTAACCTATAATTCCGAGAATGTTTAAAATTAATTTTGTGTTTAATATTCTTTTATTTCCAAACGTTTTCCGGGGTAAATTGAATTTTCGCAAGCCTACCGAATCTTGAGAATCTTAAGCCAGATCGGAGTAGTCATACCTGTTAGTCAGTGTATGACTCAGTCTGCGCTCGATCCTCCGAACGCCCACGCCGTTTTACCAGATGTGGTTTAGACGTGACGTCCCGTAAACAGCCTGTGTTTCCTCATAAAATCAATTTATCAACTTTCCCTGAGAAACATTGACATTTTCTTCTGGTTGCGAGCTTCAACTAGAAACGTACTGAATAAGAATGAAGGCCTTCTATAGATGCCCTACTTTCTGGTAAGCAAATAACAATACACTAACATTATATATTGTGCAAATTCCAGTCAAATGTGCACAGATGTGGATTAAAACGAGAAAAGCTTTCCTATAAAGAAATGCTTTAGGCTTTCTCTGAAAGTAGTAATAGCATTCGTATCCCTGATCTACGGTAGAAGCAAAGTCTTGGTGTTCACGTATTAATTAGGAATGGCCACTTTAGGGTAGCTTCAAAGCCAGGCTGTAACTTGTAAACGTTTATGACAAGAATTTCTAAAGGTATGATGCTATGTGGGCCTGAAATTAATGAACGAAGAAGATGCAGCGACCCTATGCCATGAATAACCAGGCATAGTGTGATTAAAATATGAGCCGTTGACAAGTCTGAGGACTTAGGAAGCAGAGTCAGACGCAATAGTGCAGAGTAATTTTCAAAGTCTTACCCCTGACGATGGAGTTACTTCGTTTGAAGTTATTAACTATAATAAACGTTATTTACTATCTACGTGGAGATAAGATAAAGCCTCATCCACCAGAGCAAATTTACTATGACAATTGTAATTTTCGTTTAATTTTTTTGGTTGTTATTTTTTGTTTGTGAGAAAGAGAAAAATTGTCAATTTTCCTTGTGACAATTGTCTGGCCAGAAGAATTGGCGTTCTAGTTTACATTTACTTTCTTTTTTTTGGGGGGGGGGGGGGGGAGGAGGGGAGCTTTTGTAGCGTCTAACCGGATGATTTAGCTGTTTCAGGCAATTTCTCTGCTCCTAGAAGCATCTGATATATAACAACAAACATGTATATGAGCCTTTATCATGTTTATCAAGTCCAGGGGCCGCGCAAACCCAAAAATTGTTTCCGCTCCGCTATTTCAGACGCATTTCGCACGAAAAGAATCCCTTCTGAGCCACAAGCCGTTCATTTTTGGATGCATATATACCGCTTATTTTGTGCGGCTTTTCGGCCTTCCCTCGGCCTTAGGCGCTTCCTGTTTCGCTGTCTAAAAGTCATTGCGGGCTCGTAGGAAAGGACATTTGCCGAAGAAAACTTGTTGACCCATATACACTGGCAAATCATTTACCAAAGAAAATTTATCATGGACAATTGGCTCATTTTGCTTTTTTTTTTAAGCCGATTGCAGTAATTTCGACCCCAATTTGGCCGGTTAAATCCAGAATTTAAAACTACCCAAAATGGAATATTTAAAACATACACTTTAACAACATTTTTGGCATAGGATAACCGGCTTTGAAAATTGCTGTGTGAAAGAACTCGCTCACTCGTGTCAGATTCCAGGATCTGGTGTAAATTGTGGGCTGAATTTTAAAGTGCTGCCCAAGTTTGCCAATACATCTACATTTCATGAATTGTTGCGATATTATCTTTTAACCATTCAAGAGTAATAAAACCAAACCACTTCTCTGACACGCGTCAGTTTCCGCCCAGCGGTAAAGCGCTAGAAGCATCGTCACTTCCGGTTTTCAATCCTACGTAAGTAGCACGCAGCGTTTACGGGAAGAAGGTTTTTTTTGCTGAAAACATCGCAAGAAATACAGTGAATATTAAATCGAACATAAATACCACAAAAGTGGTGGCTCACAGTTTCTGAACTTTGATCAATGTAAAATCCTGGGTTTTCAACTGACGGCCTTGAGTAACATGGAAGTTTCCAAAATTTTTGTGGCATTTTGGTTCCAAAATTTTTTATAAAATTTTCGCCGGAACTGCGCGTGAACCAGACGGTTTCAAGAAAACACCGCAAGGATCACGCGAGAAAGCTTTGCAGTTTGTGAACTTTTGCATAGTTACTCAACGCGAAAAGACTGAGTTTTTGAGAACGGCCTTGACTGAGTAACATGGCTAAGTTTCCAAAAGTGTGGGCAACCTTCCACGGTTTTTCAACTTTTTACATGGACCAGTTTGTGAACATCCATCGACACCACTGGAAAAGCGCCTTAAAATCAGTAAAATGGCCAAGTTTGAGAGTGTTAGGATGAATAATTACAAAGATATGGCTCCGCAAAGTCGCAAAATTTTATGGACGTTTGGAAGGGTCCGGTATTTGGTTGCAAAACTTTGACAGGAACTGCCCGGGCACGCAGCGTTCTTGTGTTTCGAGTTTTAGATTGGTTCATAGTGTTAGTGACCAGATGTGGCCTAATTTGCATGTGACAAAACAATAAAGTCAGCCGTGATTTTTCCGCAATGAAAAGAGGGCCGCCGTGAAGTCCGGAATTGCGAAGACTTGGAGCGGGGTTTCAGAGATAAGAAAGCATTTTCCTTACAGAAAACAAAAACAAGCATAGCTATGCAAATACCTATTAAACGTCATGCAATTCCTGTTTTTCCGGAGTGGCAAAGACCCCACGTTAAAGAACTGAACGACTTACCGTTTCCAAGAAAAAGAGTTTCCTTTGAGGAAAAAGCTTAAGCCTCTTTTATTTCCGGTGTGTGGGGGGGCGCTATTCATTGGGCCCCAAAAGATCGAAAATTCCGGGAGCGAAATCATTTGGAACAGAAGCTTCCTAAAACAAGCGAAATGTTCGAAAATCTAGGTACACTTCATGCGGTTCATTGTAGACATCTCCGTTCTCCGGGTAACCTCAAGTCAAATAAAAGTGAAAGGGAATCAGCTATTTCGTTTTCCTAGGGGGAGGGGGGTACAAAACTCGTGTAGAGGACGGTTTGTTTGTTGTTTGTTTGTTGTTTGATTTTACTGACAAGCATACGAAATTGAAGAGGACCGGTATTGAACTCCGCAAGGTTGACGATTTGGATTCAAATTGTTTAATTCTTTTCAATGTTAGGTTTCTCTGAGTTTAAATGGATGCCATTCTTGTTTTGTTTGTTTTCTTTTACTTTCAATACCAATTATTAGGCCAAAAGCCTAAGTCGAAGACTCAAATATTAGAACCACCTTGACAACACGATAGAAAAGCTATTATTCGGTACCTTTCATTTGAATGGTCACACTTAGGATTTCACCCAATGGCTCAAAAGTTAGAACTACCGTGTATAGCACAATAAACAGCACCACATGAAAGTACCGCTCGATGGCTTTCATTTGAACGATCACACGTTAGGATTTTACCCACTGACTCAAGCGGTTTGAAGTTCTGCACGGTTTCATTCAGTCGCATTAAGGATTTCATCCACAGACTGAAAATTTAGAACCACCTTGTACAGCATAATAAACAGTATCACAAGACAATGCTGTTCAACATATACCTTACACTTAAGACTTTCATCCACAGATTAAAAAGCTAGAACCACAATTTGCACAACAAACAGTTCCACAGGAAAGTACTGCTCAATAGCTTTAGGATTTCATCCATGGATTTACGTTTTCACACTGAATTAATAAGCTGTGGTTTGTCTCTGGGAGTCAGAAAGGTAAAAATAATAATAATAATGAAAAAATAAGTTGACGCACAAACAGCGACGTAACACTTTTAAGTGTTTGCCTCTGTCATGATAACCATGAAGGATTTTATTCAAATTCGTCACTTCATAAATAAATAAAAGTATAAGATAAGGAAATCCTATTTCAAGCGGAGACATTGACTTAACCTGTCACGTGAGATACCAATGACGCGCGCGATACACTGAACTACGCGAGACCAACACGCAATATTTATTCCTAATAAGTTTTTTACCGTGTCAGAAAAGAGCACTTTTTATCTGGAAAAGCTTATTTAAGCCGATGACAATTTCACTCTGCTTCTTTTAAAGGATCGGAAATTTCACAGCGGAAACTGTTGCTTATAATTCAATTTTGCATGACGTGTCGAGTAATGTATGACGTGAGCTTTTGTTTTGAATGACGTAAGGCCAGTGAATAGTACACGGATGTGCAAAGACTGTAGTTTGCTAATGTTACTCGAAGACGAAGTTTGTGGAGTTTTATTTCGCAACTGAGGCTACCATGGTTGTGTCTGTAATGCAAAAATACATGGACATTGGGCCCTATCTGTGAGTATAAAGATCATAGTATTTTAAGAGCTTACTTTATACCATCCAGTGTCCCTGAAATCACTAATTTATCTTATTGCCTTTCATGATACACGTATCTTGTAGTCTCAGACAAACTGTGTTACCGACAGTGGTCGGCAGTATAGTAGGAAAATTCTGCAAACCAAAGCTGTTAAATTTCAGAGCTTTGAATTGACCAAAAAAAAGGTTCAAATCTCAGAGTGCTCGCGGTAAAATGCAAGAGAGGTTCGAGGCGATGCGAGGTGATAGCAGTGTTGTGGTGTGTTATATAACATAGCAGTAATAACGAATTTATACGCGAAATATCTGCTTGGGCACAATAATTTATTAAGTCCTATATTTTTGGTTCAGCAACCAAAGCTCAGACATTACAGCCAGATGTGTACAAAGCCCGATACGACATTCGAGTGGAAGATTTTTCCTAATGATATGTAAATGCAGCGAGTTCCCTTCTCAGTCAATAAAAAAAAACTGAATAAAATAAAACAAAATGAATGTTTTGATTACTCGCACGTATAAAGGAAGAACATCTTGAGAATATTGAAACGGTAGTTTATATTTTAAAGAACAATATTTATCAATATGTGATCCTCGTATGAAATCTTACTTTTAAGGCACGAGAAGACATTTCGCAATGTACTGATGAAAACGATAGCAATTTAGTACTTTAATCCCCGCCATAAACCAAAATTTACATTTTACGTGTTGTGGAAAAAATATAAATCTTTTGTCACTTGAGTGTAATCTCTCAGATTAATCGCTTTCTGCCAACCCTGTCACTTTCCGTGTTTACTTATCTGGTCGGAAAACCGCCTAAACGCTTGCGATGAAATATGGAAAGCTAGCAGCAATTTTGTAATTTTTAGAATATATTTTTGGCTGCTCTACAGCACCGTACCTTAATTTGTCATTTAAAATTAATTTGAAATCGCTAAATTATTCTTATTTAAATTTTGTACAGTCTGAAAAAGTAACTGAGTGCAAGTGCAACAGCCATTTACATGTGAATTGTATTTTCTTTTCTCTTGTAACATGTACAGTAAAATTGGCTGAGGTGCTCAAAACATCCATCACGTAAATTCGTTCTTTTTTGCACGTTGTGTTTCGTCTGTATTTTTGTTCAGCCTGATGTAAGTAATTGACTGAAGTTCAAGAGAACAATAATAAATATATATATTTACGTCGCAGGACGAACATTCTGTGGACTGATGCACTGAGAACAGATGTATCCTAGTGAGAATTAATTGTAAGAGCTGAGATCGATAAAAATATCATTCTTGAATTTCCTTTTAAAATTCGATTTTCCGATTCCTTGCTTCCGATCCAAGACTTCTTTGCAAAAGCATTGTTAGTCAAATAGTTGTTCAAATAGAAAGTCCCGGTTGTTTGCCAGTCTGAGAAATCTCCAATTTAATAAGTAAAATAGTTATACTTCATCATAACCCGAGGGACGTGCGTAACGTCAGCACGAGCCAATGAAAATGCAGAACGCGAAGCTCACTTTACGTCAATAGTGGCTAAAAGATGAAAGAAAAGACTGCTTCAAACGTCATAAGTAAGATTACTCCAGGCAACGTCAATGAACGCTTGCACGTTATAGAGTAAAGCTAATTATTATAAACTGAGCTACGAAAAGCATTTATCTGCAAATCCCAAAGAAAGCACTGCATAGGACGTCGTAAAAGACTACGTTCTCAGTCTTATCAATCAGGGGTTTGCACGACTCTGAACGGAGACATGAAAAGAGTTTCTCTAAGCCGGATTGCTTTTGAAAAGGCGATAACCGGGATACCACCATGGAAAACTATTAGTGATTGTCTGCAATAAAAGGTCTTGGAAAAAAATGAAATAAAATAATATTTAAAAAAAACTAGACAAGATGTTACCAGTTGAGAGCGCAAAATTTTAGCTGAATGAGTTCCCTAATTACGCGAGGTTCAAATGATAACTGAAAATTTTGAGAACTCCATTCAGAGCCAAGTGATCCGGGAAGTGTATACTCTTACCCAAAACCTCACCTATAAACATTGCACTCAATGTATTTTCAGAATTCAAGAGAGTTTCAACCGGTACACAGGGAGTCGGAACCACCTTGCACAGCAAAATTAAGTAGTCCCTGTAGAAAAGCACTGCTTTATGTACAGCTTTTATTTGAAAGGCAATTCGTAAGAATTTCTTAAGTTCTTGACAGACTCAGAAGTTAGAGTCACCTTGTACAGCACAACAAACAGCAGCACAAGAAATCCCTGCTCAGTAGCTTTCATGAGAATGGACACACTTAAGGATCTCATCCAGCGAGCGACTCAAAAGCTAGGAGAGCGCACTGCTTAATTTAACTTTTAGCATTCATACATGGACGAAAAAGCTTATTTCATAAATTAAAACAGTCACTGTTTGTAGCACTTAATAAACATGACAACACGACAGGAAAGTACTTGAATTAGACAGTCGATAAAGCTCTTTTAAATTTGCCCTTTCTGCTGGTGTGATGTTTCGATACGACAACGCAGAGATGTTTTGATATCCACGTTTCAAAAACCGGCTACGATTTTAAATTGCTGAATCCTCAACCGAATGTTTTCTCTTTTATGAAGGAAGTCATACCCAAACACGGGAAGAAATTAGGATTTTCCCTTTCATGGTTTAAGTTTATTTTCACGTATTTGCAGAGTCATTACATAACATCTTTTTCTGAAGGGACCGATTTTAAATTGCAAATCTAACCCAGCTTGCTGTCAATTGTTTATTTAAAATACATTTTGTTCAAATAATATTGAAAATTATCATGTTCGTCATAATAATCCAAGGTTTGTTCCTAGCGTATACAACAAAAGGCAAAGTTCTGGTTTCAAGTCCTTCAGTTTTTATCTCTTCCAAGAAACACCTGCTTTCGAACTGATATTTTCAAACTCATGACAAAAGGGGATGTTCAAAATCTTCTTAAAACAAAATCTTCCCATCGCATTTTTCCGTTACTCAATATATCTAAGTAATACGTCATCAAGACGAACAATGAACATTCAACGAGGTATTATAAAATTGCGGATGTCAATGAAGACCCTTCCTGCAAAACTGAATCATTTATTCTTAATAACGTATAATTGTAACTTACGGATTTTCAAACAGGAATAAACATTGGACGAAATTTATGCAGGAAACGATCGAATAAAGAAAAACCAACACTTGATATACCAGACCACTATGAAATTGGTCATTAGGTCTGAGTATAAGACCAATTTCAGCCACATCGAATTGAATTGAACACAAGCCACGTTTAAACTCTCTGAAATTGCTTCCTGGCCGCTAATGCAACACGGAATATTACATGTTGCGTCAGTGAATTCACGATCTCGAGAGATATTTTCTTGATATTTTTCTCAGGCAGTCAAACTAACCTAAGGCCGAACAATACTACTAAAGCAACTAAAGTAACTATAGCAGTTAAGATTAATTCAAGTCAAATTGCGTGGATAAACTCCCAGCACTTGTTATGTCACTAGTGCGAAGTTGTTCGTGCGTGTCGGTATCTGTTCGGGAAAGTTCGGGAAGCTTACGCAATATTTTCGCCACACTTCGGTAACTGTTTTGTTGACGTGACTTATGGAGCACATGCGTGATATATGTTGTTTGGTCTATTTAAGTCTGTTTACATCAGTAAATGATAATTGAATATGACTACGGGCACGTTCTTCATCTTGCCTGTGTCCGCATGATGCCAGTAGGAAAGTTTAATGCAACATGCATTCAAAGAAACGCTGCCAAGACACAATAGTTGTTTGACAAACTTTTCGGTTTTAAGATTTATTTTTTAAATTAAAATATTTGTTCAGTCATTCAAACTTGGAGGCAATTCTTTAGTTATGTAAATGTATGTACAATGATATGACTAGAGCACATCCCTGCTGTGTAGTTTATTATGCTATAAAAGGGTGTCTATTTTTTCTTGTTTTTTTTTTCTTTTAAATCTTTTGAATCTTTGATTGCCGGAAAAACCACGGTATTTTCGTTCAAAGAAAACTGGGCAGAAAACTGGTGGTGGTGTTCTTTCATACGCAAACCGGTAGTGATGTGCTGTTAGTTTTTTGTGGTTTGAATTGATAAAACTACAGAAAGAACGATTTACGATTTAGGAAGTTGCTTAGACCAGAAGGAAAGCAAGTGGCCTTCATTAGCATAAATTCAAGTCTGTTCGTAGACTAAACATGTCATCAGGGTTATATTTTGAACGCAATTTCGTGATATGACAGGTTTGTTTTCTTTTTTAACATGTAGCATTGTGGATACTAGATATTCTAGATACTCTCGATCTACTAATATTAGAAAAGTAAATGAAGTGAACTTTGAAACAGTCATTACTGAAAGCCCCAAAAATGCCAATAACCCTGAAAACTGAAAGTAAAAAGTCCATTCGTTTTTATGTAAAATGACTGTTGAAAAAGGAAGTATTTATTTATCAACTACATTTATTAGACCTTAAACATTCAACCACAAACTCAAACCACATTGCACTTATCGAGTTCTGAATTAAGTCTGGGTCTCTGTAGTTTTTCTTTTAAAAAGTCTGTCAATGTTGCCAAAAATACTGCTTATGAAGACAAAGGTTTCACTCGACATTAAGGGGAAGATCATTTGGTAACGGTTGTATGTAACGATCTTATCCATACACGCAGCAATTCAGCGATCGAATACGCTGCAGACATTTTTATTGCCTGGTTGCCATTACTGAAATGATCGGCGGGTTATTGCTTGTGTTTTTGGTAACAGCAGCGATATAACGGCGATCATTTACTAATCATATGGAAACCAGCATGATAATGTAATCAGAACTTTAAGGTCTTACCCACCGAAAAGTATTGCGGTCAGCCGAAAAAAGGATGATATCGGTGCAACTTCGGCACCTTAAAATGACGACAGATACCTCTTGAAAATGACTCAGGTAGAAACGGATGAGAAACAAAGACGGTCTATGGCTAGTAAACTTTCATACAAAGTCTTTAACATGCACATATTTCTAACTTCTGAGTCTGTGGATGAATTCCTTGAATGTGACCATTCAAATGAAAGCTCCGGAACTGTACTTTTTTGTGATTTTGTTTGTTTTTGCTATTTTTTATAAAAGAAATTGCAAGAAATGTGTATTTCTGTTTGATCACGCGGAACTCGATGTCAAAATGTCAAGAGGCAGGTTTTCATCCCATTCGGTGGTTTCCCGCACCATTTCCCGTGCTTTTAACTTGCAGTGTTTTGGATTTCCTGTTGAATCAATACAACCACTCGGGCGCAAGCTACTAGCGATTTTAAGAGGAAATAATTGCTCCCTCCCATGGGTTTGTCCCTTAAAAATTTAGTTTGACATAAACGTGCCGAATTGAAAAGAAAACTTCCGTATTTTGTTATGAACTAATGCTGTAAACACACAGGAAAAGCCGCAGTTAATTTCGCGTGTTGTTTTGACGACTATACGAGAGAAAGACGAACGGTAAGTTCGTAGAATTAGAAAGAACGTAGAAACGTTTTTGAAATTTCTTGTTTCCTGTTTGTAACACTTCAAACTACATCTCGGCTGTTATCAGTTTTAAAACTTTGCCAGTTTAAGAGAAACGAGCACATGTTTTGCTATTTTCAGCTATATATGATGATGATTCGATGATAGTATAGTACATTTTTACAGATCCCAAAGATTATCCTTTCCAAACAAACTGTTTAAGTACAACATCGTAACTGGTTTATTAACAATCGCTCCTAACCCTTATCAAACGACGTGCTCAATCTTCTGTCAATATTCATTTCGCTTTAAATGGTGTCAAAACTTGACAATTTTCAGGGAATTTACAACTAGGAAATTGGAATATCATTCTGATAAATTTCCGGGCTGACAGTTGTCCTGTAAAATTTATTGTAGCCACGTACTGTTCTAAGATTTTGACTACGTGCCGTACCCCGCAAAGCACTCAAGCACAAGTTTTTTTCTTTTTTTGAAAAAATTAATAGATTTGATCATGGTCATGATCATGGTCATGATAAAACTAGAACTAGTGGTGTACACGAACGGTAACTTATGTTCACCACCTAAATCGCGTGACGTGCTTGTGCACTTTGTGGACATTTTGCCCCCCTTCAACCAGAAGAAAATCGTAAGGCGAGCATGTTTTGAGTATTACAGCCGCTCAACAGGAACAGCTGTTAAAGACTACAATGTTTTGCTTTCCTGAATAAATCACGATTTCTAAAACGTTTTGCAGACGAATGTGCTAGTTTTCTCTTGTGAAGACTCGGAAACAAGATATGAACAGTTCGATATAGCAAAATCAAAGCAAGGCCGCATTGAACGTGACTTTATTTACGTATTTATTACAGCAGACGGGGGTGGGAGGCGTCGTTCGGCTGAGTCGTTTCGCGTGACATGACGTGTTCGATTGCAAATTGCTTCTTGAGCGTCGGTCACCCGTGCGACAATCTAGTTGACCTGTTCATTGATCTTACAAATGGACCACTAAAAATAGCGGGCATCGAGATAATTATAGCTCGTCAAGTGTAAAGTTGCAGTGATAAACATGACCTAGATTAGCGGAATACTCGCTGGTATCAGTTAGGTGAACGGAGGGGCCGCTCGCAATCTGACGAAATGGGAAAAACTTTTCAAATGTTCTTACCCCTTCGCGCAGAAAAAGCCCAAACAAGAGCAAACCTTAGAAAGTCGGCGTTCTGGAGGTAAAACAGACCCTAAAACTGTAACAGTAATTTAGTTGGCAGTTCAAGGGCTTTCCTTCTTTAACAGCTATCGGTCTAGACTTAAAATCGTTTTCAATCCTCCTAGAGTCAACCCTTGCTTCATGTTATATGACTGGTACTTTTGAGTCTGTGGATGAAATCTTGAAGTGTGAAAGTTACTCAGCAGTAATTTCCTGTAGTACTCATGCTATGCAAAAAGGCTCTGGTTTTTTTTAGTTGTGTGGATCACATCCTGAAATGGTACCGTTCAAATGAAAGCTCCAGAGAAGGCTTAAACGGTTCTCCATAAGAGTAGCTGTAAGAACCAAAATAAGGTTTTTTATTATATCTTCAAAACCTAAAAATCTGTGGGTCTTAGATAATCGAGAACATTGTTCTCTCAAGACAATTTTTTGTTTGTTTTTCTTGCATTTTTCTAGCTCTTTGTACAATCTACCTTAATAATGTATATTTTAATCACCTTTGGCAATTACATTAGAGCAGCTTTAAATTCCAACAGGGACCTGCCATGTTGTTACCCAATAGTCACTGTTTTTACACTTTTTCAGCGACACTAAACGACATATCCTTTTAGATAACGATTTCGCCAAAAAGTTAAATTTTGAGTCAAACCTCTTGCCTAAGCGACCTGACTACGTGATAGTATACGGGGAAAGCCTTGATTTTAGGACAGAATAAGTCATCTAGTAATAAGCAAGTTATGAGAAAGTAAGTTGCATCACTGGGTTGGTTAGTTTCAGTTTATTCACAAGAGTTCGAAAATTTTTCAACTGACTGCCCTTATAAAAAATGCTTAGCCTATTACGAATTTTATCCGGAATTACGTGTTTTTACTAATTTTGTTCGCTTTTATTTGAAGTTATTTAAAGAAAGGTAGCTAAAGGAGTGGCTAGAAAGCGAAAGGGATCGTCCAGAAAGGAAAACAAAAATGTGAAAGGATAAGATGAACTATTACTAAATGTGATTCCAAATTATAAGTTCAAGTTAATTTCTTTGATTTAGTGTAATTTCACGAACTGATAACGCATTTGATTTCCACGCACCGTTCTTGTTTCTTTAACCTTATGAACGCACTAGAAAATATTTGCCAACCGACATCTAAGAATTAGACAAAAAAAGGGAAAATGCTCTCGACGTGCTCGTGCTTAGTCTCCTCTCTTGTCACCTGCTGACCAGACCTTTCTACATAACGCTAGAGCTTTCGCCGTGACGTCATCACGTCATGCCGGCTTGTTTTTGCGATTAGGCTATATGTTATATAACATTTGTAAGTGATTTAAGCGTAACCAGAACGTGAACAAACACCTTTTGCAGCGGAGCTTTTTATAATTTCATCCAGGTTTAACTTCAATTTTCAAGATTGTGCTACTGGAAACTTTCAGGTGAGCTTTCGGACCGCTGACTTGTAGAACTGAAAGGGTCAGTTCAGCTTGTCAGCTTGAGTCGTGCGCTACGTTAACCAGTGTATGATTTCGCTATTTTCGCGTATTGATTATTGAGATTATAACTTCTCAGGTCTGCAGAAAAAAAGACCACTGTTCCCTTGTTTTACTCTGTGAATTTTGCACGGCAAGCGAATCAATTTGGTTTCTCGAAAGGATCACTTGCCGCCGTCTAGTTGGCCAAAATCCAAAGTCTCCAAACGGCATTTTTGCTTACGGCGGGTTAAATTTTGTCAGCCTAACTGAACCGCTAAGTTCGGGCTGAGAGATTGGCGGAGCGAAGAAATGATGGCTGGAGCTGGAGTAAAAAATACTGAGAGGGAAGAAAAAGAATGTGGAGTGTAAAATACTATCTCTTCGTGCAACTGAAATTTCAGTGGAGACCACAATCTGCGGTGTCAGGTGCTGGGAACAGACTCGCAAACAAATTAGAACGATCCTGAACCAAGTCGACTGTGAAGCAATCTTCAATTTGCCGAGTGTCATTTAAGTCGACGTAAGCAAGTTTGTATTTCAACAGCCTGCCTCCCTCTTCCTGTTTAAGATATTTTCGTTTCCCGCACATTTTTCCTGTACACGAGACATATGTCTTTTTCAGGATATTATCATGGCCCTTAACTGTGTTCCGACTTTTGCAGCCGTCTTTAGTCAAAGCAGGCAAAATAAGAATTTAAATATTCAACTTCGATTTGGATTTTTGTTGTTTTTGAATACGCAAACTTTTCTAGCATTAGACAGTTATTTGCATATTTGACATGAATGGCTTAGATGCGCTCTTTTTATGCCATACATTTTTGTTCGTGTCTAGCACGACCTCTAGCACCGTGCCGAAACAAGACGAAAATTAGCAATATTTTCTAGTATTCCGTTGTCGTGGCTGCAACCGAGATAACAATGTCCTTACTTCTAGCAAACAGTATTAAAATAATCAAACATAGGAAAATTTGCCGGGTTATTTCTTTATTTTTGACTCACTCATTTTAATTGGGCTCAATCTGACAGATTGCAATGCAACCCACGACTCACAGACCGACATCAGATTTGACATTTCCGCTCCGAAAAATTTATTTTGTCGTCCTGTTTTTTTTTTTCACATTTTCAAAGCAAAATAGCAAGGGCTTGTTTATTAAGTTTGCAATGAACGCGAATTGTGCGGCATGTACTGCAGATCAAACCTCGAAAGGTCTTTTTGTTAGAGCATAATAGTGGCGTACGTCATCTTTTCTTCTCGAGCTCTGACCCATTCTGTAACCATAGAAACCTTACGCGTTCGTGGCATCAATTACGTCCGATGACGTCATTGCCTACGTCTTGCATATGAAAAGCATGCATTTCACGTTAGACTGGAGGGGAAAATGTCTTTGTCAAATGAATAACGCATTTCCTTGTAGAATTTTTCGCTCAAACGCATTGTTATTCGCCTCCCTAGGCGCCTCGGCTCGAATGCAGGGCCCAAAATGGCGACGGAACGAACTAAAAGGGCGATTAAAGTTGGATTCTACGACATTGAGAAGACGATTGGCAAAGGAAACTTCGCGGTGGTGAAATTGGCAAGGCATCGCGTCACAAAGAGCCAGGTGAGCAAAGTTGTTTCTTTCCGCTGCGAGAAGGATCAATCGAACTCCACCGCTCGTTGAGTTCAATAATTCTTGCTGTCGCTCTGACGTGTGCAAACTGCATTCTGCGAGCGCAAATGCGCTAAAATTTTGACTGTTTCTCCACTTATCCAGGTCGCCATTAAGATCATCGACAAAACACAGTTGGACGAGACGAACCTCAAGAAAGTCTACCGCGAAATTCAGATCATGAAGCTTTTAAACCACCCTCACATCGTGAAATTATACCAGGTAAGCCATCTCAATGCAGTGTTGGCGACATCGTTCTATGTGTCGTTCGAAGCACATGAATTTCGGCCGTGCAATTCAAGGCCTCATTTGTCAGTTCGCTTCATTCACCTCTATTATGTACATCAGTCAAGTCAAGTTACAAAATTAAGTTCTTTATTGTTTTTTCCCTTTTTGGAAGGTCATGGAAACAAAGAGTATGCTATACCTTGTGACTGAGTATGCAAGCAACGGGGAAATGTTCAGTAAGTGTTTTGCTGTGTTTTATTAATGATTTGTGCTTTTAAAGACCCCCTTTTGATTACAAAAGTCTCATGTGATTTGCAATGTTTCTCGAAAGCGTGATTATAGTCAGCCGTTATATCATTCCTAGTCCCTTAACAACAATGAAATATTCACATACGTTTCTATTCGGCAGATTTTTTGTGGAGTGTATGCGACAGTAAACTGAAAGTTCATAGAAGGCTCTTCGCCAAATAACTTTTCACTAATGTGCGTACGGTACGGTTCGTCGGTTATACATGCTGGCATGCGTGACGCACGACCTTTTAGATACACAATAAAATATCACATTTACCGATGTGTTTTTGGCAATCTTCTGTAAACGATGGACTCGGTTAGTTTTTTTTTTCTGACATATAAGTTCAGGCGACAGGGACCACCGTGAAGCAAAATGAAATATCTGTTGTTTTGTTTTAGATGGCGCCTTGAGCGATTAGAGCGATGAACCGAAAAAACCCAAACAAAAAGATGATAAGTCATAAAGCAAGCTTGGAATATTGCGAGACAAGGAGCCATTGAGCGAAAAATTCCATCAAAACCTCAAAAGTGTGGACCTTTGTCTTTATTTTGTTCTATTTCACTGAGTACGTCAAAGCAATAACTTCGTTTTCACATTGACAAAAGCCGAATCTAGAAGCGACAAACATCATAAAGCGTTGGTTAGTTTATGTCCTCGGACGTTTTGTTCTTTACAGTTTTTCCGTTTTGTAAAATATTTAAGACTTAACTAGGAAGCTACTTTCTACGCTAACTACATAAAATTGTCATTCAGGTACAAATATTAAAATTGATTTTCATATCATTCTTTTTTGCCTCGCGAGTTTATACATTCCCTGTTCAGCTGTTTATATCTTTGAAGTGACTTCGTGAATGAAATGTTTTTTCTTCTTTACCATATTTCACACTGTGATAAAAAGTGTACACATCTCAGAAACAAAAACAGATTTTACTTTATTGTGTTACAGCGAGGACTGTCTGTCAATGTTGCTTTGAAATTTTATCTTGGGAATTGTCTTAATGTTTTTCCAATGGCGTGCAAACATTATTGGCAGGAAATTTGTAAATCATTGTCTTTTAGCCATTTGAGAGAGAATTTCCGTCCGGCTTGAGTTGGAAAATATAGGATTATTTAATTTGTTTCCAAAGAATGGCACATGCCCACAATTTCGGTGGTAAAATAAGCTAATTTAAACTATAGGTGTAGTTATTTCTTAACTACGATCAAAGTGTACGTAAACGCCAGTGTAATACTTGTAGTTATGGTGATTTCCACACATCACGATATCGTTTTTGTTAGTCTTGTTATTACACTATCACAGCTAAGCATTTTTGATTAAAGAATAGAAACTTCTTTATGAAATGCAGTTTTTTAAATTTTATGCTTTGAACGAAATTATTGGTTCAGATGCTTTTTATAGAAATTTTAAGGTATTTTTATCTTGAGCTGATATATGCAATATCTTCAGTTGCATGTCAAAAATTGTTAATTAATTTTCACAAACTGGACTTGCTTAGCAGTAAGCTATTCTAGATGATCTGTTAGGTCCCTCAGATAATTTTTAGATTGTGTTTCTAGCTGCGTGGAGCTCCTTGTCTATATGATTTCCTGTAACATTGATAACTCCATTTAGGGCAACAGTTATAATATCCTGAAAACTAGATATCATAGGCAGGTTAAAAAGGAACTGTGCCTACACACATTCTAGGCCTGCCCTACATATTGTAAGCTCCTGTTATAATGTGAATTTTCTTTGATTTCTTATTGGTTGTGTTGTTTGTGTCATTTGTGATTCACCAAAGTGATTATAAAGCCAGTGACATGCTAAGTGACTATATACACTTGTTGTGGCAAATTTTTATTACCAGGAAAAACCACCAGGCCCCAGTTGTTCAAAAGTTGGATAGTGCTATCCACTGTATAAATCACTATCCAGTGGATAAGTGTTAGGGAAACCAATTGCGTTATCCATTGGATAGAGATTTATCCGGTGGATAGCACTATCCGACTTTTGAACAACTGGGGCCAGGTTTGCACACTGCAGTGATTTTGATCCCCAAGATAAGCAATTGATGAATTATCACTGACATCTGCGACGTAATTCCCAGGGATTCTGCAACTGTCTAGAGTGTCCACTCCCGAGAAAAACACTAGCGATCTTTAGTTGTCATTGTTTCCGCATTGCGTGAATAAAAGTGCCTTGCATGTTGCTGGCAACAGTTGATTTTGTTAGATCTCAAACTAATTAAAAACTGCTCAAACATTGGTATGTAGAAAAAGCCTCCAGTAAGCCACAGAACAAGATGTGAAACTAAATTATTTGTTTGAACTTTTAGATTATTTGTCACAAGGTGCATTGCCTGAAAAAGAAGCACGTAAAAAGTTTGCTCAGATTTTGAGCGCAGTGGAGTACTGTCATGCCAGACATGTAGTTCATCGGGACTTGAAGGTATGCAAGTATAAACTGCTGAAGTTCAAAGCTACATGTACAGTGTTGCATGTGTTTCAAGGATCATCTCTCTATATGCTATCACCATTTGATTGTTGCTTCCAGGAGACATTGAAGGCCAGAAGAACAATAACGAGATAACCAGCACACCCCTAAGAAACAAACAATCAAACAAACATTAACAAGCAAAAAACAGAAAATAGATGAAAAACGATTGAATCACCCATGGCAATGACTTTTTGAACCGTTAGCGGTGTTTTAAACTTGTTTCATCGAAGAGGGTTGATTGGCAAGTAGTAATTACACTGTGTCAGGAGAATGATTATTTTGTGCTTTTGTCTCATTAATTCCCATCAAAAGATGCCTTTTTTGGGTAGTGTGGCTAAACTCTGGAAGCTGGTATGACAACTTAAGTGCTACTTCATAAAGGAAAGTCATTTTTCATGAAATAATTATTTAGCTGCAGCATACATGTTATTTATATATAACGAAATGCTTGTTACAGTTGTACTTATAAAATGTTATTTATATTAATTAGTTTATTTATCTATTTATTTATTTATTTTACAGGCTGAAAATCTCCTTTTAGACCAGAATTTAAATATCAAAATTGCAGGTAAGCATTTGTAGGGTTGTGAAACTTTTGCCTAACCTAAGGATCATAAATTATAGCTTGAGCTCCACTGGGAGGGATTTGAAAAGCTGATTTCACTAAATGAAAGTACTGCACAGTAGTTATCATTTACAGTGTAAATGGTCGCACTTCAGGGTTTAATCCACATAGTGAAAAGTCAGAACCATCTTGTAAACATAGCATTATAAACAGTATTGCAGGAAAGTTCTGCTCAGGAGCATTCATTTAATTGGTTGCACTTTATTTACAGACGGTTTCATCCACAAGCTCAATTAGCACAATGCTTTCATTTGAAAGGTTATGCTGTAGTATTTCATCCACAGCTGTAAAAATTAGAACTGTCTCATATTGCTGCATTACACTTTAATCGTAGTTATATCTTAATTTAATCATAGGCGTCCACAGTTACTGTAGTAGGCCGGCTAGTAGACTGACATTTCAATAAAGTTTTGCATTCTTTCATTGTGAACAGTACCACGAGGCAGTACTTATCAACAGCTTTCATTTAAATGGTCACACAAGAGACTGAAGTTCATCCACAGACTCAAAAGTTAGAACCACCTTTCACAACACATAATAACATAAACATTACCATTCAAAATAGCAGAGCTGGCCTACATTCCACATTTGAGTTCATACACTGCACGTGAAACTGCAGACCTGCCCACTAGTCCATGTCAGGATTTTTTTCTCAGGATTCTTTTTTTCTCAAATGATCATATATAAGTGAACGCACCGAGAGACCTCCTTTTAAAGAGAAGGCCTTTAATTTGAAGAAGTCTAATGAAACTATAGAAAACCGTTGACTTCCTTTCATTTTCAGATTTTGGTTTTGGAAACTATTACACACCAGGCAGCCCTCTGAACACATGGTGTGGGAGCCCTCCTTATGCCGCCCCAGAGGTCTTTGAAGGAAAACTTTATCATGGCCCACAGTTGGATGTCTGGGTAAGTATTTAACCCTTTCAATCGCAAGAATGCCTAAAATCAAAATTCAAGTCGAATCCCAAATTTCATTTTGTAAAATACTTAAATATAAATAGTACTATGTAAAAGTACTGCTGATAAGGTTTCAGTTGAATAGTCACACCATGGGATTTCATCCACAGAGTCAAAAGTTAGAACAACCTAAATGTCTCCGTAACTGACTCTGGGAGTGAAAGGGTTAAAACCACAAAGGAATTTCTTTAATTCAATCTATGTACCAAGTGTTTGAGTGCGAGGACCAGGTGGGAAAATATTGAACTGAAGGTCTTGGCATACATACCAAGTGCAGCAAGGTCCTTGTGCTATAGATCAAGAGCCAATATCCCCGCCCTACCTTACTCAGTCAGTAAGTGTTTTATCGTGATGACTAATTTACAGCCGTTTAGGTGATTCAGTTTATTATGATTATGAGAGTCCTGGAGGACGAATTCATCTTTACACCCAATTTCCCAGCACAAGTGTTTTTTGAAATCCCATTTTCCAACTTTAATTTTGTGACATTCCCATTCCCAGTGCCATTTTTCCATTTCCCAGCCTCCAAATCCCATGCCCAGTACCTCAAATTCCACCATTCCAGTGCAGAAACGTGTCAAATCTCTGTTCTCTTATTACCCCTACAAGACACACTTATGACAACTAGCTCCAGATTTTCCCAAATAAAAATTGCTGTAACACTGTTCGCTATTGTTGTTCATTTTCAAGTAAAAATTTAGATGCTATTGGAAATTAATAAAGGGCTGATCTTTTCACTTTTCAGAGTTTGGGTGTGGTGCTATACGTGCTCATTTGTCGAGCCCTTCCTTTTGATGGGGCTACACTTCCAGCTCTTCGAGATAGAGTGTTGGAGGGACGCTTTAGGATTCCGTTCTTCATGTCAACAGGTACAAATCACGCTGTGAACTGAGGAACTGTTCCTCATTTAGTATTTCGCTCCAAAGAGAGTCCTAGATAATAAAGTAATGTCAAGTTTCTTTAGTAACGTGACTGAAAAACAAACAGCTCTTTATTAGAAAAGGATTGCTAAAGGCTTTTATTTAGATGTTCACATCATTTACGTGTAACGTAGGATTTCATCCACCAAGTAAAAGTTAGAGCCCCATAACACAACTCATTGTTTTATTTCATTATTATTTATTATTAGTTTATCGTGGTATACAAGGTAGTTCTTAGGTTTTAGTCTCTGGATAAAATCCTAAATTGGGAGATTCAAATTAAAGGCACTGAGCCCTAATTTCCTTTGTTGCATTTGTTTTAACAATTGTTTTCTTTAAAAGGTTCACTCAGTGTTCCCTTATTCCTCTCCACAGAATGTGAACACTTGATTCGACACATGCTCGTCAAAGATCCAAATCAACGGTACACTATTGAACAGATTAAGAAGCACAAGTGGATGCAGGCGGACCCTGCTGTTAAGACCATCCTGTCTTACAATGCCGAGGCCAACTTTGAAGGAGATAAGATATTGGACGAATACAACGAGCAAGCTCTGGAACTGATGCAAGGCCTTGGCATAGATATCGAAAGAACAAAAACGGTAAGCATCGCCGAGTAAATCTTTTACCTCATTAAAACAGTCCTTGTCATTCTCAGAAGTGTTGGAAGACGTGTTACTGCGTCGTTAATCAGCGGCTACGGGATGTTCGACGTTTTTCGTGGCGTTCAGTTTGCTGGTCTTTTTTGTCCCGAATTCTGCCTCTCCAAAGCCTGCCTCCCTCCATTTCTACTAGATTGGGTTGTTAAGTTTATTTGCCTCTCATTTTGAACTGAGATTTTTTCACTTTTTGCGACCTCAATTCGCGCAATGATTCTTAAAATTTGAGAGAAATATATTACAGTCAAAGACTTCCCCAGTCTTTTTACTGATAGAAATGTTTGTTCTTTTCCAGGCCCTAGTCGAAAACGCATACGATCACCATACCGCTATTTATTACTTACTTGTGGATCGACTGCGCCAACACAGGTCCAGCTATCCTCTTCAAACTCAGCTAGAGACCAGGCTACGACGGCCAAGCGGGATCGCGGAAGCTGCAGTTGTACGGGGTGGTAGGGCTAATGCCATGGTGGTGCCGAATCGTGCTGTTCAGCGCACCGTGCCGGCACAACCTCCACGACCGTATATTCCCCTGCAGTACGCCATCAATGAACTTCACGAGCGCATTCCCACACCGCCTGAAATAAGGCGGGAAATTGCCACGGAGTGCGTGAAAGAACTGTCGCCGGTACGCGAGCCTGGACTAAAAGCGCGCTCGATATCGCCGCGGCAGATGATAGGACCTGCTCTGTCGCTAGACAATGGTGTTTGTAGAGAAACGGACTCTCCAGCGGTAGAGAAAATGGAAAGCGAAGATACCGAGGAAGAGAAACCGAAAGTACGGCGGCATACTGTTCATTCAATGCCAAAACAGCCATTAGTTGTGCCGCCATATCATCCTCTACGACTTGCGCGCGGAAACTCAGAAGAAGTCCTCGAGGATTCGAACGTTCACACGTTTCAGGTGCAGCCAGCGATTGTGGTTTCACACTGCGCGCCGAATAATAGTTTGGTCACGTCCACGCCACCGCTTATGTCGCACAGAGGCTCAGGACAACATTTGCACGAACCTACAAGGACAAATTTTCACACGCCGCTTGCTCGGCGCGCTTCCGACGGCAACGCCGTCACTCTTGCGTTTCATCAGCACTTACGGGTATCAACTGCGCACAACAGAATAAAACAGCTACAGCAGGAACACCAAAAACTACAAGAACTATATCAAAAATCTCTGTCGCCTGCAGAGCTATCGGATCAGCAGGCTGTTCACTCAGAGTATAAACTGAAGTACGAGCAAATGCGGGAGGAACTGCAAAAACATTACGAGGAGCTCATGGCTGTCAATGAGCAAGAACAGAATGGAGTTAGAATGGAGCCGCTTGGTGAACAACAAACCGGTTTAAAACCGGATCAACAGGCTCCCTATCCTCTTTCTTTACATCATCAACTGCAACAACTTCATATTGATGCGCGACACAACCCGCTTCGGCGGACGCCCTCGTACAAACAAAATCCACACAAGCAAGTGTTTAGGACGTCGTCTTACAAACGCGCTCAGATATGCGGCATGCTTCCTCCGTTAGAAAGCGAGTCGCCCACTGACATTCTCGAAAATACGGAGCCACTTGTTCCAGAGGACACTACGAACATTGGAAGATATTCAATAATTTCGCTTTGAGGAAATGTTTTCTTCGGGTAGAATATAGAGAGTAAAAACGCGAATTCTTAACTCTGGTGTTTTACGGCGGTTTTGTCGCGGCTTTCGATTGGTCTTCTCTGACGTGTAGTGCTCGGCACGATGGGTTTGAGTCGAATTTGATTGGCTTAGACGAGAGAAGCGCCAGTCTGATTGGCTCGGTCATGAGATTTGATTAACCAATCACAATTTGAAGAAAAGGAGAAAAGGCAAAACGTAGTAATTAGGCATGCAGGGAGCTATGGAAGAAAGTCTCCACAAAACCACCTTTAAAATATGCAGAGCCCGGTCGTTCGAAAGCCGACTGACAGGAAACCAGAAGTAAGGTTTTGCGACATCACATTGTGCCGCGTTTTGAAATTTTCGTTGCGCCCATCAGAGGAAGCCGTTTATTTATTAGAGGACAATTTCAGCAATTTCTCTGAATTCCTCGAAATTTATTGTCGCAAAATATGTCCCATGTCCCTTACAAAATCCCACATTTAGTTTATCGTGAATTTTTTCTTGCTACATGGTGTAATCCTGCTTTGAACAACCGGTGCTAAAAAATTTATATCGTGTACTTAATAAATATATTTCTAAAGAGAGAGAGAATGTAGGTTTTTTATTGTCCTTTTGGAAGAGAAAGTAGATTTATAATACGAAAGAACCTTGTGTATAGCCAGAATAGTGAAAAAAATGTAAATAATTTGTCTGTTTGCCGTGCCTTCAGGCTGTAGGCTCATTTGACGCGAAGTACAAGCTGTTTAAATACAGTGCATTTCTATAAAAACAACCAAGTTTCTCGTCCTTTTTTCTACAGACTGCGAACAGTCTTTACCTTTCTGCAAAGACAATGGAGTGCGCGATGGTGGAATAATATGACGCAATGAGCGCGGCTTCGCTGATCGCTCATTATTGTCCCTCTGTCCACCCCCTCTCTCCATTTTCCCAACTTTTTTCCGCTTCCTTTTTCTTTTCGTTGTAAACGCCTGAAACAGGCTACTCATTGCGCGTTTCATTTTCCTAACAGGGACAGCCGACATGCAGTTCGTTTCGGCGGAATGTGTGGGTCTGCCTGAGCCGTATTCTGATTTAACTGTGACAAAAAAAATATATTTTCTTTCTTTTCCGCAAAATGTCATTTAAAACTTTCCAAACGGGAAATTTTTTTTTCTTTCTTTCTTTCTTTCTTTCTTTCTTTCTTTCTTTCTTTCTTTCTTTCTTTCTTTATCATTTTCGGTTGGGGGAGGGGGCAAACCTGTCGTTTAGGCGAGCTGTTACTTCAACGACAAAATTTCACAACGGCAAAATTAAGTTATTTGGTTTACGGGGTGTCGGGGAACAGTGAGGTTTCAAAGTCAGGGGATGCAATCACAATTTTGTAGTTCAAGGCTCCAAAGAATCTTTTCACGACTCTTGGCTACAACAAGAGGAGATGGAGTAAGGGGGGGGGGGGGAGGGGGTGGGTCAAAAACCCGAGACTCCTTCTCCGTCCTCTTTTAGCGCTTAAAACGAGAGGGGACTGAGACAGAGGCGGGATCGACTGAACCTGTTTTCGCCCCCTTGCGCTCGGCTCTCGCGTCCCCTTTTTCTTTCGCTTGAAACAGTGTCATAATTCTGTCAATATTTGGTAGATTTCTACGCATTTGTGTTACCACTTTGTCTCCCTAAGATCTGGTGATCGCGTGCAGTTTTACAGTAACTACATGCTTGTCCCTTAGGGGCAGATTACATGACGAATTTCGATTAGCCCGGGCTCACGGGCTGAGATTTCAGCTCGGCTTCCTGAACAACTCTCTTTAAAAAGCCGGTTTGCGATTACATGAAGAGAGTTTCAGCCAGGGCTGAATTCCAGCCCGGTTTGTGGAATTTCAGCCCGGTGGGCAGACCGAAATTTCAGCCCGGGCTGAAATTCGCCATGTAATCGGCCCCTCTACAGACACATTTTAGTAAACTTTGGTGAGAATCGGTCGCTAGGTAACTTGACTGAGACATCACAACCATATTTTATATACATATTTTTCGCTGGAGAAAGGGATGACAAAAAGGCAGAAGTGTTCACTTGAACCATATTCTAGACATTCTACATGCTTGGGTTGAAAATTTTTCAATCTCCACCGTTTATTGATAATCCCTAATTTTGAGCAAAATTAAAGTGACAAAGATGGCGGCCATCTAAGCCACCGCCATCTGACGTAACAGCCCCCAGCCCCGCAGCTTTGTCTCAACCTATAAAATTTATTTTATCTTGTGGAACACTTCACAGGCTTTCTACCTATCCTCTACCCACAATCTGTCATAAAAAGAAAAGAAAAGAAACCTGAAAGACACAACGATCCCTTCAGGAGAAGAAGGCCGCTTTTCACAAACTATGCTTAATTTCGAGAAAATAGTGTGTGAAAACAGTTTAAAACTTGTTAATTACCGTGTCGCTAACCTTTACTGATCAGGCTATACAATCTTTTAGCGGAGCTAAGTAAAATCACTCTTCCTTTATCGTGTTTTAACCTTCCGTTTTTTTTAACGCCAATAAAAAGGCTCTTTTTTAATTTGTTATTTTAATCTACGACTTTTTAAGTTGGGTTTTATTAAATTTTATTTGTTCTCATTTTGCCATGGCCACGGCAAAATAAATTTAGCATTGAATCTGTATGTTGCTTGCTCTCAGACGATATAACCCCCTTACTTTTAGCATTTAGTTCATAAGCACAGTCGCGAACCTCGCTTAATATAATCACGAAAATGTTGCTTTTTAAGCATATGGGGGTGATAGCAGTGGCTTTATGTAGTAATGCTAATTAGTTAACAACTGAATTATTCCGCGAGCTCGCACAAGAACAAAACTTTTACTTTGAGGCGAAAACTTCTCGGGACCGGCGCAGCAGTATTTGACATGGTTTCCAATTCCCTTGATAAAGTAGACTTGCTCAGCGATAAACTGAGAGCGATGAACCATGAGAAAGCTATAGAAAATCAATATCCAAGATTGAGAATTTACTAATAGCGCAAGCTATGAGTATTTTTTTAACGTTTGAATTTGTCCGTTCCTGTCGGGCACCGTTTATTATCTGTACAGGGTAGTTCTAACATCGGTTCTCTGGGTGGATGGAAGAAATCTTAGGTGTAAGTAGGAAGCCTGTGAACAACGCCCTTTGTTTTCTTCGTTCTTTCCTTTTTGCGCTCTTTCCCCGACCACTGACCCTGTTTACAGGTTAGAAAGTAGGTGTAAGTTTAAACAAGCAAGATTTAGTCACTGCTTTTAGCCAATTTTTTTCATGCGGACTTTTTAAATGAGATAAATCAATGGACGCAGGTATCATAAAGGTTAGTGTAAACGATCACGGGTCAGATTTTTCAAAGTTTTACTCTTTCGCTCTTTGGTTAGATAAGATATTAATCTTAAAACTGCCCAATTTTTTTTCCAAAATCATTAAAAGAACACAAGATACGCCGAAAAGAATGAATTGAAAGCCCAGTTAAATAAAAATTAAAGATGACATAATTCAACAATTGCCATTAGACATTCAGTGGCATCGTGTTTTATTTTGTTTGTTTGTTTGTTTGTTTTTTTTCGCGTATTCCCTCCATTCAAACGAATTAAGAGGCTCTGACTGTAAATATCGAGAATCGGCGGACAAGCTCAGAAAATCGAAAATCCTGATAACTTGCCAGAAGATCACTTTTGGGGAGCTATCTTCGAAAATATTACTTAAACCTTCTGGAATTCTATTGTTTTCGGGAAATTCGGAAAAACGGTTTTGCTTAATTTATAACGCAATAATTAGGCTTAAAATTAAACAAATTGAAAGCGCTTGCTTGTAAACAGTTTCCAACAACAGAAAACAATTTTAATTTTAATTGATAGCAATACTCTTCTACTTACTATCAATGGGAATTGCATGGAGTTTTGCTTTCTTTATATGGTTTGGTGGTTCTTTGAAACAAAGGTATTTTGCGCACTTCGGAAAAAGGCAAAAATTGGTAAACTACAGAGGCTTAAAATGGGTCTTGGTATGTCTAATATCGAATTGAAAACAACACTGTGCTAAAGTTTGGCCCTACTTCTATTATGATATGAAATAAAAAATCTGGGCGATTCAGGCTCGCGCTGACAAAAAGAAAAATTCGCGAACCAGTGTTGCCAAAATTTGCATAATGAAATGAATGAAATGAAAAGTAGTAGTTTGGTGAGCTCAATTTAGAGGATTTTATTTACTGAAGACACACAAAGAATGAACTAAAACATTCCTTCAATCTATTCTTGCATTGTTTTGGGCTTATACTATTTCTACGTAAAACTAAAGAGAAGGAGAAGAAGTTTTAAAAGTTCTACACAAGCTGTTGCGTGACTTGTGTCTCGTGAATATGTTTTGTCAATTTGTCAACCTACTTATGGCAGTTTTTAAATGCCGTCTCCTACATTGGCCGCTGTATTATGCATGGCTAGTTCTCCAGCGAATACCACACGCATCCCTGTGTTTGGGGCATACTGTCATGTCCAGCTGATATTCTTCTGGGACGAAAATTCCGACAGGCAAGTCTGGAATTAGTTTCGTATACATGTGACACCATTCTGCGACATAGTATGTTGTTGTGTACATGACTCGATCGCTCTTTTCAAATGGCTACTAAGATTTTGGGCGACTTTTTGAAATGACACTATTTTGGCCAGTAAGCAAAAGTGCATCATTATTATCATTTATACGTATTTGTCAAAAAATGTGCTGTTTCTATCAATATTATTTACACTCGTATAAATATGTCTGAAATTAAACGCAAATCACGAACGTCCTGGCAGCGGGATCGGTATTTATGAGTTCTTAATGCGGCTGTATATCTAAGAGATATCAATACACAGTTTGTTTGGTTTTACTTTGCAAAATCGCTGAGAACTCTTTCACGGTTTTGGAGGAAAAGATTTTCATTGAAGAACATTTTCACGTTTGCATGAACGTGAAGTGATCGGTTGCGTGACTGGATTATTACGAGTGGTACTTTGTGTTCTTACCTTGCACAGCCATTTTAGCTCTCAATTTATACGCGTACGTCAACTTTAATGATTTATAAAAGAAACGGTTTGGATTTTCGAGAACATAAAGTATTTTCCCAAAGAAATTGCAAATAACCAAGAAAGGCCACTGGTGCTGCAGAGTATAGACATCTGACAAAATATGATAACCTACTGCACTCTAGCTTCACCAACAATTTTCCAGATTTGTTCGTAATTCTTCAGAACGATAAATGAAGATATGATACCAGCGAATGCATCATCTAGTAGAAAGACCATCTGAAAATAGTTACGGTAAACGATTTGTCATATTTCAAGTCGTCCTTCCATTACAGTTTTTTTTCTATTATCCAAATTATGCAAATCTTGGCAACACTGGTTCGCGAATTTTTATTTTTGTCAGCGCGAGCCTGAATCGCCCAGATTTTTTATTTCATATCATAATAGAAGTAGGGCCAAACTTTATCACAGTGTTTATTTCAATTCGATATTAGACATACCAAGACCCATTTTAAGCCTCTGTAGTTTACCAATTTTTGCCTTTTTCCGAAGTGCGCAAAATGCCATTGTTTCAAAGAACCACCAAACCATATAAATATAGCAAAACTCCATGCAATTCCCATTGACAGTAAATAGAAGAGTATTGCTATCATTTAAAATTAAAATTGTTTTCTGGTGTTGCAAACTGTTTAAAAGCAAGCGCTTTCATTTTGTTTAATTTTAAGCCTGATTATTGCGTAATAAATTAAGCAAAACCGTTTTTCTGAATTTCCCGAAAACAATAGAATTCCAGAAGGTTTAAGTAATATTTTCGAAGATAGCTCCCCAAAAGTGTTCTTCTGGCAAGTTATCAGGATTTTCGATTTTCTGAGCTTGTCCGCCGATTCTCGATATTTACAGTCAGAGCCTCTTAATAAGGCATCTAGATTTATCAGATTGGAACGAAATTTGGCTGCAATGTTCGTCATAAATCAATGCACCAAAGTGTTTGAGGCTTTTACAAAATTTACAATATATTTTTTCTTGTGACGTCCCAGCGCGTGACAGACATCGAAAATGTTTCAATTGTCTGAGAGCAGTATAGATTCTCTTAGGAACCAATGGAAATAACGAAAAATTAAGCCTCACACACTTCGTTAGTCTATGAGCTCCTGATTGATATAGTGCAGTTTACATGTGGATGTCGGTCCGCGATAAGGCGAAGACTCTTAAAATCCCTTAAGCAAACCGCTCTGTCAGATTTGTATTTGAAGGCTTGTACGCTTCTTAGTATATAAACAAAAAAGATTTCAATAAAGGGATATTATAGTTTTCAAGGATTTATTTAAAAACCACGCACGAAGGTTTGCAGACACATTAAAAATCAATTTTTTTCTTGGATAGTAAATTGCCATGGAAAAATTTCCTTTTGGGTGAAATGAAAATTCAAATTAAATTGTTGCTTTACACAATTTACATAAAAGTGTTAAGCCTCATTGGGCGAGGTCTTAATTAGCTGACACCAGCTTGACAACAGATTAAAAATCCATAAACATAGTCACTGACAATCGAGTTACGCAGATTACACCTTTACGTTTTCACGATGACGTCTAGGGCAAAAAACTCTAACACAGTCATTTTAAAGACTTTTTGTTGCTTTTCAGCCGTTATTCTCGTACTTATAATTGTTATCACCATCATTCTGAATATCCGTATCATCGACCTTAAACAGGTCAACTTTTTCAAAAATTCGATGGATTGGACAGAAAAGAAAACAGATTCGGCGCGCCCATTCGTTTTTCTCACCCAAACTGAACAGTGCCTGCGACAGAAACTGATTACAAATCTGGAATTAAGCACGAGCTTAAAATGTCGGTGTGATGTCATAGTGTTGAGTTATCAAAGAGAATGCAGAGCAGAGAACTCACCCAGCCATGTGAGATACTTATTTGACAATACATCTACCTGGGGCTCAGGGCGGAATACACTATTCTTCCAAGCAATGGATCGAAGACCCGGCTACGTGTATTATATCTTCACGGATGACGATATAGCTCTCAAGTTTAACGATGCCACCACTCCGGAAATGAAACAACTCACTCCGATCCGGATTTTCCAAAACTGGCTTCTGGACTACGAACCAGCTGTCGGCGTTGTCGATTATGAATTTCGTAAAGAAGGGCAGAATGTTCGCAACAAAATGCGTGCGATCTGTGAGATTTTCAACAGCAGCTCTCTTTCCAATCCAACCATATTCTACGATCCTGTTTTCAACGCGTTTCACGCAAAGGCAGCTCGCCATATATTTCCACTTGACACGCGACACGAGAGAGTCAACTGGTGGATGACAGACAAATATCTCGCATCGGTTGTGGAGTTAAAATTTCGTGGGCAAGCCTTGATTTTCTTTCCGGTGACTGTGGAGAACCCGTTGCATCGTGGCTATCCTCGCTCGCTGAAAGGAACCAAGGAAGCATGGCGGGGTTTTATTGAAAATGTTCAAAGGGAGGCACCAGTCCAGTACGCCAACCACAGTTTATTTGAGGAATATAAGAAAAGTCCAGCTCATTACGTGGCGACATCCCGTACGTACTGCAAGAACGTAACTCGCCATCTACCCATTGAACCATTTGCACATTTTGAAAGAGAAAAATAACACAGAAAAGGCGAATTTGGATCGTTTTATCCTCCGTCAGCTGGATTTCTTGACCTTGCTGATAAGGTCAGATATAAACTTCCTTGGGATTACTGCCGATAGAAGGGAAATCTAATTTAATCTAATATTCTACGGAAACCGGGTTAAAATGTAAAAGTAAAGCTAAATGTAATAACTTTTGAAAAAGTAATGCCAAAACGTCACAGTGCCGCAAAAAGAAATACCCCGCAGTTAATCTTGTACCCAGATCTCACTTGTGCCTACTGACCGTGGAAGATCTGGATACAAGATTAGCCCAAAGTGTCAGTCAAAGTTTAATAACAACATAATTTGCCTTCCTATTCACTGAAAAGGCAGAACATCTGCAATATGCTTAAATGGAAGTTACCTGGAAGATTTCGTTGTTAATTTTTCAAAAAAAAAATATTTTGATTATTTCCGTAAAGAAAAGGAAAGGGCGGCATAAAAGGGCGGCATCGACCTGAATTTAGAGGTCATATTAGTTCCTTATTGGGGGCGCATTGGTGTACTGGTTAGCGCGTTGGATTTCAGATCTGAAGGTCGTTGGTTCGACGCCCAGTCCCTACCATCATGTTGTTTCCTTAGACAAGAAACCTCACATCGTCTATCTCCACCCAGGTGTATAAATGGGTACCGGCGACATACTGCTGGGGGTAGCCCTGCGAGCATTCATTCCCATTCAGGGGGGAGTAACAATACTCTCAGTTGCTTCATGCTACAGAAACCGCGAGAAGCTCCGCCCCTGTGAGCCTTCTTGGCTCTTGTGCGACTTTACCTACCTTTCACCTATTAGTTTCCTGAGGTTCTTACATCATATGGCGAGGCAACAGGAAAAGGCACTACAGATAGGTGGTAACCTTATTTGTGTTTATTTTTCCCACAAGTTTTTAGTTTTTTTTGTAACTGATAATGTACTTTTTCAGTTACCATGTAGAATTATATTAGCAGATCACTACACTTTCCAAGCATGTTTATCAGATTGCCATACCGATTGAGAAGTTGATAGGCATTTCACCCCTCAGTCCTACAAGGCGATCATTTCCAAAGGACACTGTTTCACTAGTGGTGAAGTGATCTCCTCTGTATTAAGCAACACATTGGAAAAGAATCCGAACTGACTTCTGTCTACAAAGGAATAAAAATTTTGCTGTACGCGAGCTTCAAATCGAAACCATGATTATATCTACAATAGAGCTGAAAGAACAAATAATGCTGACAAATCCACATGTTCTTACGGACTCTAGCTATCATAACGGTATTTCTTACCTAAAAGAATTATTCATGGCTACTCCTGACATTTAACAAGGCCAAACTTGTAAAGGAACTTGACATTCTCGAAATGATCTAAGCCTTCAATAAGGACAAAAAACAAAAGGAGGCCTGCACGCTTCACACTCATTGTTCAGTAGCCACTGATTATTCATAGGTATTTGTTGGGAACACTTTAGCTCGACCGCTATTTTTAAGGCGCGTCACGCAAGACAATATTTTCCGACAAAAGCCAGGGGTATACAACAATACCTCAAAAAACTCCCTGGGTGTATTTTTTAATTTAAAGTTCGCTTAATTACTATTCAACGAATTGGAGGGAGATGGCAAAGAATATACTCAATTTGAGTGGCCCCTCCGAGCGCCTGTAAGACCACGCTTCATTTGTGTGGTCTAAATTAACATTTTAAAATATTTTTTGGCATAATAATTTCTCCAAGAAATTAACTTCATCTTTCAGTAATGAACCAAGAAAGTCTCGTTTAAAAGCCAGCAACGTTTCCGTTATTGAAATTTGTCAGCTGGCGTATCGCAAACAACTCGGTCTTGCGAGAAAAACTAGCATTATTAAATAAGACCAGGACTAGTTAGTGCGACTCACTCGCGGCTGAATGATTAACCCTATTCAGACCGGGAGGGGGGATGGGGCTTTTGAGGCGACCTAAACTTTGAAGTTGTGTAATTTCGTAACCGTTTATGCTATTACCACTAAATTTTGCTAGCTGTTTCCTAAAGTTTAGCTGGAAATATTTTGACATGGGTGTCTTCTGTTCAACGAACTTGACGTTGCCATGGCAACCACTTTGTGACAAGCATGTTTTTAAAAAATTACGATTCTCGCTTTAATCGCTACTATTTTAATGTTTTCTAATCGAATTTGTATTTTTACATTAATTGTAGCAACAGTTTATCATTTAGGAGGAGAAACTTACGTGGGAGCCTCGGGATCCTTCAAGGTCAACAAGGAGGAGGAGAAGAAAGCAGCGAAAAAGCCAGTCCCGGCAAAGAAGAAGCCCGCCGCTGCTAAGTCAGAAAAGAAGACCAAAACACCAGCGGCTAAAATATCCCCGGTAAAGAAAAAGCCCGCTGCTACGCCTAAGCCTGCCAAGAAAGAGAAGACATCCACCACAAAGCAGAGAGCTTCAGTCCCAAAGAACAGCACAGCCAAGAAGCCGTCAGCAAAGAAGTCGAAGGAGAACACAAAGGCGCCTACTAGAAAGCCGGCAGCCAAGAAAGTTAGCAAGAAGTGAACACGCACCACTTTAACAAAACGGCTCCTTTAGGAGCCACCAAGTAAAGAAAAGCAATGATCAGCCTTCAATGATTTGACACAATAGCACACCCCTCCCTTTTCGTGTACCATTGCCCACCCATACCGAATCATATCGGAAACTAGAGCGGCTAATTTAATTGTCTGGATATCACAGACAGACCAGAGATACCAAATGCTTAGAGGGAAATAAAAAGAGTACGCGTAGTTTTACGGCCAGTGGAGGCAGGTCAATAATTTCTGTAATATCGCTGTTGCTCGCAAATCAGTGAACTTAATGCACCACAAGAAAAAAAACAAAACAAAACACACAAACAAAAAATACAAAAGTCAAACCAAACCAAACACACACACACACAAACACACCGTGGTATCGTGTGAATGGGTAATGCACAGTTATATGTATATCGGGAATTATAATTATTGCTGTTTTGTTCGTCGCGATTCAATGTTCGCGGAAAAGCTGGAGCAACTAAGATTTTTTTCGTTTGTGAGCGTCTGCCTACTTTATAGCGGGTTAGGGGTTTTGATAGTATTGTTGGACATTGCTTTATACGACATTTGGTGGCTCCTAAAACAGCCGTTGGTTTATTTCATCAAGAGCGACTAGCTCACTTGCTGCTGGTAAACTTCGTTACGGCCTTGGTACCCTCGCTGACGGCGTGCTTTGCCAATTCTCCAGGCAGAAGCAGTCTGATGGCGGTTTGGATCTCGCGGGAACTAATGGTGGATTTCTTGTTGTAGTGGGCCAGGCGGGAAGATTCCGTGGCGATGCGCTCGAAGATGTCGTTCACGAAGGAGTTCATGATGCCCATGGCTTTGCTGGAGATGCCCGTGTCAGGGTGCACCTGCTTCAAGACCTTGTAGATGTAGATCGCATAGCTCTCCTTTCTCCTAGTCCGCTTCTTGTTCTTGCCTGAACCATCAGCCGTCCCGGACTTAGCCTTGCCCGCTCTCTTCTCACCCTTTTTCACGGCCGGTACTTTAGGTGCCATGAGTTCTCAGTTATGGATTATTCGCTTTGATTCTCGAAATCAGCTTCGATAACTCACGCTAGCGCAATTTCTATTTATGTCAACAAATTCAATAGGATTAATTAGTATGCGGATCACAATTGCCGTGCTTTTTACCGATTGGTTATTAGTTAAAAAGTGCGATGCCGCTTAAGGAAAAAAATCGAAAACAAAGGTAGTTTCCATATCTTTTGTTAAGCTACGATCGCGTCTTGATTGGTGCGTTTTGATCTTCAGTTTCCTGTCGGTCGTATCCATCGTCTCCTTCGTAAGGGCAACTACGCCGAGCGTGTTGGCGCTGGTGCTCCAGTGTACTTGGCTGCGGTGCTGGAATATCTGAGTGCCGAAATTCTCGAGTTAGCCGGAAACGCTGCACGGGACAACAAGAAAACCAGAATCATTCCTCGACATCTTCAACTGGCTGTCCGGAATGACGAAGAGTTGAACAAACTGCTTGCCGGAGTCACCATCGCTCAGGGTGGTGTTCTCCCCAACATTCAAGCAGTGCTTTTACCCAAGAAAACGGAGAAGAAACAACATTAAGCTACAGGCTTACCACAGAAAACAAAAACGGCTCTTTTAGGAGCCACCAAATATCAAATAAAGTCATGGCCAATCAGCAAATAATTCATGTCTAGCAAAAGATGTAATTTCAAAGGAGCACATTTATCGTTTTATAATTTCTAGTTTGCAACGAATAACACTCCCTATTTGCGTAAAGTGTGCGCTTTCTGAAAGCTAACAAGCATAAAAAGTCACTTAATTGCGCAGCGCTGCGACTGCAATGTTGATCGCGTGCATGGTAAACTTGAAACTGTGCATTTTTGGCAAGGCAATGAAACAAATTGATTAAAAAAAATTACTTAAGTAAAAGTTTGACACTTACTGTGCTTGATATTGAATCGCTGGGAATGAACTTCCGAAGACACGCGTAGACGCCAGCGGACATTTGATTTGGGTAATGCACGAGATAATCATCGGGCTGGAATAAATTCCTGCAAAAGAAGAAAATGTTGGCTTGATTCTTGAAAGAATAGACTGAGTCGATTATCCACTGATAAATTAACCTGGTAAAAGTGACAGGAGTCATAAAGGCTAAAACCCTTTTAGCGCGGCTGAAATGTACTTTTTATTCGCACTTCGCGTAAAGAAAGTTTTGTTCACGCAAGCAGTTAAAAATAATCCAGTGCTTAGCTGAAAACCACCCTCAGCAATTTTATGTTCTCATGCCATAACGTAATGTATCGTTGTCGTTTGTTTATTTTTAATGGTCGTCGTGTTTGTTTGTTTGTTTTTATTTCGCTTTAATCCCTATTACGGTTTCGCTGTGTTTGTTTATCTAGGGTGAGTGAATGTGGTGTGTATTTCAAGGTTACGAAACTGTCTGTATGTCTGTGCGGGAAATCGGTTTGGAGATAAGCACTTTATTGGTCACAACTTTTGCGTGAGTTGTTGGCTCCTAAAAGAGCCGTTTGTTTTGTAGACTTGTAGCTATGGAACGCTTTAACCACCAAATCCGTACAGAGTACGTCCTTGGCGTTTGAGAGCGTACACCACATCCATGGCGGTAACGGTCTTTCGCTTTGCGTGCTCGGTATAGGTCACAGCATCACGGATGACGTTCTCAAGGAAAACTTTGAGAACACCACGAGTCTCCTCGTAGATTAGCCCAGAAATACGCTTGACACCTCCACGGCGGGCAAGGCGACGGATAGCTGGCTTGGTGATTCCCTGTATGTTATCTCGTAGAATTTTTCGGTGACGCTTAGCGCCTCCTTTGCCTAAACCTTTGCCTCCTTTACCGCGTCCTGACATGTTAGCAAATTTTCGGATTGGAATTTCGAAAGAATGAGTTGTTGCCGCCTGACCGGATTATCTAATACCTTTTTGCCTTACCTCTCAGAAAACATGATTTTTTTTTTCGCAATATATACAGATAAACAAAGCAAATGCAAATTTTTTGTAGGGCGGTCTCGGAATGTTTTAATGAAAAAAATACATCTAACTCCGCACCAATCACATCGCAAGTTATTTGATCCAATCAGATTACAGGATTTTCGCAATAAATCGAGCCCCTCCAAATTTTGCGACAAACGCAAGTTTTTTGAGCGATTTAGTATTTTTGCGAACGTTGTTAGCAGTCATGGCTCTTACAAAGCAAACAGCTCGAAAGTCAACCGGTGGAAAAGCACCTCGCAAGCGAGTTAGCTACCAAAGCGGCGAGAAAAAGCGCTCCTGCTACCGGCGGAGTTAAGAAACCTCACCGTTACAGGCCCGGTACCGTCGCTCTCCGAGAAATCCGTCGCTATCAGAAATCTACCGAACTGTTGATCCGCAAGTTGCCGTTCCAGCGTCTCGTTCGAGAAATCGCACAGGATTTCAAAACCGACTTGCGGTTTCAAAGCTCCGCTGTGCTGGCTCTTCAAGAGGCTAGCGAAGCCTACTTGGTCGGTCTGTTCGAGGACACCAACCTGTGTGCCATCCACGCCAAACGTGTCACCATAATGCCCAAGGACATCCAGCTGGCCCGTCGAATTCGCGGAGAACGTGCTTAAGTCAATCATCCGAGAGCACCACAACAAACGGCTCCTTTAGGAACCACCACTCGAATAAAAAGTCAATGGCCAATTACTTGTGACTTATGTGTCTCTTAACTGAAGTTTGGTTTCGAGCAACTCAGATAAGCTCGGTCTGATCTATGAAAGAGAGTGAAAACAGCGCAAACAACAAGAAGAAATAGTAATTTAGCTGGAAATTGAGCGCACTTTGTGCTGTCATGTCTGTGAGCGTGCAGCTTTTAGGACAAAAACAACACTCGTTTTTTTTTCTTTAATTATCACAAGCAATAATATTACTACTCATTTAAACAAGGGCAGTGTCATATCATAAACCTAACAATAAAATCCTAGGCGCTGCAGTACTCTCAAAATAACTCAGTTGCCTTCGAAAGAATATGTAATTAAACGCGCGTTCTAACGAATTAGACATAATTCATGACGACATCGTTAGCACTTTGTTACGTCTGTGAGCGCGTGCGATCTGTTTGAAAACTTTGATTTCTCAAAACGCATGGTTTTTTACGGGACATTTCTCTACAAATGTAAGTAGCGATACGTTGTAATACAAGCACGACATAGAAAATGCTTTAAAGTTGCTTTGTTCTCTATACAACATGAAAAAAATCGGCGAAAATACTATTTTGAAGCGCTCTCGTCTGTTCATGAAGTGCGTGGCAAGAAAAGAAAGACACGATGAAGGCTTTTTTAAGTCGTCCATCAATGCAAAAAGACACGAGATCGAGTTATAAAATATGAGGTTTTGAAACATCCCCCCAGCGCGAATGTGTTTTTGCGAAGTTTGGTATTTTCCTTCTGGTTTTCGAAGCGCGATTTTCCACAAAATGCCGCGTAATGACTAAAGAATGTTGTGTGTACTTAAGCTATCGGCTCTCCAGGCTGTTAAAAACACTCTAATCGTCCCACTCGTTTGCCTCATGGAGCAGTGTACTTAATTCTACAACTGAAATCAGTTTCAAAAAACACAAAATGTAAGGAGACCGGGAAATTATCGAGTCTTGAACGGGGCAAAGAAGCACAACATAGCCTTAGTTAAACACGTTCGTAAAGCCTAGTAGTAGCGGTTTGCTCCCTCTGCGGTTCGCTTTTAGAAGTAAAAACTTTACAACGCAGACAATCGACATCTCGCAAAGCGAACGGAGTTGACAGAAGTTTAATAGAATGTCTGACAACAGCGGAAAGAAAAAGGAAGGCGCTAAAAAGCCTGTCGAACATCCCAAATATACCGAAATGATCAAGGCTGCCATTGTCGCTCTTAAGAAGAGAAATGGCTCGTCGCTTCAAGCCATCGAAAAGTACATCAAGTCCAACTACAAAGTGGGAGATAGGGCACACCAATACATCAAGCAAGCTCTAAAACGGGGCGAGGTCAGTGGGAAATTCATTCACACGAAAGGCGTGGGAGCCTCGGGATCCTTCAAGGTCAACAAGGAGGAGGAGAAGAAAGCAGCGAAAAAGCCAGTCCCGGCAAAGAAGAAGCCCGCCGCTGCTAAGTCAGAAAAGAAGACCAAAACACCAGCGGCTAAAATATCCCCGGTAAAGAAAAAGCCCGCTGCTACGCCTAAGCCTGCCAAGAAAGAGAAGAAATCCACCACAAAGCAGAGAGCTTCAGTCCCAAAGAACAGCACAGCCAAGAAGCCGTCAGCAAAGAAGTCGAAGGAGAACACAAAGGCGCCTACTAGAAAGCCGGCAGCCAAGAAAGTTAGC
This sequence comes from Siderastrea siderea, assembly GCA_964030785.1. Classification (NCBI taxonomy): domain Eukaryota; kingdom Metazoa; phylum Cnidaria; class Anthozoa; order Scleractinia; family Rhizangiidae; genus Siderastrea; species Siderastrea siderea. Next base: position 16,676,961 of record OZ034975.1, read on the forward strand.
AAGAAGTGAACACGCACCACTTTAACAAAACGGCTCCTTTAGGAGACTCGTGGTGTTCTCAAAGTTTTCCTTGAGAACGTCATCCGTGATGCTGTGACCAGTATACCGAGCACGCCAAGCGAAAGACCGTTACCGCCATGGATGTGGTGTACGTTCTCAAACACCAAGGACGTACTCTGTACGGATTTGGTGGTTAAAGCGTTCCATAGCTACAAGTCTACAAAACAAACGGCTCTTTTAGGAGCCAACAACTCACGCAAAAGTTGTGACCAATGAAGTGCTTATCTCCAAACCGATTTCCTGCACAGACATACAGACAGTTTCGTAACCTTGAAATACACACCACATTCAATCACCTTAGATAAACAAACACAGCGAAACCGTAATAGGGATTAAAGCGAAATAAAAACAAACAAACAAACAAACAAACACGACGACCATTAAAAATAAACAAACGACAACGATACATTACGTTATGGCATGAGAACATAAAATTGCTGAGGGTGGTTTTCAGCTAAGCACTGGATTATTTTTAACTGCTTGCGTGAACAAAACTTTCTTTACGCGAAGTGCGAATAAAAAGTACATTTCAGCCGCGCTAAAAGGGTTTTAGCCTTTATGACTCCTGTCACTTTTACCAGGTTAATTTATCAGTGGATAATCGACTCAGTCTATTCTTTCAAGAATCAAGCCAACATTTTCTTCTTTTGCAGGAATTTATTCCAGCCCGATGATTATCTCGTGCATTACCCAAATCAAATGTCCGCTGGCGTCTACGCGTGTCTTCGGAAGTTCATTCCCAGCGATTCAATATCAAGCACAGTAAGTGTCAAACTTTTACTTAAGTAATTTTTTTTAATCAATTTGTTTCATTGCCTTGCCAAACATGCACAGTTTCAAGTTTACCATGCACGCGATCAACATTGCAGTCGCAGCGCTGCGCAATTAAGTGACTTTTTATGCTTGTTAGTTTTTAGAAAGCGCACACTTTACGCAAATAGGGAGTGTTATTCGTTGCAAACTAGAAATTATAAAACGATAAATGTGCTCCTTTGAAATTACATCTTTTGCTAGACATGAATTATTTGCTGATTGGCCATGACTTTATTTGATATTTGGTGGCTCCTAAAAGAGCCGTTTTTGTTTTCTGTGGTAAGCCTGTAGCTTAATGTTGTTTCTTCTCCGTTTTCTTGGGTAAAAGCACTGCTTGAATGTTGGGGAGAACACCACCCTGAGCGATGGTGACTCCGGCAAGCAGTTTGTTCAACTCTTCGTCATTCCGGACAGCCAGTTGAAGATGTCGAGGAATGATTCTGGTTTTCTTGTTGTCCCGTGCAGCGTTTCCGGCTAACTCGAGAATTTCGGCACTCAGATATTCCAGCACCGCAGCCAAGTACACTGGAGCACCAGCGCTAACACGCTCGGCGTAGTTGCCCTTACGAAGGAGACGATGGATACGACCGACAGGAAACTGAAGACCTGCTCGGGATGAACGAGACTTTGACTTGGTGCCCTGAGCTTTACCTTTTCCGCGTCCGGTCATTTTTTCACGAACTCGAGTCGAGAGAAATCAATGTGTCCGCTAAAATCTATGAACCCCAAATTTATTTTGCTTGTGATGTCTGTCTTTCGCGGATCAAAACGCACCAATCAAGACGCGACCGTAGCTTCACAAAAGATATGCAAACTACCTTTGTTTTCGATTTTTTTCTTTAAGCGGCATCGGACTTTTTAACTAATAACCAATCGGTAAAAAGCACGGCAATTGTGATCCGCATACTAATTAATCCTATTGAATTTGTTGACATAAATAGAAATTGCGCTAGCGTGAGTTATCGAAGCTGATTTCGAGAATCAAAGCGAATAATCCATAACTGAGAACTCATGGCACCTAAAGTACCGGCCGCGAAAAAGGGTGAGAAGAGAGCGGGCAAGGCTAAGTCCGGGACGGCTGATGGTTCAGGCAAGAACAAGAAGCGGACTAGGAAAAAGGAGAGCTATGCGATCTACATCTACAAAGTCTTGAAGCAGGTGCACCCTGACACGGGCATCTCCAGCAAAGCCATGGGCATCATGAACTCCTTCGTGAACGACATCTTCGAGCGCATCGCCACGGAATCTTCCCGCCTGGCCCACTACAACAAGAAATCCACCATTAGTTCCCGCGAGATCCAAACCGCCATCAGACTGCTTCTGCCTGGAGAATTGGCAAAGCACGCCGTCAGCGAGGGTACCAAGGCCGTAACGAAGTTTACCAGCAGCAAGTGAACATTGAATCGCGACGAACAAAAAAGCAATAATTATAATTCCCGATATACATATAACTGTGCATTACCCATTCACACGACACCACGGTGTGTTTGTGTGTGTGTGTGTGTGTGTGTGTGTGTTTGGTTTGTTTGGTTTGGTTTGACTTTTGTATTGTTTGTTTGTGTGTTTTGTTTTGTTTTTTTCTTGTGGTGCATTAAGTTCACTGATTTGCGAGCAACAGCGATATTACAGAAATTATTGACCTGCCTCCACTGGCCGTAAAACTACGCGTACTCTTTTTATTTCCCTCTAAGCATTTGGTATCTCTGGTCTGTCTGTGATATCCAGACAATTAAATTAGCCGCTCTAGTTTCCGATATGATTCGGTATGGGTGGGCAATGGTACACGAAAAGGGAGGGGTGTGCTATTGTGTCTGATCATTGCTTTTCTTTATTTGGTGGCTCCTAAAGGAGCCGTTTTGTTAAAGTGGTGCGTGTTCACTTCTTGCTAACTTTCTTGGCTGCCGGCTTTCTAGTAGGCGCCTTTGTGTTCTCCTTCGACTTCTTTGCTGACGGCTTCTTGGCTGTGCTGTTCTTTGGGACTGAAGCTCTCTGCTTTGTGGTGGATTTCTTCTCTTTCTTGGCAGGCTTAGGCGTAGCAGCGGGCTTTTTCTTTACCGGGGATATTTTAGCCGCTGGTGTTTTGGTCTTCTTTTCTGACTTAGCAGCGGCGGGCTTCTTCTTTGCCGGGACTGGCTTTTTCGCTGCTTTCTTCTCCTCCTCCTTGTTGACCTTGAAGGATCCCGAGGCTCCCACGCCTTTCGTGTGAATGAATTTCCCACTGACCTCGCCCCGTTTTAGAGCTTGCTTGATGTATTGGTGTGCCCTATCTCCCACTTTGTAGTTGGACTTGATGTACTTTTCGATGGCTTGAAGCGACGAGCCATTTCTCTCCTTAAGAGCGACAATGGCAGCCTTGATCATTTCGGTATATTTGGGATGTTCGACAGGCTTTTTAGCGCCTTCCTTTTTCTTTCCGCTGTTGTCAGACATTCTATTAAACTTCTGTCAACTCCGTTCGCTTTGCGAGATGTCGATTGTCTGCGTTGTAAAGTTTTTACTTCTAAAAGCGAACCGCAGAGGGAGCAAACCGCTACTACTAGGCTTTACGAACGTGTTTAACTAAGGCTATGTTGTGCTTCTTTGCCCCGTTCAAGACTCGATAATTTCCCGGTCTCGTTACATTTTGTGTTTTTTTGAAACTGATTTCAGTTGTAGAATTAAGTACACTGCTCCATGAGGCAAACGAGTGAGACGATTAGAGTGTTTTTAACAGCCTGGAGAGCCGATAGCTTAAGTACACACAACATTCTTTAGTCATTACGTGGCATTTTGTGCAAGATCGCGCTTCGAAAACCAGAAGGAAAATACCAAACTTCGCAAAAACACATTCGCGCTGGGGGGATGTTTCAAAACCTCATATTTTATAACTCGATCTCGTGTCTTTTTGCATTGATGGACGACTTAAAAAAGCCTTCATCGTGTCTTTCTTTTCTTGCCACGCACTTCATGAACAGACGAGAGCGCTTCAAAATAGTATTTTCGCCGATTTTTTTCATGTTGTATAGAGAACAAAGCAACTTTAAAGCATTTTCTCGATGTCGTGCTTGTATTACAACGTATCGCTACTTACATTTGTAGAGAAATGTCCCGTAAAAAACCATGCGTTTTGAGAAATCAAAGTTTTCAAACAGATCGCACGCGCTCACAGACGTAACAAAGTGCTAACGATGTCGTCATGAATTATGTCTAATTCGTTAGAACGCGCGTTTAATTACATGTTCTTTCGAAGGCAGCTGAGTTATTTTGAGAGTACTGCAGCGCCTAGGATTTTATTGTTAGGTTTATGATATGACACTGCCCTTGTTTAAATGAGTAGTAATATTATTGCTTGTGATAATTAAAGAAAAAAAAACGAGTGTTGTTTTTGCCCTAAAAGCTGCGCGCGCACAGACATGACAGCACAAAGCGCGCTCAATTTCCAGCTAAATTACTATTTCTTCTTGGTGTTTACGCTGTTTTCACTCTCTTTCATAGATCAGACCGAGCTTATCTGAGTTGCTCGAAACCAAACTTCAGTTAAGAGACACATAAGTCACAAGTAATTGGCCATTGACTTTTTATTCGAGTGGTGGCTCCTAAAGGAGCCGTTTGTTGTGGTGCTCTCGGATGATTGACTTAAGCACGTTCTCCGCGAATTCGACGGGCCAGCTGGATGTCCTTGGGCATTATGGTGACACGTTTGGCGTGGATGGCACACAGGTTGGTGTCCTCGAACAGACCGACCAAGTAGGCTTCGCTAGCCTCTTGAAGAGCCAGCAAAGCGGAGCTTTGAAACCGCAAGTCGGTTTTGAAATCCTGTGCGATTTCTCGAACGAGACGCTGGAACGGCAACTGGCGGATCAACAGTTCGGTAGATTTCTGATAGCGACGGATTTCTCGGACAGTTTCGTAACCTTGAAATACACACCACATTCACTCACCTTAGATAAACAAACACATTACTGTTATCGATGTTATCGATTTAATCATAACTATAACAAAATTCTCGAATCTGATTGGCTATCACCAGCCATGATTTGAGCATTAATAGGACAGTTAGGACAGTGTGCGCGTCAAGCCTAAGTAATTGGACAGTACGCGTCAGAGTGCGCGTGCTAATGGATCAGTTACACTTGAATAAGCGTTTTTTTTTAACGAAAAATACTAAACGTATTTCGCAAATAAAACTGTTGTCTATTCCTCCTCCGGTAGGTTTTCTCCCTTTTCTTTCTCGAATTTTGTTATAGATATGATTAATTGGTAACAGGACTTCGTGTCATCCAATTCGGTCGGAAATCATACGCGTGATTAAACAAATAGGACTCCCGCTACGCGGTCGTCCGATTTTGTTAATCACTCGTATGATTACAGACCGAATTGGACCCCACTCAGTCCTATTACCATCATTTAACGATGGATGTCGATCGTACATGTCTTAAATTTCTGGCATTGATTTTGTTTTTAAAAACGTTTAAACGCAGTAAAATGATTGCGGTGTCTTTGTTCACAAGTGGGAAAACTGTATTTGCATTTCAGTAAATGTGGTTTATTAAGCTGGCAGGATAACTGTGCTGCATCGACCCGAGTATCTGAGAAACTGACATCTCGGCTCTCTACCTATCTAAGCAATCGCCATGAAAAACGTTTTGAGTGGAAGCGCCGGCAATCTTTCGTTTAACACGGTATCAGAGCTTGCAGCGATTTAGTAGCAAGAAAAGAGAAAACAGGGACAAGGTTGTTGCATGCTGAAAACCACAGTTTATTTCAATTAAAATCAGTTTGTGGGTCCTTCGTTTTTGTCTTCTGGCACAAGCAACTGGGCAGCAAAACAGGAGGTTTTCATGCTTTGGTGAGGAGCAATTAAAACAACTCAATAAAGGAAACTTCCGGTTGACGTCCGTGGCTCACGAACGACTATGCTTAAGTTTCATATTTTCCACTGTCCCCGTTAAGAATTGAAATGCTTCTGTTGTTTTGTTTGATATAGAGACATAATACATGTGTTTAATGTGTTTGTCATAGCGAAAGTCATTTTTCCATCCCAACCTTAGTCTGGCATCACTACCTAGTGTTGTTTTATGAGCCTAGAAAAGATTTAGAAGCGTTATCGTATAGAAATAAAATTGACAAAACTGGTTATAGAAGTTGTAGTTATTATTGAAGCTCACATATTTCGACACCACAAATGTAACCGATGAAATCGATAAAAATTATTTGAAAAGTCGTTAAATATCGATTTCTCACAGCAAATCCGTTTATCAATTTTTATCGATTTTCGATTCAATCAACTAAATTTATCGATTGTTATCGAATGCTATCGATTTCCCACGCCGGGAGTATAACATTAAGGCTGGAATTAAGATGAGAGAACCAACGTCGTTGGGGAGGCAAGAAAACTTGAGAGTGGTTAAGGGTTTTTTCGTGACCCGTGAAAGGCTCTTTTTGTTTCCCGTGAATTGTGAAGTGGCAAAGTTTTTCCTCGTGAAACGTGATTTGGTTACAGAGCCGCGAACTGTGAATCACCTTTTTTTGCATGAGAATTGCAAAATGTCTGTTTACTTTTATCCTGAAATGTCCCTATAAACCATGATTCTCTTTTTCTTGCAAAAAATTCTATAGTAAGCGTTTTTAAAAAACAAGACCACGTGTGGTAAACTGCGCGACCAGTGCAAGATTGTGACTGATCGTCATTCTAGATGCCACCACTACTCATTCCACCGTTTATCTTGGTTTTCTTGGTGATCATTGCGGAAGCGTATCTGGACGGTCGCAAGGTTCTACCTCATATCATAGTTTTGTTTAGTTTATATAAAGTACATGCTAACAAGAAAGCCTTGGTGCAGAAAGAAAAGTCTAGATTCCTGTTGTCGTGCAAAGCACACACACACACAAAAAAAAAACAAAAAAACCTGTAAACAGTCAAGAAAGACGTTTTGGATTTTGGTGGAAAACAGTGTCTGGCGGAACAAAAGGGTGTCGGAAACACCATAACCCGGGGGGGTACTGAAGTATAATTTGGGTGGGTATGTGCCGCCCGGGTCTCCAAAATAGGATCCCGTTTTAGAAAGATTTTGCATTCAAAATGATACTCCGTTCTAGAAATAGGTCAATTTTTCATACCCCGTTCTAAAATGGAGATAATTGCAATAGCCAGGTTTTTTTTAGGTTATTTCTTTGTTTTTTCGACTTATACATCCAAATACAACAATTCTTCTTCTCTGACAAATCAGCTACATTATTGCTTCGTTTTGAAACTTGAAGATAAAGCCATGATTGGCGATTTCTTTATTTACCATTGTATTAAAAACTAACTGAGGAACTTTTACTAAAACGTTTGTCCCTTATGAGAAGTTCTAAAACTAATCTAGCGAATTAATTAAAGAGGGTTAAAGGTATCCACGTGTAATCCCCCTTAAGGCCGTATTGCTAAGTGATCATGGAGCTTTTATTGACTATGTAATAAATAGATATATTTTAATCCGTTCATTAGAAGTAGGTTTCCTGTGTAGACACAACGCGGTATATGCTGACTCAATATTGCTCCCCGCTCGTCGCGTCGGAACCAAGCGCGCGTTATCGAATGCGTTATAACACGATAATTACCTTACAATACGCCTACTGCAGGCAACACGGGATGCAACAATTTGTTGGTTATGTATTTTTTTTTAGTTTTAGTTAAGAAAACTCTCTATTAATAATTTCAAATGGCTGCTGACAATTTTAAACTTTCGTGCGTTCGAATATTATATCCCGTTCTAGGAAACATCTCTAAAATGGATACCCCGTTCTAGATCAGGAGTCCCAAAATTCATGACCCCGTTGGGCGGCACATATACCCGTATAGGTATTGGGGGGGAGTACCCGCCGCCGGGCACCATAGACTGCTCCTTCATGAAAACATTCCGACAACTGTCTTAAAACAATTAAAAAACAATTTGGTCGGGGGGGGGGGGGGGTGGGGGCACAGATTTAGTGCACAATCTGTGGTCCCCAAAAATAAATATGTCCCGCATATGAAGACGATCAAATATGTCACACATATGCTACACCTTAGTCATGCCTTACAAAAAACGAGCTTGTTTTACAATTTAAGTTCGCACAGTGCTGCTCACTAGTTTAGCTTTTAAAAAAATTATCTTGAGTGGACGGTCGGTGAGGACAACAAACAAAAACCTGTACGTTGGATGTAATTTATCTAAAAGTAAGAAATTTTTTATCGTGAAATGGCCATTTTATTTTTCGTGAAACGTGATCCAGACCCCCCTTTACCACCCTCAAAACTTATCCTCTCAGCTGCCTCTTTTCGATTTTGTCAACCCATCCAAGGACGATGGAAATCAGGACTAAAGTATCTATTGCCCTTATCCTATTGCACACTTGCACGAGCAATGAAGAGTCATTAGGACACCTTATTTAGGAGGTTCGTTTGTGGAATGTTTGTCTCGATTTCCATTTTTCTCCACGCAGCGAGCAAGATCATACCCACTAAAATTCTGATAATAAGCAATGCCCTTATATTTGTCCCAAGGCCTTTTCGGTGGGCTTGTTTTCGGTGAGGGGGGGAGGGGGGGATTATTACTGGAGGGAGTTTTGCTCTTCAAGGTTGGTTAGGCTTATATTTCAAAGGGATTTTGCGTCTGAGAATGTAGCCTGAGAAAACAGCCGTCGTTTCGCGAGGTCGCCACTTGATCCCTCGCAAAACAAAGTCTGAGTAATGAGCGCAGCAACATGTTCCATACTGATGACGTGCACTACCCAGATCTAGATAGTGCTTCTGATCGGTTGAAACGCGAGGGAATTTCGTTTCATCTAATCCGAAGCAATACCTAGATCTGTCGCTCCTTTGGCCTCTGTGCACATACCTCCTCAGATTGTGATTTTCTTTTACGCTTCCTTATAGTAAAGGGTCGTAAATGTGTTATAAAAAAATAATTGTTAATGTCAATGCTGTAAACACTGTGTGAAATAAAGTTGAATTGAATTGAATTGAGTGACGCGTCATCAATATGAAATTTCTGTGCTCGTTACTCAGACTCCGTTTTGCGAGGGCTCAAGTGGCGACCTCGCGAGACGTCGGCTGTTTTCTCAGTCTACTGAGAATGCGGGATTTCGGATCTCAAAATGCTGCACCAGGAGGAATGTGGGTACGAAGTGGAGGAATTGGACTTTTTCTTATACGTACAGCATTCAGATTGCTATTTACGTCAGTGGAATAATACGGCAGTTTGTGTGGGGAGCAGTTTGTGTGGGGACTTATACATGCATAAATCATAGGAAAGAATGCCGTAATCGTTCTTGGGATGTAAACTTAACCCTATTTCGACTGGCTTTTTTTTGAGTTTCTGAGCCTTTTTCTTACAAACTAAGGGTAAAAAACTGAAAAAACGACTGAAAAACGACAGAAAAGACGGTCAAAATACACTCCTGAGAAGGCGGTTGCTATGGAAACGTCAATCATCATAGACACGTCATTGACACAGGAAATATTCTCTGATAAATTTTGGGAAAAGACACGAGATTTGTTGATTATTCGGCCAGCCGTTTAAAAGTTATAGTTCGTTAAAGTCAGCGCGGGCACAATGTGTCCCCCTCCCCAGGCTAAATAGGGTTAACCCTATTCAGACCGGGCTTTTTTTGGTCCTCTGGGACCGGGGGGCTGATTCGGCCCCCACCTCTTAACTCCAAGAATATTGAAGCCATGAAAACAAAACTTGGAGGGCAGATAGTACATCCAAAAATGTTTCCTTTGAGGTCCGTAACATAATCTGATGACGTCAAATGCCGTAACAATTACGTCAGGTTCTAAGTCGAGGCCATCTTGGATTTATTGATTTTTGGAGAATCTTTGAAAATTGCCAAAATTGACCAAAAAGTAACCGGAATCATTAAAAGAACACGAACATGTATTAAAATGTAAAACTTACTTCAGAAAAGTTATAATTTTTCAGTGAAAAGGTGAAAATTTAAAATTCTGAAAACACAGCCTGTTAAATAGTGGTTGCCATGGTAACATCAAAATAGATGGACAACCACTTGTTATACCAAATTGTTGCCAGATAAATGTTAGGAAAAGTCACCAAGTTTGGTGGGTTTAGCTTGCTTATGACAAAAGTTATAAAAGTTATATAAGGTTAATGAACATTCCTTGTAAAATTACGTATTAACGTATTAACACCGCATATTTCAAAGAACATATAGTATTTCGGACTGAAATTTTCCGAAAAAGGTCATTGTGCTATGTCCTTTCAATATTCAGAAATAACGTCTTTGTAGCTTGATTAGAAACCGAGAAGCGTATGCTAATGAGGAAAAAACTGTAAACAAAGTTTCGCCTATACGCAATGCCCCTATTCGCTTAAGGGGGCTCAATGGGGTCAACCACTGGCCGTAAAACGGGGCTAAAAATTAGTGGTTAAAGTTTAATCCGATATACTGTAATAAAGATTGCATGTTATGCCGGACACCTCTGGCTGATCTCTATATTGTTACGTCATGAGGGTATGAATGACACTGACCGAGATTTACATGAATGGCACGGCCCAGATGTATACGAGTGACACTAGCCTTGTATATATTTTCCGTGGGCACTGGCCGATATATTTGTATTTATATATGAATGACACTAGTCCATTTGCAGATGAATGGTAATGGCCTATGCCTTTATGAATGCCACGGCTCGTTATGTATTCCAACGGCACTGGCCATTAGGTATATGCAGAGCACCGAGTGTTATGTTTACCAGAGGCACTTATGTTCATACGTGAATGTGGGCCTACCATCTGTATGCGACTTGTACTTTTTTATCGCCACACAGTAACTGTTATATTATATCTTCTCTGCGGTTACAGATCATATTTAGATGTTTTTCCTGGCGACTATTACCGGAGAACTTAATTTACTTTAAAAGTAGTTTAGTTAAACAGCTCTTTTTCCAAAGCTGACTCAACTGTCAAAAGATATTTATCTGAAATTAAAGTGCTACTACGATCAAAAAATCACTTTTATTTTTTCTTCGAATTTCGAAACTTTGTTTACTAAACACTCCCCAAGCGAAATTTTAAGCCTTAATTTCGACAAGAAGACTGTTTATTTAAACTGCAATTTCCCGATTTAATAGTCCGCCATTATTACACAAGAAAGGACAGAATGACATCATTCACACACGAGTTTTAGAATGCAGTGTGTGTGAAAGTGCCTTATTTAGTATGCAGCACGGGAGTTTTGAGCTTTCACACTCTCAAACTTGTGTTTTGCATAATTTGTAAGCCGCGTTCACACACTACATTCTACAGCTCTTGAGTGTATGACGTCATTGTATCCTTTCTGGTGTAATAATGGAGGACCATTAAAACGGAAAAGTGCAGTTCAAATTAACGGTCTTCTTCTCAAAATTAAGGCTTATAATTTCGCTTGGGGAGTGTTTAACAAACATAGTTTCGAAATCCGAAGAAAAAATTAAAGTGATTTTTTGATCATAGTACCACTTTAAGTTTTTCGATGTTGCGTTGAATACCAGAGTACCTGGCAAGTTAGTCATTAGTTAGCTTAAGTTTTGCCACTCACATAATAAAACGAAAGCAGTAACTCAGCCAGAGGTGATGGAGACTTTCGTGTCATTACGTTCCATTTTTTCAAAGATTTTTTTTTCGTGTTTTTTAACCCTCGGACGTATAAGCAAAGTCACATTTCCGCGGGGGGGTGTAGATGGACCCCTTGGTTTTCGTTACGTTACAATATTTCGAAAAGATTTAACCTTTAGTAGAAAGCCTGTGATGTGCTGTACAAAATGAGGTACATATTAAGGGTTGCCATGCTCCTGGGGGTCTTTGACGTCATCCAAGAAGGCCGCCATTTGGGCGTCCTCTTGGATTTTAACAAAAATTAGAAGTTGTCAAAAACGTTAAAAATTGGAAAATTTTGATGCTGAACATGTGGAATATGACATAATTAAACATTTTGCTGCTTTTTGTTTACATTTTGTTCTTGACGACTTGCTACTTATGACGTCACATCTTGTAACTATAGCAACCGATTCTCACCAAACTTGTGAAAAAAAATGTGTCTAAGGGATATGCACACAGCTACTGAAAACGGCAGGTGTAGATAATAATTCGTCTTGGGAAAATTAAAAGAAACCTTATTTTTGGGGGGGGGGGGTGGATGCCACCCCCCCTTGCACGCCCGAGGGGATGGTTGAGGTGATTCCATGGAAAAAAATTGCGATATATTTGTAATGAAATGTGGCACAAATATTCAACAAGTCATGTAGGTCCTAAAGTTGCAATAAAAATGGACGGGGGGGGAGGGGGTCACCGTGTTCGTTTTAGTGGTAATAAAAACGGGTAATAACCACGCGAAGCCAATGTGCTCAATATTTCCACTATAGTCATCTGTGTCATACAAAACATGTGCGAAAAGCTTCAAATTTACTGGACACTCGAAAAGTATACGGTGACGACGGTAGCTTGTTATGCGGTCCCGGCTACACTAAATGACTTTTTTCGTGTGATTTTTTTTTAACTTTTCAAAATCTGATCATAGATTTTTTGCCAACTTTTCCCTCGGTAACACTGTCCTGTTTGAAATTATTCAATAAAAAATGGGGGTTACTGCGCTTGTTTAGGAGAAAATGGCCATGTATTTCTCTGAACAGCTCAGCTTTCATTGAAAACCTATCAAGTTCCGAACGGGCGCGCGCTCGTACGCGCGCTAATCACGGAAAAAGTGATGGGCATAAAGGATGCGCAATGCAATTGAATGGAATCATCGTAATTTATTTCACTTCATTTTATTTTCTGACATTTCTTAGTCACCATGATTCCAGATTGCCAAAAAAGCAGAAATTATTATTATAACAAAACAAAAACAAACAACAAACAATGAAAAAAATTAAAAAATTATTCTGTGGTAGACTAATAGAAACAATCGAGCTTAGAGCTACTGTTAAGTGGAACAAAACAATCCTAGTCATGAATATTCTGCAAACCCACATACCAAGAAATATCGTTATACTTTGTATTTGTCGTTTTCTGCCGACTATGCTCTTCATTTCGCGAACAAAAGTACGACTGATTACGCTATGATCACGGGCATGCTCAGTTTGACTCAGTTCACTATGTGTTTGTGGATGAAACCAAACGATGCACAAGCGGGAACGCCGTTCAGCTATGCGCACAGAAGGCAACCTATGCCAACGAACTGCTTCTTTACGCCTGTACATCCTTTGAGCTGTAAACTGCCCACGATGGGAGGTACAGTATTCCTTAGATTGATAAAAGAGCCACAACTTGAAGTATAAAGGGGAAAAATTAACTAGGTACGTGTTTATCAAAATTCAAATTTATATGAGTATCACGTATCAGACTACTAGCGGAGCTTTACATTTGTCAATATTTAACTTGACTCTATTCCTGTTGGACCATTCAGCTACCTCGTCAGCTATAATTTGCGCATTACTTACTTGTCCTTTCCTAACTACCTCAAATGCCGTTGTGTCGTCTACGTATTTCCAAAGTGAAGCGTTACTGATTGCTAGATCGTTAATCATGATTAAAAACAACCAGGGACCTAGTTTGGTCCCTTGAGGCACGCCGGAAGGAACTGTGCTCCACTCTGACACACAGCCTTCGGTGAGTTTGATTCTCTGCGAGCGGCACGAAAGGAAATCAATGATCCAATTAGTAAATCGCATTTACTAATTACCAATTAGTAAATGCATCTGTAAATCGCGCGTGTAAACTGGTATAAAGGTCTTGCACATATTTTGAAACTCGGTGCACATTTGCGGCCATTTTTCGCAAAACGTACCAAGTTAGTTATCAAAAGGGACCATAGGGAGGTTTTGTTCTTAGGATGCTTTTGAAAGTTTGCCAGCTCCTGGATTGCAGGAGTTTCTTTTGAAATAACGGACAGATTTCTTTCTCTCAAAGGCCGTATTAGCACGAAGTGGAGTGAATAAACTAGAATATCAGTTGAGTTCAGTTTCATGATAATGTACAAACGCTTAAACCCCAAGGTAAACATACAAAGAGGAGAATGCCCTTTAAAAATGAGCAATGTCCAAAGCAGGAGATCCTGTAAAAGGCAATCCTCACCGGACTTTACATACATCAAGAGTTTCTTCTTCGTTTGTTTCCCACAGAGACTACAATATATAACTATCCATTTTTCAGGAAAAAAAGTAAATTTGATCTTTGTTTACGAGGCTTGAACGTGCGCTTTGATGCAAAACTGTGCTTAAACTTACGACTTTTCTTGGAGATTGCAGCGTTATCTAGCCTGCGAGACCAGATGCCTTTTCCCAGCTTTGTTTTTTGCGCGTTTATAACAAAGGCGTCTGCTCTCGCAGGCTAAGCGATGTCGCGCCAATTATCGATTTTTACGTTCAAAGCTAAGAAACGTGAATGCCCTGAGATTTACAGAATCCAACCTCATCTCACGTGTGTTCTGGCTATTAAAAATGTCGGGAGGAGAGGACTCTTTAAAATAGAAGTACAGATGTATGTAGATATATTTGAAATCCTAAGTAATGCAATATGGCTGAAGGCTATTGTCTATCGATTATTGTTTTTGAAATCCCGTGATCCAATATTTTCACGATCTGGTCTACCCAGCATTTTGAATAAATAGAATACCGTGGAGACAAGGTTGTCAGGAACTACCCCGCAACTATTGGCTGATCAATTCCGATTTTTTTCCTTGCTCTCTTCCTTTCCTTTTTTTTTCTCTCTTTCTCTTCTCGCTGTCTTCTACTTGCTATTCCCTTTCTATCAGCTGAAAAAGGTTTGTATTAACAGGGCTCGAAATTTACGGTCGCAAATGTGCAATGTGCGACTGGTTCGAGAACATTTGCTCCTAAAAAATAACTTAGGAGCAAATTTGCTCGATCAACTTTTGGCCCATTTTCATAATAAATCCATTTTCTGCTCCTTGTTAGACCAAATTTACTCCTAAAATTTTGGACCTAGGAGCAGATTTACTCCTGGGAAAAAAAATTAATTTTGAGGCCTGGGCATTAACCGTTCAAAAAACCTGGAAATGAGACATTGATCAATTATGGGGGTAATGGCCTATTTTACCACAAATGTGGCACCAATAGTTGCACATGTTTTTTTTTTTTTTTTGCCAGTAGATCTGTCAGCATTTAGTCGATATCCAAAATGGACACACGTGTGGATAGCTCTGATCCTCCCGTGTTAGTTGGTTATAGAAACCATCTGCTGTCGTAGAAATTGATGACGTCACCAGTGGTTCTTTGTCCACTTCTCCAAATGTTGTCTGGTGACGACTCTGGACACAAAGGAGTGAAAGACGTTATTTCAAGTTGATGATAAACCAAGTTGAATGATTCTTAAATTTTGCATAATCCGGCCGAAATCATGTAATGTACTTACAGGCCACAAATGTCACAGAGCTATCACTTTTGATGCATCGTGACTTCTGCTACATTTTCGGAATCTGGTTTGTTTACCAGTGGGATCAAAACACCCACTTTAAACTTAGACGTGTGAAGGGAATTACTTTGCAGGACTTGCATGCAACAAAAAAATATGAAACACAATATTAGTACGGTCTAAACGTCTTTTACGTATCACTGTAAGGTCGAATCCATTTCGGTCACTAGTATCAAATACGTGACTCTGGTGTTAACATGAACAGATTGTCATATACGCCAACATATTCTGTCCTACCAGCCTCTGCCACCCCTAAAAGCTACTAACACTATATTTCGCTCAAGATACAAACACTAGTCTCCCTTGAAGTTCTTCTGAATCTGACTGATAGTTTACGATCCTCCAATACTCCTCATGAATGTGCAGTAGAATTGATTGACCTAGCTGAATCAGTCAGCTCCGAATCTTCAGCTATGATTACTATATCCAGTCTCATCAACAGATCTGATGATGAAGCTCTGGCTTGCAAAGTGCCTGACGTAAACAAAATTCTTAAGGAACACTGCTTGCAAAAGAACTGGGGTTTTGTTGACCACTCAAACATTTTAGCAACTAGTCACTTAAACCGGAGCGGTCTTCATTTAAACAAAGGTGGAACCTCGCGCCTGGCTCGTAATCATTATTAATCATTTACGTGTAGATTAGGATATTGCCGTCTGGGAATCCGACTCGGCTGATGTCCACAAGGATAATGACTGCGGGAAGTCCAACTGTCCCACAATCTTTGGTCGAGGTTTAGTCATTGCGTCCCTCAACATTAACAGTCTGTTGTCTCATATCGACGAACTTAGAGTTTTTATGTCCTCTTCAAAAGTTGATATTTTACAAATCAGCGAGTCTAAATTAGACTCTACAGTACATGATGATGAAGTTTACATACCTGGCTTTGAAATAGTCAGAAAAGATCGTAAAGTTAACGGAAGGAATGGAGGTGGTGTATGTACATATTTACGCACTAATTTGAATTATCGAACACGTAATGACTTAAATAATGATCACCTGGAGTGTCTATTTGTCGAAATCAGTAAGCCACGGAGTACACCATTTCTGGTCGGTACTTGGTATCGACCCCCAAATTCTCCACCAAATTTATTTAGCGAATTTGAAAAAGTTATAGCCAAAATTGACGCGGAAAATAAGGAATTATATTTACTTGGTGATATCAACTGCAACTTGTTGCCTGAAGCAAATACGTATGATTCTTCCCATTTGACAAATATTTTCGATATATTTGGTCTTAGTCAGTTAATCACTGAACCAACACGTGTTACCCCGGTCTCAAAAACGTTAATCGATTTATGTATAACAAACTCCCTAGAGAAGGTTACAAATTCAGGAGTTATTCACCTTGGCATAAGTGATCATTCTCTTGTCTTCTTGACACGTAAGACTCATTACCATCGTAACGGCCCTCGCGTTATTGAAACGCGACAATTTAAACACCTGAACAGAGGAAAATTCTTAAGTGATCTCAATCAATTGCCATGGGCCAATGTTGATTTGTATTCTGATCCAAATGATATGTGGCGTGAATGGAAAGAAATGTTTCTTGGTTGCGTTGATAAACACGCACCACTCAAATTGAAAAGAATTCGTAAAAAGCGATCTCCATGGATTACCAGAGAATTATTGTGTAAAATCAGAAAACGAGATTTCCTTAAAAAGAAGGCAATCTCCTCCAATAACTCGGCTACATGGGATCAATTTAAGCGTGCTAGAAACCAGGCAAATAACGCAATTAAGCTCGCAAAGAAACGCTATGTTTCTGACAATCTGAAAGCCAACAAAGGTAACTCGCGCAAAACATGGAAAGTTATTAACGAGCTAACTTCACGTAACAGTGGTAAGTCGGCTAATATTTTGGAGATCAAAGCAGATAATAGAATAGTAAGTAGCCCGATGGACATAGCGGAAGCTATTAACGAACATTTCTCAAACGTTGCGCAAGTATTAGCCCAAGATGTCCCTGTTGTCGATGTAAATCCGGAGTCTTACCTGGAGCCCACTGATAGTTTGTTTTCTCTGCAAATTCCGAGTGTAAATACTGTTTTTAGCTTTTTGTCGAAAATTGATGAAAAGAAAGCCACTGGTCTTGATAGGATTCCGAGTAATTTGTTAAAAATGGCTGCTAGTATCGTCGCATCTTCTCTTACCTCCATTTTCTCAAAGTCTATTCTCACGGGGATATATCCAAACGACTGGAAAGCGGCCAAAGTAACTCCACTTTTCAAAAAGGGCTTAAAATCGGATCCTAACAATTATAGGCCAATATCTGTAATCCCAGTAGTTTCGAAAGTCTTGGAAAAATTGTTTACAATCAACTTTACCATTATCTAGATGACAATAAATTGTTGTTAGGTTGCCAATCCGGGTTCCGTTCCCTACATAATACGCTCACGGCTTTGCTTGAGGCAACAGATGCTTGGTCAGTAAACATCGACAATGGCCTTCTAAATGGCGTTGTCTTTATTGACCTTACTAAGGCATTCGACACCATTCATCATGAGATTATCTTGCGTAAGATGTCATACTTGGGTGTCGATCAGGCAGCTATAAAGTGGTTCTCATCGTACTTAAATGGCCGAACCCAAAGATGTAGTGTCAACGGCAAACTATCAACTGCTCGTACCCTCAGTTGCGGCGTGCCTCAGGGCAGCATATTGGGTCCTTTGCTATTTTACATTAACGATCTCCCGAACTCCCTGCAGAACGCTGTACCAAGAATGTTTGCCGATGATACCAATCTTACGTTATCTGTTAAGACGTTAACAGAGCTTAAGCTGGCTTTAGCCCCTGAATTAAATAACCTTAGTTGTTGGCTGAAAGCTAACAAGCTCAGTTTAAATGTTGCCAAAACAGAGTTAATGATTATTGGATCAAAGCAAAGACTATCTGCTCAATGTGACGACGTAGAAATCAGAATTGATGACCAAATTATCGAGAGAGTTGATCATACTAAATCTTTGGGTCTTTTCATTGATGCTCATCTCTCTTGGTGTAAACACGTTGAAGAGATTTGCAAGAAAGTGTCTTCGGCTATAGGTGCCCTTAAACGAGTGCGGCCCTTTATATCGAAAGAAACTGCAATTCAAATTTATAACGCTTCAATTATACCACATTTTGATTACTGCAGCCCTGTCTGGGACTGTTTGAGTGGTTACTTGAGTGAAAAGCTCCAAAAATTACAGAATCGTGCAGCCAGAGTTATTACTAAATCACCCTTTGATACAAGCTCAAACCACCTTTTGTCCACCCTCGACTGGGAGAGGCTATTTCTTCGACGAAAGAAACAGAAAGCCTTGATGCCGGATGTTTAAAACTATGAATGGACTTGCCCCAGATTATCTTCAAAGTCTTTTCTCTCAGCGTCACTCTGTTTATAACTTGAGAGACTTTGAGGGAAAGCTGACGCCACCCAAACCAAACACCAACTATTTGAAACGGAGCTTCTCTTACAGCGGGGCTATGTTATGGAATAACTTACCCAAATGCCTAAAAAATGCTGTATCTGTTAATAATTTTAAGCAAATTATTAAGAAGATAGCTGATATATCGGATTCCCACACGGCAATCATGTAAAGCAGTTGTAATTAGTTTTAGTTATTTACTTAATTAACTGATGATTTTCCGTGTTTAAATAAAGTTTTACTACTACTACTACTACTACTACTGATCGTATCAGCGCTTCGTTCTGCGAACTCTACACCGCAAAAGGAGGCAAAATGATTGGAAACCCCATTGAGGGAAAAAAATAGCGGACTTGGACCGGCCTATTTACGGCCAGAGTGTCCCATAACTTCCAAAACTTAATAAACTGGATTATGTTTACCATCAAATTGTCCAAGTAGCTGACAGTATTAGAAAGTGAATTGAAAAAAAAAAGAAAGAACTACAAAATGGGTGCATGCGTTCATAACCTGATGCGAAGAGGAGAGGGAGTTTGGAAGAATTTGGAATGCTTATGTGACCGGAATTCTACCAAAGTCTCTCGAATGTTTACACCAGGTTATTTAATCCCAAAGGGGTTATTTTTTAATTCTTTTACGACATACGGGACAATCAACATTATATGACATCATGCCCATGTTTAAGTAGCCTGATCATCTAAAATGGCCATATATACAACCGATTCGGAGTATACTACAGCATTTTGCAGAATGTTTGGTTTCACTTTCAAAATGAAAGATTTTACTGTAAAAAGAAAGGTCTTCAGAAAATGATTCATTTTTCTCGAAGGACGACAACTAGATATTGTCTGGCAATAGTGTGCATTCATCGTTGTAAATTAACAATGGCAGCCTATTACATGCAAATGCAATTCATAAAACGCAGTGAACGCAAGCGATAACAATTTTCGCGCTGAATGGAACACTCCTTTTTGTTGTGCCTTAACTTCCTGTTTAGAATTACTCTCCTGGAAGTCACTCATTTGATTTCAGAGGGCAAAGAAGAAAAGAATTATACAGTCTACATCAGTAATGATAGTTTAAAGCAACCGCAAAAGCGGCCATTTTGAATCCATTTCAACTGACGAGCTTAATTCTATAGTTTAGTGCAATCGGGTTTCCATGATGAGATTTAAAAACACACCTAAGTGTACTCAAAATTAGAAAAATGCCCTTTAATTAAAAACGAACCAAAACAAAAAGCAAAAAACAAAAACAAAGAAAACAAACGCCAGGAGTTCAAAATTCACCTTGTTTTCGGAGAATCTCTCTCTTTCTTAACTCAACTCTTTATTGCTTGCGACAAGACATCGACCAAAGTGCGAGAGTGAAAGTGCAAAATCGAGGACTCGATAAACCACCACCCGGAGTTTAGCTAAATTCAAAGGGACAGAAGTCTCTTATAGGGTTGGTAAGGTGTGGAGTGGGACAGGGGGGGAGGTGTACGGGAGGTAAGGTAAGGTAAGGTAAGGTAACTTTATTTAAACACGGTATTTCCTTCAGGTATACATTTACAATGAAGTATAGAAAGGAGTTGAGGGGGAGGGAAGCCGAATTCCCAAGGTGGTGGGAAGCGGAAGAAATAGGGGGAAATTACGCAACGTTGCGCAATATATTTCGCAATCGAGAACAAATGTTATCTATCGCATAACACGCACTTTATGCAAAAAATATACATTGGTGAAACAGGGAGGAGACTAGGCGACCGTTTCTGCGAACCCTACGAGACGTCAAAAGAAATGACAAGGACGCATCCAAACCAGTCGCCCGACATTTCAATCACCCTATATCATTCTAGCCAACACATGACGATCTGCGGCGTTTCCGTACACCAAGGTAACACGGAAAGCCGTAAAATCTAGAACAAAGATTCATTTTTCAAATCGGCACAGTTAATCCCCACGGATCAACGGAACGCTTTTCATTCAACTAGTTTATTCTTGTTTTCCACGTTGCCATGTTTCTACCGAAAGCGTAGCTCCACCACTCTCCGTACTGAACGAAGCGCAACCTACAAGTCCTTGATTTGCTCTGACGAAGGGCTGACGCTCGAAACGTCAGCTTTCAATCTCTTTACGGTGGCCAATCTACCTTATCAACTCAGTTGATAAATCTAAAACTTACAGTTTCTTTGCAAACTTTACCCCGTAGTTTGCTTGGAGCTGGGAAAAATATTCGTTCCCAGTCCACTTTAGTTGGACGCCCAATATGGCGGTCGTTGTGGGAACTTGGTCTTTCAGTTACGAAGCAGTGAAGTTGATTTCTGACAAGTTACTAGCAGGTTGTGAGTGCGTTGATGCTCTTGAAAGTGGAATCAATGGTAATATTAGCCTTCTATTTAGTGTTGTTCGATAATAGCGGTTGTTTCGCTCAGTTTTTAACCGCTGGGACACTCATTACAAATTTCCCGATCCTAATGTACCAGTAAAATTAAAGGTTCAACATCCGCCCCGGGCAACCCCCCGGGCATTTGAACTTTTGAAGATTGGCTTGTTCGATTTCCCTCCCCTCGGGGCAAAAGAGCTGTTCAAATGCCCCACCAATTAGTACCGAAATACCAAATTTCATCTTTAATGAACACTGTTCACGCTTTTTAGAGAGAGATATGCCGTTATGACACCTTCAAACTTCTTTTAAAAACCCTTTTAAGAGAGTTATTCACTAAAAAAGGTGAAATTCTATCTTGTAAGTCCGTCAAACCCTGCAAAAACCGAAAAAACTCACTGTTGTATTATGCTAGAACAAGAGATAAATTAATCAAACTCAATCGAATGCATTCGAACTCAAATGCGTGATTAGTTTTCTTTGGGTTCGATAATCAAACACAATCAAACTCTTACAAAAATTTTCGAGCAGTTGGGCATACATGATCCTGGTTAATCGCACAGGCAGGTTAAGTTCTCTTCAATATTTTGTCAGGGTGACTGCCCACTGTCCGACTCCACGGACTACCCTACGGACTACTCCGCAGACTACCCCTACGGACTACCCTAAATAATCAACCAAATTTACTTTTATGGGGGAAACAGATGCAACAAACCTACCGGCCTGTGCTACCTATGCGATCATAAACAGCCACCATCTTGCTTAAGTTTTCTTTTCGTAGGGTAGTCCATGGAGTAGTAGGGTCTGCCAAGTCGGAGTCAGTGGGTAGTCCGCAGAGCGGGGGTCCGTCAGTTTTTTTAACTCACCCTTTTTGTCGGCTACGTGGATCAGGTAATGTTAAAAGGATCACCAGCCACAGTGTGCATAATAGAAAAACGTAAAGCGTTTTCAGTAGAGTCTATCCTCATGATACGATAATTTGATTGATTTGTCTATATGTTCGTGGTATGTGTACTATCCAGTCAGTTATTTTGTAAGTGGCCGAATTTTGTGAACCAATTTTCTTCTGAGGATGTTGTAACTGTCCCCTTTCTTTGTCCCCACTCAATGCATTGCCTCTTTCACCCCTCTTCTTGCCAACACTAAAATGTTCTCCTACAATAACAGTAAAATTACACTAGTGATAACCTTTCACGTTTGCATGGACCCACAAAGCATTAGTCCGGCCAAACATTCTCTTTGACAATGTGTTGAGTGTGTGCCCTTCATTTGCTTACATCTTTGTACCTGTGATAAATTTTCTATTGTCCAATGAACTGAATTTATAGTAGTAAGAATGTTCTCACATGCTAAAACAGACTGTATCTACCATGTATTTTGAGTGTTGTTTGTTTGGATTGTTCGATTGTGTTCAAATGAGTTTGATTGAGTTTAATTAATTTGTTTGATTGTGTTTGGAAATTGAACGCTATAAAATATTAAACTCTCACACAATTTCTTGGTTCAATTGTGTTCCATTTCTGCACCAATTGAACCCAGATATCATTTGATTGAGTTTGATCCCTTTGATTTCCCAGACCCCATCCCTCCTATCCCTGATCGATGATACTTTTGAGATCCCAGACCTCATCCCTCTGAATTCTTAGATCCCATACTTCTGATCTGTCATTCCATCCCTCCAATCCCTGATCCCATAGTCCTTTGATCCTATATCCCATCCTTTCGAATTTCCAAATCCCATCTCTCCAATCCCTGATTGCATGGCTTTGATCCCAGATCCCATCCTTTTAAATACTCAGATTCCATTACTATTTCCTCCAATCCCCAATCCTATACCTTTGTTAAATTGTGATCTGATCCCTCGGTTGCCTGATCCCATTATGATCCAAGATCTCATTAGCCTACGCGTAGCTGGGAGAGGGTATGACTTCGCATAGGCTTGAAGATCTCATCCCTTTAATCCTCAGCTGCATCCCTAATAATTATTGATCATTGATCCCATCCCACTAATCCTATATCCATCTTTGTTATCTCCAATCCCATCTCTTTGATCCCTGTTTCCACATATATCCAGTCACCTGATCTCATTTCGTGTGGGACCCTGTGCTGTTTAGTACTTTTTTTAGGATTCCTCATTTCAGTCCTCACTTTATTTCTCTTTCTAGCCATTGAGGACAACCCTGACACTGGTTGTTATTTTGTTGGTAAAGGAGGATTTCCAAATTCTAAGGGTGTGCTGGAGTGCGATGCAGCAGTTATGGCCGGGAAAAAGTGCCGCTTTGGTGCAGTTGCTGCTTTGCAGGGGTATGTAAGGATCATGAACATATATACTGTAAAATTCTGATAATAAGCCCTAAGCTGATATTTTTCCAAAAGGCTTTTTGGTGGGTGGGAGGGGGGGGGGGTATTATTGGAGAGAGTTTTGCATTATTTGATTTTCTAATTAAAAAGTGCATCTAAAAAAATATTTTTATTGGGTGTCTCATTAAAAAAAACAACAACAACAAAAAAGCTGGATTCTGGACTTTTTCCTGACTAGTTGTGAAACAGTTTTACTGAGCAGTAATTGGCAGCCTGGGGTACATTCCTGCCAGCTACACGACTTGCTGTAAATTTGGTTTGGATCATATCATAATCTAACAATCACTTTTGACAGAATGACTGACAGAGAGTTCTATTACTTATTTTTAAAATGCTCTCTCTTTCCTCCATAAGAACAGTCTCTAATAACACCAAACTTAAACAATTTTAAGGGAAACAAAACAAAACAAAACCCAGCACAAAAACAAAATAACTAACAGCTTTTCTATGCTTACAAAAACAAGCCCAATATGCCAAAACTGATTAGTAGCAATTTCTATTAAAAGTTTAAAAAGTTGTCCAAATTGGATGTCATAAAAATGTCAGTGTGGGACTAGGTATTTTAGAGTATTACTTGTAATTGCTGATAATGATAATACCAAATTTTAGTTCAAAAGATTAAAATTCATTTTTCAGGATTGCCTTGCCTTTCTCTGTTGCAAGATGTGTTATGGAGAAATCAACTCACAGTATGCTAGTGGGCCA
Source organism: Siderastrea siderea (assembly GCA_964030785.1). Lineage (NCBI taxonomy): Eukaryota > Metazoa > Cnidaria > Anthozoa > Scleractinia > Rhizangiidae > Siderastrea > Siderastrea siderea. Next base: position 16,701,103 of record OZ034975.1, read on the forward strand.
AGGTGCACAGGACTTTGCCATTGTGAATGGGTTCCCTGTGGAATCCAACTCAGCTTTGCAGACCCAGAAGTCACGAGAAGCATTTGAGGTGACCTCACTGTCATACACCTGACTTTGTAATGTTGTGGCTGTAATTGGTTTTAACCAGAACTATTTGCTTGCTTGATGAGATGGTAATTAACCCCCTACTACTTGATTTTTATGTGTGTTAGTCACAAGATTTTCTGCTAATATGTACATAAAATTCAATTGGGTCACTTGTGTAATATAATTAGGTAGCGGGACTAAATGTTTTTCAGTGTGTTACAAGTTTTTGAAGGTGATTAAAGAAAAACTGACCACAACTTGTTAGCAGTGAGCATGAAAATTGTGATGAAATTCGTCCACACGTCTATGCTACAGGGCATCAACTTTTAATTAATTTTTGCATAACTGGTGAGCTGAAAACCATTGTTACCTCTCCTCCCTTGTAACATATTAATATTAATTAATTTGTAGGGTTGTAACTTTAAACTTTTTTTTGTTCCTCTTGTAGTAGGAGTTTCGCAGAAAACCAGTGAAAGAACTAGGAAGTCATGACACTATTGGTAAGTGCACAGTTTTGGTGACAGCTAGAGGCAACCATTCTTGTGCCTTTAAAGGCTTTTGTTGCAAAAGAGCATTAACTGAAGATATAACCCAGGCAACCCAGGCTCACGATTAGAGAAAGGAAAGGATTTTTAATTTGTCATTCGTTTTAGCTTTAAGTGTGTCTGGATGTGACCTTAAGAACGAACATAGTATATACAATTATATACTAGGATTACCTTAATGGCAGCCAATAAAATTCGATCTCTTTATATAAAGATGTTGTATGGGGAATAAGACAACATTTGATTTGAAACATTAAAAAAGCAAATTACCTCATTCATTGTTTTGGGCTCATATCCTGGTTTTTTGCAGGCTTTGTCAAATCAAACTATTATTTCATTCATACTAGAACAAAATATGACAATTTTGCCTTTATTATTCCTCATGCAATGTCTTATAAAGAGATTAAATTCTGACAGCTGCCATAGGTGACTGATATGAAGTGCTCAAATGAATGACAGATAAAATCCTTTGCTTTCTGGAATCATGAGCTTGGGCTGCCTGTGATATAGCTAATTTAAAATTAAAATTGATTGCATGTTCAATTTGTTTCCTGAAAGGGATCCTTGTGTTGGACTCAAAATTGCAGGCAGCAGCAGGTAAATTTACTTTTTTCTTATGTGAAGGTGTGCATTATTAAATTTTGCAGCATTTTTGTAAGTAATATCTTATAAAATTTTATAAAACAACTGACTTGTTATCCATGGCATTCATTTGTGAGCACTAAATGTTATTTTATTTTATCTTCAAGTAATATTCTATAAATTATAAATTGGGTAAGACATCCTGAAGTATTGTTTGAGTGAACACAAAGTCTGGGATATCCAACATGGTTGACATGGACTGTATGAGCAGAGAGAGCCTGAGAGATCCTGTGAGGTACATGTGGCACAGCGCATGTGCCAAGTCATTGCTTAATGCTGATTCAATCCCCGAGAGGGTTGCTCTCATTGAATTATCTCAACAAATGTAGGGGTTAGTTTCTAAAGAAACTGTGGTGCTGCATTGGTGGGGACGTGAAACACAAAATTTTGGATTTACCAACTGAGTTGGTAAGGTAAATTGGCCACCGTAAAGAGATTGAAAGCTGACGTTTCAAGCATTAGCCCCTCGTCAAATGTGGTATTGCCATTTGCTTGATTCTCAAGTAATTAATTAATCCCTTACGTTAAAAATGTCTTTACAGGTGTTTCTTCAAGTGGGATGGCCTTCAAACACCCTGGTCGAGTCGGAGACTCACCCCTCCCGGGGTCAGGATTGTATGCTGATGACGAGGTAACCAAATTGCAAAATGGTGGTGAAAGAAGACCTTTGCCACGGTCGTGTTACAATCCCATTTTGAATATGGATTGCACGACATCCAGAAATCCTTGACTTTGAGTTCTAGTTTGAGTTGACTTTCTGTTAAAGAGTACGGTGCCTCCTAATAGAGATGTATTTTTACAAAGGTTATGTATGTGGGAAAAAGTAGATCTTAGCAAGGGTTATTGGAATCGAAAAAGAAAAATGTGGGTAACCACGCATTTTTCTAAAAAAGCGTTAAATTACAAAGAATGTATGGTAATTTCTTCCCAAATTTAAGCTTAATTATCTCTGAAAAATGCGTGGTTACCCCCAATTTTCTTTTTGGATTCTGATAGCCCTCGCTGAGATCTGTGTTTTCCATATAGTCATAAATGGCGCAAAAATGTTGTTGTATTAGGGAGCAAATTCATAAAGAAACCCGAATATCCCGAGATGCGCAGAACGCATGCGCAATAACAAAAGGAGGCACCGTCCTTAAGCACCGTCCTTAAGTTTCGATTTTAACTTCTAGGATGACAGTAAAAATGACCCTAACGCTATCTAATGTGCCGATCAGTTCGAAACTTCAACATCCCCCCCCCCCGGGCATATATACCCTGGTCATTTGACTCTGCATCGTGCCCAGGGAGGGGGGAATTTGAACGTTGCGTTGGAAGGGTGGGGAATTTTGAACTGGATTTATCTCTTGTTCTGAATAACTCTTTCAAAAGGGTCTTTAATAGAAGTTTGAAGGTGTCATTACGGCATATCTCTCTCTGAAAGGCGTGTAAAGTGCTTGATTGAAGACGAAATTTGTCTTTTGAGGAGAGGTAGTTCAGTACTAATTGGTGGGGCATTTGAAGGGCTTTCTTGCCCCGAGGGGTGGGAATTTGAACAAGCCAATCTTCAAAAGTTCAAATGTCCGGGGGGTTGCTCGGAGGAGGGATGTTGAACGTTCGAATTGATCGGCGCATAAATGCTTAAATCATTAAAATTTTGCCAAGCCTTACATTTCCAAACTACAGTGTAACCCCCTATAACGAAGTGCCAAGGGACTGTGAAAAGTTCGCATACCGGGGTTCGTTATATCGGAGTATTTTTCCATACGTTTTACTATTACTGGGCTGAAAAATATTGCTCGTTATACCGGAGTCTTCGTTTTATCGGGGTTCGACTGCACTTAATTATGCTAAATTGAGTTAAGGTATTTTCTCGTTACTCAATCTTCAACTCTAGTCGACTCGAACTTGAACTCGAACTTGACTTCATTAATTGGCTGGTCCCAGATCACCTTAGGGACAAGGATAACCATAAATTTTAAGACTTTATGAGCCAACAGAGACTGTTGATGACGGCACATGTACGTTTATTCTAATTAAGGTGAATTTTCGAATGAAACCTGTAACTGTTCACTATAAGTACTCGTTGTACGTTCCTATGGTGCAAATAGGAATTTTGACAGTTTGCAATTTTGTCCAGAAAGCCATTGAACGTGGCCTATTTGAAGTCCTAAGTGCTTATTTGAACAAAATATCAATCTGACTTTGCGCGATGTATATGGGGCAGTAAAAACTCTCCTAACAAATCATTCAAAACATTTCTCTTACTGTTTCATTGACAGGTTGGGGCTGCAGCAGGTGAGTGTATATAGCAATTATCTCACAAGCGTACATCAGATGTGAAGTAATCAACGAGGGCACATAATTCATGTTGGGGTTGCCAAACATTGAGTCTCCTTTTATGATTTAAAATAAGCTGATGGCTAAATGAAGTGTGTAAATAAATAAGGGCACCCAACGGTTCATATCGGGGAAGATCTGTTCGGAAGGCCTAAACTCGCCTGACATTTTCGGATTTAACTGCAGTGAAAGCTAGAGATTTCTTCGGCAAAAAATCACGTCAGACTTTCGTAACAAGAGGACTTGTTAGTTCCTATTGTGTTCGGAGGGACAAATATGTCATTTAGAGTACAAAATAAGGTCAGCTAGGCGAGCCATCGGCAGCTCGGAAATTTTGCGGATAGGATTCTGTTTCCTAAAATTTTCTGCAGCCTAAATTTTCAGCTAAAAATCCGAACAGATCAATTATTAGCTTACACAAATATGGCCTTAAAAGCCCTTAAACAACCTAAGAAAGCAGAAAATGCCATTTCAAGTATTTTGCTAAAATTTTCTCGTTGGGTGCCCCTGAATAAAGTTATCTTATCTCATCTCATCTCATCTTATTTGCGCACAGTGAGCAACACATGAAAATACGACATCTCTCCTTTGCTACACAGAAAACTGGAGCTAAAAACTTCGTGCAGCTTGAGAATTATCCACCCATCCCTAAGGAGACTATACAGGAGACTTTATGTGGATTATTTGACCTCAATCACCTTACATCTAATAGACTATGACCAGTCTCCTTTCACCATTCAGGGAGAGTCAGCAAAAAGAACACGCGAGTGAGCGTGAAAATCGCCAGTTGTTTGGCTCACTACACTAGTGACTCATCACGCGCGCGTCACCGTTCGATGCTTCAAGAAATTTTCACGCTCGCTCGAGTGTTTTTTTTTTGTTGAACTACCTATGAACGGAAAGAAAGACCGAAGAAAAAAGAAAAAAAAAACGGTTACTGAAGTTGGTTATTTAATACCTCATACACAACGCACACTGGTGTATAAACCTAACCAGTGGATAGTGTTTTTTCGTGCGCTTTGATTGGCTACTCAAACTCGTGATAGTATATGCTATTCACCTTCCAAAATTTCACTGGATTTCGTGCGCGAGTTTTCCCTCATTTCATAGAAAAAAAAAAGAATTATTTGGTGCTGGCTATCAACTGGCTTGGTATATACTACAACAATTATTCACCTCAGTGTTGGTGAAGAGTGGTAGATATTTACCTTGCCGTTTCGCGGCTCGACAAACATCCACCATTATTCACTTCCACTTCGGTGAATAATTTTTAATTGAGACTAGCACCAGTGTAGGTACGTTCTAGATAGAGTTAAAATTGAAGAACTACAGTCTTCCAAAACGTTTCAGAACAAGCTGTGTGCATTCAGTAACTTTTTTGTAACAGTATCGTACTTCATGAAATGCAGCTTTTTTTTGACAACAAAGTTCTTATTTGCCGATAATGCATTTCCAAGAATGAAATCCCTCCAGAGAATCACTCGATATTTCTAAATCGCCAAATGCGATCCCACAAACTCCCCCATATATCGCCGATTGACAAAATAGAACTCTTTCTGAACATCTTACCCCCTCCCCTCCCCCTCCCCCTCCCCTCCCCTCCCCTCCCCTTTGTTTTCTAGACTGACCGTGTTGATTTGATTGACAGCTACTGGAGATGGTGACAACATGATGAGGTTTTGTCCTGCTTTTCATGTAGTCCAGTTAATGAAGGAGGTTTGTCGTCAACTTAGTGAAAAATGTTTATTGTTTTTGTTTGACTTTGAAGTTGCTTCCTGTCATATGTGTTAAACTGACGTGGTTTAGTGTGTAACATACACGACTTGTAATCCGGATATCCTGGATTGAAAACTTAGACTGGAGTAAGTGGATTGCTTATGATCTTACTCATGACTGAGTGTAGTCGTTAAATGAACTGTTGGTGACCAGCCTGTGCGGAAGCCATCATCAGAGTCACAGTGAATTGTGTTTAGTCAGTATATGGTATTAGTCTCCGGTTAGTGCCCTGATTGGTGACCCGGTTGCGATGTTATTGCAGTTTTTAATTGGATATCGAAATTAATGTTTGCTTCGGTTTTGCTTTACTACGCCCTCTGATTGGTTAAAAAATCGCGCTCCACTATCTTGACCAATCAGAAGTAAAATTCACACCAATTGCGACTTCCTTGCACGCGTTTTTCCTCGCTTGGCGCGGGTTATATGTTTTTCATTTCCTTGGTTCATTGGGTGACTTGTACTTGACCACACTCATTTGAAAAGCGCTCTGTTGGACGTCTGTTAGTCAAGGCCTGATGTTAGTGGCTGTAAAGACTACAAGACATGAGTGGTGCGTTTTGATACGTTTTTAGTTAGTGACGCAGCCCTCTGATTTAAACAAAGTTGTACAGGTACGATTTCTTGGCGATGCTCTACCGAAGGTTGATAAAACGAAGTCTTCACACGCGGGAGGCGCTGATAGGCGAAGGAGAGGCAGGATGAAGAAGCGCGAGATGCGAGCCCGGAACGCGACGCAGGCTAGCTAAAACGAAGTCTAAGGACTTCTTCTTGCGCTATAGGAGCATAAGGAGAAGAGACTGGTCGTATTCTAGCGTATTAACCCTCGGACGAACAAGCAAAATCACACCCCCACCGTGGTACAAGGGAAGAGGGGGGGGGGGGGTTTGATGGAACCCTCCCTTAGGTTTTCGTTATGTTACAATATTTCGAAGAGACTTCACCTTTAGTAGAAAGCCTGTGAAGTGCTGTACAAGATGAGGTACATATTATGGGTTGCCGCGCTGCTAGGGGGCCTGTGACGTCATCCAAGATGACCTCCATTTTGGGCCCCATCTTGGATTTTACTGAAGATAAGGAATTGTCAAAAAACGTTTAAAATTTTTCATGCTGGACATGGCACAATAATTATTGTAGCCGTGGAAAGTCCCCGACCTGGATCCCTATTGACAGTCCTTTTGGGCCTGCGCGCGCTTACGGCCGAATTACCGTTTGATGGAAGGTATTTATGGAGGTATACCTGCTCTTTTTTGATCTTCTCTTTAATTAAGCTATTTATGACCGAAACGATCGCGAAGTTCAAATTTCAAATCTCCCTTTTGTTGATAGGGCCATTCTCCACAGGAATCATGCGAAAAAGTTGTGAAAGAAGCACAACGAAAAGCAGGAACAACAGCTAAACCATTTGAGATGGCCTTAATTGCTCTCAACAGAAAGGTAATGCTGCTTTCGTCTTTTTAGGCTGACGTTTTCAAGCTGATAATTTCAAATAAAAACACTTTGATATCATGATTTTGTTGAACAGAAACATTTTGTCATCGTTACGCATAACTCGTTGAGCAACAGCACAAGAGAGGTTGCAACGCCACAAATTTAAAAGCTGTCGCCTTTTAGAAGTGGTTTAGTTAGCTAAGCGCAGGCTAGGCAGCCACGCAGGCAGGCCGTCCCTTCGTCTGTTCATTCGTTTTTCAAATAAAATCTTTTATAGTTTAGCTTATGTAGATAAATGTTGTTGTTGTTTATTAACTGTTAGCATACTTAAAGCGCATTTTACTGCAGCCCCCTTTACGGTGAGCGAACGCTGGATTACTTCGTCTGTGTGCGCCATCTTGGATTTCTTTCAGCATGACTCCTCCTCTCTTGGTCATTTCTTTTACTTGCCTTAACTCTCCTCTTCTGTTCGCCTAATTTAATTCGGAGGCTCGAAAAACGAATGAACTTTTAGCACTTGGTCGCCAAAACTCGAGCTTTTATGATTGAGAGGAGTGTAGTTCAATGCCTTGGATAAACTTAGAAAGTCGTTTTTCACTTCCTTGTTGGGTAAAACAAATCGAGACCCTTTTCTAATCTGGACCTTGACGAATTTCAATTTTCAAAATAACTGACGATAATTATATCTTTTTTTTTTCTGTCTCCTTTTCACTATTTTCCAGGGTGAATTTGGAGCATCTGGAACCGTTTCGTTCTTTGAGGATGAAAGACAGGGTACTAAATACTCAGGATTTCCATTTGTAATTTGGACAGAACAAATGAGCAAGCCGGAAATCAGAGTTCAACCTCCTGTGTGTTTGTAACTGTTGCTTTTTTCGAGGCTTGAGCATCAAGTTCTGATGGGGAAAAGGAGCAAGCTCTTGTTGGTTTACACAACAGGAAAACTGCGGAGGAACATAGTGACGTGAGTCCAATGGAAGAAATCGAGAGACAAATCAAATTTGCGGACTATAAAACTTTTGATGCTTCATGAAAATGACATGACATGACATGACATGACACAACATCACGTAACGTAACATAGCATAACATAACATAACATAGCGTAACAAAACATAACTAACGTAACATAACACAACATATGTTGTGTCGTAAAGGGTTAACAGTTTGAGTGGGAAAAGTGGCTCTTCCCCCCCCCCCCCCCCCTTTAGAACCATTTTTGACGGCAAAAATGGTCTATTGGTTCTGTTTTGCTTGAGACCCGGTTTAAATGTCGAATTTCACACGTGCCGAATCTAATGCATGAATTATGTTAATGTATTTCCTAATATAACAGCGTTTGCTTAAAACTGATAAGCATGATGACTCGAGACTCTAAACCGTAACCAGTCATGCATTGAACGTTGTTGCATTTGACTGAAAAGCAACAAGCTTATTCAACAACATTAAAGGACGAACATACTGCTCTACCCGCAAATAGCAAAGGCTTACCTAGGCGGGTAGAGCGAAACTACACCGTTAGTAATTCCGCTGTAACAATTTAAGGTCAATGGAGAAATATAAATTAAACTTTTATCTAGCGTAAATAAATAGATAAACAAATAAAGAAAGAAATAACTGAATAGATAGATCCAGGCCTCGCAAACTATATTTACACTCTGTGGACAAGAATCATTACTTTATAACGGATTGCATGAACGTCGAATAGTTTTCGCCTATTTTTGGTGGATAGCTATTCTAAACTAACAGATTATAACCAAAAAAAGGTAGAAATTGTATTTATCCGAAATTTGACGAACGAATTCGCAAACGGGGCCTGGCAACGGAACTTCGCAAAAACTCGCTCATAAATTTAATGCGAGTCAGTAAGTCTAAAGCGGCCTTCACACGTCAAACTAATGTTGGCCAACTCGTGTCGGCAAACTAAAAATTGGTGTGTGTGAACGACAAAACAACATGTTGGTAAACTGTTGGCGACAAATAGAACTGTCTCTATTCTCGCCAACAGTTTGCCAACATGTTGTTGTGTCGTTCACACACACCAATTTGAGATTGCCAACACGAGTTGGCCAACATTAGTTTGACGTGTGAAGGCCATGTCGAATTTAATAATTTGAGTCGACCCAGTAGGTATTAAATTCGGCGCATGTGAAATTCGACGTTTAAACCGAGCCATAGCGACTGAAAATAAAACGTTATGGTTCCTAGATAAAAGAGATTTGTTTTGAAAAAGTGACGTATCACCGTAAATAAATTATTATTAGCAGCTTCACAGCAAATCATACTGTGGCCCCTAAAAAATAAAAGCTTGCTTTGACCAATTATTCTTCTGAGTGAGGAAAATTAAAGATGAAGGAATGGCTCAAATGCTTGCTGGTACTAGTCTGCGTGTGTAGGGGTGAAGTGGGAGTAACTGTACTCTTTACGCACAATTCCACAAATATTGAGCAAGTTTCCCCTAATCATATTTCTCCTGCTTCCCGATAGGCTGTGTAGCAAGCGTTTTCGTAGGATTTTTTAACACGTGGAAACAACCATTTTGGCTTTTTGGTCGTGCGAACTCCTCACCCATCAGGTGACCAGTTCACAGTAAAGCAGTTCAACCATGGCACATTTTGTTGTTTGAGGGTCATCACTTTTATAGAATCGAGGGGAAAAAAATTAAAAAGGAAAAGAGAGTAAATCACATCAAGATAGACAAACAAACCAAGGGAAAAAAAATCCCGTACAGGAAAATGTTTAAAATTTTCTTTTAATATCGTTTTCCTGGACATATACACTGCAACACGTACCTATTTCACTCAGGAAATCTCACACAAAATACTGTTATGATACGAGAGGTATGTTAATATTGTGCTTTAAATATGGATACTTTCTTAGTGTTCTGTATTATAATTTACACTTTGTACATGTACAACCTTTATACAATAAAACATGTTTCACTCTTTGGAATACAATGCATTTTGTATGATGTTGGACACATTGATAAAATATGTACATGCTATGGTTCCTTTGAAAACAGTTTTACAGAACGTATGATAGTCAACACAACTGTGTTCAAATAGCAAATTTCTTTGAAAACCTTGCCCTCAAGTGCCTCCAGAGAACAGTTGCTATTCATATTTAGAGAGCTGTGAAACATTTCAAAGATGAAAACAAGAGCCAATCCATGGTGCGTCAGTCCATGTCTCATGGGGATAGAAAAGCCCTTTGATCCCCTCCCCTCCCCCTCCTTTATCTCTCTTCATCTCAGGCTCTTCACCACCTTTCCCATGAGGATGTCTGTAGAGGACGCAGGGAAAAGGGGAAAAGAAACATTTTACTGGCATGGCCTAACAATTCATAATAACATCTTTTGCATATTAGAATTTGTAAACCTGTAGGCCTTTGTTCTTGCCATGGAATGCTAGCTCTTCTTCAAAATATAATAGTTTGATTCTAAACATGCATCACAACCTTATTTTTGAAGCCAGATCTTTTCTTATGCTATCAACTTCTTGTTTCTCTTTCTCATGTCTCATTCTTAGTATTTCAAGCACAGTGATTTCTTGATCCTCATCCCCTCTTGTTTCCTCCCAATGTCTGCCAGACCCGGAGTTTTCTCTTTTTCTGCTGGCCATTGGTTTGGGCTTAGGAACATTCTTGGCATAGTTTAAAGCCTGAATGAAACAGAACATAATCAATGAAATTTGAACTGACAATGTTTGAGACATGGTTATGATGCGAGTTGTTACACATATCCTGATGCAAACGCTCGAGCTGCAGGCAAGAAGTTTGGGCAGGGCATGACCTTCAGTAAGGTTGTATCTTCTGACAGCTACAGTGTAGGTATGAAGATTGTTCCATCATATGTTGGTGATGACTTATTCCTAAAGATGCCTTTATCTGGCAAACTAAAGTTTGCTTCCAAACTTTATTTTGCTGTGTGAGAAGTCCTTCAGTTAACCCTTTAAGCCCCAACAGTGATCATCATCAAATTTCTCCTCATTATGTCAGTGCACTATAACACATAAAGGTCATGAAAATTGGGGAAATGATCACCAAAGATGAATAATATTGTCTTGATGTCTTAACAAGTTCTGCCAATTAGTACTCAATGAAATGTATGGAGACCAGTAAGGAGAATTTGAATACCGGTAATGATACCAGCGCTTAAAGGGTTTTAATAAGATGAGTGCTAAATACTGTTCAATAGGCTTTAGTATTCTAATGTTCTAGGACTCCAATTAAAGGGCTGTGTCACGGGGATTTTGCTTGTGGTTTGTCAAAACTTTGTTAAAAATTATGATTAAATGCTTTAGCTTGAACACAGAATACTCCCGAAACACCAAGAATAAGATATGAGGTGATGTTTTGCAAGGAGTGCACACCATACAAAGTTTTTTCAATGATTTTGCTGAACGTTTTCAAATTGTAATTCATTTCCATCCTGGCCAAAGACACTTAATAAATTTAGTTTCAGTGAATTAGTATGGTGTCCGAACAAAAATTGGATCAATGGACCATGGGGTTTTTAGATTTTCATTTTTTGTAAATGACTGAGTATTGGCGTTTCAAAGTGTTTCAAATGCGAGTAAAATTCCCATGACACTGCCCCTTTGACCCTTTAAGCTGCAATAGTGATCAGCAGCAGATTTCTCCTCATCATATCACTGCCTTATAACACCTAAAGGTCACGAGAATTGGGGAAATGATCACCAAAGATGAATTGTCTTGATATCTTAACAGGTTCTCCCAATTTTATACCACTGAAATGTATGAAGACCAGTATGGAGAATTTGAATAATGATGCCGGGGCTTAAAGGGTTGACGTAGGAGGGCTTTATGAATACGACCCCAGAAAAAACAACGGGGTAAAATTAGAAGCAACATAAGAAAGTGAAATACAATTTTAAAAAGATGGTTTGAAGTTTTTCTGTTTTCAGTAACTTTTCTCAGACACTGTAATTAGTGCTGTAGCAATCAAAGGCAAGATGCTAATACATTATTTGCTTAATTGGAATATGTTCCATCAATTGAAAGCCACAAATATTGAGCCTTACAAGTCATGTAAGTTTTCGTTGTTTGTCATTTTGTATTTGCTAATTGTCACTTTGAGTGCTTGCATTAATTAACCAGAAAAAGAATGACAGTTGGTCAATTACAAAAAGTAGGCAGTTGGATTAACCCCATAAACTCCAATAGTGACAAGCATCTAATTTCTCCTTACAATATCACAACTTGATCAAACATGTAACTCATGTGAATAAAAGAAATGATCACCAAAGATAAAATGTCTTGGTGTTTAGGCAAATTCTTACAACTTGCATCATGAGAAATATATAGCAAGCCATGAGGAGAACATGCATGTGGATAGTGGAGCTTAAAGGGTCAGGTTAATGGGAATTTAAGATGAGAAATGACTGGTTTTTTGGGGGGGAGGGGAGGGGGGGGCATAAAGAAGTGGTTCCAAAAAAGGGTGAATGCGTCAATGGCCTATGGGCTGCTTGTAAGGAAGGGTTCGCTACTTACTGCCTGTCTTTTTATCTCTGCCTCTTGCACATGATGGGGCTTAGCTGCAAGAGGTGCTGTGGCCCTTTTCTGCTGCTGTTTTTTCATGGTTGAATGCTGGGATCTCAACATTGTTGCATACTCTCGTTGTTTACTGACTTTCTTCATCTATAAAGGAAATGAGTAGCAACATGTAAGTGTGCCCTCACAAATGTTCCATGACATATATCTTTAAGAGCACTAAAGGGAATAGTAAACATGGTTGTTGACGTGACAAAAATGCATGAATTTTAAACAGCAAATCTATTAAGGAATTTTTAATGTTTCCTTTGGTGGATTTGATGATCAAAGAGTGATCTACACTAAGAAAAAGTAAGAATTGTAATTGTCAGCTTCCTAAGACTTCACTTATGATTAAAAAAAAATCAAGCAAGCAAACAAAAAATCTCTTTAACACCTTTCTAAAATTTGATATTCCAAACTTTGACACAGCTTTTTTGTGAGTACAGATTATCCACTGGTATTTATGGAATTTCCTAATATATAAAATCAATATAATATATTTGATATAAAATGACCTAGCACTCAAACTTGTGAGTTAGGCCACATTCTACCATCATTGTTGTGCACTATAAACTGAAAAAAAAAGTCCAGTTTCAAATCCACCAAGACTGCTGCTGAGGACAAAAAGACAAATGATGCATTAGCAGGATAGTCTCAATTTGTAGTAAATGTAGTAAAATATCCACAAATACCAGTGAGATGATGAACTCTTCACAATTCTCTGTCTTGTTTTATTTTAGAATTCAGCACTCTTCTGCTGGTATTTCAGCACATTTTACTTTAAATTGAGACAGACCCTGTAAAATGTGTCTTACACATTTTTGTTCAGCAGTCTCGGTGAACTTGTAACTGCATTGTTATGTCCTCGTGCCATTCTTTACCTTTTCTTTGAAGTCCTTAGTGTCCACATTTGGCCCCAAGCCACCAGCCAAAGGCTTGACCTTTGACCCCACAAAATTCTTGTAGTCTTTTAACGTGTATGGTTTGAATGCGAAAGGCTGTCGTAAACTTGAGTAACTTCCAGATACCCTACTGTTTCTATCGGCATTTGCCATTTTTTGTAATAATGGAGAACTTGACTGTGCTAAATATGGTTCTGAAGGAAACTTTCTATGAAGACTAGATTCTGGGATTTTATCCCTTCTACCATAGCTTACAAAATCACTGTTTGGTAGAACTGATGATAAATGGTAATCCTCTTCACTGAAATGATGTAAACTGGTGATAAGTGGCTCGCGATGGTAGCCATATACTCCAGGAGGTGCTGACTGGGTGGACAAATTGCTATACGGCAATTGTGGAACAGGATCAGTAACTGCTTGCGACTGTCTCAAGTGTCCCCCCGCACTCTGGTAACCCCTTGTGTAGGATACAGGGTCATATAAATAGCTCGCGTCTTCAGTGCTATAATTTTGTCCAACATGATAGTAAGGTCCATGATCTGTGTGACGCCTATTAATTGATCCATTTAAATAGCTCTCCTCGAGCAAATAGTTTTCTTGCTCATCTAAGTCAGTGCAGGTATTGTTCAGATCAGCAAATTGACTCACATGATTCTCAAAATAAGAATTTTGATTCAAGTCATTAATGTCTTCTTCATTTATCAACCGTTTGTCCACACTGGAATCAGATGAATATCCCACAGTCTGTCTCTCCCGCGTTTTCAATTTCTTTTCCATGTTATCAAGTTTACTTCTTGCTTTGGTGGCATGCATTTGAGCATAACTAGTCTTTGCTGGTGATCGCTTGCTCGCCTCAACCTTATTTCGTTCGATGATGTGCTGTGATCGGCGTGGTTTAGGAGGTTTTTCAACATTTCTGCTTTTTAGTTCACTGTTATTTTTCACCGTTGTTGAACTCTTTGGAAAATCGGAAACTTCTAAGTTTGCATTTTCGTTGTCAGAATTTAAGCTCATGAGCTCTTCAGTAGCGACGCGATCTAAACTTTCAAGTTGTCCATTTTCAGGTAGTTTCGACACCTCGAGGGAATCAGTCAAAGAAGCATCCAAACTATCGAACACCATGTCTGAATTTTGCCCCTGATCTTTTAAATCGACCATATTATAAGCTGAACCTTGCTCCGAGGATTGTCCATCCAATATGGCTGCCAAAACAGTAGGCGATGCAAATGTTATTTTACCTTCCACGGCATCGTCACTTTGCTTTTCTTCGTGATTTTCCATTCACTGGACATTAAATCCTGAACAGCTGTCCCTTTGTGAGGTTTTAGGTTCAGTTAATCGCACTTAAACAAGAAAAAAGAAATTGTGTATTTAGAACAACACTTCAAGTGATTACCCACAGTGCTTCACTCGTTGCTATGAGTAGTTGCTAAGAGTTCTTGCTAGGGAGGAGTGGGTAGCTAAAACGGTCTCACGTCTTATCTTGTGGGACAAAAATATCAATTTTACACAGTCATCTCAGGACAAAATACATTGAGCGAGCATTTGAATTGAGTTTGTTTGGTTTTATGAACACGGCGCTAAATTTAATTAATCCTTGACTTTTGTCCATCAAATTAAGTATCGCGAAAGGGGAAGGTAAAATTTCCAGATGAAGGGGGCCGGGTATTGCTTTCAGTGTGCTTTCACCGCGGTCAAACCAGAAAAATAAGAAAAGCACTTCAAAGATACGAAAATTACTTTCACTGTTTAAAGTTTGATACTTTATTAGTATCCTGTAGATTTACTTAATTTTTTCGAACTTTACTAAAAAAGTTCTAAGCGTTTGAAGACGGGAAATTGACTTGTCGGCCCAATTTGTGAAAGCAATTTTGTTCAGGCGCGGAACATTTAGATAGCAAAGAAACTCGTTTATTTGAGAGATATGAAAATATATTTACACTCACCCACTATTTTATATATCCTTGCTCATGTTTCGACTGCCTCGTGACTAAAACTTGCGAATTAAAACGAAAAACAGCCTCAGACGTTTGACCGCGGTGGAGGTATTGCTTCTATCGAGGAAGAGTACATTGGTATTTCCTAAAGCATTTCGTCCGACAATTCTAAGGGCAAGAACGAATTTGAATCCTTCTCCTCTGGTAGTTTTAGTTACAATTTTTTTTTATTAAACTGTCAAACTTTATACAGCCAAATAATTTTCAAGATGATGGTTGAGCAGAAAACGTTACGCTTAATAAATAACTAGCCTGAGAAAACAGCCGACGTTTCGTGAGGTCGCCACTTGAGCCCTCGCAAAACGACAGTCGTCGCGGAGTCGGAAGAAAATGGAAACGTTCTGATTCTTCCGACTCCGATTCTGTCGAGCTTATGACTCCGCTTACGACTCCAATTTTTGATTTTCACTAGGTCATAAGCGCTCTTACGACTCTAGTGAAAACCAGCCTTTAACAAAGCCGCTGTTGGCTTGTATGTCGCCACTACCAGCGACAAATAAACCATGTTAAGGCATCTCACAAAGTAAGGTACCCCGGGGGAGTGGGGGGTACTTCTAGTAATAGGCTAATGGGGATGTGCCGCTGGATGGGGTCGCATTTTCACGACTGGATTGACTATAACAGGGTTGCATTTTTAATAGTTACTAGAATGGGATCGCGCATTTGCGGGATTTCAGGGGCAAGTAAATTCCGGCAAGTAGGGATTTGGGGTATATTTGCCCAAAAGTGACTAACATGGGGTTTATAATTGGCTACAGAATAGACTACAATGGGGTAGGGGCTCGGAGAGGCCAGCGCCACATACCCAGCAAAATTGACCCAAGTACCCCCCCCCCCCCCTCCGGGGTAAGGTACAGCATTTTCCAGTCTGTACCGTATATCGAGCATGGATCATTTATCGTGCGGTCGCTTAAACTGACAGTAGAAATAATTTAAACCAACCATCAGTGATCATAATCGCTGACGAGGTTTCAGCTTTTGAGATTTGACTGAGGAGATTTTGGGAACAGAGCGTCGCATATACAGTAGGTAGTTTGACTGTATACACGGAGGGTTCCGCATTACAGGGATAAAAATTATATAAATTTTGGCCTCTTTCGGATCAAGTGACCTGTCAGCATTATGGAACTCTCCGAAAGAGGTTTGTGTACATTCGAACTTCATCCCTCTCCGGTGGGCGTCCATATTAGAGTTTACGACCGCAGAAGGAGGGCGCAGTGTGGATAGATTGCAGAATACTGTACCCCGCAGTTCAATTGCATCTCATCGAATAGCAATTGTGCCTATAGTTTTTTCACCCCGTTTTACAAAGGGTTCCGACACGTCGCGTGGGAGTTGCGGGTTATTCTACAATCGCTTCCGCAGTGTTGACCAGTGTTTGAGTCAACCTCGTCCCCAGGAGGTTGTGTTAGAGTTACCAGAGAAATACATGCTTTAAAAATGCGAAGTTTTAATTGAACTTTAATTAACCCGTGAGACCCAGTGCAATACTTACATGTACAGAGGTGTTCATTGTTTTTTTTTGGGGGGGGGGGGGAAGTGGCGGGGCATTGGTCTGAGAGAAATGACACTCTCTCTGTCTCAGAACTTTCCGTCTTGGAGAGCCGTCCTCCTTACACAGGTATCTGTATTAAAGGACTGTTCATCTAAGAGGTGCCAACGTTAGTTAAATACCGATGGCTACAAAAATCCAACGATAATCATATTTCATGTCAACCTAAACAAATGACAATCTTCCTCCTCCTCTGGTCCCGAACTGAATAACAATTATAATGCGAGCGTCAGCTGTCTTGTTCATATCCCTCTGTCTTCATGTCTAATATTCCGAGCTCATCGTCTTGTTCCTTTGTTCTCTTGTAATGAACAACCTCCAACTCTGGGTCAGGGTCAGGCGCGTACAGATTCTGCAAGAGACATAAAAACATTCTGAAAAAATTCGGTGGGTAAAACTTTGACAACTTGTTTTTTTTTCTTTTGTTGTTATTGTTGTTTGTTTTTCTATTTTCTTTTGTTTGTTTGTTTTTTTTTATGTTTTTCAATTTAAAATCTAGTGCAGTTATATGCCAAAAGATGCAACAACAAAAAAAAGAGGAAAAACAAAAAGAAAAACAACGCAGGCCGCTGAGGAAACAGTGAAGTAGGCTTACATTTGTTGAAAAAGAAGAGGTCGACTTTCACTTCTTTTCTTGCAGCATCCTTTCTCAAGCTAATGTTTAACAACAGCACTCTTGAAACTACAGTTGCTCTCATGAACCCTTAAGTTGCTCTTAATGGCGACTCGACAGACTTTTAAGTGTATAAATACGCATTTATATTCGCGCATACATCCCGCCGACTATTGAGTTCATTCTTTAACACATCTAGACCTGTTAACTTAAGTGAAACGTTTACAATGCTGTTAAAGGTGGTTCTGACTTTTGAGACTGGCGACTTTGTAGGTGAAATCCTCAAGTGTAGCAATTTCAATGAAAGCTTGAAATGACACCGACCATTACAGTTTAAGAAATCAACAAAAGCAGTCGATAAGAGAACAACCTTAAAAAATACAGGCTAGAACAGGATTCGAACCCATGACCTCTGCAATACGGTGCAGCGCTCAAACCAGTTGAGCTGTCAAGCCAACTGGGAGCTGGTCATTTGTGAATTGGTATTAATCTCAAAGCTTAACGACAAGCGGTTATCTTTAACTGAGATGGTTGTTATCATTTCATTACTTCATACGCAGTTCACATATCTGATTAGCTGTAAACTGTGGTTCGCGTCTGTGGATGAAATCACGAAGTGCTTTCAAATTAAACAGCACGGAAGCCACATGAGGGCGGAAGCCACTCAGGCTATTCTGTCCAAGTTGGTTCTAACTTTTGAGTCGGGATGAAATCCCATTTTTAAAGTGGAACCATACAAATTAGAGCTAATGAACAGCATTTTATGTGGCACCGTTTTAAAACGTTGTCCATGTTGGTTCTGACTTTTGAGACTGTCGATGAAACCTCGAAGTTCAACCATTTAAATAAAAGTTACTGAGGAGTCGAGGGCTTTCTCGTGGTATTGTTTTCTTTGGTGTACAAGGCAGTTCGAGCTATAAATAAAGTCTTTGGATGAAATTTTAGAGTGATGGAAAGAATATGTATTATGTCGTTACTATGGTGCCCATTATTTGGTTATGCAAAGTGGATCTAACTGGAAAATTGAAATTACCGTAAAAGCTCCATCAAACACCCCTCACTATAATAAGCCCCCTCCCCTCCCCCTTCAGGCCATCAGATTTTGTAATAATTAGGCCTTCTTAACCTCTATTTAGCCACCCAGTTTCCACTTTATCCCCAGTTGGTGTATCTAGAAGAAAATACACAAAATTGTCCAGTCTTTGTTGATAAGAAGTTAGTTAACATTGTTTGAATTTTGAGCAAAATTATTTAAGATTAAATGCTTAAAGATTTGGTATAATTTCCCTCCCCTCTCTGTTACGCCCCCCCCCCCCCCCCCCCGCTCACGAGGCCTGAAATTAAATAAGCCCTTGAAAGAGCTTTTCGGGTAGATGTGAAACCTTAAGTGTGACCATTTTAATAAAAGCCGTTGACTGATGAATATTTCCATAGGACAATTCAAAGCCTTCTCTTAAAGCTAATTGGGTAGGCTCTATTATTTTGGAAATTAAATACATTACCGAGGCAGTAAGCAGGTCTTACCTGGACGTAGCTGTTTCCGGCTGGATCGTCCAGTGTAATCTTGGCGCCTAGCATTTCACCATTCTTTAACTGCAAAGAGGAAAAACAACAAAGGAACGCGTGTGTTAGAGCGTTTTTTTTTTAAACTAGAGTTTCGTAAAACCAAAACCAAAGGTATTGCTCTAGCCGATCACAACAAACACAAATTACCCTGAGAACCAATAAAAACTCGAAGCCAATTTAATACATGTAACCAGGGCCAAGCACAGGAAATTGCTTGTGACCAAGTCTCGTTTGGTGTTGGTGTAACCTCTGATTGGTCGAGAACTTAGTGGCGCGAGATTTTTAACCAATCACAAAGAGAATATCCGCACGACACAGATTTGTCATGGAATGAAACTGACCAAGGAAACAATAATGTTCAATTATCATTAAGTATTTTCAAATGATTGTAATAGTTGTTAATCAACTCCATCGTACCAGCCAATCTGAATAATTTTATGTAAGTAGCGTAAGGTAAAATTACACTTTTTCACTGCTAAATGGCAACTCTTGACACCTTAAGCCCCGATATAAAAATGCATATTCTCCTTACTGTTCTCCATACATTTCTTATGGGACTAGTGAGGAGAATTGGTGTAATATCAAGACATCTCATCCTTGATGGTCGCTTTCTTTATTCTCATCACTTGAATGTTTGAACAAGTAGTGATAGTGTAAAGAGAAAATTCATTTTCGTCACTGTTAGGGCTTTAAGGGTTAAGCAAAGCCATAAATCCAGTAGTCTTAAAATAAAATAAAACAGTAGGGAAAAAAAAACTTCCACAAACCTTGTCGAAGCCACTCAAAAGTTTCGTTAACTTCTCATTAAATATGGCAGGACTATCTCCAAAACCAAAGGGATTGAGGGTTTGCAACTACCAATAAACAAAACAAAGCAAAAAAAAAAAAGAAAGAAAGAAAGAAACACGAATTGAAAATTAGTAATCCATCTTCAATTAAATGAAAACAGGTATCATTTAGTAACCTATGCACAGTCATGTAAATATGTATATTCCGCCGAGATTAGGTCATTAATCACCTTCAGCACGTGCAGAGCAATGTGTTGCAATAGGACTTGTTGCTCATTGGTCTCTGGGTAATATAAAGGGAAAAGGACGCTCATAACTCGTGGTTAGTTAATTCAAACCGACGAAGAGGGAACTTTAGTTGGCGTCGTCTTTGTTTCCGTCAACCCCGGCTCGAACTGTAGATTCATGGAAGAACAAGCTCCTATTGCAGCTCCTGCAGCGGTTTGTGCAGTGCTACAAGGTGTAGAAGATGAACTAGCACCGAATCCACCGGCACCGAATGCACCGGCACCGAACGCTCCAGCGGCAGATGGACAAGTCGCTGAGGTATTTATTTCTTGTTTGCTTAAACTTTTGTCGCTAGTTCGCGAAGCTTATACTAGGGGTTTGGTCGCCTGGTCGGGTTTTCTGTAGTAATGTCGTTTTCCCTTGTTTTGCGTTCCTTGGTATTGCGGTGAATTTAATTGTAGTTACGGGTTCCCAAGTTTGTTTTATATTATTGCCTCGTTGGTCTTTCTATAGTTTTTTTTCCCTTCATTTTGTTTTGCTTTGCTGGTTTCTAAATTTTTTATTACTGTGTTTATGTTACAACGGGTAGTTTATACCGTATGGTTTCGCTGGATAGAACATCGGGTTTAATATTTGCTGTAGTCGCGTCTGTGAAAGCACTGAATTGTTATTGTCTGTTACGAAACTTGCCGTGATCGAGGCAGTATATATACATCACATTATAATGCAGGCCCGTGATCGTGGCTGCTTGAAAATGATACGCTGGCCCGTGATCGAGGCAGCATGAGAAAATGGGAAATCTGGCCCGTGATCGAGGCGGTATAAAAAAAAAAAAAAAAAAAGATAACGCAGGCCCGTGATCGTGGCTGCTTGAGGAAATGATAAAACTGGCCCGTGATCGTGGCAGTATAAAATGATAACGCAGGCCCGTGTTCGTGGCTGCTTGGGTAAATGATAAAACTGGCCCGTGATCGTGGCAGTATATAAAAAAAAAAATAATAAAAAAAGATGATAACGCAGACCCGTGATCGTGGCTGCTTGAGAAAATGATAGAACTGGCCCGTGATCGTGGCAGTATGAAAAAATGATAACGCAGGCCCGTGATCGTGGCTGCTTGAGAAAAGCATATAATGGGCCCGTGATCGAGGCAGCATGAGAGAATGATAACGTAGGCCCGTATCGAGGCTGCTTGAGAAAGTGAATCAATATAATATGGGTTTATTGAGTCAGTTATAAGCTAACTTTCTGTGTTGGCTTTAGATCCCCAATATGGAGGATTTCGCGAGGAGAATTCAGAAGCTAGAACAATCGCAGCAAGCGACTGTTGATGGTATCATCGAAAAGATTATGCAGTTGGTGAAGTCAAAGGCTGTACCATTTAATAAGGACCAGGTGTTCGAGCAGATTTTAAACCTGAAGGTTGAGGCTTTGGAAACCAAACACCCTAAAGCTAACTACTACTCTACAGTGTTCCAAGCTTTACGTGAGAAGATGGGTGGTTCAGATGAGCAATTTAAAAGATATGTTTTGGCTCTTCTGGGAGACAAAGACCAAGAGAAGGTGCTTGATGCTATGACAAAGGTCGACAAGGCCCTGAGGGTCCCATCCTTTTCGGCTACACCCACGTTCCGAGGTCGTGATCGTGGTAGATCTCTAGGCGGTCTTCAGTGCTTCTATTGTAAGGGTTATGGTCATTACCAGAGAAATTGTCAAATGCGCTGGAGAGATGAGGGAAAGCCACCACCAGCAAAGAGAGGGAGATGGTTCAGGGGGTCGCCAGTGTGATCGGACAGATTAAATCTGTGGTTTTAAGTTCAGTTGAACCATTTGCGTGTAATAAGAATAAAAATAAATGAATTACAAACAGTATAAAATTGATTCGTGTGTACAAAGTTGATTTCCTTTGTTACTGTTATTTGGTATTTTTAGGGCATTTCTTAGTCTTTTATTTCATGGCATATGGGTACCACAACAAAATTTTAGTTTTATCTTCGATGAGGGTGAGCAACTCCCATGGGCTAGCCTTATTGCTGGGCAGTCTGTGGACGTTCCTTTCGGGGCGTGGGAAGTTACTCTCTCCTGATCGGGGACCTCATCTTTAGTGGTTAGATTCTCTTGGGAGGGATAATTTCGTTTGGGTTTTCAGTTTCCCATAAGTATTTTTCCCAATTATTTCGCAGATCCGCCAGGTGAAGCGGAGAAGGATCTGCGAGGGCTTTGAAATTCCTGCCTGGGAAAAGATAGATGAGGAATTTGATCATAAATTATCCTGTTGTCAGCCTCCCAATGAGAACTTATTTTCGACTACTATAGATGGGGTCCTCGTTCAGGAGGGAGTTACAGAGATTCCCACTATAAAGGACGTTCTAGTTTCCGAAGAGGTGCCTGATTTATCTCTGTTGCGATTTCGTGACCCCGATCATTTTGTCGCTGGCGGCGTTCACAAAGACCCGTCCGCCTGGCAGAAGATTTTGGTTAACCATCCGAAGGGTGACCAAATACTTAATTGGATCTCGAGCAAAGTAGACGTGCATGATTTTGTGAATCACTATTCGGGTACTTTTAAGGGTGAATCATACGACTCTGATTTTCCTCCGCCTAAATATTTCCGGAATCATGCATTGTGTAAGAAGTTTTCTACCTTCATTTCGGATGCGATTCTCAAACGTGTGGCGATGGGTTCCGTCAGGGTTTGGGGAAAAGTTGATCTGGACGAACCACCGTACCTAGTTCTTCCGCTCACGGTAGAGCCATCCAAGCCGAGATTATGTTTGGACGCCAGGTTCCCCAATCTGTGGATGAAGGATTGTCCTTTTTCACTTGATAAATTAGTGGATGTGAAGCGCTATATCTACAAAGATTCGTATTTTACGAAATGTGATGATAAGTCAGGATACGATCACGTCCACTTGCAGGAGTCCTCACAGGTGTTGTTCGGTTTTGAATGGGGTGGATGGTGGTTTGTCTCCACAACTTTGCCATTTGGATGGAAAGAGTCTCCATATATTTACCATACTATGGGATTGGCTGCATCCAGCTATTTAAGGTCATGTGGGGTTCCTTGTTCATTGTACATTGATGATCGACTTAACGGTGAGGTTTTTGCTCCAACTGGCCCTTGGTCTTTATCTCCTTCAGCTCGCACGGAAAGGTTCAGGCTGGAGGCAGCGAAAGTAGCCATATTCATTGCTGCATCATTGTTAATTCAATCAGGGTACACAATTGGCATTCAGAAGTCCGTCTTGTATCCGGCTAAGCGTATAGAGTATCTCGGTCATGTGGTGGACTCTTCAAAGCAAGCTTTCGAACTTCCCGGGAGTAAAGTCGTTGCGTTCGCTACCTTAAGAGAAGAAATCCTGGCTTGCAAAAAAACGGTGAATGTCCGCACTCTTCAACGATTCCAGGGGAAATGTGTTTCATTTTCCTTAGCAGTACCTGGGGCTAAGTTGTTTATAAGGAATATAAGTTCAGCTATTGCTTCATCTCCTGGTAATGGACAAGTTAAGATGACTGATTCTCTTCGGGAGGAAATTTGCCATTGGCGTTTTCTCGACTCCTGGAAAGGCCACGTTCCTTTGCGTGAAGAGAGGCATGTTCGTTTATCGTTATCCACGGATGCTTCGGGATACGGTTGGGGATGCGTCATGCATTCAACGTCAGGTGATCAATCCTTTAGGGATTATTGGAATCCACAGCAGATTGGATTAAACATCTCTACCAAGGAAATGCTTGCTAACTCGAACGCAATAAAAGCCACTCCGGAGCATGTGCGGGACTGTCGGGTAGATGTACAGGTTGACAGTCAAGTAGCACTTGACACGTATAATGGCCAAGGAAGTAAAAACTCTCCTCAACTGACGGCAGCCACAAAGGAACTCTATTTCACTGTTGTTAACCGAAATCTGCAGTTAGAACTGTCTCATATCGCGTCAAATCGAAATGAGGCCGATGGCCCGTCGAGATGCCTTTCTGCGTTGGATTCAACACTTTCTCCAAGAGTGTGGGAGTTAATTGAACTTACATTTGGTGGTCTCTGTGGTCATACATTCGATTTGATGGCGTTGGATTCTAACGCACAGTTATCCAAAGGAGGAACCCCTTTGCCGCATTTCACCCCGTGTCCTAGTCCTCAGTCTAAGGGTGTGAACTTCTTCGCTCAGGACATTAATCATATCGGACCTGCTATGGCCAACCCGTACATTTTCCCACCATTTGGGTTGGTTCCTGCCGTGCTAAGGTTCCTTACTCAATTTCGAATTCCATTCACAATTGTGGTTCCTGAACTTTACCCGCGACCATTCTGGTGGCCAATTTTGACAGGTCTTTCTCGGAAGGCAATTTGTCTAGGTTCAGAGGGTGATTGGGATGTCCTTAGATACCCGTCCAGGTCCGGGTACAAACCACGGGTTTGTCCTTTCAAGCTTTGGGCTTTTAGAGTTTCAAAATTCTAACCAACTAAAGTATGGTTCAAATCAACGAAGTTGTCCATATAGTCTTGAACATTGTTCGTTTTCTTTGACTTCAGTCTCTACCAAGAATTCCCAAGTTGTTCCAGCCATCGGTGGCTTGCCCACGTTGCCAGTACCCAAATGATGAAGGGTTTCGCTTTTGCCAGAGTTGTGGTTACAACAGGAAGACAGTTGTGTTGGACAAGGATGATGCCTTGAAACTTAAACATAAGGTGGATGAAGAACAGATTGCAGCGCGAGTTAAAGAGTTGATTCAAACACGTAACACTACTCGATATGCGAAGCAGAAGACAGCCTTGGAGATAGAGTTTTCTCGGTTCCTGTTATCTTTATCGTGTCAGAAAACTTTAAGTTCAGCTTTACCGTGTGATGTCGTGGCGTTTCTAGTGTGGAAGGATCAGGATGGAAGAACTTTGGTTCATAATCCAAGTTGTGAGTTTGTTTTACAGCGTAAGCGAAGTCAATGTGCTTGTCCCAAACGGCTTGCGTTTGGTACGGTAGACTCCTTGATAGGAAAACTTAGAGCAATTTTTATCCAGCACGGTAGGGGAGCAGAATGGCACTCTGTATTAGGTGTAGGTAACCCTGCTTCTTCTAGGTCAGTGAAGGATTATTTGGCTAATGTTCGTGAGGAGCAGTTGAAGGCACGAATTATCCCGCGCCAAGCAGATCCGGTTCTGCTTTCAGATGTTGAGATCCTTTCACGGCATATTCAGTCAAAATTAAGAAGTCCTACTTTAGATCCTATTCAGGTTTTTGTGTTAGCCAGAGATCAAGCTTTCTTTAAGGCTCTGTTTTTCTCGGCGGATCGGGCAGCCGACCTGTTAGGTATCTCCACTCCGACAATTTTGCGCTTTCCAGATAATTCTGGATTTTTGTTTAATCATGTATGGACAAAAACGTTACGGTCCGGAGACGCCAACGTTTTTGCATTCAAGAGGGGTTCAAATAAGATCGTTTGCCCAGTCTGGGGTATTGAGTTATACTTCAAGATTTGTAGAATGTTAAACATTCGGCTGTCTTCAGGTTATTTATTTCGCTCCGTGTCTAAAAAAGGTACGGTAACGTCTTGCGCGTTAGACCCTTCTGCGGCTCAGGCTAGGTTGGACACTTACGTGAAACAGTTGCAGGGGAGTCTTTCGAGCACGCGTTTCACTCTACATGGTTTTAGAAGTGGTGCCGCTATTTCAATGGCACTTGCAGATGTCTCTCTTAATGACATAATGGATCATGTAGGCTGGAAGTCTAGCAAGACGGCCCTTCATTATATTAAGTTGAAACAGGTTCTGAATCCAGCAGGTCCAGCGGCAAAGTTAGCGGATTTAGATAAGGACACGGGTAAACACTATAAGGTAACCAATGAATTGACAGGTTTTGTCACTACGTTTCCGGAATAAATTGTCAGTTCAAAGTGCAGTGCCTTTAACATTGTCAAGTTAGTTTAGAGTGCTATATATGTTTAGAGATATTTAGGATAAGGTTTGGAGAGGTAATAAGGGATAAATATAGTGTTGATGTGACAGTGGACTGTCTTCTTGTTGGAGCGGTGCGGTGAAGGGAGGAGTTGTGCTTCCATATCTCATTAATGACAATAACCAAGGCGGAATAATACACTATGCACAGTCATGTAAATATGTATATTCCGCCGAGATTAGGTCATTAATCACCTTCAGCACGTGCAGAGCAATGTGTTGCAATAGGACTTGTTGCTCATTGGTCGCTGGGTAATATAAAGGGAAAAGGACGCTCATAACTCGTGGTTAGTTAATTCAAACCGACGAAGAGGGAACTTTAGTTGGCGCCCACCCACCCACCCAGTTCAAGCCGGGGTTGATGCCATCTCCGGTATGGGAAGGTGTTCCGGGAACTTGCGGTTGATTAAGTGAAATACAAGTAACCTGTCTGTCCTGAGCTCCTTAGTTCCCGGAACCCTTTTCCCATATTCATGCCACTTCGTATCGGATTAGTTCCGGTCGGAGTTGTGCTTCCATATCTCATTAATGACAATAACCAAGGCGGAATAATACACTATTTTTATCAATACACGGACATGCGGTCTTCTGGTAGCCCTGCAGTGTGACTGATCTTGGGAACAGATAACATTCTTTCTCTCTGACCACGGTCACAGCAATTGTGCGAAACCAAAAAAGTGTGAAGTGAACGGACGAACGAACGAACGAACAAACGACGGGCGGACGGACGGACGGACGGACGGACGGACGGACGGACGGACGAACGGACGAACGAACGAACGAACGAACGAACGAATAACTTCGAGTGCAGGAGTATTTAACTTATTAACTAGCTAATTGTGGATACTACTTAAACTGAAATGTGCGACCATTAAAATGGAAATCCACTCCTAAGAGACTGTATAATAAATCCTTAAGCGTCATCATTCAAGTGAAAGCTCCTGAGCATTTATTTCTTGGGGAGTTGTTTAAGGGTTATACAAAAGATACCATTCAAAACTACATTCTTTTTCCCGACCCATTATTTTTTCAGACTTTAACTGTCAAGGAAACGGCCTGAAAGGAGTGCAAAACAAAAAATCCGGCATAGAATTGACAAAGAATATTGTGCGGACAAAGCAACTTCGATAAAACTCCAAATTTTTCCAGACTAAAACTTTCTTTTTTTGTATTTTTGCCTGCAGTGACCATTCAAATGAAAGCTACTCAGCAGCAGCACTTTCCTGAGGCACTGCTTCTCATGTCGGAAAGCTTCATTTTTATTTCATTTATCTTACTTTACTACTATTTTGTTTAGTCACTGCTAATGCAGGAGTATTGCAGAGCAGCAAGTCACAGCCCGTGGACTAAGGTGCCCTGCACCTTCTGTTCTTGCCGCAGTGGTTTTAACTAGCGACTAGCAGTTTCCTCAGAATTTTTTGTAGAACCCAGTAAACACACACACTCAAAGAGTTTCATGTATGGCATCCCCGGCAATTTCAACCACTCCTCAAACCCTTTCAAGATTGTTGTTGTTGTTGTTGTTGTTGATGATGATGATGAGGAGGAGGACGAGGAAAAGGAGGAGGAGGAGGAGGAGGAGGAGGAGGAGGAGGAGGAGGATAGACTGTAGATGACTGGGGAGGGAGGGATACGGAAGGGGGGGGGGTTGAGTGAGGCTTTGCAGAAAGAAAATTTCGTTACCTGTTCTCTCATATTGGTTAGCAACCCCTCCAGGGTTGTGAATCGTCCTCCCAGTGTGGTAGCATTGGATCCGAAATCTAGTGATGGAATTCTTACTTCACAAGTTTCAGACTGAAAGAAATTGAATCAAAGTCAAACGAGAGTTAGAGATGATGAAAATGCGATAATGAATGCTAAGCTAAAAAATGTCATCGCTTTTAAGTTCACCTTGTAAATTTTTATAGGACGATTTAAGCGCCAATTCTCGGGGAAAATAGTTTATTGCAGAATAAAGGATATTAATGAGAAAGAACGTGAAATGTCGGAATGGTGGAAATCAACGTGAGTGTGGAAGTCGCGCATTCTATGGCGGAAGAGTAGGTTGATCATTCCAAAGAAACGTCATTGGAAATACCCTGAACCATGAGTTGAGAATAATTCTGAGGACAAGAATAAATTTGAACTATTGTACACAATTTATTAAAAGATTGGAATACGTCAAGCAAAGACCACTCTTGTTTAAAGAATTTGATATTCTAGCTAAGGAGAGTATTTAGAATTTGGGGCCAAAATGATAGAATTTAAAGTCGGATTTTTAAATACTCCTAGAAATTAGAAGGGGATAATAGTTAAAAGTTAAGGATACTAACGAGGAAAAGAAAGTTCAATCTAGGAATAAGGGAAATCAACGCTAGTGTGGAGGTCTCAGATTCTATCGCGGAACAGTATGTTGATCATTTCAAATAATTGCACTGACTCGTGCGTTGACAGATAGCTCTGAAGACCACAATTAACTTGAATTATCGTGCACAGTTTATTGAAAGATTGGAACAAGCCAAGCAATAACAACTCCAATAACTAGCTGAGAACAGTCTTCAGAATTTGAGACCCACACGATAGAAATTAAGGTCACGTAAAATATTATAACATGCCTAAAAATTAGGCAACTTAAAACTTAAATTTCCTACGTTGAGTTAACTACCTTGAGAACATCTCTGTTGAGATCCATTGGGTCTGTTATTCGTAAGGTGATTCTCGTCCCTTTTGGTTCGATTCCAGCTGAAGGCAAAAATAAATAAATAAATAAATAAATAAATAAATAAATAAATACGTTTATGAGGATACAAAAGTGCCTGTGGGCAACTAGCGTGAGACCATATAACTAAAACTGTGCAATTCTGATGGGATTTCTACCTAAAATTGCCAGGCCCTACAAAAAATAAAAGAAGGCAAGGCAACTGATAAAATAAGCCATTTATCATAAAGTTGTCTTCACCCTCGGCCAGGTGCACATTACATTGACATGTAAATAAAACTCATTTTCATACGAAAATCAGGCCTCACCTTCATGGTGAGGCTGAGGGCAACTCAGAATTGGCCTACTGTGTACATGTCTAACTTCATGCTGGTCACATGGGATGTTTTGCAGCTTAATCTCCCCTCACTGTCCTTCTGCATAACTTAACTCATAATCTGGTAGAGGTTCATTTCTTGATGGTCAAGTTTCCAAATACCTAATTCCAGCAAGCAAAAGAGTGAAACAATCTTGACTGAACTACACGAAACAGTGGACCAAACACACTAGCCAAGGGGAGAACTTTACTGTGGTGGCCCCTGCACAGTTTCCCTTCAGCTGAATCGCTCACTGCAAGCTCTCAGAGCTTGTGCTGCTGCTTTGTTTACTTCCTGATCAGCTTGGATGCTCCAGTATCAAGTAACACTCTGCTTGCAGTCTATCACTATTTTTTGTGTCAGCCCTCCCTAGCTGGCCAGCAAACCAAGAAGCGCCCCACATGTATTATATCGATAGTGTCAGTCCTGTCAAAATGTGCCGGCAGCCGGCAATTTTGCCGTCCACATGCAATCACTTGCCACTTGTTTCAAACTGGAGTTCCGAACGAACCTCCTAACAGACAGAAAGTCCTGGCCCTTGCTGCCTACTTCTTCTACTATGTTGCCTCCTACTACAGATTATTTTGACAGGGCTTTAGCGTGAGAACTTGTAACTTACAGCCTGACTTAACTTCATTTGTTTTGTGTCCACAAGCATCACAAGTGGTAGCCATGATAATAACTTCCTTGAAGTGTGGAATAGCTGCAGTATTAGTTAAGTTGATCACAAAATAACAAGAAATTTAATGAATAGTTTACATATGTGTACAGTAATGATTCCATCATGCTTGCCACAGAGTTCAGTAACACACCTAAGTATTTACTGTGTTACCACGTCAACAGAATGACAGCTGAGGCTTAAAACCTCTACTAACTAGCTACTTAACATGAGACTTAACTAGGGGAAAACTTCACAATTTAATTTAGTATAATTGCTCAGGTGATTACAGAGAAGCGTGCACACTGATGGTCAAGGATTATGTCATATCTTGCTATTATCACCCCGTGCAAAGTGATTATAATACTGAAGCACTAATGCGCTGATCAATCTGAAACTTCAACCCCCCCCCCCCCCCCCCGGCATACCCTAGGCATTGGACTGTGCATCCAGCCCAAGGAGCGGGAAATCTGAACGTTGCGTTGGAAGGGTGGGGAATTTGAACCAGTTTTATCTGTTGTTCTGACGTAATACGCCCATGTTTTTTTTTCCGGTTTTTTGCAGGGTTTGACGGATTTACAAGATAGAATTTCGCCTTTGTTAGTGAATAACTCTTTCAAAAGGGTCTTTAAAAGAAGTTTGAAGGTGTCATTACAGCAAATCTCTCTCTGAAAGGTGTGTAAAGTATTTGATTGAAGACAAAATGTGTGTATGCGGAGAGGTAGTTCAGAACTAAGGGTGGGGTATTTGAACAGCTTTTTTGCCCCGAGGGGAGAGAATATGAACAAGCCAATCTTCAAAAGTTCAAATGCCCGGGGTGGGGGTGGGGGGGGGGGGAATTGATCAGCGCATTAAGCTCACAGAGTCAAAGAAGTTTTGCAAGTTAAACCCAGAGGCCTACCAACCTCTATTGGCATGTATATCAGTATATCAACCTAGCCTTTGTAAAGAGAAGTTACAGGTTTTACCAACATGCTTACCAATTAACCTCTGATCTATTTGCCAAACTGTATTTTCCACAGGTTTCCAAATCTCAACCCAAAGACAATAATTTCAATAATGATGACGATGTTTTACTTCTAAAAACTGAAATGGCTAGCTACACTGATTCAAGTGGATACCAACAACTTTCATTCTTGTTTCTGTTGGTGCATTACAGGATGGACAGTTTGTGGGAAAGTTCAACACCTGTCAGAGAAAAAAGAATACATGATCAGTAAAATCAGGGTTGCCATGCCACCCACATGTAACAGGACAAAATTAGAATTTTCCTGCCTTGATGCAAAATTCTTTGACTTTTCACTGACCATGGAAAAAAAATTTTTGTATTCTCCCCTAACTGTGCATGGCAATGCCAGCAATGAATTTTTTTTGAATAGCCTTAATCGCATCATTATGAGCTATGACTTGATGCATGTGATGCATACTTATGGTAAAAAACAATGCTGTTGTAGTATGTTGCATATTGTTTTTCACCCAATCTACAATCTAGAAACTTAAGTCAGATTTTAACCTTTCTGTAGACACTGACTAAAAATTAAATTTTTCATACCTCGTCCTTGATGTTTTTTACTTGGTCTTCTTCTGTATGCCACAGATTTAAAAGAAAAACAGTAAACATCACTGTCATCAATGTCATTGCCAAATTGTAACTACATGTATGGTCATCATCAACAAAGACAACTGGGTCTTTCAGCCCCGTTATTTACTAGTACACTAGTGCATTATCACCGTCTTCAGATCCATCATCATCAAATACTTCCTTTAAAAATGCAGAGTGACCCTCGACATTATTAAAGACATAATTATCTTTGTCAGTATTAAGTGCACATTCTCACGGGGCAAAAACTTAACCCACTTGTCTGCCCCTCTGAAAAAAGTAGTTTTTTATATTGGAATACCAGATTTTCCAATGGAAAGGCCTTGTCCAATGGGACAAGTAGCATTTAGTGCAAATTGTTTTCTCAGGCTTTCACTTCTAAGTTTTCTTTGCATCACTAGCCTTCTTTAACAAGCCTGGTTTCCCATCAGATTCTCATTTTTTCGCACATGAAGTGCAAGCAATTTTTATTTTATATAATTATATTATTCTTCCTTGTTAACCCTTTAAGCTTCAATAGTGACAAGCATCTAATTTCTCCTTAGAATATAACTACTTGATCAAACATATAGGACATGAGAGTAAAGATGATGATCACCAAAGAAGTAATGTCTTGATGTTTATGCAAATTCTCCCAACTAGTATCATAAGAAACATATGAAGAACAGTAAGGAGAACATGCATGTTGATATTGGGGCTTAAAGGGTTAAGTCTTCAGCTAGCTGGTCATACCTTCTTCCTCATTCTCTCCTTCTTCTACAGTCCCTTCACTTGAGGGTTGAATGCCAAGCCTGACATCTTGTTCTCGTTGCCGTGTATAGTGTACAACAGTCTTGAGAGGATCTTTGTCAGGTGCTACCGGATTTTCTATGAAGCTGTTACCTGATGTGTCATCTAGGATAAGTGTAAACTTCATTTCCCCTTCGCGACATTTTGTAAGCTGTGATATGATGTGATCAATCTTGGTAGCAGTTGCAGGGTCAACAATCTGTAAAGAGAAATACCAAATCAAATGGCAGCTTAAAGTGCAGATTAAATGACGTACAAGGGGGATGGGGGGGGGATGCCCCCTTTAAGAGCCACTGCCCCCCTACCTTTAAGAGCCACTGAGGACTTTCTATTAGTACCAGTGAGCCGTTCAGCGACGGTACACAGAACTCACTAGTTTTCAGGTTTATTCCGCAGCTAAAACTCACTAAATAACTCACAGTATGCTCACAGTTCAACTCGCTGCATCGTCTCTCCAGTTTCCGAGAGAGTCACTACACGTGCTCATGACCATATTTGGTTATACATTTGATTGTCGCAAACTATGGGGGTGGGGGTCCGTAAAAACTCCCGTACACAACTCCCCTAAAAATTGTAGCTCAATTTTTACAATCATGTTACTCAAAGACAGTTCGATTTGCTTCACGACAGTTCCGTATACTTAATGACAGTCCGATTTACTTGACAACAGTCCGGTTTACACAATGACAGTCCGCTTTATCAACAATAGTCCAGTTTATCAATCCTCCTCCTCTGCATGCATCTGTTCTCCAATTCTCTTGGCAGCCCTCTGAGCTGCAGTTCTTCTTGGTCTCTGGCTTCTTAAGTCAACTTGTTGTCTCCTCCCCTCCTGAAGCTCATCAGTATTTTCCACTGCTCGGATTTCCAAAGGGCAAACTAGCTGAAGTGGTCGCTCAATGGTGTGTCCTTTACGGAACAACGTCACACCTCTCACAACTCCGTCTTTGCCTTGTACAAGACGCACCACCTTTCCTTTCTTCCATTCGCCGTGATTCTTCTCATCTCCAACAACTAGTACAATTTCTCCCACTTTAGGTGTGGTTGCGGTTTCCTTGTTCAGCCTGTGGCTTTCCATTAGGCTGTGGACATACTCTCTCTTCCAGCGTTTCCACACATGGGCCTTGGCATCTTCCAATCGCTTGCTCATCTTCGTCAGCTTCTCTGCTTCAGAATTTTCAATGTCCTCTACTGGATATGCATCTCGCCCCCACAGGATCACGTTCGGCGTCAGCACTTCTTCCTCTCCTCCCTCTGTTTCAACATACGTCAGGGGTCGATTGTTAAGATTTCTTTCAACATCCATGATGACTGATTCAAATGCTTCATAGGAAAGATGTGACCGTCCTAAGGTCTTGTGCATCGCCTTCTTGATCTCCTTGATCAATCTCTCATAGAATCCTCCCCACCAGGGCGATTTTGCAAGGTTAAACTGCCAACGAATGTTCTCACGTGCTAGATAATCCTGCAGCTTCTCACTTTTCCTGATGGTCTTGATCCAATCTGCTGTAGTCTTGAATACTTTCGCATTGTCTGAGATGATGATGCGAGGTCTTGTTCGACGTGAGATAAATGCATTGAGTTTCTGCTTGAATTCGTCTGCTGTTTGGGTCCTTGTTACTTCTAAATGGACTGCTCTGGAGCTTGCACATGTGAAAATAATAAGGTAGCACTTTCCTTGTTCCTTTTTGCCAACCTTGTAACTAAAAGGTCCGGCAAAGTCTACTCCGGTCACTTCGAATGGCCTGCTCCCCTCTGTTCTGTATTCTGGCAAAGCACTTGTCGACGGCACTCCGTATGGTCTGGTGGAGAACACTTTGCAAACATTGCACTTCTTGATAACTTTCTTAACTTTGGCTCTCAACTTCGGTATCCACCAGTTCTCTCTCACACTTGCCATTGTGTTCGCAGTTCCAAGATGCATGACCTGATTGTGTGTGTGAACAATAAGCTTCTCAGCAAATGGTCCTCCAGGAAGGTACGTTGGCCTGTATCCTTTAATTCTGCCTTCACACTTGAGAACACCTGTATGTTCATCTCTGACCAACTTCCATCCCGGCGATTGTAGACATGCTTCGTCTGCTTTCTGGACTCGCTTTACCCAGCAGTTTCTCGCAGTCGTGATTTCCTCGGTTACTAATGGCCCTGCTGTTTTCTTTAACTTGTTTCTTCTCGCCTTGCAATTGCTGACGAACCTCAAAACCCATGCTGTTACTCTCAATGTCCGCCAGTAGGTACTTCTCTCGAGCAATGCATCCCACTCATCCAACTTGTGCTCATCTGTGCGAAGAACTGCCTCTTGGGTGGCCCTGAACTCCTCATCTGTCTCTTTGTTGTTGTTCAGCCTTGGTTGCTGTGGCCACTGTCTCTCATCCAAGAGCCAATCTGGACCAGTAAACCAGTTTCCTTTCTCCATCTTCACAATCGTCGCCCCTCTACTTCCAAGGTCTGCTAGATTTATTTCTGATGGGCAGTACTTCCAAGTGATGTTGATTGGACCAGTGGTTTCTGCTATCTTCTTCACTCTATTTGCCACAAACACCTTCCAACCTTTCCCAGGATTGGTTATCCAATACAACGCCACCATGCTGTCCATCCAAATGGTGGTAGATTTGATGGGCCATCGCTGAAGAGCAGTGCTAAGGTTCTTCGCCATATTCGCTGCCATATGACCGCTCACAAGCTCCAGTCTAGCTATTGAAGTGTTTCTCTTTGAGATTCGTGATTTTGATGTGAGCAGCCCTTTAGCCACACCTGTCACCTGCTCCACAACCGCAATAGCCACTGCACAGCATGCTAGAATGCTTGCATCTGCGAAAATATGCAAATGGACTGCTTCCATCTCTCCAATTGAGGTAGCAACACTTCTAGGAATTCTGACATCTTTAAGCTGCTTTGTCCACTTGAGCCATCGATTCTTCAAATGAGTAGAAACTTCTGCATTCCAACCCTTCTTTTCATCACAAGTCTCACGGTAGATGTGCTTTCCTTCAGCCATAGTGGGTGAGATTATCCCGAGTGGGTCATACACAGTTCCTAAGTAACTGAGGATAGTTCGTTTAGTCACTGGCTGATCGTGTGGGAAAGGCTTTGCAGGCAGCTCCAATGTATCATCTTCTTTGTTCCATGTATGTCCTAGAATCTTGCTAGGGTTTGGCATGCTTTCACTCTCAAGACTTTTAACATTCGATTCCCACTTATGAACTGGAAACTTAGCCGACTCAAGTATGACAGTGCTCTCTTCTTTGAACTGCACAAGCTTCTCATTATCGCTTCCCGTTTGCATTAGATTGTCAACATAAGTGTTCTCCTTGAGTGCGCTCACGGTATCTGAGAACTCTGGCCCTTGCTGTTCAAAGTGATGCTGCAGAGTGGCTCCCAATAAGAAGGGGCTCGCTTCAACTCCAAATGGTACACGTGTAAATCTTAGATGCTTCTCTTCTCCCTTGACATTGAACAGGAATCTGAATGAATCTCTGTCTTCCTCTTTCACACTAATCTGCAGAAACGCCTTCTCAATGTCACCCAGAAGTAGATTTGTGGACATTCGCGCTCTAACCATTATGTCCCAGAGGAGTGGCTGTAATGGGGGCCCAGTAAACATGCAGTCATTGATGCTGTTGGCCAATGGGTGTGGCTTAGCACTCGCGTCAAACACCATGCGCACCTTCGTGGTAACTGCACTTTGCTTTACAACTGGTTTATGTGGCATGTAGAATACTCGTTCTCCGGTTGGATTCTGAGGAGCTTCTTCTATTACGCCTGCTTTGAGCTGCTCTTCGATGATGCCACCATATTCTTCTCTCAACTTCTCATTTCTCAACAATTTTCTCTCCACATTCTCAAGACGCTTTCTGCTAAGTGTCTCATTTGTGTTCAATAACATTGTTCCAGGAATCCATGGAAAACTGACCTCATACCTTCCATCCTCTCTTCTCACTACACTCTCCTTGAAGTCACGCAGGACGTCCAGCTGGTCATTCTCACCCCGATCCTCAACCCCCAGTACATCTAAACTGTAAAGTTTCTCATAGTCATTAACCTCTCTCAAGTACATGCAGGTGCTGCCACTCCCATATTCATCTCCACCATGAACCACCCAACCAAACGATGTCTCTTCCACTAGGGGGTCTCCTCGCTTCCCTTTGAACACTCTCTCTGTCCTTATTCTGCTGTAAATGCTATCTCCAAGAATGAGATGTATCTGGTGTTCTCCCGTAGATGTCATGTAGAACCTCTTGTCTTGTGTATGCGAGTACTTCAGTTTCAGTTGGTTCATGTCTGGCCTTCTCACTGTGGTAAAGTCCACTAACTTTGAGCCAGTGAATTCAATTTCTTCACATGATTTTCCGTCCAGCGATTCAATGCGGGTGTCAAAGATTGGCATGGACTGGACTTTGGTTCCATTGACCGTCAAAATTTCACGGGTCTCATGACGAGTTGGCTTCAACTTTAACATCTTGACTGCTTCACGAGAGATAAAATTGCGTGCAGATCCTGTGTCCAGGTAGGCCCAAAGAACCTGTCCTTCGATGCTCACAGGAATTATGGCGGGTAGTACTCTCTCCTCTGCATAATTAGTGTAGCCAGTCAGCGAAACCCCATTCACACTGCTGCTTTCTCTCTCTTCTCTGTCGCATATGCTAGTATGATGCTTGTGTTTGCACTTAAGGCACCCACGCCTCTGGCACTGGTCTGCCCTGTGGTTTGCACGCCCACAGTTAAAGCATAAATTGTGATCCACAAAGAACTTCTTCCTGTTCGCCAACCCTGTTACCACGGTACAGTTTCCACTCCAGTGATCATGCTTTCGGCAGAAAAGGCAATAAGGTGACCGATTATCTCTTGGCTTCTGTGTGAAGAGGTGTTTCTCACATTTGCTATTTTCTACGTGATTTCTCCTGAGCCACTTTTGCAAAGCGTCAATTAAATGTTCCATAGACCACTCCTCCCAATTCTCATCAACTCGTACTAGGTCTGGTTTGACGTGCGGCAGTTTGTTGATCGTATTCATTACAAACCCTTGTAATTTCTCAGCTCCTTCAAGGGTTTGGAGAGCGTCATAGTTATTACTCAGTCTCTCGTAAAACTCTTGTATTTTGAAATAATTCGTTCCTTTGACCAGAGGTAGGTTGATAATTTCGTCTATGTGAGTATTGATGACGACTTTAGTTTGACCGAATTCTTTTTTAAGTCGTTCCCATGCCGTCTTATAACCCATACTGCCAGGTTTCAGGTTTGCAATTCGGTCTCTCACCTTCGGCCCGACAGATTCTAGCAGATAGCCGAATTTCTCTTCGTCAGAAATTGACTTGGCATCAACTTGAGTTAGGAACATGTTTTCAAATCTCACCCAGTCGCCAGCAGTACCTTTGAACGGTGTCATCTTAAGTTTCGGCAGTTTAGTCGTACTGGAAACGGCGGTTTTCTCCATTTCTAATTTCTTCTCCGCTACCCGCAATTCTGCTTCGAGCTTTTCCTTCCATAACTCACGCTCGTGGTTCTGTTGTCTTTCACGGAGCTCGCATAGTCGCCGCTCGTCCTCCATCTGTTGTTCCCGTTTCAAATCTTCTTTTCGCCGCTCAATTTCCTCTTCTCTTTCGCTCAGACACTTTCCAAGCCTCTCCTTGTCGATAACAAACGCTGCATATTTGGATTTGGTGTCTTTCTTCCACTGTCTCACAGAACGAGATGTCACTCCTCGCTCGATTTTCAACTCTTCTGTCTGTGAAATAAGATCCGATAGTTTCGCGATAATTTTCTCGGCTCGTTTGTTGGCGATATCCATCTCAGCAAAGTCCCCGAGTTCAATTAGTTCTCCTGTCTCCTCCAAGAAGTATTTCAGCTTGTTAATTTCTTTGTCAATCTCTCGAACGAGACGTTGTTCGTCTTCGCTGGGGCTGGTTTCTCCTTCGCCGTCGCTCATGTTTGTTTTGCTTCTTGTTTAGCCCGGTTGTTTTGATCCTGGTCGTTTGTATCCCGGTCCCGGCACCAAAAGTGAGCCGTTCAGCGACGGTACACAGAACTCACTAGTTTTCAGGTTTATTCCGCAGCTAAAACTCACTAAATAACTCACAGTATGCTCACAGTTCAACTCGCTGCATCGTCTCTCCAGTTTCCGAGAGAGTCACTACACGTGCTCATGACCATATTTGGTTATACATTTGATTGTCGCAAACTATGGGGGTGGGGGTCCGTAAAAACTCCCGTACACCAGTACCAGTTTCAGTTGCTATACATGTTAATCTCTTTTGGCATCCTAAGTACCATGAGATGGATGACGAATGGTCTTACAGGGTGATAAATGGTCTTACATGTACAAAAATTTAGGGTCTCCCAAAATTTCAGCTGAATTGTAAGCGTCTCGGAGTCTCAAATTTTCAGCGGAACAGTCTTAAAGTCTCAATTTTATCAACCTAGCCATCTCAGGATCTCGATCTTTTTGCGAGACCTCACCTAGAGTCTTGACTTTTAATAAGGCTATAATACAGTGGAATCCCGATTTGACGAAGTGCCAAAAGACTGGGGAAAGTGTTCGTTTATCAAGGGTTTGTTATATTGAGGTTCTTCGCCATATATTATGCTATTACTGGGCTGAAAAATATCCTTTGTTATACCAGGACTTTGTTATATAGAGGTCTGTTAAATTGAGGTTCCACTATACAAATGAAATGAATCCCAAATTTCTGATATGCTTTATATAGTAGCATCATTCTTTAGTTGACCGAAACTGATCTGAAAGTCTAGGGTTCAAATTTTTATGTCCTCAAAAGGTTTGGGTTTGCATTTTAGAAAACTGAAAGGGTCTCAGGCTCGCAGAAGAAAACAATCATCTTGCCGTCTCACAAAGTCTCGAATTTACCATTTGCCACCCCTCATGAGGTCAAGATGTTTGAACTTGAGTTTGACACCTTTTTTGAGTGAAAAGCATAAAATGCTGATGTAGGTAAGAAAATGAATTTCAGGTCAAAATGATTGTAATTAGTTTGTCATGAAATCATTTTGACCTGAAATTCCTGTTAACCTACAACACTGACACAAAGCAGCAGAGTATTTCATTATACCATATTCGACATGCCTATGACATAGCACAAAAAACTTTCAATCTCTGCCATTTTTGATAAATTATAATGTTTGGTAACAACAAAATAGCAGCCATTTTGGATACAATTACAGGTTGCAAGCAAGACAATAAACTGCAATATTCACCTCGTCTGGCAGAGCACCTTCACAGACTATCAACAGTTTTCAGAATGCAATTTGAAAATTATTGACATTTTCCTTTACATACCTTTCTAACTGGTTGACCCTCCTCCAAGCCCGTAATAGCCCTTTCCAAAAGCCCCTCAATGGTATTAAGTTCTGAAAAATAAATTCAACAGATCAGTTTTAAGTACCGCATCTCAAATTTCTTGTTGCTGAGAATTATATTGCAAAATATTCATATTTATGTGCACTTTTTCTAAAGAGGTCTTGCTTTGGGTTTAAAATGACTAGATGCAACCAACCAGAGAGTGTTTCATTGGCTAATAATGACTATCCAACCAAGGTTGTGAGTTCTCAGATGAAAAGAGGTGAAATTCCCCCAAGGGGGGGGGGATGAGGGGAGATACAAAGGTCTTTTTTGCATTTAGTGATCTGCGCATTTTTTGGGTTGGAAGTTTCCTAGTGGATCTTTTATGGGTAGAAAGATTTTGGCAAGACATTTTTCAGGCTTGATAAAAAATGTGCATACCTCAGGGTCTTAATTTTCTGTCAAATAATATTGCATAAGTTTATTTTGTTTGCAAACTGAGAAGGGTAATTATTTTCTATGCTGCTGAACCTTTCTTGGCTTCAGTTTTCATAGTCAAATGAGACTTTTGCCTGTGTTACCCCCCCCCCCCAATGGCGCAATGGCAGGCTTGTATTAAAAACTACAAATAAAGTTGTGAAACTCTGTTTATGCTTTCGCACTTGTGAAGGTTTGGACAGCCAGATGATCCTCTGTTCATTGCTGTACATTTTCGGACATTTGTGCTAATTTTTTTTCTGCGCATCCTTACAGCATGCAATTCACATCACACTATCATTAATCAAGAACAAATGTGGACAAATACAGCTCTAGGGCGGGCTGGGCATTGTAAAATGCATGGACTCTCCTCTCTCAAATGCATGGTGACCCCTGAGTTTCTTTAAACAGAGGATTATTTTTTTTAAACTGCAGTTCTGAAGGTACATGGAAGGATATGGGTACTGTGCACATGTCAGCTGATTCAATTTTCAGTGGGAAATTTACCACTCTCATACTATTTCTTGATGTCAACTGTACATTACCTCCTTTCTGGGAAAAAGCAGGACTCTCAAATTCCAATTCTGGGATTGTGAATGATGCCGCATCTGATTTGACAACTTGTCTGTTTAAATCCTGTAAAATGGATTCTTTTTTATAAATATAAAGTTTTGACCTCAGTCACACTCATTGTTTTCACTGCTTGTTCATCTTTATGAATACATGTAAATCAGGATGGTTGCCACCGGAGATTGTTTTTGAAAATTACATGACTTTCCCTGATAAAAATTACATATTTTTATTACCAAAAAATACAAGTAACAGACAGTTGCAGCATCCAATCTCTCAATCCTTATAGCCATACTCACCATCCATTTTAGTACTGGACAATGTTGTCATTCACACTTGCCAGCGTGTGCTTTAATACAAACACTCTTTGAATTTTTCCTTGCAAAGAAATAACTCAGTGTAATACTTGGTGCATCTTGGAAATTTTGATGAAAAATTTTGCCTTAAAAGACAGAGTATTTTGCCATTTCAATCACTGCTTTACGTTTTGAAGAACCGAAGATATCTCTTTTAATGTTTGCGGTGATGACTGAAAATGTTGTCATTTATTCACCCGAGTGTGCTTTAAAAGAAACACTCTCTGGACTCTTGCTTGCAAATAACTGATTAGGAGAGAAGATTGTTTAGTTTCAATGGTGAGCAAGTTACATGTTGTCTTCACAAGTTGATTTCATTCAGTAATACACTTCTGCATATGATCCTGTCACAACCTTTATCATTTTGTTGGTTTCTTAGGTCTGCATTTACAAAAGTGGTTATTGTTCTTTCTTCAAGGAATTGATCGTTTTCTCAAAAATTGAATTCAGTATGCATGATTGAGAATGTTCCGCTTTGGCAAATCTCTGGAGAATCGAGTATGGTGAATCAAGAATCGAGTATGGAGAATCGAGTCTTGATTCTCAATCCTTGCGAGTGTCAACTTACATTTGTGCGGTACTGTAAGTCGCTGGCTACAATTTGCCCACCTCAATTCAACTATGCTCTAACAGTGGTGAAGAAAATTTGCCCTCAAAATGAGTCCATCCAATAACTACTTAATATTATTATATATTAATTATGTACTTCCTCAATCCTGAAAAACGTCCAAAAAGATCTCATAATTCACCAAGTGTACAAACCCAAAATTTTTGTGCAAGATTGGTCAGCTATGATTTGTCTGCCATGATTCCCCTGTAATGATTTGTCCATATTCAGTTATAATAATAACAATAATAATAATAATAATAATAATAATAATAATAATAACAACAACAACAATGGTCCATGATGAATGTAGTCAAAAAGAGCTACTCTCTAGAAAAGTCATCAATAAACCGTTATAATTAATAATAATAATAATAATAATAATAATAATAATAATAATAATAATAATAATAATAATAATAATTAGCATTTACTATATTATACACGTGGACTCATTTTTTAAACCCTTTCACTCCCAAGAGTTCGTAAAATCAAAATTTAAGATCAATCCCAAATTTTATTTTGTATAATGGTAAAATATAAATACTACCATGTGAAAGTTCTGTTGAAGAGGTTTCATTTGAATGGTCACACCGTATGATTTCATCCACAGACTCAGAAGTTAGAATTACCTTTAATGTCTCGATAGCTGACTCAGGGAGTGAAAGGGTTAAGCAAATTTCCCTGACCGTTGCCTGTTCATGAGTAAATCATACCTAGCAAAATAATCATGTTTGGAAACAGTAAAATTGGCTGAGAGCATTTGATAGTAAAAGTACACTGTAGTCAAGACAGTAGCAATGATAAATAAATTCTCCAAACGAAAGCAACACTTTTTTTTAATTTCACAGACACACCTTGACAATACATCCATCATCGTCAGCATATTGGAATGGAAATCCATGTTGAATTATTCAGCATGCATGGCTAAAAATATAACATAATTATATCAAGTACTCAGTAGGTACTTAGTATGTTACATAATTAATGCAACATATTCATTTTAAGCCACATGCATGTTCAGTGTTCTCCCTGTTTTTCAGGGCAACAGGTAAGTCAGTTTTTCAGACCGGTTAAGCAGCTCTGTTGAAAATTCTTTTCTACCTGAAGCAGAAGTGTCATCATGAGACCCGGCAGCCTAGTACCCAGGCATTCTAATCTCGTTCACACGACTTGGCGCGAAATTTTGTGATGTCGCACCAAGTCGAGTCGAGTGAGCGGGGGGAGAACGCCTGGGTACTAGGCTGGAGACCCGGATTGTTGCCCATGACATTAGGCTCCCACACTTCTCGAAAACCCTTCAAAACAAACGTTTGACGTTTTACGATTCCTGTTTCAAGGAACGTACAACATTCAGCTACTAAACCTGGAGAAAAAAAGGCTTACAGACACCTTAAAAAAGTATGGAGAAACGCCAAGAAGATAAGACTTAAACACGTTACAAAACTAAGGCACAAACGAAGAACTTTGAGGAGAAGATAATACTAATGGCACCTCACAAACAAACCAACATACGGATAAACGTCGAGAAGATAACAATATCTAACAACAGTGCTAACGTACGGGGAAATGTCAAGGAGGTACAACAAAATGTTTATTCAGCCTTCAGAACAAAAAGAATTATTAGTCTAATGGCAGTCAATTTGTATATGTAATGATTCGCATGAGGCTGGCGAGTAGAATTAAGGATAAATTTTCACAATACAAGTAACTAACATCACCTCATGAATATACTAACACACGGACAAGACTAACATTGATGAGTATACTGTCACATGGTAAGTGTCGAGAAGACCAATACCTTAGGTACGGAGAAATCATAGTAAAAAGATACGACTAACATCTTACGAAGGTAGAAAGTGTGGAAAAATGTCAAAAAGATGAGACTATTACCTACAGAACTTGGAAACATCGAGATGATAAGACATTTTTGTCTAATATCTTACGAATGCATGGACACAATGAAACAAGACAAGACTTACATGGTACGTAGTACGACTGACAAAAACCTTTTCATAATTGCATCTGACAGTATCTCTTTCCATAATCCAATTTCTAATCCACGCCTTAGTATGTAGTTCTAACCGGTAACAAGCGGTGCTACAAGCGGTACATTTTACCGGTTACTGCCTGATAAGGAGAACACTGACGTTATATAATTCAACATGGATTTTATTTCTGTTACAAGCTAAGACAAACATTCGCCAAAAAATGTCTGTAAAATTAAAAAAAAATTGGTTTTATTTTTGAAAATTATAATTTTATTGTACATTCAAGTACCTTTGTTGATGAAATTGACAGTGTTATAGTACAACCCTTGTCTTGTATCTTTCCTGCTGATTGGACCTCATTGTTAGTGAAGCCGCAGTGAGGGCATTCAAATGACATAACAACAATGTCTTTGAAGAATGGAATTCTTGTAAGAAGCATTCTAGTAACCCCCTAAGAAAATAATGACTCGTATCAGTAAAAAATGAAAAAACTTGGGGTAAATAGTTTAGTACTGCCTTACAGCTTAGTTACCCGAATTCCTGCCTTGGAGTGGGTATGCCATCCATGAAATACATGCTAACAAAACGACATATCAGTTCACCTTTGTTGATCTACTTTCCTCAAGATGGCACTGTGGTACTCTAGCCTGCACGCAAGGGAAATAGGAGATGTCTGCACACAGGCCATGGTGCTCTAGATCTTAGAGTGTATAAAGTCTAAGTCCTGAGTTTCTATAATTATATGCTCGGGCTTTAGAGATCATCTTCAGCATGAGAAATTCAAAAAAAGAAAGAGTATGATGGCTGTTTTTTCTTCGAGTAGCATCCTTAAGCGGATTTCCCTCCTTTGAAGTGCAATCTGGTGTAAGTTTTTCCCCATTTGGACAGAATTAAAGTGATATGGACGCCAAAGGAACAGACCGAAGTGTCCGCATTATTGGAGGGCTGTAGTGCGGACATGTTCGACTGTAATGTACCGGTCAAATTGAAGCTTCAACTTCCTCCCCCTTGGGCATACCATGGGCATTTGACTGTGCATCGTGCCTGGGGAGGGGGGAATTTGAACGTTGCCTTAGAAGGGTGGGGAATTTGAACCAGATTTATGTCTCTTTCTAGTGTAATGCGCCCGTGAGTTTTTTTCAGTTTTTACAGGATTTGACGGATTTTAAAATAGAATTTTGCCTTTGTTTGCGAAAAACTCTTTCAAAAGGACCTTTAAAAGAAGTTTGAAGGTGTCATAATGGCAGATTTCTCTCTGAAAAGCATGTTATTGAACAGTTTTATTAAGACGAAATTGTGTGGTTCCAAAAGA
This sequence comes from Siderastrea siderea, assembly GCA_964030785.1. Taxonomy (NCBI): domain Eukaryota; kingdom Metazoa; phylum Cnidaria; class Anthozoa; order Scleractinia; family Rhizangiidae; genus Siderastrea; species Siderastrea siderea. The sequence continues at coordinate 16,745,745 of OZ034975.1, forward strand.
TATCCATCCCCCCCCCCCCCACAGAAGGTCACTGGAAATTCCAAGGGGGAGGGGGGTTCAAGGGTAGAAATTTCCAAGGGGAGTGGGGGGTTCATGGGAAGCTCCTTTTCCAGAGGGTGAAGAAACACGAAAAATTGAAAGCACCGCACGATCGTTCCCAAGCACGAAGTAATACTTACATAAGCTGTTTTGACCTTCAAAAATAAGCAAATATGTTGAGCAAAATACCAAATTTTGCGACTTTGACTTGTAAGGAATTTCGGTACACCAGATTTGCACATTCGTGTTTACAAAAAATTGCGTGTCTCCTTGGCCTTCAGTGAATATTTCACGGTTTTCAATCCTTTCAATGTGGACATTTTGGTTAACACCAAACTTGTTTAAACAAATATAAAAATATTTTTATCGCGCATTTTCAGCTGCTTTTCACTGGATATAGAATTGTAGCATTGCTTTACATAAACAGTGATGCTCGTAATTTTGAAAGTGTCAGATTTCCCACGTTATGCAAATTTGATGCGCTTTGAACTGAAACTAAGTTCAGCCTATATTAGCTATTTCTTACAAATTCTTTTATAGTTGTCATTATCTTTGAGTTTCCATTTGAGCTTCATTTACTATTTCAATTTTAAACAAACGATAAAGTGCGGGAAAGAAAGGTTTGATTTCTTATTCTCACATGGATCTCTTGTGCAATAAATAAATAAAATTTGTTTTGAGACTCGGTATGCAAATACTAAATTTAATCCCAGGCAAAAAAGCTACCATTTTACCCTAATTCTCTTTCGACCCGTCAATTTTTAGTGTAAGTTACATTCAACAGTTTCGCTTTTGACGGCAGGTTTCAGTGTGGCGAACACAATATAATTTCAATTCTGAAAATTTTGGCTTCGTTGTTTACGTCGCACTCAGCACGCAAATTATTCATGGCAACCGTCGGCACAACGTTAGAACGTTTGAACACTCGGTTTAAACAATTTTTGTAAACAACATAGAACACTTCACACTGGATGGAAAACATGCGAATAGTATAGAACAATAACAAAGCGTTGTATGTTGAAAATGGATGTTATAATAAATGCTTAATGTTAAAACAAAAATCATGTTTGTGTAACGTGGAAATTCCTGGGGGGAGGGAGTTATCCAAGACCCCCTTGGAATGGAAATTCCTAAGAGGTGGGGGTGCAAACCAAAAAACCTTCTGTGGGAGGGGTATGGATATTTTCTGGAACCACACATCTGCCTATGACAAGAGGTATTTCAGTACTAATTGGTGGGGCATTTGAACGGCTTTTTTTCCCCGAGGGGAGGGAAATTGAGCAAGCCAATCTTCAAAAGTTCAAATGCCCGGGGGCTTGCCCGGGGGGAGGATGTTGAAGCTTCAATTTGACTGCTACATAACCCTACATTGGGCTATTCCATTTAATATCTGCACCCTTCCCCCCCCCCCCCTGGTTGAGGACTGACCTTTCCCTCTTACCCCTAAAGAATTCCATTAAAAAGTGTTAACCCCTGAAGACTTCCATAAGAATTGCATTTACCCCTGAAGAATTTTACAAAAAAAGCATTTACCCCTGAAGAATTCCATGAAATCTCTGTTTACCCCTGAAGAATTCCACTTACATGTATAATATGGGCTTTACCCCTAAAGAATTCCCCAGCTTCTTGCCTTTACCCCTGAAGAATTCCACCACTTTTATCCCTTACCCCTGAAGAATTCCACTACTTTTATCCCTTACCCCTAAAGAATTCCACTGCTCCTCAACCGGGGGGGGTGCGGATATTAAATGGAATAGCCTATTTTTTACAAAAACAATAATTCATCTCATGTTGGTGAATCCAGCAACCAAAAAAGAGACCTCAAAGTAGCAAAACGAATGGGATATTGCTAAATGAGATTCACGACATGTTCAGTCAACAGCGGAGGCAGATTTCATACTGGCTACATAAGCTTAAGCTTATAGTTTACTCACGTTTTCGTGACAAGACATACAAAGGCTGTCGATTGAGGTAATATTCTGCTCGTCGTCACCATCTATATCCTGAAATAACGGCTCTTTAGGTTCTGCTTCCATTTCTCAAGATTATCGGCCAAGCAAAACCCAACTGGTACAATAAAAATTTACTATTCATTCACTAAAGAAATAGAGTTAAATATTGGAGTCATGAAACACGTGAGCGATTAGCACGTCATATAAGCACGCATAAAAACTACCTATGTTAGAGCGCGCTCTGCTGCCTTCAATTCAAAATTGCGGGTTCGGATAAAATAAGGTGCCTAATTCTACTTTTTGTTGTTGTTATTGTTGCCAGCAGAGTAAATAATAACTTTTTTCCTTAATTCGCTATGTTTAATTTTATTGCCGGAGCATTGATCTAAAACCTTTCTAGGGACCTTTCATTTCCCCTTACATCAAATGTAAAGCTCTTCTTTGGTTATCGTGGAAACGAGGCCAACCCAAGTCCAGTCTCACGGCCGTCTTTTCCTTACCAGGCTTTCACGCGTTCCAATATGGCAGCCAATCGAAGAACCAATCAGATCTTACATCAGCATTTGCACATGGTTCACACGATCAAAGATGGGGAACGTTCTTGCTGCTTCGCCGACGAATCCCTCGTCCTCCAGCAATGTCACAACGATCCCCCCGCCTCCACCCCTTACGGCACCTCCTCCCATAGAGGAAAAGCAACCATTGGTCGCTAAAAAGGGCGCAGAGAACAACCCAGGGACTTACGAGGACTTACATAAGGCATGCAAGGGTAGGTTTCATAACCGGCTTCTTGGATTCTTCTGTGTTCAAGTCGTAATTCCCGTAGATTGCCTTATTTTTTGGTTAAGAGAAATACACATAGGTTAAGTAACCTAAAACGTATTCACTTGTTGCAAATTTTGGTGCGACTTTGCGAGTGTAGTAGTTGTATTATTAAAGCTGTACTACGAGTTTAATATTTTTCCTGGCTGTACTACGAGTTTAATATTTTTCCTGATCGAGGTCGTTTGTACTTTGAAGAGTTAAAGTTATATTGCGGGCTCAGAATTGGCGTTAGACGATGCAAACTAAAACTTCTAACTTGCAATTTGGCAATTCTCTCTCAGTGTGCTTACTTGATTTGGCACAGTTCATTTTCCAGTTTTTCCAGTTGTTTGTTGCAAACGGGTTTTCTGGAACAAAATGACGTATTAAAAAGGATGCTTCACTTTGAACTTATGCACCTATCAATGTTAAGCCCGAGGGGGGGGACCTCGGGCATATGTGGGGTATTTGATTACCTTTGCTATCTCCGCCCTCGGGAATTTGACTGAGAGTCTGGGCCCCTGGGTGGGGACGTTTGACTGTTTTGAAGAGGTGGACTGGGCCCTAATATCGTCGTCGTTCCGTCCAATGCTAAGCCTACCCCTGTTTCGGAACATTTCAACTTACCCGGGTACTCCGTCAACGACATCCGTCTCATTCCCTTGGAACTAATACATACTTACTGCGACTCCGTAAGAAAAGCACGTGAGGCACACTTAATTGACAAGGCCAAGACACTTGAGCCGCAAGGATTAAACAGACGTGATGAGCTACATTAATGACACTTATTGTTCAGCTACCAACCTATTATATTCATTTATTTTAAATTTTTAAACTTTTATGTTAACGGTCCTGTAACGTATTTACTCATTCTACTTTTGTAGCCCCTGAAGAAGGTTTGTTTTGCAAACCGAAATATCGGGCAATTTTTTGTTTCATACATTTTTTTGCTTTACGTATTTCGTCTTCTGTGTCTTTGTTTCTTTAACTGCCGTAAGGATCAGTCGTTCCGTATATTTTTTTACCCCTAATAGCGTGTTGTTCTGTCGTGTTTATTAGTTGGATGTATTGAAGATTTTGCCCCATGTCAAGCCATCTCAGTTTATAATACATGAAAGTGAGATTTAAGCGATAGCAGTGGACAACTTTCACATTTCCCACTTTTATAATAAATATAAACGTGAAAACTCTCCGCTATGCTACGCTACATGAATTATTGGTATTAAGTGTTCAACAAATGAAAGACGAACGCTAGAGTTACTACGTTGCTACAGGTTTTTTCAAAAGGTTAATATTAAATAGGACAGTCATTTTCAAATTGTCATCTGTTATTATAAAAGACAAGAACGAACAACGTATTTGAGGCAGAGACGACACTTTAATGTCCCTTAAGTGTAGTAAAATTCACAAATACACGGCCAGATATTCTGATATTCGATACAATTTGTCTCCAGGGTAGGGAGATTTGACCTGATTTGAACCATTTTTTTGACCCCAGGGTGGGGGTTTTGATCAAAAATTCTTCAAAAAAATCAAATGCCCCACATATGCCCGAGGTCCCCCCCCTCGGGCTTAACATTGATAGGTGCATTACGTGAATTGTGATACTGTACATGTAGTTTTGCCTCTTTACAGTGAAACCAGGTCAAGCGTCATTACCTAAAATAAATTAAATGTGAAGTTGCTTTTTGCATTAAAGACTTCACTATTTGAGTCATTAACCCACTTTTCAAGAGGAGTGAAACATTCAAATGCAACTCAACCCAACAGCCAAATATTGATTGGACGAATGCTTGACTTTGTGCCTCAGGCACGTACGTTAGCCTGCAGATACAGCCGCCTCTCATTACTCCTGACTGCAAGGGGTACTACGCTGCCGGGAGCAACAAGAGGGAGCTGTATTCGCAGGCTATAGGCACACAGGAATTTGGCAGGTTTCCTTGCACCGTATTCCAATGGCCATCTGATTTTTAATTTTTTTTCTTTTTTTCTCTACACTACCACCTTTTTAAAACAGATCAGAAAACAAAAAAAGCTTTTAAGACTCTTTGTAGAGCGGCATATATTACACGCCTCGTGGGAAGTTTTGTGGACCACAAAACCTCCATTGTTGATGCAGTGGATATTTCGCTGTTTCAATCTCTCGTAATCCGAGGCATCCAACGTTGTCTTTTAGCAGTTATCGTTTTTTAAGTTACAGTTTGATTATCGGTGTTTCCTTTTGGTGGGACTGAAAGGAGTTGATTGCATATTTGGGAAAACAGAAGGCAAAATTAAACAGTGTGAGAGTCCGTTGGGACAAGTATATGCAAATAAGGAAACCTGTCAATATCCAACGTGCCTGTCACACAAATCAGTTGAATCAGAAATAGAGTAACGGGTCAAGTTTTGGTTTGAGTATTTTACTCTAATTTGAAAGGCAGGTTATTGAAATCAATATTGCAATAGTCAACTTCAAGATTGATTCTAGAGAGGAATACCTGAACTGATTCACTAGGAAGGAGAATAACTTATTATTACATACATGTTTATTACAAATATGTTCCATCCCAAAGTAAGTAATGCCCCCCCCCTTTCCCCACTTCCCTACAATACAAAAGACAAATATTTCAGTACTTGATTAGGGGTGGGCTATTCAATCAGAAGCTGTGTATAACTTCACTTACTGCTTTGAATTTCCTGGAAGCTGAACTACCTACAAGTTAGATAACATTAGATAATAAATTAAAGTAGAAATGCTTTCTGGTAGTGTGCTATCATACTAGTTTATGGTCATTAAACAGCATTAATGAATATCTTTTATTTGCAGATGTCTTTCCCCAGCCATTTGAGGGGTGTAAGCTTGTTATCAATAAAGGTCTCAGTAATCATTTTCAAGTCAGTCACACCTTGCAGCTTAGTGGAATGGGGCCGGGTGCTTACCACTTTGGAGCTACTTACGTAGGAAACAAGCAGACAGGGCCTAATGAGGTATGCTGTGCAACTCAGTTCAATTAGAGCAATACTCTAACCCCTTGGGGGTGGAGGGTACCCAGGTATATTAGAGACAGGGAGTATTGAATGCTTTGTGGGGGGGGGGGAGTTAGCGGGTCTGGCATTTTACTGGGTTGGAAATCTTCTGGTGGACTTTTTGGGGGCAGAAAGATTTTGGCGGTACGTTTTAGGATTGATTTAAAGGGGCATAGTCACGAGGATTTCGCAGATTTCTGGTCAAAACTGTGCCAAAATTATCGGTAGCTAACTTTATCCATGCCCAATTGTGTTTGAACATTTAAAGCAACATATTAACTTAATTTCATTAAGAGAAAACAAACCACGACCATTAAATATCGATTTAATGTCAACACGCTGAAAGAATTTGAAAAGTTTAGCCTATTTTTTTCAAATTGCAATCCATTTCCATCCGTGCCATCCGTAGCAACAGACGACAGAAAATAGTTTCAGTGAAGTAATATAGTCTTTGGTAACAAAACTAGACCATTATTTGTGGGCGTTCATTGATGTGAGGACATATTTTTGATTTTTAAATTGAACTAAAATAGCGTGACCATGCCCCTTTAAGGCATACTAGTCTTATATCAAAATTCTCAATTTTATGTCAAAGAATAAATACTATTGTATTAGATTCATTTACAAAACTATTCAAACTACATGCAAAAGGACTTTTTTTTAGATCACTCGCTGGGCCGTGGGATCCTGGTTTTGGGGGTCCTGAGTTTTAAGGCTATTGGGACATTTTGGGGTCAAAAATTTGGCCACATTTGCACCTCCCTGTCACTGAAACCTCTGTGATACGTGCGCTTCATTTGCATTCTAGGTGCTTTTCATCTTTATTATTATTATTATTATTATTATTATTATTATTATTATAATTACTATTATTAATATTATTATTATTTATTGGCAAATAATTGCACATTGTACATCAGTCAGTCCTGTTAAAATGTGCCGGCAGCCGGTAACTTTGCCACCTACAGTCAATTATTTGCCGTCTACTTAAAGTGCACCTAACCCCCCAAATTTTTTTTTGATCTGAAATAAATCTTTGCACCTGTCGAAACGCATTGCGCCTTTTTCTGTGAAATCCCCCTCAGTCTTGACTTTTTATAGGCTGTAAAAGTTACGAAATCCAGCCATCATCTGTTACACGACCGAGCTAGTGAGGGGCATGGGTCTATTCCTAATTTGACATCACAAACTGATTGGCATCTCCTTATGTCTTTGTAAACATGCATGCAAAGCAGTTTGTGATGTCAAATCAGGAATAGACCCCATGCCCCTTCTGACTCGGTCGTGCAACAAATGATGCTTAGTTTTGCGTAAGTTTTGAAGCCCATAAAAAAGTAAAAAACTGCAAATAATGGCTGAATGTTTTTGAAATAGGTGCAAAGTTTAATCTTAGCGGAAAAAATATTTTGGGGTTAGGTGCACTTGAAGACTGGTGTTCTCTAATGCTGACTGATAATAAATGCAAATGAGCCCTTACCACCTACTATAGGCTGTACTTCTGTTATCCTGGCTGCACCAGTAGTAGATCACTACAATTTTTGGTTGTGAATGGACTTTGACTTGACTAAATCCAATTAAAGAAAAGTCAATTCACTGTTTTGGCATGCATAGAAAAACCACAAATAGCTCTCAGAATGTCTGTAGCTTTTACTATGTCTTGCAGCATGTGAGTGGAACAAAACTTAATAGACAATCATCATGGAACCTAAAACGGAATGCGGAAAGAGAGTGTCCTACTTCCGTTTTACAAATGACTGGATGTCTCTCCCAGTATTTTTAAGAAAGCCAATGCCATGCACAATTTTTAAGAAAAACCTTACAAGATTCTTGATGGATAAACATTTTTAGACGATAAATAATTATTTTTTTAGATGTACGACGTATTGTTAATAGATAATTATTTGTAATTAGTTTTTAGGACAGTAGGTAGTTTTAGTAGTTTTAATCATTGTATATTTTATATTTTAGACGTGTGACATTTGCTTTTCTTATTTTAGATTTTAATACTTTTTATTTTATGGAGGACCTCCCTGAAAACCACGTATTTACGTGACGGGCGCTTCCTCTTAAAAGATTGTTTTTATTATTATTATTATCATTATTATTATTATTATTAATAAAAAAAATTGCGCAGTTCTAGGTTTTGCATTGTAATTCCAGAAATCTCCCCAACTGAGTTTCTTGTTTGAGAAACAAGTGGAGAAGTAAACCATTTCATTGAGTATCTCTAGTCAGTTAACAAATTGACGTCAGTTTTTTATGCGTCTGTCCTCTTATTGATGATAAATTTCGTCATCACATTGTCAAAGTGTTGTAGATCCACGAGCCGCAGGCGAGTGGATCTACAACAAACTTTGACAATGTGATGACGAAATTTATCATCAATAAGAGGACAGACGCATAAAAAACTGACGTCAATTTGTTTTTTACAATAACAAAAAAACAAAACTGATTTTCAAACGAAGGAAAGAAATGCAAGAGTCAATGGAAGGTGCGATTGCCGCAGAATCTGAATTTCATTGTAGTTGTAATTCGGAGAATCACAGCCTCGTAAATTAAAACTTTAGTAAGAATAGGCCAGAAATACAAGGAAAAATTCGAATTGCTCAACTAACCTTTAATCCAGCGAAAACTGTTCACAAAATAATCCGCTAAAACTCGGTTCAGCTTAATTTCATTGACAGCACAAATTCCCGCTCACTGCCGATTTTCAGGTCTGAATCCTCAACAAACATCCTCAGCTTTTCGCTCCAAGGTTGCAATGGTTTCTTCAGTTTTAACACATAAATTTTAAATGATTTCCTCATTGAAGATTAGTAGATTTGTGGTACAATTATCGCCTCGTCGAAAATGCAGCGCTGAAAAGTTTGACAAAGCTTTGCTGATTGCGTCAGCTTTACGCGTTTCATCCGTCTGTACTCTTATTGACAATAAAAATTAGCCAATCAGCGCGCGAGAATTCGCTCAGTTATTGTAAAAACTTTTCCAATGGTAGACCTTGAGGGTAGATGCCACCAAAATACCACTTGGCCAGTACTCGGTAAAAATTACTTCGGAAAAAAAAGGAGGGATGAAGCTAAGTACCTTCAATCCTTGAAAACCTAAGGATTAAGGTATGCAGAGAGACTCACCCGGTTATGGAATAACCGCAATAACAAAATCTTCTCAAACAACAATGGATATGTTCTTGCGGTAAAACTAGTCCTGGCTTCAACCGATAAAGCCAAGTCCTTCAACACCGTAACAAGCTTAATTTATCATGATTCTGTTACAAGCTCAATACTATAATTTAGTGGACACAGCAACAATGACAAACGGTCGATAGGGTGTGTCGCTCAAGAAAACCTGACAAAAATCACCTAACACCTTGTAACCACAAGCATTGTAAACACACTGTTACTATTTTTTGTCACCCAACCACAGCGATTCATAGATCTTGAATCCCTCAGAAGGTCATCAGAAGCCAATTTGTGCTCTTGCCTATATTCTGGACGGCACCTGTATAAGCAGATTTGTCAATGACTCTGCTCTATCTAAGCAGTCATAAATGTTCTCTAAAGGTTTTCCTTACATTGCCTTTAAAAGAAAATGTGAGCCACTACAGTTTGTGAGTGTTGGAGGAAAGCCTCTGCGTATGTTAGTGTTAATTGTGAATTTAATTCAAAAAGCATCAAAGGTAATAAACCGTTTAAGCCCCAGTATCAGCATGTATATTATATTCTCCTGACACATTAAAATTGGGAGAATTTGCACAAACATTACGACATTTTCCCCTTGGTGACAATGCAATTTGCTCACTCCTTGATCACACTGTATGTTTGATCAAGTCATGATATTGTATGGAGAAATTAAGCACCTGGCTGTTGGGGCTTAAAAGGTTAAACCACACTTGACGCCTTAAGGTTCAGTCTTTTGGAGGAAGCATCTGCATCTTAAAAGATTCATGCTAACAAAGTTCAACTAATTTTGTTCCTAGGCATTTCCTGTGTTGCTGGGAGACATAGATACAAATGGTAGCCTTAACGCACAAATGATTCACCAGTTTACAGATCGTATTAGAGGAAAAATGATCATTCAGGTGAGACTGGCTGTGTGAGAAATTAAGTTGCAATGTTTCCATGGCTATGGACTCTCTTAATTTCCAAGAATGATACTTTTTTCATTTATCCTTGAGAAAATTTTCTGTTCATTCTTGAATAGTTCTTTTAGGCAAGAAATTCTTTAGAGAAAAGTAAGTAAGGAGATGTGTATTTTTAGTATTTACATTCGGACAACCGAACACACGAACAAAACTTGGAGGTATGGGCATGTCGGTCAGCCAGGCCTATTCTAGTCATATTAAACTGATGGAATAAAGTGGCTATAACATGAATATTGAATGACAAATTGCTATTTAAGGAGGCTTGAAAGGGTTTTTGGCCGTGCGCACGCGCGTAGCCTACACATGACATAGCAAGAACGTACATGTCAGCTGAGTGAACCCAATTTTCTATCGATAACTCATGTGCGCAAAATACCGGAAGTTGAATGCCGCGTAAAATCGCGAAAACCGGAAATAAAACTTGCACGAAACATTTGTTTTTATCTCGAAATTTTGCTCGGTGACCCATCCTGATTTTTTGCATGCATGTAGCATTAAGAGTGCTAATTCAAACAGAAGCTTTTGGAAGAAAGTTATTCAGTGGAATTTTTGTAATTCATAAAATGGCTTTTTCGATATAACTCAAATTCTACTGAATAACTTTTCACCATACTGTCAGAGAAGTTAAAGAACTTAGGGAGCTTTCTAAAAATGCAATAAAAAAGATAGGTCACCGACTTAGTTTTTCAGATAGTGGACGAAATCTAAAATTTGGGGGGTTCTTTTTGTGGACCTTTAGGGTTGTCATGGTAATGGCTAGATGACGTCACAACCAGCCTTAAAGTATTGCCCGACAAAATAGTTGTCAAGATATTCATAGATTGCCCATATGCTCAGAAATACTTCCTTGTAATCATTCCTCGTTTAAAAAGGTTTATGACATTTAAAAACCCTTTTGAGCCACCTTAAGCATTACACACGAGCTGAGCTGATGACGAAAAGCAAGTTGACACAACGAGGCCGACTGTATATTGACACGAATAACTCAACCCAGTTCTCTGTTCTGTGCCGGCAGAAATATTAATTTACGTCAATTCTGATTATCACAAATTACATTTTTTAATGACTTTTTTAGACACAAAAGTCAGTTTGGGTTCTTGTCCAAAGTGATGCTGAGTATAGAGGAAATGACTTCACTGCAAGTCTAACCACTGCAAACATAGACATCATTAATGGCTCAGGGATCTTGGTGGCACATTACCTTCAAAGAATGGCCCCACACGTCGACATAGGAGGAGAATTGCTTTATCAATATGGCTCTCAAGAGGCGGCCATGATGTCTCTGGCTGGGCGATACACTTCAGATAGGTGGATTGCCTCAGCAACTGTAGGTCAAACTGGGTGGCACTTAAGCTACTGGCACAAGGGCAACGAGAATGTAAAAGTTGGCGTTGAGTACGAGTACAACACAAGAGCGCGCGATAGTTCTGTTAGTGCAGGTTACCAAATTGAAGTGCCTAAATCTAATCTTACTTTTCGAGGAATGGTGGACACAAATTGGACAGTAGCTGCTCTTCTGGAAAAGAGACTACCTCCTTTGCCATTCACATTTGTATTGAGTGGAATGGTGAATCATGCCAAAAATCAAGCCAGGTTTGGGTTTGGATTGAACATTGGCTAACTGCTTCCCGCACTCTAGAGGTTGTTTTTTCACTTAAAGGGCATTTTGCTAATTTTGAGTACATGTACTATGCTCAAAAATCTCATTGCAGAAACCAAATTTACACTGTTAAGACTGTGTTTTAACTTGAAGTGGACTTGTTACGAACTTTATAAGAATTAAGATCTTGAGTTGAAATGGACTCGAGATTTGCTTTGTGATGGGTTAAGTCTATTTTATTACGGTAGATTGTATAATTCTTTGCTCTGATAAGTCGTTTAAATGACTTAAACAGAGGAGCAATTCTTAAGTATCAGCTTCAAGGTACAATACAAAGGAGTGTTTTATTCAACTCAGAAATTGTTTATTTTCTGTGTACATGCCTCAAATGAATTTTTAATATTATACTGGCATTAATTTATGGCGATGAGTGGACCTAGTGTCGTGCAGTATCCCCTGCTGGCCGACAGAGAAATATGAGTCATTTTCTGGAGAGCTTCCTTGTTACAGTAAATCTTCCATTTTTAAAGGTCAACTGTGTAAATTACTCTGCTTGCATATGCTCTAACTGGTTATGTAGTCATTTAATACATGGGCACAATGGCACGTGACCCTTAGCTTGGCCTTACGTTATAAAAGAAATAGAAAGTGACCGCTTTGTGCTGAAGTACCCTGGTGCAAACACTCGAGGAAGTTTTCAATTCTTCTAAATCTCCTCTGACTCGTGTTTGCATCAGTTCATTTTCAGTTTCTTAAAGAAAAGCCAACCCAAAAGTTCTACTCGGAAAATCTGATAATGAGCATAATCCAGTTAATTAAAGTAAGTTTTGGAAGTTACTGGGAACCCGTATAGGGAGGGTCCACTTCCGCTTTTTTTTTTCCTTAATAGGGCTCCGTTTTTCCTCTTTTTTGTTATGGGTAAGTCCTGTATGTGTTGATTCCAATGGTAAGCAAACCAGATGCCAAAACTCGTATCACGTTACGATGTATTAAAAGTTTTATTTCTATCATATTTATGGTCCATAAGTAAATGAAATGAGTTGGGCCTGATGGTTTCCGTGCAAAATTTGCGAACTGATCAACTTGTTTCATGTGAATTTGAAATTGGGTTTAACTTATTTCACTATTTGTCTTGAGGCTCTTATCCGCACGGGTTTCTTCAAATAGTTGCGGGGAAGGCTCAAGTTATGATTTCGTGACAACCTTGTCTCCAGGGTACGATATTTTCTTTATTCAAAAATAATGCTGGCGAGACCTGGCCGTGGCAAACATTGGATCACGTGATCACAAAAAAAGCAACAGTCAATTGAACAAATACACCCTATGTTGCCGTGCGTCTGTTAGTAATAGATCACAGATGACGTCAAAATCTGGTAAGAACAAAAAAAGGGTACACGAGATGATAGCCGAGTGTGTATGGCGCGTTATCAGGGTCAAAATTCAATGTACAAACTTTTTTCAGTTTGAATTTCGAAACAAGTCTTTTTGCGTAATTACTTTCTAATTGCAGCTCTTTTTCCAGTTTGAATTTCGAAACAAGTCTTTTCGCTTACAATTACTTTTTAATTGCAGCTCTTTAATACTTGCTGCATGTGTAATTGTGAATGAAGTTTATCTTGGCATTACCTGCTGAAAAGTACTTCTTTTTGCGCGTTTGTTGAGGTAAATAGAGTATCACTACATTAAAAATTACTTGTGAAATGTTTGTCTGTGTGATGTTTGCGAGCCACCCTACGATAGTCGCCTCGCACGCAAATTCATTTTGTAAATATCTAAACCCTTCGTACACATTCTCTTGATAAGGCTCTGTTTGCAGTGCATCACTGGCGCCGTACGTCTTGCTCCGGTGCGATCGAAATCACGCTGACTTTGCCGATTTCCGGTTTATCAACATGCAACTACTTTTGGGCATATACTTCATGCTAAGCTCCATATAGTCACCCGAACCATATAGTCACCCAGATATCCCGGGGTCCAGGCGGTCTAGTCACTTACCCGTACTTGAACATCCTTAGCCATCATTATCCCCCCTTAAACATCCCTAGACATCCTTAGCCGTACTTAAACATCCTTAGACATCCTCAGCCACCCTTAAACATCCTTAGACAACCTTAGCCACCCTTAAACATCCTCAGACATCCTTAGCCGAACTTAAACATCCCTTGACATCCTTAGCCGTACTTAAATATCCTTAGACATCCTTAGCCGTACTTAAACATCCTCAGACATCCTTAGCCGTACTTAAACATCCTCAGACATCCTTGCCCGTACTTAAACATCCTCAGACAACCTTAGCCGTACTTAAACATCCTCAGACAACCTTAGCCGTACTTAAACATCCTCAGACATCCTTAGCCGTACTTAAACATCCTCAGACATCCTTGGCCGTACTTAAACATCCTCAGACATCCTTAGCCGTACTTAACCATCTTTGGTCATCCTTAGCCGTACTTGAACATCCTTAGTCATCCTTAGCCCTACTTAAACATCCTCAGACATCCTTAGCCGTACTTAAACATCCTTAGTCATCCTTAGCCGGACTTGAACATCCTAAGACATCCTTAGCCGTACTTAAACATCCTTAGACCTCCTTAGCCATACTTAAACATCCTCAGACATCCTTAGCCGACTTAAACATCCTCAGACATCCTTAGCCGTACTTAAACATCCTCAGACATCCTTTAGCGTCCTTAAACATCCTTAGTCATCCTTTGCCGTATTTAGACATCCTTAGACATCCTTAGCCGTACTTAAACATCCTTAGTCATCCTTAGCCGTACTTAAACATCCTTAGACATCCTCAGCCGTACTTAAACATCCTCAGACATCCTTAGCCGTACTTAAACATCCCCAGACATCCTTAGCCGTACTTAAACATCCTCAGACATCCTTTAGCCTCCTTAAACATCCTTAGTCATCCTTTGCCGTATTTAAACATCCTTAGACATCCTTAGCCGTACTTAAACATCCTTAGTCATCCTTAGCCGTACTTAAACATCCTTAGTCATCCTTAGCCGTACTTTAACATCCTTAGTCATCCTTAGTCGTACTTAAACATCTTTAGTCATCCTTAACTGTACTTAAACATACTTAGACATCCTCAGCTCTATACTTATCCTTAATCATCCTTAGCCGTACTTAAACATCCTCAGTCATCCTTAGTCTTGCTTAAACATCCTTAGTCATCCTTTGCCCTACGCCGGTAAACATCCCTAGACATCCTTAGCCGTACTTAAACATAGCCTTACTTAACCGTTCTTAGTCATCCTTTGCCATACTTAAACATCCTTAGTCATCCTTAACCATACTTAAACATCCTCAGACATCCTTAGCCGTACTTTAACGTCCTTAGTCCTCCTTTGCCGTACTTAAACATCCCTAGACATCCTTAGCCGTGCTTAAACATCCTTAGCCGTACTTAAACATCCTCAGTCATCCTTAGCCTTACTTAAACATTCTAAGTCATCCTTTAAGGATGACTAAGGACGTTTAAGCACGGCTGAGGGTGTCTAAGGATGTTTAAGTACGGCTAAGGATGTCTAGGGATGTTTAAGTACGGCTAAGAATGATTACGGATGTTTAAGTTCGGCTAAGGATGACTAAGGACGTTTAAGCACGGCTGAGGATGTCTAAGGATGTTTAAGTACGGCTAAGGATGTCTAGGGATGTTTAATTACGGCTAAGAATGATTACGGATGTTTAAGTTCGGCTAAGGATGACGAAGGACGTTTAAGCACGGCTGAGGATGTCTGAGGATGTTTAAGTATGGCTAAGGATGTCTGAGGATGTTTAAGTACGGCTAACGCTGTCTGAGGATGTTTAAGTACGGCCAAGGATGTCCAAAGATGTCTAGGGATGTTTAAGTACGGCTAAGGATGTCTAGGGAAGTTTAAGTACGGCTAAGAATGACTACGGATATTTAAGTACGGCTAAGGATGTCTGAGGATGTTTAAGTACGGCCAAGAATGTCTAAGGATGTCTAGGGATGTTTAAGTACGGCTAAGAATGATTACGGATGTTTAAGTGCGGCTGAGGATGCCTAAGGATGTTTAAGTACAGCTAAGGATGTCTAGGGATGTTTAAGTACGGCTAAGAACGAATAAGGATGTTTAAGTACGGCTAAGGATGTCTGAGGATGTTCAAGTACGGCCAAGGATGTCAAAGGATGTTTAAGTACGACTAAGGATGACTAAGGATGTTCAAGTACGGCTAAGGATGTCTAGGGATGTTTAAGTACGTCTAAGAACGATTAAGGATGTTTAAGTACGGCTAAGGAAGTCTGAGGATGTTTAAGTACGGCCAAGGATGTCAAAGGATGTTTAAGTACGACTAAGGATGACTAAGGTTGTTTAAGTACAGCTAAGGATGTCTAAGGATGTTTAAGTACGGCTAAGGATGACTAAGGATGTTTAAGGACACTTAAAGATGGCTGAGGATGTTTAAGTACGGCTAAGGATGTCTGAGGATGTTTAAGTACGGCTGAGGATGTCTAAGGATGTTTAAGTTCGGCTAAGGATGACTAAGGACGTTTAAGCAAGGCTGAGGATGACTAAGGATGTTTAAGTACGGCTAAGGATGTCTAGGGATGTTCAAGTACGGCCAAGGATGTCAAAAGATGTTTAAGTACGGCTAAGGATGACTAAGGATGTTTAAGGACGCTTAAAGATGGCTGAGGATGTTTAAGTACGGCTAAGGATGTCTGAGGATGTTTAAGTACGGCTGAGGATGTCTAAGGATGTTTAAGTTCGGCTAAGGATGACTAAGGACGTTTAAGCACGGCTGAGGATGACTAAGGATGTTTAAGTACGGCTAAGGATGTCTAGGGATGTTCAAGTACGGCCAAGGATGTCAAAAGATGTTTAAGTACGACTAAGGATGTCTAAGGATGTTTAAGTACGGCTAAGGATGTCTGAGGATGTTTAAGTACGGCCAAGGATGTCTGAGGATGTTTAAGTACGGCGAAGGATGTCTGAGGATGTTTAAGTACGGCTAAGGATGTCTAAGGATATTTAAGGACGGCTAAGGATGTCAAGGGATGTCTAAGTTCGGCTAAGGATGTCTGAGGATGTTTAAGGGTGGCTAAGGTTGTCTAAGGATGTTTAAGGGTGGCTGAGGATGTCTAAGGATGTTTAAGTACGGCTAAGGATGTCTAGGGATGTTTAAGGGTGGCTAATGATGGCTAAGGATGTTCAAGTACGGTCGAGTGAGTAGACCGCCTGGACCCCGGGATATCTGGGTGACTATATGGTTCGGGTGACTATATGGAAGCTTAACATGAATTACTTGCCTACTTTTGACAAATTTTCTGCGATAAGTCTTCCTCGACAAATTTTCTGCGAAAAATCAACCAGGCGTTCCAATGGACAGACCACGTGGTTTGAGGAAGTCACGTGATTCACTCTCCCATGATGCGCTTTAATCCTAAATTGTCACACAATTTTGTCACGCCATTCAGAGATTTCTCCGTGTCGTCAATGTATCTTTTCCACTCAAGTGGTTTAGTATTGCTTTGGCTAATTATTTCCGTTTCAACCGAAGACAAAGATGTTTGCGAAAGCGACTGCCATCTTTGTGCCCATTGCAGTTCCGTGTATTTGGAGATAGTTCTTATCGTTGAATTCAAATGAATTTTCTTGAACGATAAGACAGAATTTCTCTGAGGGACTGGGTGGGGATGGGTGTGTTGTCCCCGTAGAAATTCTCGTATGCTCTGCATACTGTGTTTATTCCCTCCTTTTGTGGCATATTTGTGTATAGGCTGGTAATTAACGTCTAGAGAGACTAGAAATCTGCTCTCTGGGAAGGGTTGTCCTTTCTATGAAATTTACAAAGTCAGTCGTATCTTTAAGATGTGACTTTTGTGACTTAGCAGTCTTAGCTCTAGACTGAAGTATGCTGTCAACAAATGCTGATAGTCGTTCTGTGGGTCCGTCATTTCCTGCCAGAATAGGCCGACCAACATGTGCTGGTTTGTGAATCTTTGTGAGAGTGTAGAAAAGGGGTACTCTTGTTGGGCTGGGAGTCTGTGAGAGCCACTCGACAGTCATTTCGTCAATCTAATTTCCCTGATAGAGTTCTTTGATTATTTGTTTAACTTTTTGGGAAGTTGCTTCTACCATCGGTTCTACAAGGGGTGTGTAGTTGTTTCTGTCGTCTAGTAGGATCTGACCCATCTGTGTTTTATCTCGTTTGTTCATAATGACTATGGCAGTGCCTTTATCCGCTTTCTTGACGTTTATTTTAGGGTAATTTTTTAGCTTTGTAATAGCTTTTCTTTCGTTAAGCGGTAAGTTGTGTTTCGGTTTGGTTATCGGTGTTTGCGCAAGTGGCATTTTAATTTCTTCCAGGTACTTGTAGCTCTCTAAAGCAACTGACTGTTGAACTGGCGGTTCCCAGTTAGAATTGACATAGAAGGGGTGGATGTTATTATCTTCGCCGTGATATAGGTACTGGAGCCGCATTCTCCTAGCGAAATCTTTGAAGTCTGTTAACAGTTGTTTTCTTAATGCGGTTTCGTTTGTTATTGGCTTGGGTACAAACTTCAACCCCCGGGAGAGGAGATTAACTTGATCAGTTGTCAATTCAAAAATTGAAGGGTTCTTTTGTATTTTCTTTTAGATTCTGTTTTTTAGCTGTTGTATCTTCATGGTTTTTTCTTTATTTCTTTGTGTCTTTTGTTCTTAACTTTGCGCTTTTCTATTATATCACCCCCTTTGCTTGCTAGTTTACGCACTCAGGGAGCAGACAGGGATAAGCTTCAACAGTTTTATTGTTCATTTCTTCAAGTTTTCTCATCATTACATTGACTTCTTGTAGTCGTTTCTCTAGATTAGCGGCAATAGTTTGCACACTTTCTGGAAAGCCGTTCGTACATGTGCTAGACTGGGGGCGTGCTGTTAAACTTGCCCGATTTGAGTGTTTGTCTCTTTTAGGTTTACACGATTTGGCTCTGCGCAACTTGTCATGGTTGCGTTCGATACGGCGATGGTGTAAGAACGTCTCTTCGGCTTCTTTTCTGATCGCTTTTATGTGAGATTTAAACTCTTCGTTAGGGTAAATTTTCGCTTTTGCGTCGTAGCGTAAGTCTTTTGGGCATGTGCCCCTGTCCATGTGTTCTTTCAGTCTCAAGACTGATTGTTCCGATTTTTCTATTTTCCTTTTGAGCCGGGGAGATCTCGTCGGGGGCGGTCTGTCACGCCCTTGTGGGGAGGGACTCGATCAGCGCGTCAACAGGACGTATTAAGGTAACAATTTATTTGACAATTCAGTTTGTGTTTCTGATAAAATCTGCCGTCTCTACCAGACGTTGAGCGTACTCGCGCAACACGTTCGGAGCCATTAGCGAAATCAAAACAACGAAGAGAAAAACAGCACAACACGGTGAAATCTCTAAATGGTGTGACAAAATTGTGTGACAATTTAGGATTGAAGCGCATCATGGGAGAGTGAATCACGTGACTTCCTCAAACCACGTGGTCTGTCCATTGGAACGCCTGGTTGATTTTTCGCAGAAAATTTGTCGAGGAAGACTTATCGCAGAAAATTTGTCAAAAGTAATTGCATGTTGATAAACCGAAAATCGGCAAAGTCAGCACGTGATTTCGATCGCACCGGAGCAAGACGTACGGCGCCAGTGATGCACTGCAAACAGAACCTTATCAAGAGAATGTGTACTAAGAGTTTAGATATTTACAAAATGAATTTACGTGCAAGGCGACTATCGTAGGGTGGCTCGCAAATATCACACAGACAAACATTTCACAAGTAATTTTTAATGTAGTGATACTCTATTCACCTCAACAAACGCGCAAAAAGAAGTACTTTTTAGCAGGTAATGTCAAGATAAACTTCATTCACAATTACGCATGCAGCAAGAGCTGCAATTAAAAAGTACTGAATTGTAAGCGAAAAGACTTGTTTCGAAATTCAAACTGGAAAAAGAGCTGCAATTAGAAAGTAATTGTACGCAAAAAGACTTGTTTCGAAATTCAAAGTGGGAAAAGTTTGTACATTGAATTTTGACTCTGATAACACGCCATAAGTGTGTCGCTGATATTCCTACCACATTTTGACGTCTTCTGCGATCTGTTACTGAACAGACGCACGGCAACATGGAATCTATTTGTTTTACATGATAAAGTTTTCAATGAAATGATGAACATATGAATATCATATATTTGAACTTGGGGATAAAGAATGAAATGTAAAGAAGACTGTCGCAGTTATAGACGCAAGTTCTGCAGTTGCGAAAAGAAAGCCTGAAGAAAATTCAGGCTTGTACGGGATTCGAACCCTTGACCTCTGCGATACCGGTGCAGCGCTCTAACCAACTGAGCTAACAAGCCAACTGGGGGCTGGTCAGCTCGTTATAAACCCGTGAAGGATGAAGATGAAATGATGAATATATGAATATAATATCATTGAGCTGCGGGATGAAGAATGAAATGTAAAGAAGACCATCGCAGTTATAGACGGAACTTTTATCTTTTCTTATGAGAAAGATGAATCACTATCTTAATTCTGAGTGATCTCTTATCTACTCCCTTAATTTCCATGCCTGCCTTTGTAGTAATCCTGTATTTAGCTTGTTCTTTTTTTTCTAGACCTGCATTTGTAATGTACCTTGTAATTTTTTTTTCTTGTGGTAAATAAATAAAATATATGTAAAAAAAAAAAATAGACGGAACTTTTGCAGTTGCGTAAAGAAAGCCTAGGTTTTGAGTGACACGTCCGGCTGCACGGCAGGCTAAAAAATTCAAGCTTGTACACGGGATGCGTTCCCTTGACCTCTGCGATACCGGTGTAGCGCTCTAACCAATTAGGGTAACAAGCCAACTGGGAGATGGTTATTAAGTCGGTTCGTTAAAAACCCGTGGATTTTTTTTAGGCTTTGTTTTCGCAACTGCAAAACTTGCGTCTATAACTGCGATGGTGTTCTTTAAATTAAGTTTTTAACGATGACGTAATCTATGCGTCTGTCCTCTAATATATCATAAGTGAGAACCAATCAAAATGCGTGCATAATTGAGCTTATTAGATAGAGCCTTATCCGGTGTTGCATTTATTAAATTTCAAATATATTTGCAATCTTAAGGCATTTATGATCCTCCGACTTGATTCTAAAATCTCTTCAGATCAGCAATCTTAAGTTAAATTACTGTGGATGTTTGAGATAAGAAATTATTTTCAGATTCTAATACAATACTAAAGTTTAATTCTAGTTACGTGTTTGCTCCAAAACAACCTGGTGGATTTTGGGGGTAAGAGTTGTGCTTTAGAAATGAGAATTGTCAGCAAGTAATTCACACTCACTTCAATGTTCAAGGGTATGTGTGTTTTCGATGCACTTGTGAAGCAAGCATATCGAGACAGTACACCATCATCATTTACTCTCACGATATTAATTATGCAAATGGCGCTAGTTTCCAGCGGAGGCTCATGTACGTAAACAAAACGTTCATTATTGGTCGGAGTAGCATGTTCAACACCCGTCTAAACTTAAGAAAAAAAAATTCGGGGTCCTGTAACTTTCTAAATGATACTGAAACTGATTTATTTATTAGAACCCAATACAGATGTTCAAAATAAAGTGCGCCTGTTTCAATATTTTATAAATTTGTGAGTTTCATGTATACATATGTACTGGTCAAATTGAAGCTTCAACATCCCCCCCCCCCGGACGTTTGACTGCGCATTGTGCCCGGGAAGGAGGGAATGAACATTGCTTTGGAAAGGTGTGAAATTTGAACCGGATTTATCTGTTGTTCCGGCGTAATATTCCCGTGAGTTTTTTCGGTTTTTGCAAGGTTTGACGGATTTACAGGAATCTTCTTAAATGAAATTTTATTGCTTCACAAAACAATTACAAAAAGGGCAACATACAGACATACTTTATACAAACTATGTTCGGTACTGCCATTACAATGATCGTGCTAAAGGGCAGAGGAATACGTATTTGTTGTTACAAGAGAATTCCATTATTCAATAATGCAGTGCAGTACGAGACAGAAGCATTTTCTCTTTACGAAGGATGAAAAAAAAAGACTATGGTCTAAATTCAATACGAAGTTTACGCTGCATCTTCGTAATAAACTCATTGAAGTCACACTTGTTTTTATTAAGTTTCTGACAATGTAGAAAATATTAAGCGAAAAGAAGGCAATAGCTGAGTTTGGCCGGATAGTTTTCGATCATTGCTGCCTTGTTCCATTATTCCAAACAGTTTTTCGATCACAGTTGGAGAAAAGCGAGAGTCATTCATATTATTAAACCAAGTCACAACTTTATTGAAAAAAGTTTGAGAGTGTTGACATTCTACGTAAAAGTGTAGTAGTGAATCCGGTTCGTCGCAGTATAAGCATTTACTGTTCGTTTCGATATATACATACCATAAGTGTGTAGCTCTTTGCTGGTTACTATTACCCTGTGAAGTAGTTTAAAGTTAAATTCTCTTAGTTTATTTTCTTTACAAACTTGGCTTATCTGAGTAAAGGCCCGCTTCCAATTAAAATTATTCAGGCTGAGGTCTTTAACCCATTTTTTTGGGCCCGTTGGCTCAATTTTGACTGCATTGATATAACATATGGAGTTAGCCAAGCCTAAGAGCGGAGTCCGCCTTTTTGTTTTGTTTGTTCGTTGGTTTGTTTGCATGTTTTTGTTTTTTGCTTTTTTTTTTTTTTTGCTAGCAGCTATTAATTTGTGAAAATACTCTCATTCAAGTCGTTAAATAAAAGAAAGACAAAAAAAGAAAAAAGAAGAGAAAAGAAAAAAATTCCTACCCTCGCCGAGAGCCGAATCCGAGACGTAGGCGTCTGAAGCTGGATATCAGTCCACTAGGCCATAAGCGTTTATTGTCAGTTTCCAAGTTAATTGTAATACTTATTTCTTTCTCCGTGACAAGGTGCCTATCAGCATGAAATGCTGGTGTTTTTCCTGGCAGAATGTGTTCGGAACGCCGTAAAAACCATGGTTATGGACAGAAAAAACCAAAAA
Organism: Siderastrea siderea; assembly: GCA_964030785.1. Lineage (NCBI taxonomy): Eukaryota > Metazoa > Cnidaria > Anthozoa > Scleractinia > Rhizangiidae > Siderastrea > Siderastrea siderea. The sequence goes on from OZ034975.1 coordinate 16,768,282, forward strand.
GCACTAGCTCTGCTATATTTGGCGTCGAAACCGCTACGAAAAGCTGCGAACTCAAGCGGTGTGCAGACCGAGTTCGAACAGAACCGACGAGGCAAATTTGAACTTTTCGCCTGAACTTTATCGCCTAATTTTTTCGCCTAAATTGAACTTTTCCCTTTCCACCAAAAAGACAACTGAGTATTCTTTTGAACTTTTTTTACCATTAACAAATTTGTTATGACTTTTGTTGTCTTTGCTTGTTTTGCTACAACGCGGGTCAACATGCGATTTCGCGCCAAAACACACGGGATTCAGCACAGGGTTATATCCAGTGTATGAAGTGTATTGGTAAACCTGTGGTGCGGACGGACTGACGTACGTACGGACGTACGGACGGACGGTCACGTGACTTTTACTTCACTACCAAAATTTCTTGGCTTGATAGGTTACCAAATTTCCTTAGCAATGGAGCTCTGCTGACGCGCTAGCGCGCTGGCTCCGCTATAACCAGTAGTAGTCTTTGCCGCGCATTTTAGCAAGGTCTATGGTAATAGATGGCGAAAGCTGGTAGATCGTGTTATGCAATAAATTACGTTTATCAATCGGAGATAGAGTTCTCGCCTTCTGAAGTAGGTGTTTTGGAATCGCTGAGAGAACTTGTAGATAATTTATTATAATAAGAAGTCTGGAATTCATGGAAAGTTAAAAATTTCCCTGTATGGTCTAAGATATCCACTGCTTTAGAGAGGAGCCAAAGTTGAACAAGTTTAAAGTTTCCTGGATCACGGAAATCCCATTCTACTGTGTCAAACGCTTTCCGAAAATCTAATAGGAGAAGAATACCAGGTATGTTGTGGATTTCTGTCTGTTCCATAATGTCATTAAGTAGTCTGATATTGTGCCCTATGTATCTACCTTTCATAAAGCCAGTTCTTCTTGAAGCAATTGCCTTTGACAAAATTTTGTAGTCTACATTTAACAAAGTAGTCGGCCGCCAGTTCGATAACTCTCGTGTATCTGTGTTTTCCTTAGGAATAAGCGTTATAACTCCTCTACGTTGTGAGATTGACAGCTCACATTCTTCATGAGCTGAATTGAAACAGTTAAGTAGGGTCCTGACCTAGGAGCTCAAAGAAACACTTATAAAATTCGACGGTAAAACCGTCATCTCCTGGTGATTTTCCATTCCCCATCGATTTTAATGATATGCTATCCGGCATTCTTCTCAGTAAGGTTAACTTATCCTCGCATTCATCATTTTCCTCCTCCGATAATTTTGGAATTTGTAAATCTATGTTCTTTGCGAATTCTACAAAGGTCTTGTTTGTAGCCTTGTGAGACGAAGTATTTAAATTTGCATAAAAAGTTTTTATTTCTTTCATTATTTGACTCTCATTTGCAGTGACATGGCCCTCAGAAATTTTTAATTCTGTTATGACTTTCTTGTTAAAATTTTTCTTTTCCATATTGAAAAAATACTTGGTAGGTTTCTCTCCTTCCTTGATCCATCGCACTTTGGAGCGAAAGATAGCACCTTCTGCCTTTTTCTCGTACAGACGTTTAAGTTCATTTTTTAAGTATTCGTATCCTTTAAGTTCAGATTCCATTTTTTCTGTATTATCATTGGCGTTTATTTTATTATCTAGGGTCTCTAAACGCTTTTCAAGTGTATTTTCAAATTCTCGAGCTTTCCTTGCTTTGTTTTTGGAACTGAAGGGATAGTCAAATTTCTGATTTCCATTTTGATGAGCTCCCATTTCAGTTTTGGTTCAGTTACCTCTGTATGTTTTTGCTTAATGCCTGAATAGCTATGTCTTATTAAATTAACGTAGGTTTCGTCGTTTAAGAGCGCATTGTTAAACTTCCAAAGGCCGGGGCCACGCACACTATTTGAGAGTATTAGGCATAGTTTGACAGTCTTATGATCCGGAGCTATTGAGGTTTTTATATCCACTTTGGAGACCTGACGAGAGATCAATTTAGCAACTAGGAAAAAGTCAATTCTTGATTTTATATTCCACGCGCTTGCTTCGTAAGTGTAACATTTTTTGTTCGGATTCTTCTCTCTAAATGTGTCAACCAGGTCTAATTCGTTCATCAAAGCAATGATCTGATAACGATATGCAGTAGGTTTCCATTGAATACCACCTTTCTTATCGATGGCCTCAAGTGTAACATTCTAATCGCCGCCTATGATCAAAACAGTTAGCGAAGTTCTCGACATTAATAGCTCTTTCACAGTTACAGCGAATTTTAGTTGACAGCTGAGGTTGTTTGGCGCGTAAATATTACAAATTGATAGGTTGACTGTCTTAAATTCTTCCCTCAGGGTCGCACTAACAATTTTCAATTTTTATAGCAGAAAAAGGATTTAATAAAATAGAAACACCTTTCTGGTGATTTGACCCATGAGAGAAAAATATATCGCCTCTCCATTCTGATTTCCATATCAACTCATCTCTTGGTTCAGAGTAAGTTTCTTGGAGTAAATAAAAATCACTTTTTTGATCTTTTAGATAGGAGAAAATGCTTCGTCTTTTACGTTGATTTTTCAATCCACGAACGTTTAGACAAACTAGTTTGCATTCAGCCATTTTCACAAGTAGATATCTGGATGACTAAGTAAGTTTTTCCTCCAGCGGATTGCATTTTTATCCTAAGCAAAATTCAAATTAGAGCTAATGCACCGAAAATCAATATAAAGAATTGCTATAGTGGGGACATAAAACAACACACACAAACATATACCCACACACATTCGAAATTTAAGGGAATAAATGAGTAGCCCCGCAGCTCTTAACAACCTCTAATTTCATTGGACCTTGGTATCACGCAGCTCGATTGTTTTCGGGGCTAGGGTCCATTGTTTTGTTGTTTGGTGTATTGTTTTCTCAGCAAATCAGAGAAGACCTTGTAAGAGCTGCGACATCGCCCGAATAAATTGCTCACAGTAAGCGAAAAGCATGCTATTGACCTACCGTCCCTTGTCAAATACAGAGTTGATGGAAATTTTCGCTTGACAGTGTTCTGATAAGCTGAGTTCGATCCGACTAAAGTTCCTTGATATCTTCCTTGGAATACATTTTCCGAGGTTGTCCAGAGGGAGTACGTCTTAAGGAAAATCTTGCCGTCAAGAGACCATACGCTTGTGATCTTTTGGTAGTTCTTCTTATGAAGGGCGAGAAACATCATTTCCTTTCGGTATTGGGTCAGGTCCTCGTTGATAAATATACGCATCGGAGGATCGGTTGTAATAGGGCCCGCGTTAGTAGGTAACACAGATGGAACTGTTGAATCTTTCAGTTGAACGCGGGCTTTATATAACCTTGATTTATTTTTGTGACTAACGAATTTGGCTATTATTGGTTTGTTTCCTTTCTTTCTATTAAGCCTATGGGCGATTTCGACATCATCACATTCTAGCTCGACTCCAATCGCCTCTGCAACAATTTCATCCATCGGTAGATCGATGTCCTCCAGAATACCATGTAATTCCAGGGAATTTTTTCTGGTGTACTGTTCCAGTTCGTCGAAACTTACTTGAAGATCGTCCAGCTCTTCTTTTTGGGTCTTTACCTTTTTTGATACTCTGGCAAGCTCCTCTTCCAGGCTTGCAACATATTTGCACTGATCATTAAAATCTTCCTTCAGCTTATTAACTTCGGTGTTGCTCCTTGCGACGGCAGATTTTAGTTCGATAATGTCCGCCGACAGCATAGAGTTTGGCCTTTGTTAGTGAATAACTCTTTCAAAAGAGTCTTCAGATTAAGTTTGAAGGCGTTTTAAAGGCATATCCTTCTCTGAAAAGTGTGAACAATGTTTGATTGAAGATGAAAATCGTCTTTGAGGAGAGGTATTTCAGTACTAGTTGGTGGGGCATTTGAAAGGCTTTTTTACCCCGAGGGAAGGTAATTTGAACAAGCCAATCTTCAAAAGTTCAAATGCCAGGTGGGTTGCCCGGAGAGGGGGCTGTTAATGCTTCCATTGACTGGTACAATACACGGTAGGCATTTAAGCCCACACCAGACTCAAAAATAAAAAAACCTCGAATCTCTTCTGTTGCTTACAAAAAACAAAGTGCTCAGAGCAATATGTAGTCAATGTAGTAGATGATTGTACTAAAAAATAGTACTTAATGGAGCTAATTTTGACGTTTTGTTGTTGTTGTTGTTGTTGTTGTTGTTGTTGTTGAGTTCAGGGTAAGATAAAAACTTCAACAACAGCCTGAAAAGGTACTAGTTTCTTTAGAAATTGTAATGCTGCCACAGGAGACCCAAGTAAAATATTATGCTTGGTCTTCCTGAAGTGCTGCGTCTGTGAGGAGGTTAAACACTTAGCTTGAGTTTAATCAGATCGGCTGAATTAAAGTCTGTTGCCTATTGTCGGGCCAAAGGCCGGTTACACTTATGAATTTTTGTGCTATTTTTTCTTACTTCAATACAATTCTTGTCTCCTTCGAGCTCGCGATAAAAATCGCAAGTGAAAGCGATTTCAGGACGATTTCTGTGCGATTTGTCGCAAAAATATCGCAAAGGATTCGAACATGTTCGAAACGTGACGATTTTGGGAAATTGTAGGAAATATCGCACTCGAATCCCATAGAAATCGCAGTGAAATCGCCGCTTGTTTGCTTTTGCGACAAAAAATCGCATCAAAAGTTGTATGTGTCAACGAGCCTTGACAATCTAAACATCAGCTTCTGAATTAAGGCTTGTTGAAAAATGCAATTTAAAGAAACGTTTGTCGCGTTTTCCACTCACGCTTTTTCTTGTTGCGATTTCAGTGCAATTTTGGCGCGAAATCGCTGCGATTTTCCAAAAAAGTCGTAAGCTTGAGCGGCAGTTTTGCATTAAAGCACGCGTTCAAGTCTCGCAAACAAAGTTGGTATGAGTTCTCGGGTTTATTTTTTCCCTGATAAATGCGGTTTATGGTTGGTATTCCAGTCTCTGCGACTCGAAGAAGAAGTAACAAACGCAGAAGAAACTCTTGCTGCTGCTCACTTATCGTGCCATTTATAGGTCGGATAGGATTGCCTTCTACTGCTGAGACACTCGTGCTGTTGGACAGAGCTCAACAAGAAAACCTGTTGTTTATCAAAGACGGTCCTTACAAGCTTAAGTGAATTTGTGAGCCACTAGCATTAAATCTCCTACAGAATTGAATTCTTCTACAACTCTCATATTGTCAATATCAAAAATATGTGCCTCTTCGCAACAGTCTTCATTATCGTCTCCCTCCACCAAGTTTTTGCGAAAATGCCAACAGACAGCACAGGAGCAGTTATTTTCAACATGAGACAATTTGATGTCTAAGGGGCCGATTACATGGTGAATTTCAGCCCGGGCTGAAATTTCGATCCTCCCACTGGGCTGAAATTTTGTTGTCATTACATGACGAATTTCAGCCCAGCCGCAATGTTTAAAATTGGGCGGGAAAATTTGCTGGAAAGCGTTTTACATGCACAACTAAAGCGGTACGCATGCCCAAGTTCATATTTCAGCCCGGGCCGAAATTTGAATGCGATTACATGAGGGTTTTCAGCCCCTTTGACCGGGCTGAAATTTCCAGCTCGGTTTCAACGACAAACGGGGCTCAAATTTCCAGCCCGGACTGAAACTCTCTTCATGTAATCGCAAACGTCTTTTAAAAAATATTTGTTCAGGAACCCGAGCTGAAATCTCACTGAGCCGGCTAAAATTTCAGCCCGGGGTGAAATTTGCCATGTAATCGGCCCCTAACTGACTCAAGAAATTACAAAGGTCTCGCTCTAGAATTTTGGTCTAAAAAGTTGTCGAGTTGTTATTTAATAATATTGTTTTCACTTCCATGCTCTATGTTTAATCTACCGAATCACCAACGTTAAAAATGGCTGGAATTATCTAATTAAAATCCTCTAAACTTGTAAGGTTGGGTTAAAGGGTAAATCAGTAGTTGCAACCATTTCAAGAAATAACGATGCAAAATATAGCAACAAAAATATACATCATTTAGAGGTAATGCTCGGTTTCGTAGAGTCCTCTAAGTTTCACAGGATATGATAGCCTGCTACCAGCATTGTACGTGTGAGAAAGTAAAGACTCGCAATTTAATAATTAAGTAAAAATGCTGCCTCACCCATTGCCTTTGCAAAATCCAAATATCTTAGTGTAAATGTCATTATCGGAAAGTTAAGAGTGAAATCTAACACTTAAATTGCAAGGAAAAATCTCTTAAATGATTAAGTCACCACCAACAACAGCAAAATCAAAATACAAAAAAATGTACGTTAAGGCTTGGATTGTCCTACATTTTTACAATAAACCAAGATCGTATCCGGGCTTAGTTTTAGAACACCGAATTCCCCGGGGGGGAGGGTACTTCCTCTAATGACCTATACGGGGAGGTCCCGCCCGAAAGGGGTAACTTTTTCAGGCTTCAGGTATATAAAGGGGTAGGGTTTCACGAGCTGAACATGAAATATATGATAGGGTAGGGACTCTCGATACGCTGCTACAGTGACTACTCTGTTCTAAGGTCCCGGACAAACGGATGTAACATTTCCGTTAAACACTGTTCGACAGTGTTGAATTCAACGATGGCAGCCAAATTTCGTTCAACGCCATCGAGCATCAGTCACCATCATCCTTCATCATTCCACATGGTGGCCACGCGTGTGTAACATCTTGAATTCAATAACGATGAACGTTGTTCAAAGGAAAATGTTCTATCTGTTTGCCAGGGAAATAAAATGTGCATTCCTGACCACTTGGTTATTTTGTTGCTTTCGTTGTCATATCTATAAGATGTGGAAAGAGAATCATGCCTTGGTGTGATCAATTTTTGTTTTTGTTTTTGAACTTTATCTGAAATCACGTTCAAATTATATTATTCTCGATAACGGAATGCTCTTGAATTTCTGCCAAACATCAGTATCGAACTGAAGACAACATTGCAGAGATACAGCTTTTTAACAGTGGCTTTTTCTTTCCGAAAAAAAAAATGTTTAGAGATCAAAGTAAATCCCAACTAACACATTAGGAGCGTGTTTAATGAGCCATCACAGCAAACTAGACTGAAGCCTGTTTACGAGTAAACGAACTTCAAAAGAATGAAATGTGTTTGCGTTATAACCATGTCATGCACTATGCTAGCTTTAGATTTTTGCGTAACATCAATAAAGAGAGAATAACAGATGTGTACTTTATTAAATAATATCTTGGTTTCTGCTTATTCACACAGCGAAATTTACTCATAAGTGAAACAGTTGTCTTGTTTTCTTGTTGCTTGTGTTTTGTTATGTTTTGCTTTTACGCTTGGTTAGCGAACTAAAAATAACAATAAAAGAATAGAAAGAAAGTATTAAAAATTCGAGAAAAATAGGAACACAAAACAACTTGTTGCTGTCTTTTGTTGTTTGAGATAGGTTCTGTAGGCCTAAAAGAGATCATTTGTTTGCGTGGCGCATAAAGCAAAGTCCACTCATATGTATGATTAATTTTAAAAATTTTCTTTAGTTTTTAGACTACTCAAGCTGCCTTACAGGGGCATTCAACGAATCTATTTCCTTCAAATATCTGTTCCTAAGACAAATTCCTGCTGGCTGACCGGCAAATTATTTTTGTGTAGCTACCGGCTCCTGGGAAACAATCAGTGAGTAGGTTTTTCCCTGGGAAAATTGTTTCTCGCTAAAATTAAATAAAATTAAAGATTGAAGCTTGCTGTTGGCTTGAACTAATTTATTTTCCCACCCTGCTGATATAAAGGTCTGCATGAATAGTCCAATTATTTCAGTAATTGTTTTTGCGCCCCGCAGCATAGCCCGCAGCAAGCCGAGCAGGCGGTAAGAGTTTCAAATTTCTGACGTTTGAACGTTTGTTGACCATGCATTTGTAGTGGACTGCGGCGTCAGTAGTGTGGAATCATGACTTCCAAGGTTTTTCATATTTTCTCTGTAATCACGATACTGGCTTTCGAGACAGGAGCTGATGGTAAGTGCGTTCTGCTACTTGTATTCCTCGTATGCGAAATACATCCATTTAGCATTTGTTTGTTTGTAAGGCGCTAATCGTTAATGGGTATGGTTCAATGTGTTTTCGTGAACATATTTAAGGCGCCGACAACACTTAAAACCATCTTCTTAACACGTTCTTTAAAGTCGCTTGAGTGCTGAAAAGTTCGTCGTAACAATTGCTTGTTTTCATACAATAGAAATGGAAAATGATAGAACGTTTGTGATCACAAAACCTAGTTGTAAACTCTCGACTGAGTTTAAGGTAAGATTTAAAGAGTTTTCTCCCTATGTAGGCATTCCTCGCCTATAGAATTACATCAGTAATTACAGAATCAAAATTACATAAAATATAAGGAATTACATCAAATTAATTTGATGCCGACAATCCGACAGTACTACCAAAAACATCCTTTTTGGCTCACATTCACCTAAACTTTTAAGACAGAATCCATCAGGAAATCGAGTAATCAGTGGACAAAAACCTTGTTCCAGAATAATTTAAAGTTTATCGCATTCTTTTTTACACTTTTTAAGAGCTATAGAAGTAATTAGTTATCTGCAATAACACCAAAGACAATTTCTTATGGGAGCCCGTGAAATTAAATTTCGAATTTCACAGGAATTGTGTAAACACGGGTAAAATAGGTAAATTTTTGTGCGTAAGATTTCATTTTGTGAAATTTGAAATTTATTTTCTCCGGCTCCCATAAGAAATTGTCTTTGGGGTTATTACAGATAACAAATTACATCCATGGCTCTCAAAAAATGTAAAAAAGAATGCGATATGCTTTAAATTATTCTGGTACAAGATTTTTGTCCACTGAAAATTAAAATTACTCAATTTCCTAATGGATTCCGTCTTAAACTCTTTATAATTCGATCCATGTTGTATTTGGGTCCAAAGAGTATTTGCCCATGTTGCAAGAGCGAATCAAACGGCACTGAAATTGCCTCTAAGTGTCAGAAACATAGCTCTAGTCGTAGATGAGTCGGCACCAAGATGTCCGTGGCCATTGGGAAGAGTGTTTGAGATCTACCCAAACTAGCGTGACGGATGTGTGCGTGTGGTGAGAGTCAGTACGAAATCTGGAACTTTGTTGAAGCGGATAAACAAGCTGAGTTTGTTAGAATTCGCTCAAGAGTAAACATTCTATAACTTTCTTTAGAGAAATTCGCTAAGATCCTTGAGCGAGACTTTCGCGTGGACTGAATAAATTATGATCAGTTTACGTGACTTACATTGGCGCTCCCGTCGTTAATTAGTTCGTTCTCAGCATTTTTATTCCTAATTTGTTCAAACAGTTCCCTTTTGGTTCCTGTTTGGGGGTAGGAATGTTACAAATGGCTAATCACCTTGTATTATTTTTGTTGTACTAGTTCGGCTTTCTAGGTGTTACTAGCGTTTCAATTTTGTCTTCACGTGCCAAGTAATTTGCATGTTAGCCATAGCCTGCGAGAACTGGCGCACTTGTTTGGGGAATTTGTGCGCGACAATCTTGGCGGCGAAGGCACCAAAACTGCTATTTGCGAGCCGGTGATTGAAGCGAGCCGGCGAGAGGAATGGGGCGCGATGATTGTCGCACGCAAATTCCCCAAAGAAGTGAGCCTGCTCGCAGGCTATGGTAACCAAGTATATGTATGCTGATTCGCGTTAGCTTTTGGTTCCTTTTAGGCTTTGTAACTTGTGAGTATAAGGCGCTAGTTGTCCTAAATTGTGAGCGTAGGAGATTAACCTTTGTGAACCGGATGGGAATATGATGTAATGTACGTACAGCCCATTGACTGCTGCAATGTTTGCGAGTGGCCGAATAAAGGTGTTGTTTTGAAGTCCGTGTACACTGGTATCCTGCAAAGTCCGTTACACTTGATAACCCTCAATTTTTTTAGTTTTCAGTAGAATGAGTTGGTCATTATCTACCTGCAAACAAAAGTTTAAAAAAATCTGAACGTGAGGATATTTTGGGCGCGAACTTCCTAACACTTTGAGGAGAACGATTCTATGAAAACCTAAACTATTTTACATACTGAATTGTTTCTTGGGCAGTGCTCAGTAATACTTCTTGCCGCTAAACGTTAGAACGTTATTTGGATTTAATTCGTCCACCAACTGCTCTTAAAACTACCTGCAAGTTTTCTACCTCACTCATGTGCTCAGTTCGGTGTGAGAACTCAAACTTTTTCAGCAGCAGCTATCTTCATCCTTGTGAAACATATTTTTCTTGTCTGTAGCTTTCTTCTGCCTTTGTAAATGATTTCAAATCTATCATTGTTATTCCTTCACAACCAATGTTCTCGATAAGAAAAATGCAGCTTTTATGACGAAATGCGTTAGTTAAAACCAATGTTCTTGAGAAGGCCTTCCACACAAAGGATGACAGAGTGAGGAAAAGAAGGCTTTCTTTTTAACTTACATTTTGGAAAAAAAAAGTTGTGGTTGCTGTGTTGGGAGTTTTATGCTGTCTTCTTTCGAACAAGAACAGTAGTCCGTTGTGGCCAAAATTTGGCAGCCTTTTTATTGATCCTGATTTTCACCTGTTTATGTCTATTTTCCCGTTTGATAGATCTTGCAGTAACAAAAGTCCTTGGGCCTGGTAAGACCGACAAAAAAGTTCAGTCAAATCTCGGTTAAACTTATGCCGTTTATACTAAGGGTCACACCTCAATTTAAAGGGTCTTAATCCATCTAAAACTGTGTATAATACCGATTTCACTTAAAGGATTTTACTTGGATGCCTCTGAAACTTCTTTCTGATGCAACTTAAACATTGTAGAAGCGGTAAGAGGGAAGATTGCAGTAAATTGAGAGTCTATTTAGCCAGATTACCTAAGAATTTCAAATTGCAGCGGTTTTAAAGATAAACATTCAAAAACTTCACATGTTTTCTGAACATAGTGTCCTGTGAGGTACCAAAAGGTTGTTGTTGTTGTTGTTGTTTTAATCGAGAAGGAGAAAACAAAGCATAAATGTAACGAAAAGAAATTGACTTGCAATTTTAATCAGTAATCGCTGAAGAAAAACGTTCAAAAACTTCACACTTTTTCTGTACAGACATTTTGCATTTACTAGTTTATTTTAAGCGAGAGCGCTTTTAAGGTCTGTCTTATGAGGTACCAACAGGTTGTTGTTGTTGTTTTACTGATCGAGAAGGAGAAAACAAACCGACAAATTTAACGAAAATAAATACTTGCAATTTTAAAATCAGTTATCGCACTTTAAGCTTTCTAGAATACTAATTGGTAACTGAGATAGCCAGCTTTGGTAAAATTTAAAATTGTCTCGTGACAGGACAAGCTTCCCGTAATAATCACGACCGTGAACAGAGATTAACAAATCTTGCCATCTGTTTTGTTTCCTGTTTCTGTGTCCTTTTTTTTACCTAACCTAGATTCCCGAAGAAAATAGCAAAGATTGCACAATGACATATTGACACATTGAAAACACATGCGTAATTAAATAGTATTGATGATGATGATGATGATGATGATGATGATGATGATGATGATGATGATGATGATGATGATGATGATGATGATGATGTGTACAAATAAAGTACTTCAATGTTGGGGAAAAGGTGGGTAAATGAGCAGGAAGAAATAAGAACTTCTAGTGAATGTATGCAATAATACGTCCAGAATACAGAATACTAAAACTCGTTGGCAAAATCTTTTTAAAAACCGTTGCTGACAGTTGGTTTTATTTTGATGGCCGTGCATTACTTAAATGCATTGACTTCAGAGTCAATCAAATGAAATGTTATTACACAATGAAGTGGTCAAGGAAAGAAGTGATCATTTCAAACAAACGAACAAACAAAAAACACAACACTTGACCTTCGTTCCAATGGGGTTGAAAACTGTCTAAAAATAAAAATGATAGATGAAATAATCATATATGTGAACTGTGGATAAAATGAGAATTATGATGGCCTTTGCAGTTAAAGATATCAATTTAATCAGTTGGCAGAAGAACAACATGAAAAAATCAGGTTTGAGCGGGATTCGAACGCATGACCTTTGCAGCGTTCTTACTAGTCGAGTTATCGCGCCAATCATTGACCTATCATTGAATCGCCTGTTCAAATGCATTTGATTCTATTGATGACTTCCTCTCAGGTTGTCGAAACTTCAGTCAATGTCATCAAAAAACCTATCTCAGGACTACGCTCACCCAGACGACCATACTTCTCCGACTTCGAGAACGGCCTATAATTCGAGAATTCCTTGTTATTATTTGCTTTAAATACTCGAGGGATAAGTGCAATTTCAAGGTCATTGACCCTGCGGGATTATTGGAGCCAAACAAGTTTAGTTCAATGTTAACTAACAAAACAGTTATTAAATTGAAAGCTATTAAAAAAATTCATTAGTACCAGTTATGAAGGCTTCCTATACTTCAAGCAATCGGGTAGATGAAATTTTAATTTGTTTTCTTTATGAGTTCATTCATTAGTTTCCATTAACGCCTCAAGTCACCTTTCTGATATCAACGCAGTGCGAGGGTTTTCAATTATTGTCACAAGCAAACAAATTTTTACCGAAGAAAGTGTCCGCAACGTGGTCCTGATATTATGTAAGTCACTATCAGCTAGTTTTTTGCTCTACTTTAGTCACGAAAAATGTGTTAAAATACATTCGCTGTTGTTTCTGTATCAAATAATACCTTAATTTCTATCTTTTGTATAACACCGCGGAAATGACACGTAGTTGCTTTTGTTGTGTTGCTTTGTTGTTACCTAATTGTGTTTTTTGTTTTTTGTTACATTGGGTTGACAAGAAGATCCCAATTGAAAATCGAAAAATGTAGTCTTTTTTGACAGTGAGAAGGTGCATATATGTGACAAAGTAATTTGGCGATTGAACAACTCTTGTGTAGTTTTCCAGTAACGGTTGAGAGAACAATAAAACAACAACATAAACAATTCAGATGCACCCAGGGCCGTAGCCAGTATGCTGCAAACTGAGGCACTTGCCCGGCTCAGTCATTTTTTTGTTTCCTCAATCATTTTTTTTCGTTTAACACCCTAAATGCTTAGGAAGAGAATTTAACCATGGACATTGCCTCAGTCATAATGTTTTTCTGGCTACGGCCCTGGCACCTAGTGCAATGTTAGTGATTGACTGTTACGTTAAAAGGTTTTTGATTTGATCTTTTAAAAACATATACATTTGTTTGGTGATTTATGATATTTATGAGACAAATCTAGAAAATAACAACAACTAGTCCTATAAAACTGCATGACTATTAAAAACTAAAATAATAATAATAATAATAATAATAATAATAATAATAATAATAATACGTAGAAAGTTCCAGAAAGGTGAGAAAAAGGCACGAAACAACTTGTTGTTGTGTTTTATTGTTTGAAATTGCATTGTAGTAGGCACTGCAGGGCTTAAAGAACTCAGTTGTTTTTGTGGCGCATGAAGCGAAGACTCCCAGATCATCATTACACTGATTGTTTTGTTTGTAAACAATTAAAGTTTCCTTTACAGAATTGAATTGAAGTTGACATGGAAATGACAGATTATTCTTAAGTTTTGTTAATTGAAAGTCTTTTCTCGTTGTTGCAAGTTTTCACGGTAAAAAGTAAAAATAGTGACTAATCAGTATTTCCCATCCCCTAGTAATGTGAAGCTCTGCATGACAGTGCAATTGTTTTAGAAATTATGAATGCGCTCTCGGCCGAAGCGAACCAAGCAGCAGGCGATAAGTCATGCTTTAAATTTCTGACGTTTGATCGTTTGTTGACCATTTGTGGTGGACTGCGGAGTTAGCAACGTGAAATCATGACTTCCAAGGTTTTCCATTTTTTCGCTGTAACCACGATCCTCGTTTGCAAGACAGGAGCTGATGGTAGGTGCTTTCTATTCCTTGCATTCTTCATATGTTAATAGACCTCTTTAGTGTTCTGAGTGTTGTTTCTTTGCTACCGCGAGGCGTTGAGGCACGTGTCATATTTCTTAGAGGTCCCACGAAATGCATGCCTCACATCTGTAACCAGTGTTTTTTGTTTTTCTTTCTTGATTTCTTGGAAGACCTCAATCAATCAATCAACAAGTTCACTACTTTGTTGATCTCGACCACTGGACGCTCTTGAATTTGTGCCAAACGGAGCTAAATTGAAAATGTCATTTGTTATCTTGTTTTCCGCATTTTGTATAACACAGCGGTAATCACACACGGCCGCTACTTTTGTTTTGTTGTCAATTTTTCTTTTTCTATTTTGTTTTAACGCCTCCTTAACAATAATAAGCATCCGAAAAAACTGCATGTCAATGGCGCAAAATGTAGGCTAATTTTTAACGCTATGAACATGGTGTATGGCAAAGTAATTTGGCCATTCCACAGCTCTCGTGGGGTTTCCCAGAAATTCAAATGCCCCAAAAAATAAAATAAAATAAAAAGAAATAAAAAATAGAAAAATAGAAACAAGCTATATGTATTGGGGGGAGGGGAGGGGGGTAGAACTGAAATTAAAAGCTTATTTTATGAAATACGACAGTCGTTGCATTCCAGAGCCTGTTTATGAAAGCAATGTTAATGTTCGGTGGTCACGGTAACAGCTTTTAAGCGTCTATTATTTTAAACATGTGCAGCTGTTAGTTGATTCACAAAAAATTTACACAAATTGCCCACGCCATGAAAATTTGTCCTATGAAAATAAACGCCTGTTCGGTATAAAAAATGATAATAACAATAGAAAATAAGTCACGAGAAGCTGAGAAAAAGGCACACAAAACTGCATTGTGGTAGGCACAGGAGGCCTGAAAGAGCTGTTTTTATGGCACATAAAGCAAAATCATTCATATGATTGCTTGTAGTATTTTAGACGACTCGAGATGCCTTGGCTCTATTCAAATGAAGTTAGAGCAAAAATTGACGTAATATTCTTGAATTTTATGAAAGTTTTTTTCTCTGTTGCACGTTTCTACACGTTTCTCGGTAATTCATAACTACTTTATTTGCCCTCTCCTTCTGATACTTAGCCCTGCATGACAGTGTAATTGTTTTTGTTTCTGTGAACCGTAGGGAACCAAGAAGGCGATAAGGTGTTTTATATTACTGACGTTTGAATGTTTGTTGACCATTTGTGATGTATTGTGACGTTTGCAAAGTGAAATCATGATTTCCAAGGCCTTTCATTTTTTTTCCATGGCCCATGTCTTAAATAAAACAAGGACAAATGTAACCCTTTCAAGGGGATGGTAACCTAAATATGTTTAAACACTTTTCTATCAGTAGCAAACTGTTTCCTAGGCAGTGCGCTGTACTGCGAGCGCACACTAGGAGAGTTTGTGGCCCAAATTTGGCGGCCATTTTTGTTTAGTTTCACTAGTCCAGGTGTAAGATGGCTACATTTTGTGTTAAAAGCTGCTTGAAATTACTTATATACTTCATTTTCCCACATACATGTTTGATAAAGCGACTAGAAGTAAAGCTATAATTAGTGTAGACTTTGCTTTCGCCTTTTTTCAACCAACCAGAAATAAAACCAAAACCTACCGTGTCTTGCTCGGACAATTGCTTGGCGCAGATTTCATGCAATTGCTTCTAGTTCCAATTGATTTACTGTTGTTTGCTTCTGTTGTGATTGGTCAAGCTAATTGGTTTGGTCATAACTCCAACAGTATTAAGCCTGTCAATGAAACTTCGAGGGTAAAAAGTACCTGTAAATTAAAAATGTCCGCAAAGGTCTGTAACATGACTCGACGACGTCACTTGGCGGGAGAAATACGTGTACCCGATGATTTCAAAATGCCTGGATCTTGGATCCGCCATTTTGGATTTCTGCCTTTTTTGAAACCTCCAAAAACCGTACAAATTGGCCAAAAAGTAACAAAAAAGCAAAAGAGAAACACTGAAATGGTACAAAAATGTAACTGAAACTGCCTATATACAGAAATGCTCAAAAATTGTCCGTAGTATGGGATATTTAACTTTTTCATGTCATGTTCATAGTTTTACGAATATCGTGTTTAAGTTTTGGTAGTTTACGTGAACGATTTATCTTTTTTCTGCGAATCAGATGGTGAAAGTCCCGGCACGTGAAGAATCATACAAAGGAAGTAATCAATTGATATTAACTCATCTAATTTATTATCAAGTTCCAGATCCCGTTGCCTTCTTCCCGTTGAATGGCATTTTTGGCACGAGAGAAATCCAAGACCGAGCATCCGAAGGCATCCAAAGTGACGTAGTTCTTACCACAGGACAAAATGGATACGATAGTGGCTCTTATGAATTTTCTGGCACTCTAAATAGCTACATCGAGTTTTCCAACTCCGACGGGGGAGTTTTGGACGTACGTAATTCGATTACGTTGCTATTCTGGGTATACAACGTTGGCCAAGACGGGCCTCTCTTGCAATACAATACAGGTGCAAGCGACGAATGGGGAGTGACATTCTGGTTATTCAATGAAAGACCATTTGTTGCATTTAACAAGCGATCAGATTACCAACCCCCATCGCGTTTAGTCGCCGATGCCCCTCTAGACCAAAATGTATGGACGTTTGTTGGTGCCACATACGATCACACTTCCGGTGAACAGAACTTGTGGGTTGATGGTGTCCTCGCAAAGACATCTAACATTGGGGCTAATCTTGAACTGGCTACACAAGATAGCGTCAGAATAGGAGCTAGAGATGTGTTCTGCAATGATCCATTTGGCTACTTTACAGGCAGGATCACGCAAGTGGGAGTATACGATGTTGCTTTGACCCAGGCGCAAGTGCAAGAAATAAAAGGTAGAATAATTCTTTAGAGAAATGGGAGGTCTAGATTTTATAATGAGGTGCAACTATAATGCGAAGTATTTCAACCAACCACCCGCTTTTTATAAAAAATATACTCGCCTCTTTCAATGAATTGAAAACTCTCTATGGCTATGACCAATCACAAGATATAGTTCTATTCAACAACAAAGACATACTAGTTGACGGGAAGCCAGTCTATATTAATGATTGGTTCAAGAAAGGAGTTGTCTCTATTAAAGACCTTCTTAAAAATGATGGAAACTTCTTAACTTTCAAGGAGTTCTCTGATAAATACGGATGCCAAACTATCTTTCTTCAGTATTATCAAATAATTAGCAAAATACCGAACCGTTTATTGACAAAGGCAAAAGATACTGCCACCTTTAACAAGCTATATTTCACAAGCAATAATAAAATCTTCAACTTGAATGACACTGTACAAATTAATCTGGGAAAAGCTAAATCAAAAGATTTTTACAAATTACTTAATGACAAAACCCATACAGACAATCAAACTGGTGCCAAACGGTGGAATAAGAGTCTCTCTCTAAACGAAGATTCCTGGTGTAGGATCTTTAAGTCGCTGAAAAATGTTTGTAAGGAAAACAAACTCAAAGAGTTTCACTTCAAGTTCATACATAGAATTATAGTAACGAGGAGAGAATTATTCAAATTTGGTATCAAGAAGGATGATGAATGCATATACTACGGACAGAACGACTCCATTGACCACACATTTATTGAATGCTCTTTTACGAAGGCATTTGCAAAAGTCGTTTTGCAATGGTTTAACGCAACAAATGCAGATCACCCCAACAACAGAAGAAATGTTATTTGGTGTAATTTCTGTTTCATACGATAGAAAAATTACGAAGAAATTTAACTATACCACCCTCTTTATGCGCCGCTATCTATATTCAAGTAAGTTAAACAACAAGGCCATCTCTCTCCAAGAGTTTACTACTCAACTCAAAAATAAATGCCGTATTGAGAATAATTGCTGAACATTGGCAAAATGGGAACTACCATGCATCCTCCTTTTGGTTTCTTATTTAGCTTTAAGTAAGAAAATATTGTAAGTACTGTAAAATACTGTAAAATTTCCTGGACAAAATATAATAAAAAAGAGACCTTTATAAAAACAAACAAAAAAAAAACAGAAAGAAAAAAGGTAAAATAAGACACAAACACGGAATTCGGGATTGAAGCTAAGACGTTCACTTGGTTTTGAAGAAAATGTTGATTTCTTTCACTCTTTCTCGTGTCTTCATCAGACCAAGCGAGCATGCACCAATTTTTGAAATAGCAATTGTCACCTAGCTGCAATTTCTATTTTTGACTGCTTGACTGCTTCGTTTTGACTTTAGTGGTGTAGCTGCGGTAGTTGTTTGTTTTGTATATATGATCGTTTCCTGCAGGTAGACCTACTGTATTATTTTGACGGACATAGTTACCCTTGAGCTGTAATCAGTTGTATTAAACGAGCTGTAATTTCATTATGAATTGTATGAATTAGAAATTGTTTAGTCTTTAAAAATAATTAAAAATTGTAAAGTGCTCAGGGCAATTATTAGTGTAGCGCTTTTAAAATGAAATCTGTCTTTCTTTCTTTCTTTTTTTCTTAATTGTTTGAATTATAAGGAATGTATTAATTCAGCCCATGTTAAGCGAGAAACTGGCATCTGACCTCCAAACGCTTGCGTTACTTTTAAGTAATGCAATCGTTACTTGCATAATTAAATTATTGTTTTCTTGTCTTCATAGATAATAGTGACTGCGCTGGACAGCCATGTCGGAATGGTGGAAATTGCACAGATGGAGTGAATGATTTCCATTGTGATTGTGTCGCCGGATATACAGGGAAAGACTGCAGTAACGGTAAGAACCAATAGTAAACAAACCGCATAATGTACTTGTGTGGTGTCGTATTTCATTTCTCTCCGATTCAAAAACAAGAAAACAAAAACAAACTTACCTCAAAACGTTTCAAGGCAAAAGCTTACTCCAATAGTGATATTGTACAACAAATATCACCATTTCAAAGCGTGACATATAGGAATTGTCCGGAGGTACTTTATTCCACATTTGAGATGACTGGTTATGACGTTGTTTTACGGCTTTGATAACAGGTAGCGAATGAAAACAAAAATGAGATAAAAAAGAAACGAAAATGTTGTAAATTTAATCGCAATTGTTGTAACTCAGACATTGATGACTGTGGTGAACAGCCATGCCAGAATGGTGGAAATTGTACAGATGAAGTGAATGATTTCCGCTGTGATTGTGTCGCTGGATACACAGGCAAAAGTTGTTCTGTCGGTAAGGAAACCTTGCATTTATTATTAATATTTGTAGTTTTCGTAAAACGTTTGTGGCTATGCTGACAAGCCATGTCAACATTAGATGAATTAAATGATTAAATTAGATGAATTAAATGATTTTCGCTGTGATTGTGTCGCCGGATACACAGCTAAAAGCTGTTCTGTGGGTAATACAAACTTGCTTTTATTATTTAAAACTATTTGTAGTCTTGTAGTTTGCAGTCTTCACAAAACGTTTTTTGCTTGGGCTGAACAGCCAAGCCAATATGGCTAAAATCGTAAACTAAGATTGTGACTCCGGATTACTTACGTTACTTAATCCTCTTCGTTCCTGATGGAACATTCAGGTCCTCCACTAGCCTTCGCCATCACACACCTTTTTGAGCAGTATCTTCTGCCTTAGGCCACGTGTGTCCTCTCTCCTGCAACTCTGACATTCTCTTGCGCCTCCAGGTGTGTAGGGGACTCCCTCTTTTGGGCTTCCCCTGCGGAGACGTCAGCCCACTTCTCACCATTTTTATTCATCTCACCTCAATGTCTACCCATCACTTCCTCTCTGCCCGTGTTGTCCGTCCCAACCTTAGCATTCATATTTGCCCGCAAGCAGGCTCTCGTTTGGCTTTAATTTATGCACGACATGTAACGCGCGAGAGGCGAAGCTGCGAAGGCACCTCGCTTCACACCCTCACAGCTTCGCCGATCGCATGTTGCATCTCGCGCATAAAACCCAAACGGGAGCCTGCTTGCAGGCTACATTCATGTCTTTCATAACAATTTTCACATCTCTGCGTGGCAACTGTTCCATCACCGCCTGCAACTGCTCATAGAAGTCATCCTTCTCCTCCTCCGTTGCCTCATTTGTCGGGGCATAACATTGTATGATGGTGACCTCAGCTGCCACCTTAAGTTGAGCCTGGCCCTAATGATCCTCTCAGACACCGGCTCCAACTCTAGCAGACTTTGTCCAGCGTTTTTGGACGTGATTAACCCGACTCCTCTCTCGTGGTTTTCACCTTCATCCATTCCCGAGTACAGCACAGTTTCTCCAGTGTGTCATCGTCTTCCCACAGGAGTCCCACTCATTTCACTCACCCGCAGAATGCTGATACCATACAGCTGCATCTCGTTGGTCACCCGGACACACTTGCACATCTCGAACATTGTACTTCCTCACGTTCCGCTGCCAGATCTATACTCACGCTTTTGGCCATAGCAATTTCATCGGCTGTTTAAGCGTCATTCTTCGCCTCGTACGCTGATCCAACCGGGCATTGACGTGTTGTACCTCTCCTTCCCCATAGTAGGGTGCAGTTTAGTTTCGGATTCTATAATTAAAGCAGATTTTAAGGGAGCGGGTTATTAGCCCACCGCCCCAACCCCGAACCTGGAAGGCCAGGAGATCACTCTTCGTGTGGTCTCTACCCTTCGACCTGTTGGACATGGGTGACCTCACCAGGAATAAAATACTCCGGCTGACATAGCTCTAAGGCTCATAGAGAAACACACACTATCCCACCGCTGTAAGGTAGTGATCCTATCGGGATGGGTACGCCCAATAAATAGGGGAAAACTGTTCCATCGGTAAGGAAATGACATTCATTGTTGACTCCCTAAAGCCTTCACAATTCGCTTTTTTCTCTTGTTTACTTGATTTTTTTTCCGCTTTCCTTTTTCTGGGGATTATAAAAGTTGTATTCGAGTAGCGGATCTGTTGTCACCTTCCCATTATTATTGCAACTCAGACATCTGCAGTAACTGTAATTGGTGTAGATGGTGTAGTAGGTGTAGTTGTTGTAGTTGTTTTAGCTGTTGTAGTTGGTGTAGTAGTTGTAGTAACTGTAATTGCTGTAGTTCCTGTAGTAGCTATAGTTGGTGGGTGTAGTAGC
Source organism: Siderastrea siderea (assembly GCA_964030785.1). NCBI lineage: Eukaryota > Metazoa > Cnidaria > Anthozoa > Scleractinia > Rhizangiidae > Siderastrea > Siderastrea siderea. The sequence continues at coordinate 16,789,215 of OZ034975.1, forward strand.
TACTACAACAAGTACAGTTACTACAGCTACTACAACTACTACACCAACTACAGCTACTACAACAACCACAGCTATTACAAAAGCTACAGCTACTACAACAACTACAGCTACTACAGCTACTACAGCAACTACAGATACTGCATGCATCAACTACAGCAACAACAGGTACTACAGCTACTACAACAACTACAGCTACTTCAACAACTACACTAACTACAGCTAATACAGCAACTACAGCAACTACAAATACTGCATCAAGTACAGCAACTACCGGTACTACAGCCACTTCAAAAACTACTCCTACTACAGCTACTACAGCAACTACAACAACTACAGCTATTAAAGCTAGTACAGTATCTACAGCTACTACAGGTACTACAGCAACTACAGCTACTACAACAACTACAGCTACTACCTCAACTACAGCAACTACAGCTACTATTGCAACTACAGCAACTACAGATACTGCATTAACTACAAGAACTACAACTACTACAGCTACTACACCAACTACAGCTACTACACCAACTACAGCTACTACAGCAACTTCAGCTACTACAACAACTACACCAACTACAGCTACTACAATAACTACACCAACTACAGCAAATACAGTTACTATATCAACTACAGCAACTACAGCTACTACTAGCAACTATAGCACTACAGATACTACATCGACTACAGCAATTACAGGTACTACAACTACTACACCAACTAGAGCTATTACAGCTACTTCGGCTACTACACCAACTAGAGCAACTACAGCTACTACGCCAACTACATCAACCACGCCAACTACAGCTACTACAACAACCAAAGCAATTAAATCTACTACACCAACAACAGCAACTACAGCTATACTAACTAGAGCTACTACAGCTGCTACAACAACTACAGCATCTACAGCTACTACACCAACTACGGCTACTACACCAACTGCACCAACTACAGCTACTAGGGCAACTACAGCTACTACACCAACTGCAGCAACTACAGCTACTACAGCAACTACAGCTACTATAACTATTACACCAACTACAGCTACTACAACAACTACAGCAGCTACAGCAAATACAGCTCCTTCACTAACTATAGCTACTACAGCTAGTACATCAACTACAACAAGTACAGCAAGTACAGCTACTACAGCAACTTCAGCTACTACAACTACTACACAAACTACGGCTACTTCAACAACTACAGCAACTACAGCAACTACAGCAACTACTACACCAACTAAAGCTGTTACAGCTACTACACCAACTACGCTAACTACCAACTACAGCTACTACAAGTTGTGAAAGATGATGACTTAAAAATGTCATGCTATCAATATTCTATATTCGTGACGGTAGTCATGGATCTATTACCAAAAGTTCCTGGGAATGGATGCTTATCTTTTTTCTGTTTGTTAGCCGTAGATCCCGTCGCTTTCTTTCCTTTGAACATCACGTATGGAACCAGGGAAGTTTATGACCGAGTACCCCAAGGCATCTCCAGTGAAGTCAATCTGGCCCCAGGACCCGATGGACAGGCAAATGGCTCTTACGAATTTAAAGGAACTTCGAATAGCTACATTGAGTTTTCAAACAGCGCCGAGGGAGTCTTGGACGTGCGTTACTCAATAACCATGCTTTGCTGGGTGTACTATGATGGCCAAGACGGCCCCCTTTTCAACTACAAGACAAACGGAGACTGGGGAGTGCACTTATGGGCAATAGAGGGAAAACTTTTTGTCCGCTTTACTAAACGCAATTACTCATTTACAGACGCGTTGTTAAATGGTAATCTTGCCGATGGATGGAGGTGTGTTGGTGCATCCTACAACAACGTTACCGGGGAAGCTAAGTTGTGGATGGATGGAGTCTTTGTTCAGACATTAAACATCGGAGTTGGACTTGAACTGGCTACACAGGACAGTGTCAGAATGGGAGTGAAGACTGGTGATGGAAGGTATTTCAAAGGCAAAATCACACAAATGAGAGTTTATGATGTAGCTTTGCCAGGGGAACTTATACAAGAAATACTAGGTAAGACTATTCTCTTTAAAGAATTGATTTACAACAAAAAGAGAATGTTGCTAGCAACTAGCTAAGAGAGCACTCGTTCTAGCAGCTGAAAATTAAAACGTTAAGAAATCGAAAACTCATTCGAACAATTTTATCCTCTTTACAGTTCTTTCCTCTGATGGAAGGATTGTGTCAGTATTCTTTTTTGGTAACACATTCAAAAGCCAGAAGTAACATTTGCTTTAATGATCACCAAAAAGAAAAAAAAATACTTCCACTCAACAAGCGCAGTAAAACTATCAAGGATTTTTTTGTCTTTGGCCAGAGATAGATCGCAACTATAAGTCGCTGGGCTAACGTTTTTCAAGTTCTGCGGCTGTGTCTTGGAAAAATCTTAGTCTGGTTTACTTTCCTTGCTTAAAATCATCACCCCCTTATATTCCGGGAACCTTTCGCGTGTAAGCGAAGGGATATCTTTGGTAAAACGCTGGGTATTTCCCTAAGCTGCTACTTTTTATGTAACTATCAACTTTTAGGCCTTTTTTGACGGGACACCTATCCATCTATGGACATCACCGAAGGGAAGGGCGATCGCCACCGTCATATATATATTCTTTGCAATTTACCTACAAGCAGTTTTTGAGCAATTTAAACATCAAAAATGATAACAGAACTTTTTTCATGTTTGCAGAGTAGTTACAGCAAGGAGCCCAAAAAGTGTGACCACTTTTAATTAATTCGCATTCTTTCGTGCAGATTATCCAATCAGAAGCTGAGAATAGCTTCAAGAAAATTAACACAAACCGCAAAGCGATCTTGCGGCGAAGGTGAAGTTGCTCTTTCATGGATGCCTGTTTTTTGAGGCTTTTACTTGTCAGCTTTGGAGTTTTGGGCTTTGAAATCTTACACTAGACAAGTTTTGCAAATTGAAATGGGAAAATCGGATAAATCGATAAGGTGTTTTTTTGGTAAAATTGTAACTGTTCTCAGTTGAACGGTCCGCTGAGCAAGTGTAGCTAACTGTATAAAGGCTAAAAGCTCGAAGTGTTAGTAATTTCTACCGCCAGCATAAATGCATTTTTGCTTACTTTTACTTGTAAATACCACGAGGTTACTGTCGGCCTTCTGGCTTCACGTCTTTCAGTTGGCGAATATGTAGCGGTTGACTTGTTCTAGCGCGTCGAAATATAAACAGTGATTCAAACTTTTTCGGAAACGCTGGTGTACACCTCAGCGAATAGTTTTTATCGCTTGATTTCTGAGAAAATAATTGTCCCCTGTGAAAACCCAGGGTGGTCATAATTTAACGAGGCATCTGATGCAGTTAACTTGTCGAGTTTCACGATGTAAACAAAGAAGCGCGAAAAGTCACTCAATTCAAGGAACTGCCGCTCGACTAGCAAGTGCATTTTACTTCGATTAGATACCGTAGAATTTCGCGCTTGGGAGAAGTTACTTTAGCGTCTAATTTCAACGCCAAATATGCCAAAACTGACTAGAAAATATTTATATTCTTTACAAATATTATACTTGTACAGCAGCCTAGTAACTTTCCTGAGGTTAGCCTATCGCGCGATCGCGACGGAATTTTGCGGGTTGATAAAAGTCGTCACTTCACGTAGCTGTTGCTGCATGTTAGGATCTTTCTGCAGTATGCCTACAACTTTAGCATAAAAATTCTCCTACGACAGCTCAGCACACAGCTCAACGCTGGTAACTGCATGCGATGCAAATAAATCGTGGTCGCAATAACAGATCACGCAACAACTTTATTTATAGTGTGCAAAACGTTCGTATCACAATATAAGTCAATACCAAAATGTATAATAATAATGACTTTATTAACGTGTCAAGCAAAAATCTAGCAGAGGGGATTCCCCACTGCTAATAGAGGACACCTAACGTTCTAAAATACAATCTAAAAATACAAAAACGAATTAGCATAGAGTCAAAACTAGAAACTACTAAGAGTTAGAGTTAAAAACTACTAATAATAACTCACTCAACATACATTCAACAAAAACTCCATTTATAATTATCAAAAATTCTAAAATCTTGTAATTAAATATCGTAATTAAAACATTACGAATTGCAAAGGAAGTAGCCACTACATCCATCTAAACCGCTACTTAAATCAAGACTGCGTATCCGGGTCTTAAACTGCTTAAGACTGGCAGCCGATCTGTCCTTGCTTGGTATCTTGCTCCAGAGTCTTAGACCTGGGTATCGAATTGAGTGTTTTCCGTGCGAAACACTGTTAAAACTAGGTTGATAAAAATCTTTGGTGCCGTAAATTGTAAGCGTGGCTGTCGGTCAGAAACATGTCACAAATAGTCCTTGGACACAAATTATGTTTAACCTTATACATTAGAATACATATGTCCTGCAGTCTCCTATTATACAACGATGGTAGCGCTGCTTTCACTAACAGCTGCTGGTAGCTATACTGCTTGTCTTTAAATACAGCACGCAGTCCACGCTCCTGTACTCTCCAATCTACGGGTGTCCGAGGTTTTACAAAAATGCCACACTAAGTGGCAGTATGTTAGATGTGGGAGAATGGCTGCCTTAAAGAGATGTAATGTGGCCTCAGTTGGTATGAGATTCCGCAGCCTCATTATCACACCTATTCTCTAACTAGCTTTCTTACAAACATTACTAATATGCAAATTAGAATTAAGTCCACAATCAATGGTTACGCCTAGGAGCTCTAAATTGTCTGATTCCATTACATCTTTGCCATTGACAGTTATACTTGTTTTGTCACCATAGTTCACACTTTTATTCCGAATGTTCATCGTTTGATATTTTTTCAGGTTTCCCTGAAGAAGATTCGAATCATACCAATTAGTTGCTAGAGTGGCATTCTCTTGAAGTTTCGCGACCACAGTACATATGTCCTTTCCTTTCACGGAGATCTGGTGATCGTCTGCGTACATTGATAACCCAGAATCTACGCTATATTATAGATCGTTCTGGAATATGTTCCATAATAACTGTCCTAGCACCGATCCCTGGGGGCAGCCTCGTTCCACATTTCTCCATGGGCTGGTTACCGATCCAATGCGCACTCTCCCTAAGCGACTGCATAAGTAGCTGCGCAGCAAATCGAGTTCTCTGTGCTGAAACCGTAGGCTTTTAACTTACATAGCATAAGAGCTGGGCTATCGAACGCTTTGGACGTATCTGTTGATAATATTCCCACTGACAGACGATTGTCCCTAGCCAATTTCCAATCTCCCACAAGGCCAATCAATGATGTTTCACAACTATTGTGCTTTTGGTAAGCCGTGAGGCCATCACCAAAACGATCATCATACTTTGTTGTTATTTGGTTACCCAATAACCGCTCAAACACTTTGTTTACACATGACAGCACAGTTGTCGGTCTGTAATTTTCCTTAGCGTGCTTGTCATCTTTTTTGTAGACTGGAGTCCAGTCCCCTTTTTTTCCAATCATATGGCAACTGACCCTTTTTGATGCACGAGTTGTAAAGAGTAGAGAGTGGTAGAGATATTTCCTCGGCTCTGGCCTTCAGGATTTTGGCAGAAATACCGTCATGGCCGGGGCTTTGTTTACGTCAAGAGACTCCAGCACGCTTTTTACTTGCGTCGGATTTACTTCCTGGAAATCAAACGCCTCCCAACCCCTCGACTTATCCTCTATTAACTGCACACTTGGATGATCATTAAAGTCTTCCAAGTTCCTCAGTTCCGCATCTGTTCCTCCAATGCCATCGGCGATAGTGGCGAAATGGTCTGCCAATATCTCTGTGACTTTAATTTGATCCTTCACAAAATTTCCTTGGATGGTTAATTCAATATCCGGATCAGACCTGATGCTTTTGTCACTGAGGAATGGCTTAAAAGTTTTGAAGAAATCTCGGGGGTTTCTTTTCAAATCTTCCGATTTTGTCTTCCAATACTCCTTGTTTGCTAATCTTCTTTGCTTCGTAGCTTCGTTTCTGCATATCCCATATCCGGCCAGAACGTCACGGTAGAACGTTTGTGCTCACAGTTCGCAGCTGTTTTGTTTTGTCGGTACTTTGCCTCAGCTTTCCCTTTCGCTCGTATGGCATTTTTCCATTTTGTTGTCATGTACGGGACGTCATGGTCTCTTACCCGCATTGTTTTAACAGGCGCGTGCTCGTCAACAATGTTTTTCATCAGTGTGTTCCAGTAAAACAATTGGTCTTCTACGTCCTAGAAAATTTCGCCAACATGCCAGGGAGCTAGAGATAACTCTTGATTAAAAGTCTCAGCATTAAAATTTTTAAAGCTGCGGAAGGAAATTATCTTGGGCTTGTTTGATTTTATCCTATCCCGAACTATTCCAAAAATGAGAGCGTGATCACTTAAAGCCGGGTAGTAATTGCCGCTCTCCTTGAATAATTCAGGCCTGTTTGTCAACAAAACATCAATGAGACTGTGACGTGTTATTGTTCCACGACGTTCCACTCTGGTAGGTTTTGAGATTAGGCATGTAAAACCCTGTTCAATTTCGAGATCTAGTAGCAATTTGCCCTCACGATTGTCCGGTCTTAGTCTGTCCAGGTTCAGATCACCGATTACCACGACAGAGTTACCTTGGAGACAAGCCCAATTACATACCTGACTGAGCTCATTCTCAAATAAAAGTTGGTAGTCACCACACAGATTTCTCGGCGGGCGATAAATTCCAATGACTATCATATTACTAGCATCCGTCTTAATTTCCAATGCAATCAATTGCAGTGTCTTGTAGTTCTTAGTGGGTTTAAGTCTTTTCTTGGTCAGTGAAGATGATACCAAAGCGTCCCACACCTTTTTTTCTATCATTCCTATAAAGTGAGTAGCCAGGGATTGAGAACTGAGCGTTCGGATGACTCGAATCAATCTTGGTGTCGGTAATAAACATTACATGAGCGCCAATGGTCTTGATTGTTGCAGTGAGTTCCTCAAACTTATTTTGGATACCGTTAATGTTTAGATGACCCATTAGTAAATCCTTGTTAAAATGTTTCCTTAAAAATTCTAGCTTAGCATTGTCAGGGATAGTGTGTTCATGCTCAGTCGATGACTGTTCCGCAGCATCTTGTAATTCTGATCTCCTTTGCAATCCTTCCGGATGACTTACTTCGGATTCAAAGGTTTTGTTCCGTGATTCATCGCCTGAGTCTTCTGCAAAAAAAGAATCACTTAATGGTGGCAGAGCACAGCTTGTACAGGTCCACTCAATGTCAGGCATGCTTAGGTAGTACTGGAAAATTGTATGGGACATCTGTAACCATTTAGTGTGCGACCACTTGTTGCAACCAACACACAAAATGACGTCTTGATTGTTCCTCACGGCTTTCTTACACTCGCCACATGGATATTTTGGCGACGGTTTCGTCTTTGTAGGACCAGGGTTCACCTGGGTATCACCACATACCAGGATATCTCTCACCAGGTTAAAACTGCTTGTTCCCTTGGCAGTGTGTTGTACCCGGCATGTCAAAAAGCGCTTCGCTCAAGACTTGAGTCTGATCAGATTTGTATCAGCAAATGGCATTCCGGTGGAAACCCGTAACATAGATGGTAAAGCAGCATCCTGCAGAGCCCTTTGATCGTTACTTAACCGTATAAGAGCATTTCCGCGTATTATAGATACAATTGTTAACAAGAAAACCAAACGTTTAAGCGAGTTCGGCAAGGTGTGACCGGCCGCCATCTTTGATTTATTCCGGTAACAGTTCGTATAATGATTCAATATCAAATTAAATGTTCCTATTAATTTAATTTCAACGTTTCAATATGAAAATAAAAAGAGAGAGCCGCGGTTCAGGGTGATCAACATAAAATCAATAAACAATCAAACAGTCGAGGTTAAACTTCGCACCGGGCCTTGCTTGTATTACTCAATGACAAGCGGCAGTTGCCAATCTTGGCTTTCATCCCAGTCGGGAACTTTCTTTCCTAAAGCTCGTTCAAGTACTAATAAGTCATTATCTAAGTCGCTTCTGTTGGCGTACTTGTGAAGATTGGTGGCCTTGAGACGAGGTCGCATTACAGAAAAGAAATTTGTCGCAGCCCTTCGCGGGAAAGGGCAAATGTCTCCAGATCTTTCTTAGCGCCATCGTGCTTTTTTGCAATTGCTTTAGCTCACTTTGAAGCTCTGATATCTTCGTCTTTGACTCAGGATGTTTGTCTCTCACCGTACACGATGTAACATCGGTGCAAACAGGCAAAGAATAGATTGACTTGAATGGCCAGTCTTATGGTATTTGCTACACAATCGCTGACGAAACGATCAAGCTAAAGGTTGACAATGTTCGTACCTTTCTTTCAAACTGTTTATATGCTCCGTAGCACTCTTGACTTGCACTTCCAGAAGTTGAACGTTCTAAGAGAGTTCATGATGCTTCTGATCCAATGGACGATGCGGTCGTGAAGATATCAATCGAGGCACCGCTGTTGAATTTTCGCAACATTCGCCCACTTGAGAATTCATAGAAACAGTATTTCTAACTCCAGCTTGGAACTTTTGAAGTTCAAATTCCAAAACACGCCGTTCTGCTAGGAGAAGTGTGCCTCCTTCGCTGAAGATTTCCTCGAGGTCTGTAACTTTGAGGAACATCAGGGAGCGCAACTAAATAAAACCTTTTTGCTCAAAGAACGGTGCCTTCGTCTCGAGTTTCATGGTTTCATCTAACGATATTGATCGAAGCCAATTGAATACTTCGCTTTTGTTCTCCATTTTACGCCGACGCTAACGTGTTTGCTCAACATCAAACCCAGGGTGCATTCCGTGTACGTCCCACGCCGAAGGTACGCCAAGAGTTTCGAAGTTGTACGCCAAGCGCAGACCCGTACCCAGTCGCTATTAATGAGTCTGGGGGAAAGGATCTATTGAGGCGCGCGGGGTGACATGGGAAGGGGCGAAGGAAAAATAGCGACTGGCAGATTTCGAATCAATATGGCGGGCGCTAGCGCGGGAAGTTCTTTTTCACGCGAGGTAAATAATGCCATAAATGGAGATAAATTAGCTTGCTCACATTGCAGTTGTACTGGAACTAATGTTTTTAATAAAGCGAACGATATTTTGTATCACTACACAGTAAGCTTATAACCCACTGAGTTGACCTTTTCTGATACACGTACAGTTATGTAATAATACCTTTCGTCAGCTATAAATTATAAATTTCACAAATCATTCACTGAAATCTTTCTTTAAACTTGAAAATAGTTTTCTCAAATCACAAGAATTTCTAAATCGGTACCTTGATTTCTTGGCTTGATTTATTGGCGACAAGCCACAATATTTGCACCTTAAATGTAAACAGACAATAGATATTCTTGAAAGCATCGGATACTGAATTACGATCACTTACTCCTGTTCGCCATTGAAATAGGGCCGGTAGTATCTCCCTGCTCTTCGTGGAGAGATTAACTTCCATCTCCCGAAAGGAGTAATCCAAGTATCGTCAGAGTTCAGTGCCGTTTCCGTGAAAAAACGAGCTGCGCGCCTCTATGGCAGAATGCACGGCTCCATCGTACGAAATCTGCCAGTCGCTATTTTTCCTTCGCTACTTTCCATGTCACCCCGCGTGCCTCAATAGAATCCAATCTTCTCTCCCTTTCCCCCAGATTCATAAATAGCGACTGGGTAGGAGTCCCCGCCAAGCGACCGCCGAGGCGCCAACGCTAGGTAAATTCTAAGCCAAAAGAAAGTTTGTAAGCCAAACGAAAAACAAAATCCTCGTGTTCATGTTAATTAACCCGTTTACAATATCGTTAATATGAGGAAAGCTTACACCCTCCTACGCCGCGCTGGCTCGGTCTTACGCCGCCTTAAGTCAAAGATCACGATCGTACGCCAGTACGCCGAGCGGTTTGGAAATCCACGCCGAATATCTTCCGGGAAACGTACACAAAATGCAGCCTGGCATCGAACGAAGAAGTAACGCGGGAAATACAATGAGTAGCCCGCCAAATAAAGTGGGGATAGATCCGACGTCAGATCCGATAGAATGACGCATGTGCGTGACATTTTGACACTAGAATCAACCAATAAAATCACAGTGTCAGACAGTCACGCCTGGGCGAGTCTGGACACAAATTATGCAAAGCGATGTAAATAAAAAAAAGGCGGCAAAACTTGAGCTAGCGACCGGGAAAATTTACTTCCCTTTTGGCAAGAATGCCAAAGTTGACTGTACCCAACGCAGTGGTAAAAGGACATCATGCATACGGTTACCTTGTCGCGGTTGGGGATACCTATGTTTGTAGTCGCGAATCAGAAAACATTCACGACCCCACAGCAGTCGCTGTATACAGTGGATCTCAACTTGTTGGACACGCTCCAAGTGGGTTTTCTAGCGCATTATCCAGGTTGTTACCCCACTTTATGGACAACATTCAGGTGTTTTGGTACGTTGCTCTTTGAATTCATTGAAGGTTTTCATTTCTTGACTTCTTTTTGTGACGACTGACACAATTCTTGTGGGATAATTCGACCAATTCAATGCATTTTATTTACTACAATAATTTTCTTCCAGTGAAATAACAGCATTACCAGAAGCTAGCCGACCGCCATGGCCGTATACCTGGTCTAAAGGAGGAGGAATAATCATTCCCTGCAAATACCACATTTATTGCAGCACAGAAGATGTGTTAGAAGTTCACCAGACTTTGCAAGCCGCCATGTATGCAATACCCAATGAATATATTCGTATCAATTTTGGGTTGAGGGGGAGGGGGGGGGGGGTGGCGGCTCTTCTCCGCAGCTGTTACTTGGGCTCTCACACTTTTATCCTGTCACGCGATCCTTCTCTCAAGAGAAGCGTTGCGTGAAGCCTTAATCAGGGAAATATGGTAACACAGTATTAACGTTTAAATTTATTCATTTGTTATTTGTGGAATTTTTTTTCTCGAATTAATAACGCTTATTCCAAACAAGGATTTTTAAATTGCTGCCGTTACTTGTCACTTAGGCTTGCATTATGAAGAAACTACAGGCGTGGCAGCGAAATCGTAGCCTCAACCTCACTCTTGACTTAATCACTAAGATAACCAGGACACAAAATTTATGACAAACAATTCAAAAATAATAATGATGCATACTGGTATTTATTTCAAATTATTTACACTCTGACAACCAGCTAACTGTGTACACTCATACTCTATGGTGATTTTTAGTCCCGACCCCCTCTCCAACCCACCCCGGCCAAGGCTAAGCCGAACTTTTTTAAACGTAGCCAGCATTTCTAAAATAGTTGAAAGCGTTATCAGAAGTAACTCCTTGAAGCCCCATTCCAATTGCAATCTTTGTCTCTTCCACCGCGAGCTTTTGTTCCTGCCTGAGGAATTCTTTTACTTGATGGAAGACTGGCTCACATAGGTTGAGGTGTGGTGAGTAAGGGGGTTGAAACAAAAGTTGTACGCCATGATTTGTAAACATATCCCTTAGAATAGGCTCGACAAATTAAAGTGACCGTGATGAAAGCCACAGTTGTCCATGACTACGACATTGGCCCTCTGCTAAAAGAACCGATCCATTGGGTCTCTCGACTTCTAAAGCTTCTTCAAAGAAGTTAAGCATTTGCAGACCATTTGATGGGCCGTCAAGTATGTTGAAGTAATCAACTCCACGGAGCGAGAACAGCAAACTTAAGGTATAGGTAGCATTAGAAGCATATCGCTGCAACTTTACGGCTCTTGTACCAATCATAGAGTTCCCATAAAGCCTATTACAGGTTGTCTTGGTGACGCTGCTCTCGTCGAAGAAGTGAATACCTGTCGGATGCACTTGGCTGATTGCTTGAAGGTATTCATCTGCTAAGCGTACTGTGGCAGGAGAAGATGCTTCAGATTTATTAACAGTTAGTTTTTTCCTTGTCATGAGAAGGTCTCGCCTCAATCGCTTGTTTATTTGTGCGGCAGTTGGCAAATCCGCCCTTGCAACAACTTCATCCAATAGAAGGCGATTACGAAGCTCACTGGTGTACATCGATGGCTTTGAAAGTTTTTGAACTTCTAGATACTCAAAAGCGTCAGAGTCGATTTTTCGAACAGGGCCACTAGTATTTTTAGCCAATGACGTCACGTTAGTGACGTCATATGGCTACTGTCAGAGCCTAAAAATCAACGCTAAACGTGTCGTGATGTCTGTCTTTCCTTTTTGAGGCCGGGGGGGGTATTCTGTAGGATTTTGGGAGGGGTTGTGCCACCGGGACACTGAAACTGGGCCCTTGCCTCAACAGCAGCACATACCCATACAGCTAATACTATGGCAGTAAGACCCCCGGGCTTTGAAGGGTTTTGTATTCGCGAGTGTGGATCTACTTCGAATGCCTGTTTTGTGTATGTGAGGTCTGGCACGATTTTATTCACGTTGTAGTCCTGTGTTTATTTAGCCGAAGTACAAATTTCCACAGCAGCAAACACAAGACGGACTTGCCAATTTGAGATGTTGTATGAACAGAACGTGGAATTAACGTTACTTCGATCCCTAATTAACAGTGAAAGAAACAATATTTAAAGCCCAAGTTTATAACGATAGTGAAAAGACTAGGGTAAAACAGCATAAAATTCTTCGGGGTTATCTCTCGGTAACAACGAATCTAAAATTTGCGGTGTCATTTTTGCGTGAAACCTTTTCAAACTAAAATCGGAAATTGCGCGGCTTGTTGCTAGCTATTTTTAAAACTGAAAAACTTGAATGAAGCTAGTATTAAAATCCAAGTTACAGTGGTGATCAAGGAATTAGAGTAAAATCTTTACAAGATACCAAAAGGTTATTTCGGGGTTACTCATGGCTGAAAGTGTAAAGCGTATGTTGAGCAAATTTGCATGGTTGACAGCTGTAATTTGAACCTTAGGAATGTAACGCAACACTTAAAACATCTCGAACCGACCGAACGATTAACAATAACAGATATGTGACAAACCATTCTAATAGAGACCTGTTGGATCTACTGGAAAGCGAGCAGGTTTTGTAAAAGCGAGCTGAATTTGAACATTTTCGTACTGTTCGAAGGTAAAGCAAACGAAATTTATTCGGCTGTAGGTTGAGACCCAAAATAAACACGTGAGCTAAAAATAACTTGACCGTGGGAAAATTACAAATGTAAACATGTTTTGGTCGATTTGTGAAGCAAAACGACGAAAATTATTATAGCCGACTTGATTACAAAGCAAGCAACTTCAATTTACAGGGGAAATAATTGGATTTGCAAAACTATTTCAGTCGTGTTTATAAACGCTAGTTCGAACGAAAATTTTGTGGATACAAGAAAGGTACATTTGATGGCAGACTCCTGTTTTGACAATACAATGTACGAAGAACGTAGGTGGTTGACTGAAACGTCTGAAAGCTTACAAATTAAACAAAGTAAAGCGAGTCGCGTGTCACGCAAATCACGCCGAGCGTCAAACCCTTTAGAAAGATGACCGTCCATGAGCACTGAAAAGTATTGAATATTCGCCGGTAGAAGTAAGAAATTAAAAGGTTCCTGACTGCAACTTGCATTTTATTTCTGAAGTAAAATTGTTAACTTTGCACTGATCTTTGCCTAAATTATGTATGCAATTTTTTTCGACGGTGCGTTTAAGTTTAAGTTTACTTGTTGTTGTCTATGTTGTCTTTGAAGAACCGTGAAACAAAGAGCTTTCTTCGGTTTCTTTACTCCACGCGTAATTTTGATGTCAAGCTATAATTAACTGTTACGTAGTCACGCTGCTCGATCATTACCAGGTTTTATAGTGGATAACCACAAGAGTTTTTTGTTGGGGGTGGGGGAGGAGGGGGCTGAGGGGTTAGGTGATAGGTTGTCAGGATAAATTTCCCCATATTGTGAAAAAAAAAAACGTCATTGGCTCTGCGCGCATTGCGTGCCTATGTTTCTTAACTGCTGGCAAAGACGTGTTTTCTTTCTCATACCTTGCAACGACTTTCTGGACGAAAGACTTGCTCGCTAGCGTGTGTTCTGCTATATCCCGTTGAGAAAAATTTAGATGGTGAAGATCTAAAATATATTTAGGCAAGATTTGTTGTTGATGACGACCATGATCGTATATGCCACCATTCTGATTAAAGCGGAGCAGACAGTGTCCTGTAAGGAAACGTAACAATTTGAAAACGAATACCTAATGCATTTTCCGTTCCAATGCAAAAAGGAAAAATAAACAGTTATCCTACACTATCTTACCAGGACGTGCAAATCCTAACACTGCACGAAAATTCGCCTCTACCACTCACCTTTGACACATGTCGCAGGTGTTAAAGGCCGTCTTTACACAAACCTTTGACAACTTTTGACACGAGTCAAAGGCCGTATTTGATTTCGGTCAAATGTAGTTCACCTTTGACCTGTATCAAAGCTATCACAAAGTTACTTGCAAATGTGCGTCAAAGGTACCTTTGATGACATTTGCTTGGCGTCAAGCCTGGTTTCTTTGATGCGCGTCAAAAGTTTTGTCAAAAATGATGTCAAATGTCCTCCAACACCTTTGACTCGCCTGTCAAAGATAGTAATGCAACTTTGTTACACCTTTGATGCGAATCAAAGATGGTCAAAACCAAATTTTCGTGCAGTGTAACATTACGTCTCCCGGAAACTTTATGTCAACTGTACTATCACGGCGATTTGAATAAAGCAACTGAAGACCTTCAAGAATGTGAAAACAAACCGCAGCTGGTAAATCAACAGTGCGTAGTGTACCAGTTTAAATGTAACCTGTGTGATACAGGGAGCTATGTTGGCTACACGCGCGGGCATTTACATGCCCGCGTGGATGGCCATAAAAGCACGTCATCTTCAGTACGCAAGCACTATGACAACGACCACGCGGGTGCTGTCCCTGAGGACCTCCTCAGCTGTTTCAAAGTTATCAAGAAATGCAGGACCAAATTCGATTGTCTTGTCAACGAGATGCTTTACATCAAGCAATTAACACCGAGTTTGAACGTGCAAACGGATTCTATCCGTGCCAAAGTATTTGTGTAGCCACCTCCGCTATGTAAATTTGAGTTATAACTCTTGAACTCGCATTTAGTTAATTCTCATTTGACCCTTGAAAATGGCGTCATGAAGTCGCCGAAACGTCGGGAAATTATATCGTTCGTTTTTACTTGTCTATGATTCTGCAACTGCTCGTAAATTCGTTAGGAAATATTTTGAATTTAAATTTAAGAGTAGCCGACGTGTTTGGTGTACGATTTCCCGCGCCCAATTTTTATTGACATATGCAAATAAGGGTGTCAACAAAATCCGGAACATGAAACATTCCGGAACATCCCGGAACATTCCGGAACATTCTGGAACATCCCGGAACAGGTCAAATTATCACAAAATAAATGGGAAAAAAATTAACAAAAAAATTGGGGCGTCAATAAAAGATAATAAATAAAATAAAATAGAATAAAATGAAAAAAAAATTAAATTAAAGATATAGAATAAATAGATAAATAAATACATGCATCTGCGACTACATGAACGAAATTTGTCTAGCGTAGGATTTCAAGGCGCCAAACTCCATAGTTGACACGTAAAAGCCTCAAAAACGGGTATCCATGAAAAACCAACTTCGTCTTCCCCGCAATATCGCTTGGCGGGAAGCTATCCTCGGTTTCTGATTGGATAATCTGCACGAAAGATCGAATGCGAATTAATTAAAAGTGCTCACACTTTTAGGCTCCTTGCTAGCAGTAACAGGAGCCTAAAACTCTTTTCACAGAGATGCCACCGGCTTAGTTAAATAAGTTCCTTTGTTGGGGGTGGGAGTGTTGGATGAACATAGCTGTTCGTTTGTGTGATATATAATAAAGGAATTATTCACCTCGCTATAGGCGGTGCGTAAAAAAAGTTAAAATGTGCGTAAAGGTGGTGAATATGTCCACCGGCACTTCAATTGGCTGCTCGATAAAAAATTCATCTGGTTTATCAAAGACGGGCCCTTATAACCTGGAGTTAATTTGTGAGCCACTAGGTTCATGACCTAAAGGAATTCTTCACATTTTTTTGTTTTCAAAAATTGCAAAACATACCAAAATCCGTAGTATAAGTAGTTGTAGTACTTAGACTTAAACCCCCTTTCTTTTGCATTGCTATAATACGGTGCCTTAGGGCCCGGCTTAACTAACACTCATTTTAGAGCATTGAGGTGCCACTTTCCCAGCTTGTTTTGAACGGTTGTTTGGGTTTCGAACCAAGTAATTATTATGTTGTGTAGAATACCCCCTCCCCCCTCCCTACATGAAATTAAAGTTTATAAAATTCCATCGCACATATTCGCATTTCAAAACGACAGCGAACCATTAATACTTCTCACTCACATAATTTTCTTGTCAATCATAGATACTGATGATTGCGCTAGACAACCATGCAAAAACGGCGGGACATGTTTGGAAGGAATAAAAGATTTCAGCTGTAATTGTACTGCTGGTTACACCGGAAAAACTTGCAATATTGGTGAGAATTAAAGAAACGGATTTAGTATTAGTATTTATCCTCAGTTTTACTTCATGAACGCAAAGACGAATTTATTTAGAAGTATCCTGAAAGATACAAACTAAAACGAGATGGCATTTACCCAATTTCTTCAATTTTTTATCCATCCCCCCCCCCACCCCATCTAACTCTACTAAGTTTATCCCTAATAGTAGTCGGAACTTTTTGTACGGATAAAGTGAACGATTTTAGTTGCAGCTGCGTTGCTGGATACACAGGAAAGAATTGTAGTGTTGGTAAGAAGCAATCTTTAACAGGAACTTTTACAATCCACATCATTTAGACTTGCTGGAGATTTAAAACAGAGCAATGTTAATCACCATCTTCCCTGCGTGTTTATGAAATTTTAGGTCTCAGACAGAACTAAAACCACTATAAGATTTAAAGCTAGGGATCGAAGCGATAGAATCACTAATATATTAAAAAATAAAAGACATCTGTCCTCTAGTTATTCAATATTGAATTGTGCTGCTAACTTGTCCTTCTCTCACATCATTGAGCTGCCTGTAGTAGAAGCAGACAATGCGTATTGTATGGTCGAAGTTGAACACAGATCAGACTTTCTAGCTTTGAAAACGAAATATTGGTAGCAGTCGCTACAGAACTCATTTCTTTGTTCAGGATATACTAAGAAGAGTTTTTTAGAGTGACTAAATTAGATCTGGTAAGACATTGATGCATTACTGTAAAAAAATCATTTGGCGAGTTATAGTATAGAGAATTTTGGTTTGTTAAAGGCCGTTGATGATTCTAACCATTAAGAAATTTATAAGGCAAAGTTTGGAAGGGATCTCACTTTGAAAAGTTTCACGTCGTATATTTACCGTTTTGAAGCCGATTCCGCAAATAAATAAATTAATTAATAAACAAATAAATAATAAATGTATCGAAGAATGATAACATTGCACAGGGAAGGTTTTTTTATGGATCCCTATAAGCAATTGCAAAAAGACTTGAGACACTCGCTTTGCTTCCGGTCATTTCTGACATTCTCATAGTCAATTCATATCTAGCCTTCCCTCCTTATCAGTGTTGTTATGGATGTTTTGGAGACATTCAAAGTAACAAGCAAGAACTTTGTAAACGGGAAGTGGGGGGCGGGGGGAGCAATGTAATTAAGGCCTCCATTTGTTTTCAAGAGGGTGTTTTTAGGTGGGAGAGTGTCTCAACAATTTTGCAATTGCTCGTAGCTTGTTGTTTCTGTCGAGGCGCATCTTTTGTTTAACCTTATTTTATATCTCCGATGTGGTAACCGGCCCTCAATTGAACTGCTTGGGAACACTGTGTCTAGACCTTTTGAGACGTAATATTGTTGGATAAAAACTACATTGAAAAAAGGAAACCTTAACCCTGCATGATTTGAATGATAAAAATATTATCAACTTTCCTTTTTATTGTTTTTGTAATTATCAATTGTCTCAAAAACTCCTTTATAATTCATTATGAGCTCACAAAAACAACTAAATTAAGGTTTAGCAGTTGTCCACATAAACCACGACGTACAAATATTTTCACCTTGGCCTTATAGATAAGAAGTAAATGACTTTATTCGTCTTTGTTCGTTGGAAATGTTAGGTTTATTTCATATAACTTTAGGTGATTTTAAGCTTATACCGAAAATAAACCCACAAGAGGCATTTTGTCAGGTCTTAAAAGACTTGCCAGGCATAGTTACATGTCAGTTTTGCATCCATCGTTCCAATCCACGTCGTTTTTCTAATCCAGATATTGATGATTGTGCTGAACGGCCATGCCAATATGGAAGAAGTTGCACAGATAAAGTAAATGATTTCTACTGTGACAGGGCTAAAACTTAACTTCAGTGCTTGGTCGCCACTCGGGCCAGTATCCCTGAATTCTTAGTAGCCCAGGCCAAAATAAAGTAGCCCTCAAATTTCCTCTACTAACATAAAAAAATTTAAACCATTTTTACTCGAATAACCGCCTCACGGCTGTTTGAGCCCGTGTTTTTTAATAGGGTGTTCGACTGAAACGCCAAAAGAAATTTGCTTGATCTTAACTTTGTCTTGAAAGCTCACATTTGCCAAATGAATGTACTGTCGAAAAATTGGTAAAGGTGTTATAATACTAAAAACTCTGTTCCGTCTGTGTTGGGGATCATTCGTCTCGTTCTTGTTTGCTCTTTTCTTCATCTATAGCTTCTGACTTGGTCCTTAAACTCCCAAAGAAAAACTGGGCCATTATTTTCCAAATACGGACAAAACGATCTTGTCAACATCTATAAACTCCAGTATCACCATTCTAAGTTTCTTTCGATTGCTTTTCAATTCTCGCCGGATATATGGGGAAAAACTGCTCCATCGGTAAGGAATGTTTCTCTTCACCAACGATTCTTTTAAGCCTTCACAACTCCTTCTTTCCTCTCGTACACTTGATTTTTTTGGCTGTTTGTTTTTTGTAGCTTTTTTAAAAATTTCTTTATATCTTGTTTTATGTACAGTTTTACTGTTCTTTAGATTCTTTAGTTGAATTGCCTTAAACGACTTTTAGTTCGCTATATAAGTTTTGCATCTATCAGTCAACATCCCTTTCCTATTATTTTAACTCAGATATAATTGATGACTGTGCTGGACAGCCATGCCAGAATGGTGGAAATTGTACAGATGAAGTGAATGATTTCCGCTGTGATTGTGTAGTTGGATACACAGGGAAAAACTGCTCCATCGGTGAGGAAAATTTGTCTTTACTATTGACTTCTTGAAGCTTTCACAACTCATTCTTTCTTGTTGTTTACTTACTTTGTGATTTTTTTTTTCTTTGTGGTTTTTCTAAAACGTTTTTCTATATTATGTCATGTTGTTTTGTACACTGTAGATATTATTTGCTTGAATTATTTAAAACAACTTTGATATTGGTTCGTTATATTAGTTTTGCATATGCATGTAGGTCAACGGCACCTTTTTTTTTCTTCTTTTTTTTGGTTATAACTTAGACATTAATGACTGTGCTGAACAGCCATGCCAGAATGGTGGAAATTGTACAGATGAAGTGAATGATTTCCGCTGTGATTGTGTCGCTGGGTACACAGGCAAAAACTGTTCAATCGGTAAGGAAAATCACACAAATTTTTAACTATATTCAATTTTTACAACTCTTTGATTTTTTCATAGACTTTTCTTTCCTTTTTTTGTGATGGTTTTTGTAGGTTTTACAAACCTTATCTTCACTAGTCGTTCTCTTCTCTTGTTGAAATGATTTTGTTTTCCTATTGTTTTTCTTAGACTGCATAAAAGCTGTCTTTATTATATGCTTTGTGTACAGTTTAACTAATCTTTGGCTGAATTCCTTAAAAAAACTATTGGTTCGTTATGTCAGCTTTGCACCTGTCGGTGAACATCGCCTTTTTCTTATACCTCAGACATTGATGACTGTTCCGTACAACCATGCCAGAATGGTGGAAATTGTACAGATGAAGTGAATGATTTCCGCTGTGATTGTGTCGTTGGGTACACAGGCAAAAACTGTTCAATCGGTAAGGAAAATCACACACATTTTTAACTATATTCAATTTTTACAACTCGTTGATTTTTCTTACAGACTTTTCTTTTCTTTTCTTTGTGATGGTTTTTGTAGGTTTTACAAAACTTATCTTCACTAGTCGTTCTCTTCCCTTGTTTAAATGATTTTCTTTTCCTATTGTTTTTTTAGACTTCATAAAAGCTGGCTTTATGTTATGTTTTGTGTACAGTTTAACTAATCTTTGGCTGAATTTCTTAAAACAACTATTGGTTCGTTATATCAGTTTTGCACCTGTCGGTAAACATCGCCATTTTTTTATACCTCAGACATTGATGACTGTTCTGTACAGCCATGCCAGAATGGTGGAAATTGTACAGATGAAGTGAATGATTTCCGCTGTGATTGTGTCGCTGGGTACGCAGGCAAAAACTGTTCAATCAGTAAGGAAAATCACACAAATTTTAAACTATATTCAGTTTTTACAACTCGTTGATTTTTTCATAGACTTTTGTTTTCTTTTTTTGTGATGGTTTTTGTAGGTTTTACAAAACTTATCTTCACTAGTCGTTCTCTTCTCTTGTTTAAATGATTTTGTTTTCCTATTGTTTTTTTTTCGACTTCATAAAAGCTGTATTTATTATATGTTTTGTGTACCGTTTAACTAATCTTTGGCTGAATTCCTTAAAACAACAATTGGTTCGTTATATCAGTTTTGCACCTGTCGGTGAACATCGCCTCCTTTTTATACCTCAGACATGGATGACCGTTCTGTACAGATAGACTTTTTTTTTCTTTTTTTTGTGATGGTTTTTGTAGCTTTTACAAAACTTATCTTCACTAGTCGTTCTCTTCTCTTGTTTAAATGATTTTGTTTTCCTATTTTCTTAAGACTTCATAAAAGCTGGCTTTATTTTATGTTTTGTGTACAGTTTAACTAATCTTTGGCTGAATTTCTTAAAACAACTATTGGTTCGTTATATGAGTTTTGCACCTGTCGGTGAACATCGCCTTTTTTTATACCTCAGACATTGATGACTGTTCTGTACAACCATGCCAGAATGGTGGAAATTGTACAGATGAAGTGAATGATTTCCGCTGTGATTGTCTCGCCGGATATATGGGGAAAAACTGTTCCATCGGTAAGGAATGTCCCTCTTCACCAACGATTCTTTTAAGCCTTCACAACTCCTTCTTTACTCTCGTACACTTGCTTTTTTCTGCTGTTTGTTTTTAGTAGCTTTTTTAAAAAATTTGTTTATATCTTGTTTTGTGTACAGTTTTACTGTTCTTTAGATTCCTTAGTTGAATTGCTTTAAACGACTTTTAATTCGCTATAGTAGTTTTGCATCTATCAGTCAACATCCCTTTCCTATTATTTTAACTCAGATATTGATGACTGTGCTGGACAGCCATGCCAGAATGGTGGAAATTGTACAGATGAAGTGAATGATTTCCGCTGTGATTGTGTCGCTGGGTACACAGGGAAAAACTGCTCCATCGGTGAGGAAAATTTGTCTTTACTATTGACTTCCTGAAGCTTTCACAACTCATTCTTTCTTGTTGTTTACTTACTTTGTGATTTTTGTTTTTGTTTTTTTTTTTGTTTGTGGGTTTTCTAAAACGTTTTTTTTATATTATCTCATGTTGTTTTGTACACTGTAGATATTATTTGCTTGAATTACTTAAAACAACTTTCCTATTGGTTTGTTATATTAGTTTTGCATATGCATGTAGGTCAACGGCAGTTTTTTTCGTTTTTTTTTGGTTATAACTTAGACATTAATGACTGTGCTGAAAAGCCATGCCAGAATGGTGGAAATTGTACAGATGAAGTGAATGATTTCCGCTGTGATTGTGTCGCTGGGTACACAGGCAAAAACTGTTCAACTGGTAAGGAAAATCACACAAATTTTTAACCATATTCAATTTTTACTACTCGTTGATTTTTTCATAGACTTTTCTTTCCTTTTTTTTGTGATGGTTCTTGTAGGTTTTACAAAACTTGTCTTCACTAGTCGTTCTCTTCTCTTGTTTAAATGATTTTGTTTTCCAATTGTTTTTTTAGGCTTCATAACAGCTGTCTTTATTATATGTTTTGTGTACAGTTGAACTAATCTTTGGCTGAATTCCTTAAAACAACTATTGATTCGTTATATCAGTTTTGCACCTGTTTGTGAACATCGCCTTTTTTTATGCCTCAGACATTGATGACTGTTCTGTACAACCATGCCAGAATGGTGGAAATTGTACAGATGAAGTGAATGATTTCCGCTGTGATTGTGTCGCTGGGTACACGGGCAAAAACTGTTCAATCGGTAAGGAAAATCACACACATTTTTAACTATATTCAATTTTTACAACTCGTTGATTTTTCTTATAGACTTTTTTTTCTTTTTTATTGTGATGGTTTTTGTAGGTTTTGCAAAACTTATCTTCACTAGTCGTTCTCTTCTCTTGTTTAAATGATTTTGTTTTCCTATAGTTTTTTAGACTTCATAAAAGCTGGCTTTATTTTATGCTTTGTGTACAGTTGAACTAATCTTTGCATGAATTTCTTAAAAGAACTATTGGTTCTTTATATCAGTTTTGGACCTGTCGGTGAACATCGCCTTGTTTTTATACCGCAGACATTGATGACTGTTCTGTACAGCCATGCCAGAATGGTGGAAACTGTACAGATGAAGTGAATGATTTCCGCTGTGATTGTGTCGCTGGGTACACGGGCAAAAACTGTTCAATCGGTAAGGAAAATGACACCAATTTTTAACTGTATTCAATTTTTACAACTCGTTGATTTTTCTTATAGACTTGTTTTTCTTTTTTTTGTGATGGTTTTTGTAGCTTTTCCAAAACTTATCTTCACTAGTCGTTCTCTTCTCTTGTTTAAATGATTTTGTTTTCCTATTTTTTTTAGACTTCATAAAAGCTGGCTTTATTTTATGTTTTGTGTACAGTTTAACTAATCTTTGGCTGAATTTCTTAAAACAACTATTGTTTCGTTATATCAGTGTTGCACCTGTCGGTGAACATCGCCTTTTTTTATACCTCAGACATTGATGACTGTTCTGTACAACCATGCCAGAATGGTGGAAATTGTACAGATGAAGTGAATGATTTCCGCTGTGATTGTCTCGCCGGATATATGGGGAAAAACTGTTCCATCGGTAAGGAATGTCCCTCTTCACCAACGATTCTTTTAAGCCTTCACAACTCCTTCTTTACTCTCGTACACTTGATTTTTTCTGCTGTTTGTTTTTTGTAGCTTTTTCAAAAATTTCTTTATATCTTGTTTTGTGTACAGTTTAACTGTTCTATAGATTCTTTAGTTGAATTGCTTTAAACGGCTTTTAATTCGCTATATTAGTTTTGCATCTATCAGTCAACATCCCTTTCCTATTATTTTAACTCAGATATTGATGACTGTGCTGCACAGCCATGCCAGAATGGTGGAAATTGCACAGATGAAGTGAATGATTTCCGCTGTGATTGTATCGCTGGGTACACAGGGAAAAACTGCTCCATCGGTGAGGAAAATATGTCTTTACTATTGACTTCTAGAAGCTTTCACAACTCATTCTTTCGTGTTTTTTACTTACTTTGTGATTTTTGTTTTTGTTTTTCTTGTTTGTGGGTTTTCTAAAACGTTTTTTTTATATTATGTCATGTTGTTTTGTACACTGTAGATATTATTTGCTTGAATTATTTAAGACAACTTTCCTATTGGTTCGTTATATTACTTTTGCATATGCATGTAGGTCAACGGCAGTTTTTTTTCGTTGTTTTTGGTTATAACTTAGACATTAATGACTGTACTGAACAGCCATGCCAGAATGGTGGAAATTGTACAGATGAAGTGTATGATTTCCGCTGTGATTGTGTCGCTGGGTACACAGGCAAAAACTGTTCAATTGGTAAGGAAAATCACACAAATTTTTTACTATATTTATTTTTTACAACTCGTTGATTTTTTCATAGACTTTTCTTTTCTTTTTTTTTGGATGGTTTTTGTAGGTTTTACAAAACTTGTCTTCACTAGTCGTTCTCTTCTCTTGTTTGAATGATTTTGTTTTCCTATTGTTTTTTTTAGACTTCATAAAAGCTGTCTTTTTTATATGTTTTGTGTACAGTTGAACTAATCTTTGGCTGAATTCCTTAAAACAACTATAGGTTCTTTATGTCAGTTTTGCACCTGTCGGTGAACATAGCCTTTTTTTATACCTCAGACATTGATGACTGTTCTGTACAACCATGCCAGAATGGTGGAAATTGTACAGATGAAGTGAATGATTTCCGCTGTGATTGTGTCGCTGGGTACACGGGCAAAAACTGTTCAATCGGTAAGGAAAATCACACACATTTTTAACTATATTCAATTTTTACAACTCGTTGATTTTTCTTATAGACTTTTTTTTTCTTTTTTATTGTGATGGTTTTTGTAGGTTTTACAAAACTTATCTTCACTAGTCGTTCTCTTCTCTTGTTTAAATGATTTTGTTTTCCTATAGTTTTTTAGACTTCATAAAAGCTGGCTTTATTTTATGCTTTGTGTACAGTTTAACTAATCTTTGCATGAATTTCTTAAAAGAACTATTGGTTCTTTATATCAGTTTTGGACCTGTCGGTGAACATCGCCTTGTTTTTATACCGCAGACATTGATGACTGTTCTGTACAGCCATGCCAGAATGGTGGAAACTGTACAGATGAAGTGAATGATTTCCGCTGTGATTGTGTCGCTGGGTACACGGGCAAAAACTGTTCAATCGGTAAGGAAAATGACACCAATTTTTAACTGTATTCAATTTTTACAACTCGTTGATTTTTCTTATAGACTTGGTTTTCTTTTTTTTGTGATGGTTTTTGTAGCTTTTCCAAAACTTATCTTCACTAGTCGTTCTCTTCTCTTGTTTAAATGATTTTGTTTTCCTATTTTTTTTTAGACTTCATAAAAGCTGGCTTTATTTTATGTTTTGTGTACAGTTTAACTAATCTTTGGCTGAATTTCTTAAAACAACTATTGTTTCGTTATATCAGTGTTGCACCTGTCGGTGAACATCGCCTTTTTTTATACCTCAGACATTGATGACTGTTCTGTACAACCATGCCAGAATGGTGGAAATTGTACAGATGAAGTGAATGATTTCCGCTGTGATTGTCTCGCCGGATATATGGGGAAAAACTGTTCCATCGGTAAGGAATGTCGCTCTTCACCAACGATTCTTTTAAGCCTTCACAACTCCTTCTTTACTCTCGTACACTTGATTTTTTCTGCTGTTTGTTTTTTGTAGCTTTTTTAAAAATTTCTTTATATCTTGTTTTGTGTACAGTTTAACTGTTCTATAGATTCTTTAGTTGAATTGCTTTAAACGGCTTTTAATTCGCTATATTAGTTTCGCATCTATCAGTCAACATCCCTTTCCTATTATTTTAACTCAGATATTGATGACTGTGCTGCACAGCCATGCCAGAATGGTGGAAATTGCACAGATGAAGTGAATGATTTCCGCTGTGATTGTATCGCTGGGTACACAGGGAAAAACTGCTCCATCGGTGAGGAAAATATGTCTTTACTATTGACTTCTAGAAGCTTTCACAACTCATTCTTTCGTGTTTTTTACTTACTTTGTGATTTTTGTTTTTGTTTTTTTTGTTTGTGGGTTTTCTAAAACGTTTTTTTAATATTATGTCATGTTGTTTTGTACACTGTAGATATTTTTTGCTTGAATTATTTAAGACAACTTTCCTATTGGTTCGTTATATTACTTTTGCATATGCATGTAGGTCAACGGCAGTTTTTTTTCGTTGTTTTTGGTTATAACTTAGACATTAATGACTGTACTGAACAGCCATGCCAGAATGGTGGAAATTGTACAGATGAAGTGTATGATTTCCGCTGTGATTGTGTCGCTGGGTACACAGGCAAAAACTGTTCAATTGGTAAGGAAAATCACACAAATTTTTTACTATATTTATTTTTTACAACTCGTTGATTTTTTCATAGACTTTTCTTTTCTTTTTTTTGGATGGTTTTTGTAGGTTTTACAAAACTTGTCTTCACTAGTCGTTCTCTTCTCTTGTTTGAATGATTTTGTTTTCCTATTGTTTTTTTTTAGACTTCATAAAAGCTGTCTTTTTTATATGTTTTGTGTACAGTTGAACTAATCTTTGGCTGAATTCCTTAAAACAACTATAGGTTCTTTATGTCAGTTTTGCACCTGTCGGTGAACATAGCCTTTTTTTATACCTCAGACATTGATGACTGTTCTGTACAACCATGCCAGAATGGTGGAAATTGTACAGATGAAGTGAATGATTTCCGCTGTGATTGTGTCGCTGGGTACACGGGCAAAAACTGTTCAATCGGTAAGGAAAATCACACACATTTTTAACTATATTCAGTTTTTACAACTCATTGATTTTTCTTATAGACTTTTCTTTTCTCTTTTTTGTGATGGTTTTTGCAGCTTTTACAAAACTTATCTTCACTAGTTGTTCTCTTCTCTTGTTTAAATAATTTTTTTTTACTTTTTTTTTTTTAGAGTTCATAAAAGCTGGCTTTATTTTATGTTTTTTTGTACAGTTGAACTAATCTTTGGCTGAATTTCTTAAAACAACTATTAGTTCGTTATATCAGTTTTGCACCTGTCGGTGAACATCGCCTTTTTTTTTATACCACAGACATTGATGACTGCTCTGCACAACCATGCCAGAATGGTGGAAATTGTACAGATGAAGTGAATGATTTCCGCTGTGATTGTGTCGCTGGGTACACGGGCAAAAACTGTTCAATCGGTAGGGAAAATCACACAAATTTTTAACTATATTCAATTTTTACAACTCGTTAATTTTTTCATAGACTTTTCTTTTTTTTTTTTTTGTGATGGTTTTTGTAGGTTTTACAAAACTTATCTTCACTAGTCGTTCTCTTCTCTTGTTTAAATGATTTTGTTTTCCTATAGATTTTTAGACTTCATAAAGGCTGGCTTATTTTATGCTTTGTGTACAGTTTAACTAATCTTTGCATGAATTTCTCTAAAGAACTATTGGTTCGTTATATCAGTTTTGCACCTGTCGGTGAACATCGCCTTTTTTTTTTATACCACAGACATTGATGACTGTTCTGTACAGCCATGCCAGAATGGTGGAAATTGTAGAGATGAAGTGAATGATTTTAGTTGTGACTGTGTCGCTGGGTACAGGGGCAAAAACTGTTCAATCGGTAAGGAAAATCACACACATTTTAAACTATATTCAATTTTTACAACTCCTTGATTTTTTCATCGACTTTTCTTTTCTTGTTTTTTTGTGATGGTTTTTGTACGTTTTACAAAACTTATCTTCACTAGTCGTTCTCTTCTCTTGTTTAAATGATTTTGTTTTCCTATTGTTTTTTTAGACTTCATAAAAGCTGGCTTTATTATATGTTTTGTGTACAGTCTAACTAATCTTTGGCTGAATTCCTTGAAAAAACTATTGTTTCGTTATATCAGTTTTGCACCTGTCGGTGAACATCGCCTTTTTTTATACCTCAGACATTGATGACTGTTCTGTACAACCATGCCAGAATGGTGGAAATTGTACAGATGAAGTGAATGATTTCCGCTGTGATTGTCTCGCCGGATATATGGGGAAAAACTGTTCCATCGGTAAGGAATGTCGCTCTTCACCAACGATTCTTTTAAGCCTTCACAATTCCTTCTTTACTCTCGTACACTTGCTTTTTTTTGCTGTTTGTTTTTTGTAGCTTTTTTAAAAATTTCTTTATATCTTGTTTTGTGTACAGTTTTACTGCTCTTTAGATTCTTTAGTTGAATTGCTTTAAACGACTTTTAGTTCGCTATATTAGTTTTGCATCTATCAGTCAACATCCCTTTCCTATTATTTTAACTCAGATATTGATGACTGTGCTGGACAGCCATGCCAGAATGGTGGAAATTGCACAGATGAAGTGAATGATTTCCGCTGTGATTGTGTAGCTGGATACACAGGGAAAAACTGCTCCATCGGTGAGGAAAATATGTCTTTACTATTGACTTCTTGAAGCTTTCACAACTCATTCTTTCGTGTTGTTTACTTACCTTGTAGTTTTTTTTTGTTTGTGGGTTTTCTAAAACGTTTTTTCATATTATCTCATGTTGTTTTGTACACTGTAGATATTATTTGCTTGAATTACTTAAAACAACTTTCCTACTGATTCGTTATATTAGTTTTGCATATGCATGTAGGTCAACGGCAGTTTTTTTTTCGTTTTTTTTGGTTATAACTTAGACATTAATGACTGTGCTGAACAGCCATGCCAGAATGGTGGAAATTGTACAGATGAAGTGAATGATTTCCGCTGTGATTGTGTCGCTGGGTACACAGGCAAAAACTGTTCAATCGGTAAGGAAAATCACACAAATTTTAAACTATATTCAATTTTTACAACTCGTTGATTTTTTCATAGACTTTTCTTTTCTTTTTTTTTGTGATGGTTTTTGCAGCTTTTACAAAACTTATCTTCACTAGTCGTTCTCTTCTCTTGTTTAAATGATTTTGTTTTCCTATTGTTTTTTTTAGACTGCATAAAAGCTGTCTTTATTATATGTTTTGTGTACAGTTGAACTAATCTTTGGCTGAATTCCTTGAAACATCTATTGTTTCGTTATATCAGATTTTGCACCCGTCGGTGAACATCGCCTTTTTTTATTCCTCAGACATTGATGACTGTTCTGTACAACCATGCCAGAATGGTGGAAATTGTACAGATGAAGTGAATGATTTCCGCTGTGATTGTGTCGCTGGGTACACAGGCAAAAACTGTTCAATTGGTAAGGAAAATCGCACAAATTTTTAACTATATTCAATTTTTACAACTCGTTGATGTTTTCATAGACTTTTCTTTTCTTTTTATTTTGTGATGGTTTTTGCAGCTTTTACAAAACTTATCTTCACTAGTCGTTCTCTTCTCTTGTTTAAATGATTTTGTTTTCCTATTGTTTTTTTAGACTTCATAAAAGCTGGCTTTATTTTATGTTTTGTGTACAGTTTAACTAATCTTTGGCTGAATTCCTTGAAACAACTATTGTTTCGTTATATCAGTTTTGCACCTGTCGGTGAACATCGCCTTTTTTTTATACCTCAGACATTGATGACTGTTCTGTACAACCATGCCAGAATGGTGGAAATTGTACAGATGAAGTGAATGATTTCCGCTGTGATTGTGTCGCTGGGTACAAGGGCAAAAACTGTTCAATCGGTAAGGAAAATCACACACATTATTAACTATATTCAATTTTTACAACTCGTTGATTTTTTCATAGACTTTTCTTTTCTTTTTTTTTTGTGATGGTTTTTGTAGGTTTTACAAAACTTATCTTCACTAGTCGTTCCCTTCTCTTGTTTAAATGATTTTGTTTTCCTATAGTTTTTTAGACTTCATAAAAGCTGGCTTTATTTTATGCTTTGTGTACAGTTTAACTAATCTTTGGATGAATTTCTTAAAACAACGATTGGTTTGTTATATCAGTTTTGCACCTGTCGGTGAGCATCGCCTTGTTTTCATACCTCAGACATTGATGACTCTGCTGGACAACCATGCCAGAATGGTGGAAATTGTACAGATGAAGTGAATGATTTCCGCTGTGATTGTGTTGCTGGATACACAGGGAAAAACTGTTCTGTTGTTGAGAACAATCACATTTTCCTGTTTGTTCCTTTCTTTTTTCTGGGAGTTTTACAAAATTTATCTTTACCTTGCCTTTTGTGAATAGTTTAACTAGACTTTAAACTCCTATTTGGTTGTTATGTCTGTTTTGTATCTTTCGTCAGCATCCCTTTCCTTATTTTATCTCAGACACTGATGACTGTGTTGGACAGCCTTGCCAAAATAGTGGAAATTGTACAGATAAAGTGAATGATTTTCATTGTTATTGTGTCGCCGGATACACAGGCAAAAACTGCTCTGTCGGTGAGAAAAATTACGTTTATGGTTAACTATTTGCAGTCTTCACAACTCGTTTTTCCTCATGTAGTGGAAGGAGGGTCTTGTGGTTGGGGGAGGTGGGGCACAGAGACGCGGTATTTAGTAACCTTTACGGGTCTTTCAAAGCAGCTCATAATTCATAATGAGGTAGCATAACAAGCAAAATTTATAATGTGACGTGCCTAACCGTAGCCACCGAAGAAACTTCTATTACAAGTTAGGTTATCATAGCTCGAGATTTTTATGTGTAAAATGGGGGTGACAGGCCTGCACGACTCCCACGCTCGTGTTTTAGCCGTTCTCATAACTTTGCTCTCACGAGTATATCTTTTAAGGACCGTCCTTTCTTATATGATATTAAAGGCGGTTCCTTAAAGATTTCATTGAGTAATGCCATTTGTTCATGATGATCTGTTTTAAATTGGGCACTGATGGTTGATATTGCGTTACAAAAGGCAAGATTCTTTTATTCTCCCTGCGTTTTTGTTGGAGGGCTAGCTTTCTGTCTTCAAAGTTTACTTCTGAAAGTGTATTTTGTATAAAACTTTCTAGGGTAACCTCTCTCTTGGAGATGTTTTTTGAAGTTTTTGATCATCTCTTCAAATAACGTCTTAGAAGAGTTTGTTCTCAATAGTCTCAAAGCCTCCCCTTTAATGAAACCTCTTTTGACACCGGGTGGGTGGCATGAGGAAAAATGTGTATACTGAAATGTTTCAGTGGGTTTGAAATGCGTGCGTACATCAAGTACTGCGGCTTTTTTGAATCTTTCGCCTTTGTATACGTTAGTATCCAAGAACGCCGTTTCTGTTTCAGATATTTCAGCCGTAAATTTGATTGTAGGGTGGTGTTTATTCGCTTGCTCAATGAACTTACTTATTTCATCTCTGCTAACGTTCCAGAGTGAAAAAATGTCATTTATGAAACGTTTCGAAACGAGCGGTTTTATCACGCTTTGGCTTAGAATGTCTGTTTCAATTTTCGCCATGAAAATGTTGGCAAAGGCAACTGCCATTTTAGTGCCCATGGCGGTTCCGTGTGTCTGTAGATAGTTATTTCCATTCAATTGGAAGGAATTCTTCTGTAGGATAAGCCTTAGCGCTCGTTCTAGTAGTGGTGTGGGGATGGGAATTTTATTTTGATAAAAAGAGACGTATGCTTTGGATACGGTTTGGATCCCCTCTTCTTGTGGTATATTTGTATAAAGGCTCGTGACGTCCTTTGAGACAAGTAACGCCTTCTCCGGTACCTCAGTTCTTTCAATGAAGTTAATGAAGGCGGTTGTATCTTTTAGGTACGACTTCTGTTGTTGTGCAATAGGCTGAAGTAGTTTGTCAACAAAAGCTGATAGTTTCTCTGTTGGACCTTCACACCCTGATATAATAGGTCTGCCAGTTCGAACTGGTTTATGTATTTTTGTTAGGGTGTAGAACACTGGAATTCGAGGCGGATTTGGTGTTTGACAAAGCCATTTTTTAGTCATTTCGTCTATGTGGTTTCTGCGGTAGAGTTCGTTAATGAGTTGTGTAACCTTGCGGTTTGTCTCCCCTACCATTGGCTGTTCAAGTAGCATGTAGTGGTCTTTGTTGTTTAGTTGGATTTGACCTTCGTTTATCTTATCTTGTTTGCTCAGAACCACAGTCGTTGTGCCTTTGTCCGCTTTTTTGAGATTTATTTCATTGTTAATTTTTAGCGCTTTAAGCGCCTCGCGTTCTTCAGGCGGTAGGTTATTTTTCGGCTTTGTGAGTTTGACCTCTGCTAGTTGCGTCCTAACCTCCTCTAAGTAGCTTTCAAGGGCTACTGATGGTTGGACTGGTGGTTTCCACGTTGATTTGACGTGAAAAGGGTGAGGTTCCTTATCTTGCCCGTGAAAAATGTAACGCAGTCTCATTCTCCTTGCAAAATTGTCATAGTCACGCAAGAGTTGTTTTCTTATTTGCGTTTCTTTTGTTATTGGGCAAGGGACAAATTTTAACCCTTTTGCTAACAGATTGATTTGGTCGTTGGTGAGTTCTTGGTCTGAGAGGTTTTTGATGTGTTTCTCATTTGCCTCTAATTGCGCATTAAGTTGTTTTTTGTTTTTCTTTTGTTTGCGTACTTTGCGCCTTCTGTTTCGTAATCGTTTTTCGGATTGTTTCCGTTTGGTCCCTTTTCCGGTGTCAGAGTCAGATATTAGACATGTGTACTGTTCAACATATTTATTTTCCATGTTTTGCGGTGTTGACAACAGTTCGCCGAACTTGGATATTTTAGTTTGGATGCTTTCGGCTAGCTTATTTACATTACTGAGAGTGACAATGTTTTCGCTAGGCGCCGAATGCGTTTGTTTCTTTTTTGCGAAACTCTTATTTACAACAGTGCCTGTTGCGTTTTTCTTTGGAACTCTCGGTCGTTTTTCTTTCTGGAGCTCGCTTCTGAAGCGATCGCACTCACGATAATGAAATCGCGAAAGAGCCTTAACGCACTCTTGTTGTGCGTTTTTCCTTATACGACTAATGTCATTTTTAAATTCAGTGTCCGCTCTTATTCGAGCTCTTGCCTTGTAGCGTAGATCTTCTGGGCAAGTTCCTTTTTCAGTGTGCCTTTTGAGTTTCTTTATCGCCTGCTCAGCATGGAAGAGTTTTGCTTCCGTGGACCAGTTAACTTGGTTGTGGCGGCGTTTTCTAGTCTGAAAAGGACGTGCTCTAGGCTCTCTGGATTTCGTGTTTTGGTGGTGGCTTTTAGCACGAGGAGATACTTGGCTGCTGGGAAGCTCCTCCTCACTGCCTTCGTCGAGAAGGTTGGATTCGTTGCCGCTGAGTTCTTCCACCTCGAGTTCCATGGGATCTTCTCCGGCATTGTAATCGTCATGGCTTGTTGAGGGGCCTGCTGCTATTAGCCCGTCGCTTGTTACTAGTTCCTGCGACATTGTTCTCTATAGTCAGGCAAGACCGCGGTTTCGGTCCTAATCTTGCGGACCTCATCAGTTGCCGATTGTTAGAAATGATTGAGATGAGTTCTCGGTATCATTTCAAAAATCGCGCTCTTTTTTGAGTTTATATACCCGTGTAGCGGATCGAAAATCCTGTGTTTTTATTGGCTCTTAGCTAGTGGCCAATCGTATCGTTGCGATTTTGATCCTTGTTAATGGAGCTTGAAGTTGTGTTTTCTATAGTGGCTAACATGAATTATTTTGAACACATACTGGCTTGTTTTTTCACACGAGTTTGTTCTCATGGAATATAATGATGTTTTGCAGCCTGTAGGATGCTTTTAAGCCCGGTTTTGGCTGTTTTTTAGATGAAAAAAGATGCTTTCTTAGCGAAAGATGATGTTTTTGCAATGTTTTGCTAGTACATGTTCAGTGTGGCTAACCGCAATGAATGTTATCACCGCAAGGGACGGGGCCTGCCTGATAAGCAATCAAATGTGTAAAATAGGGGTGACAGGCCTGCACGACCAAACAAGGCGAGAAGAACATTCTGAATCAGACTGGGGAATGCATCGGACTGCCAATGCTGCTAACATTCTATATCATGACATAATTAAGTGTTTTTATACCTTTCAAGTATTTTGTGGATTCATGGGAAGAAAAAAAAACACAAAGAACAAAGGCAGCTCTTAAATTTTTCCCCTCTAAAACAAAGTCTTGCTTCTCTACTGAAATCTGTGATAACCCACCTTAAACCTCACTTTAGACATTGGTAATTGTGCTGGTCAGCCATGTCAGAAAAACGGAAGCTCTACGGACAAAGTTAATGAACATTCTCACCGAATTCCTGTGCAGTATTTAGTTTCTGGACAATGCCGAATCTCTCTTGTTCCTAGAAGGCCAAATTTTATTCCCTCCATCCGTCCATCCATCCATCCATCCATCCATCCCATCCCTCCCTCCCTCCCTCCCTCCCTCCTTCCATGCATGCTTGCATGCATGTATACATCCATTTATTCATTCATTCATTCACTCACTCACTCACTCACTCACTCACTCACTCACTCATTCATTCATTCATTCATTCATTCATTCATTCATTCATTTATTTCTACTCCTTTTGGTTAAAACAGAGAAAAAAACAAATGCAAAAATGTTATGCTCTGTCGTAACCATTTTGTAAAGTAGGCCTATACTTACAGACAACTGGGCGATGACAGTCAGTCATTTTTTTTTACTTTAGATATCGACGACTGTGCTGGACAGCCGTGTGAAAACGGAGGAAGCTGCACGGACGCTGTAAATGACTACAGCTGCGATTGTGTTGGTGGATACACTGGAGAGAACTGCACTGTTGGTAAGAAACTCAATGATAACCCCTGCAAAAAAGAGCCAAGAAATCCCCGGAATTCCGCGGAAAAATTCCTGGCTTTCCACGCTTTTTTGCACATAAGGAAAAGCCAGGAAAGCCAAGAGTCTCTTGGCTTTCCAGGAAAGCACGGAGACTCTTGGCTTTCCATGCTTTCCAGGAAATCCTGGAAAGAGTGGAAAGCCAAGAGACTCCACACTTTCCAGGCTTTCCAAGATTCCACTCTCTCCTGGGAAGCCAGGAATGTTACTCCCAAAAGCCTGGGAAAGCCTGGAAAGCCAGGAAGAAATGCTCCACGCTTTCCTGGCTTTCCCCTATGTGCAAAAAAGCGCGGAAAGCCAGGAATGATTCCCAGCTTTCCAGGATTCCGCGGTTTCTTGGAAAGCATGGGATACCAACCTGAAAAGCCTGGAAAAGCGTGGAAAGCCAGGAAGAAATGCTCCACGCTCTCCTGGCTTTTCCTTATGTGCAAAAAAGCGCAGAAAGCCAGGAACGATTCCCAGCTTTCCGGGCTTTCCAGGACTCCACGGTTTCTTGGAAAGCATGGAATACCAACCCGAAAAGTATGGAGAGCCAGGAATAAATATTCCACGCTTTCCTGGCTTTTCCTTATGTTTAAAAAAGCGTGAAAAGCCTGGAATCGACTCCCAGCTTTCCAGGATTCCACGGTTTCTTGGAAAGCGCAGAATTCTATACCCGAAAAGCCTGGAAAGCATGGAAAGCCAAGAAAAAATATTTCATACTTTCCTGGCTTTTCCCTCGGTATGCGAGAAACACAGAAATTTCTAGCACACATACCCCAGAGGCCTGGAAAATAGGGCTCTCCAGGTCTTTGTGGTTTTCTAATGCTTAAATAGAATGAAATATTTTGGCTTTGCGTACATTTGCACATAAAATATAGTGGTAAATGATTGATTTCCTGGAAAGATTTTTCTCTCAGGGTTTCTCGAGAATTTATGCTCAAACAGCTATGTTTGCAGTGAATGAAAACAAAACAACAATTAAACTAAAAACTTTGTAGAAAAATTCAAGTGTAATATGTACTTTGTCTTGATTTACAATGAAAGATGTTTTTCAGAAATAAATTACGTAAGGTAATGAATCAAGATTTGACTATATAAATGTGCACAAACTATTATTTTCTCCAGAAGAGCAATAAATTCATTTCACTGTGAAAACAAAGTGTTTTGATGTTCCACTTCAGTCACTGGGATCAATACATATTGCACATGATGGACTAACAGTTAAATGTAAAATTTCAAGAAAAGATTAATGTTTGTTGCATCAGTTCAAGTATGAAGGTGAAAACTGAAAAAAAATGAGTTTGGCTTACTCTAATACCGACACATGATTTGCAGTGAGTGAAAGCTCTCAAGGTTATCCCACGCTTATTGGACCTTAATATTATATATTTCTTGTTTTCTGTCATATACCAATGATGCAGGTTGTCAAAATTCAAATATGTGAATGATCATATGCATTGCATGTTTTGTCCCAAACTAAGGTCATGTTTTTGTGTAATCTACCGTATTTACTCGAATAAGCGCCGCCCCCGAACAAGCGCCGCCCTCGAATAAGCGTCGCATTTGCGACAAAAGAGTTAATAAGTGCAAGTAGTCTGTTTTCACGGCAGTCCCCAGTTATAAATCCTTCGGCTGCGCTTGTAAATAGCAAACTGGTTTGCCTCCCGCCAGTTGGGATTCTTAAAACATGTTATGTTTCATTTACAATATTTGTCTCATTTGTTTGAGTGGCACGCCTGTGAAATAGCTGGTCTGTCGTAAGGCAGTACCAAGGATAGCTAAGCGTGTTGACCACTATAATCATCAATTTACATTTTTTACATCTTTTCAGCGTTTTTTTCTTGCCGCGTCCAATTTTTGAATAAGCACCGCCCTCGAATAAGCACCGCATTTGAGGCGCGAAAAATTTAATGTGTATGCTTGATGCAATCGTGTACACAGTGACATACACACAACCCAAGCAATTCTCTCAACTTGGTGAATCATTTTCATGAACTAATAATTATAACAGTTTGATATATAATATTAAATCTAACATATCCTGCCTACCGCTTTCTTGTAACTTAAGTTTCTGGTTTCATTATGAAGCCTGATCTGACCATTCTGTTCTCCGTGGCTCTCTACTCTTGGAATTATAGAGAAATACATATGTATTTACTTCTGCAGTCTTCTGATCATCGCACTCTTTGATAGATGAACTGGACTGAAAGCTTATGAGCACTTGCACAACCCCATGCCCAGCACGACAGTGATCTTTTCTTTTCAAACATGAATCCCTGCATGTTGAAGAAGAAAATTAATGATTTTCATTAAATTCAACCAAGATTCAACTTGATTTGTCAGGTACATGGGAATTAACAATGAATCCTGATTATAGTGATGTGGTCATGGCCTCTCAACAGCTAGCTTAATTGGGGAGAACTGTAGGTTATAAACTATTAAAAGAATAAAGCAAAGAGATTAGGGCAGTCAAAAGTGTATTTGAAACCCAGGGTCTGCGGGAGAACAGAAGTTACTGTAATTTTTAAACACAAAGCCAAAAAGGGCCTTCTTTGATAACTGCAGCCTTTTGGGAGCTGGTTAGGTTTTGACCCTCAGGTATAACACCATTTATCACGGTCATACTGCTAAGGGAACTAACAATGTTTTATCCCTTTCACTCCCAGAGTCAGTTATGGATCATTTAAAGTGGTTCTAACTTTTGAGTCTGAGGATGAAATCGTATGGCTTAATGACCATTCAAATGAAACCTATTTAGCAGGACTTTAACATAGTGCTAGATCAGGAATTTCTGACTTGTCTTGAACTGCTTGAATTCTCATTCTGGGCACTCCTGGGAGTAAAAGGGTAAATTAGTTCAAAGCTATATGAAGAGAACTTAAAGCCATATGTCGAAAAACAGGAATCAATTAAATGAGTTCTAAGACGATTGCTTCTTGCACTGGCCATCATCATACATACAGCTTCTGGTACTGTCGCTTAGAATATTATTAAAACTGACCATGGAACACAGAACTCACCATTTGCAAAGCTTGAAAATTGTTGCATGGTGTCTGAGAACACATTATTTGGTCTCTGTCACTGTGGTACACCACCCAAAAGAAATCACACAAATACGTTAGAACAAATTGGGACTACAACATTCCTGGCTGCAAGAGCTGATTAATTTCTTAGTAACAAAATTGTGTATTATGAATAAAGAATCAGTTCAGGTGTAGAGCAAGCTACTCAATTTTCTACAAACGAATTCGGCCATTGAAAAACGTTGGTTGGTCGGTCAGAATGCATGTAACAAGCCGGCCTAGCTTATTCAGTGCTTTCCTTATGACAAGCCAGCATCATTGACACACTAATATTTTAAAACCAAAAAGAGAAAGGCAGCCAAAATTGTATTTGAAACCCAGGGTCTAAGGGAGAACAGAAGTTGCTGTAATTTTTAAACACAGAGCCAAACAGGGCCTTTTTAAAAACAGCCTCTTTGGGAGCTGATGAGGTTTTCACCCTCAGGTAAAACACCAATTATCACAGTCATACTGCTAAAGCAGCGGGAACTAACAATGTTTTATCCCTTTCACTCCCAGAGTCAGTTATGGACACATTTAAAGTGGTTCTAACTTTTGAGTATGAGGATGAAATCGTATGGTTTGACCATACAAATGAAGCCGCTTTAGCATTACTTAACTTTAACATATGCTATATCAGGAATTTCTGACTTGTCTTGAACTGCGTGAATTCTCATTCTGGGCACTCCTGGGAGTAAAAGGGTAAACTAGTTCAAAGCTATATAAAGAGAAATTTAAAGCCATGTGTCGAAAAACAGGAATCTAATAAATGAGTTCTATAAGATGATTGCTTCTTGCACTGGCCATTATCATACATACAGCTCCTGGTACTGTCGCTTAGAATATTATTAAAACTGAAAATGGAACACAGAACTCACCATTTGCAAAGCTTGAAAATTGTTGCATGGTTTCTGAGAACGCATTATTTGGTCTCTGTCACTGATGTGGTACACCACCCAAAAGAAATCACACAAATAAGTTAGAACAAATTGGGACTTCAACATTCCTGGCTGCAAGAGCTGATTAATTTCTTAGTAACAAAATCGTGTATTATGAATGAAGAATCAGTTGAGGTGTAGAGCAAGCTACTCAATAATTTTCTATGAACGAATTCGACCATTGAAAAACGTTGGTTAATGGTCGGTCAGAATGCATGCAACAAGGCGGCCTAGCTTATTTGGTGCTTTCCTTATGACAAGCCAGCATCATTGACACACTAATATTTTAAAACCAAAAAGAGAAAGGCAGCCAAAATTGTATTTGAAACCCCGGGGGGGGGGGTACTCCCATATATAACCTATATAGGTATGTGCCGCTGTGAAGGGTATGGTTTTCAAGCAGTTTGGTCTGGGATAGGCTATAGAAATCAGGGAGTCTTGGTCTAGGATAGGGTATCAATTACCGGGAAACTAATGGGTGGTGTGAAAATTTAATCCAATTAATTAATGGGTTTGAAACACTCGGAAATATAAAATATAAATGAAATCGTGACAATATTGTTGATCGAGAGATGTTTCCATTAAAAGCACTGTGTGGTTATATATTTCTGATGGATAGCTCGAAAATAGCTAGCCTGGGATAGGGTAGGGATTTTTGGCATCTAGTCTAGAATAGGGTTGCAAAAACGACATGAACGTGGTCTGGTATAGGTTAAGGGTTTCAGAGTCCCAGCGGCACACTCCCATGAAAATTTTTCCGAGTACCCCCCCCCCCCCCAGGTTTGAAACCCAGGGTCTTAAAGGGAGAACAGAAGTTGCTGTAATTTTAAACACAGAGCCAAACAGGGCCTTTTTAAAAACAGCCTCTTTGGGAGCTGATGAGGTTTTCACCCTCAGGTACAACACCAATTATCACAGTCATACTACTAAAGTAGGGGGAACTAACAATGTTTTATCCCTTTCACTCCCAGAGTCAGTTATGGACACATTTAAAGTGGTTCTAACTTTTGAGTCTGAGGATGAAATCGTATGGTTTGACCATACAAATGAAGCCGCTTTAGCATTACTTAACTTTAACATATGCTATATCAGGAATTTCTGACTTGTCTTGAACTGCGTGAATTCTCATTCTGGGCACTCCTGGGAGTAAAAGGGTAAACTAGTTCAAAGCTATATAAAGAGAAATTTAAAGCCATACTGTATGTCGAAAAACAGGAATCAAATAAATGAGTTCTATAAGATGATTGCTTCTTGCACTGGCCATTATCATACATACAGCTTCTGGTACTGTCGCTTAGAATATTATTAAAACTGAAAATGGAACACAGAACTCACCATTTGCAAAGCTTGAAAATTGTTGCATGGTGTCTGAGAACGCATTATTTGGTCTCTGCCACTGATGTGGTACACCACCCAAAAGAAATCATGCACACAAATAAGTTAGAACAAATTGTGACTTCAACATTCCTGGCTGCAAGAGCTGATTAATTTCTTAG
The DNA here is from genome assembly GCA_964030785.1 of Siderastrea siderea. NCBI lineage: Eukaryota > Metazoa > Cnidaria > Anthozoa > Scleractinia > Rhizangiidae > Siderastrea > Siderastrea siderea. Next base: position 16,828,936 of record OZ034975.1, read on the forward strand.
TAGCAAAATCGTGTATTATGAATGAAGAATCAGTTGAGGTGTAGAGCAAGCTACCCAATAATTTTCTACGAACGAATTCGACCATTGAAAAACGTTGGTTGGTCGGTGGCAGAATGCATGTAACAAGGCGGCCTAGCTTATTTGGTGCTTTCCTTATGACAAGCCAGCATCATTGACACACTAATCAGCCAAAATTGTATTTGAAACCCCGGGGAGGGGGGGGGGGGGTTACTCCCATATATAACCTATATAGGTATGTGCCGCTGTGAAGGGTATGGTTTTCAAGCAGTTTGGTCTGTGATAGGCTATAGAAATCAGGGAGTCTTGGTCTAGGATAGGGTATCAATTACCGGGAAACTAATGGGTGTTGTGAAAATTTAATCCAATTAATTAATGGGTTTGAAAAACTCAGAAATATAAAATATAAATGAAATCGTGACAATATTGTTGATCGAGAGATGTTTCCATTAAAAGCACTCTGTGGTTATATTTCTGATGGATAGCTCGAAAATAGCTAGTCTGGGATAGGGTAGGGATTTTTGGCATCTAGTCTAAAATAGGGTTGCAAAAACGACATGAACGTGGTCTGGTATAGGTTAAGGGTTTCAGAGTCCCAGCGGCACACTCCCATCAAAATTATTCCGAGTACAACCCCCCCCCCGGGTTTGAAACCCAGGGACTTAAAGGGAGAACAAAAGTTGCTGTAATTTTTAAACACAGAGCCAAACAGGGCCTTTTTAAAAACAGCCTCTTTGGGAGCTGATGAGGTTTTCACCCTCAGGTACAACACCAATTATCACAGTCATACTGCTAAAGCAAAGGGAACTAACAATGTTTTATCCCTTTAACTTCCAGAGTCAGTTATGGACACATTTAAAGTGGTTCTAACTGTTAAGTCTGAGGATGAAATCATATGGTGTGACCATACAAATGAAGCCGCTTTAGCATTACTTTAACTTACATGTATGCTATATCAGGAATTTCTGACTTGTCTTGAAGTGCTTGAATTCTCATTCTGGGCACTCCTGGGAGTAAAAGGGTAAACTAGTTCAAAGCTATATAAAGAGAAATTTAAAGCCATACTTCGAAAAACAGGAATCAAATAAATGAGTTCTAAGATGATTGCTTCTTGCACTGGCCATCCTCATACATACAGCTTCTGGTACTGTCGCTTAGAATATTATTAAAACTGAACATAGGACACAGAACTCACCATTTGCAAAGCTTGAAAATTGTTGCATGGTGTCTGAGAACACATTATTTGGTCTCTGTCACTGTGGTACACCACCCAAAAGAAATCAGACAAATAAGTTAGAACAAATTGGGACTTCAACATTCCTTGCTGCAAGAGCTGATTAATTTCCTGGTAACAAAATTGGGTATTATGAATGAAGAATCAGTTCAGGTGTAGAACAAGCTACTCAATTTTCTACGAACGAATTCAATCATTGAAAAAGGTTGGCTGGTCGGTCAGAATGCACGTAACAAGCCCTAGCTTATTCAGTGCTTTCCTTATGACAAGCCAGCATCATTGACACACTAATATTTTAAAACCAAAAAGAGAAAGGCTGCCAAAATTGTATTTGAAACCCAGGGTCTGAGGGAGAACAGAAGTTGCTGTAATTTTTAAACACAGAGCCAAACAGGGCCTTTTTAAAAACAGCCTTTTTGAGAGCTGATGAGGTTATCACCCTCAGGTACAACACCAATTATCACAGCCATACTGCTAAAGCAGAGGGAACTAACAATGTTTTATCCCTTTCACTCCCAGAGTCAGTTATGGACACATTTAAAGTGGTTCTAACTTTTGAGTCTGAGGCTGAAATCGTATGGTGTGACCATACAAATGAAACCGCTTTAGCATTACTTTAACATATGCTATATCAGGAATTTCTGACTTGTCTTGAACTGCTTGAATTCTCATTCTGGGAACTCCTGGGAGTAAAAGGGTAAACTAGTTCAAAGCTATATAAAGAGAACTTTAGGTGATAAACTATTAAAAGATTAAAGCAAAGAGAAGGGCAGTCAAAATTGTATTTGAAACCCAGGGTCTGAGGGAGAACAGAAGTTACTGTAATTTTTAAACACAAAGCCAAAAAGGGCCTTCTTTGATAACTGCAGCCTTCTGGAAGCTGGTTAGGTTTTGACCCTCAGGTACAACACCATTTATCACAGTCATACTGCTAAGGGAACTAACAATGTTTTATCCCTTTCACTCCCAGAGTCAGTTATGGACACATTTAAAGTGGTTCTAACTTTTGAGTCTGAGGATGAAATCGTATGGTGTGACCACACAAATGAAACTGCTTTAGCATTACTTTAACATAATGCTATATCAGGAATTCTTGACTTGTCTTGAACTGCTTGAATTCTCATTCTGGGAACTCCTGGGAGTAAAAGGGTAAACTAGTTCAAAGCTATATGAAGAGAAATTTAAAGGCATACGTCAAAAAACAGGAATCAAATGGAGTTCTAATATGATTGCCTTTCTTGTACTGGCCATCATCATATATACAGCTTCTGGTACTGTCGCTTAGAATATTATTAAAACTGAACATAGAACACAGAACTCACCATTTGCAAAGCTTGAAAATTGTTGCATGGTGTCTGAGAACACATTATTTGGTCTCTGCCACTGTGGTACACCACCCAAAAGAAATCAGAAAAATAAGTTAGAACAAATTGGGACTTCGACATTCCTTGCTGCAAGAGCTGATTATTTTCTTAGTAAAAAAATTGTGTATAGATGAATGAACGAATCTGATCGTTGAAAAAGGTTGGAAAGCCACCTCCCAATCGCAAATTCGAGTTAAGTACGGATAAATAGTGCATAAACATATCCAAGGATCGGTCAGAATGCATGTAACAAGCCCCAGCTTATGACAAGCTAGCATCATTGACACACTAATATTTTAAACCAAAAAGAAGCTCAAAATGGAGTTTCAGGAAGACTTAATGCTTAAGCTTATGTTTACCGGTACGTTTAGAGCCCGTTTTAATAAAGTAAGAAGGGACGAGAAATGAAAAACCCTGATTAGAAACGCTTTAGTACCCTTGTTTATGGCGCTTTCAATGGTAAATGTCAAAGAGACTTACCTTTGTAATATCCATGTAAGCCTTAGTTAAGTCAAAAAGTAGAAAAATTATTCTCCGAAAGGTCTTCTAAACGCAAGCGGTATCTTTTCCCTCCCGACTCACTTTGTACGCGTCAGTTCTATCTTGGTTGTGATTGGCCAAAGAGAGGCATCCCCGGCAAGCGGCGAAAACGGCGGGAAACTGGCTACCTCTGCTCCAGTCTCTTTTCGTCCGGGCGTTAAGCAGGCAGCCATTTTGTTTGATGCGGTCAGGATCAGTGACGTTTTTGAAAAGTTAAAAGCTGATCTTTGGGGATCTTGTGAATTTTTGTTCATCTGAGCAGTGCATAGAACTGGTATCTACCCTAAAAAGAACTGATCGTAAGGAACAAACATGAAGGATAAAAAAATCGTGTCTGACATTGGCTGAGCTTCGGAGCAAGGTGAATATCGAATGCCATCCTGCGTTTTGTAAGTGATCTCGAGCGAACTTCCAGCTTACTAAGTGTTTAAAAAACATCGCTGAACCACCAAGTCGACCCAGTACCGTGGTTGTTTTTGAACAAGACAAGTAAGCAACTGGAAAGAACGATACCAAAGGTGAGTACATGTATCAACAGTGTCACAGACACATGTCAGAAACCGGTCAGTATAAAACATGGACTGCGGACTGCGGACTGCGGACTGCGGACTGCGGACTGCGGACTGCGGACCGGACTGGGTGTAAAACACGGACTGGGTATAAAACGCGAACTGAAAATAAAATGCTGACTGAGTTTAAAAATTGCCGCACTGACCGATAAATGTAAAAAAATGCTACTTTTTCAGTTTTCACGAGCGCTTTTGAGTTGTCGAAGAATCTTGCTTCCCCGGCCGTTTAAGCTTTTTAAGCCGGTCTGAGTCGAACGCCAACAAACCGTCAAACATAAACATTGCAAATTCAAAGTGCGTGCATAAAATCAACTGTGCAATAAAAATCGCTAACATTTAGCACTTCTACTTTGGAGATGACTTTCAAGCCACGTCTTTGGTTTTCCTATTTAATCTCAAATTGCAAAATTTAGAACGTGGTTTACATGTATATACTTTTTATTTCATGACCTCAGGTTAATCATGACCAAAAGTACAAAATGGATACGAAACCAGTCGAGAAAGAGCTCAAAATTTTATCTGGATCGGCTCTGTAGAGAGAATAAAAATTTGTCTGCGAATGAACATTCAGTTTCTTGATTAAGTTAATTTCACAGTCCAAGAGCCAATATTGCATTTGTTGATTTAAATTTAGTCCGCATTTTATACTCAGTCCGTAGTCCGCCAGTCTATTTGTTTTAATAGTGTTCGACTCAGAAACCGCTTAAACGGCCGGGGAAGCAAGATTTGGTCTTCGACAAACTGTCTTTAGCAGATTTAATAATTCTACGGCTTTGTTTAGCAGATTTTTGTTCTTTTTGAAAAGGGATGAGGTAATTCGAAGTTGACAAATTTAATTTGTCGGGTTTCCGCAAATGTTGCTCTGTTGCGTGACATCAGGTCAAGTCGCTGTCGGCTTCAAAAGTACTCTAGCTGATTCAACGTGCAACTCCAGAACTCCCAAGCTTAAATGTGTAATTTATCTTACCTAAGCCGTGTGACAATCCCACTCTCAACCTCTCTGTACAAAAACTGTGTTTAAACCTAATCTCCCTCCTTTGAATTCAAAGTTCCTTGTTGTTGTCTGATTTGGAAGTAATTTTCAGAATTTTCAAAGTCATATTTTAAATTACTGAATGAAATACTGTAAATAAAAGACACCCAACTCAAAAGCACAGGAGAAAACTGAAAAAGTAGCATTTTTTGAGATTTATAGGACAGTACAGCAATTTTTAAACTCAGTCCGCATTTTATACCCAGTCCGGTCCGCAGTCCGCAGTCCGCAGTCCATCTTTTATACTGACCGTGTCAGAAACATGTTTTTAACCATTTTGTTTTTCGTTTTTACCTTTCCACGAATCATGAGAGGCTTAAGCTGGATTAGGAAAATAAATACCCGCTGTTTAGGTATTTTTTTAACCTAAATCTCTGTAGGAGTTACAACAAGAACCACCCTACATGTATGTTAAAAAGCAGATCAGAAACATCAATCTTAAGAGAAAGGTGTCAATGCCCACTTAATCCGAGCACGTATTTTCGGCCACATATTCTTCTCACATGTCCTTTGCTTAAGGCCGAATATTAATCTTTCGTGGAAGTTTTTAGTTAGCATGCAAGGAAATTACTGAACAGTAAAGAACAGGCCAACTAATGTCCTGGTCCATCCGTTAAATCCAGGTAAATAATATTTTACTCAAGGAGTTAAAGGTTGTCACGGATTGGTGTGCGCGAACAACACCCACTTCCGGTCACGCTGATTGACTTCAAAACATTGACCACTCTCTTTTTTTCTCTTTTGGGGGAATCAAATATTTGTTTTCATCCAGAGTTTCTGCATTTTCTACCATGACTGGCACCACTTGTCCATGCCATTTTAAATTTGGCACTTCAAACTTGAAAAGTCTGCCTGAATTTTTCAACTTTCGATTCTAGTAACTGCCGCATTTGCTTAGGTGATGTTGTCCCTTTAATGCGCTGATCAATTCGAAACTTCAACATATCCCCCCGGGCGACCCCCCAGGCATTTAACAACTTTTGAACATTGGCTCCTTTAAATCCTCCCCCCCCCCCTGACCAGGACCAAAATTGTGTTCAAATGCCCTACCCTTAAGTGCCAGGTTTGATTGTCAAATGCCCCTCCCAAAGAACAAAATGTTTTTAATAGGAGTAATACAGACATTTTGAATTCATTATGAGGTATGGTTTTTAATATAAATCTCACTTCTATATGGCATTGCAGTTGCCTTTACTGAATGTTCCGGTTGTTTTAGAGTGAGTCAGGTCAATAGCTCCCAACGATACTAAAAATGTAGTCATAAATTTTGTGTATTAAGGTAGTGATTAATGCAAGGATCATGGTATAACATAATTCTTGTGACTTTATATGATGTTGCCCTTTTTACCACTGATAGTGTTTAGCTTGAGGTGGTAAAAATTAGCACAAAATTAATACTAAACAGACTGTACATGTACTTTTCATAAATACAATGTACCTTCAAAAATACTGCAGAGCTTGTTAAGCCCCTTTTTTGCCAGCCATTCGCTCGTAAAAGCGAGGTCTTTGCCTATATTAAACAACCACGTGCGTTAGGCATCGGACAAAAAGATTTTAAACTTGGCACTCCCAGTTCAAATTCCTTACCATACCCTGGCAAAGGTCAAATTTCCCCCCCCCCCCCCCCATCCGGAAAGGCCTTTTGTGTCAAATTCCCTACTTCCTTGGCAAGGAAAATAGTCAAATGCCTGGCAGGGTTCTATCTAGGATTTATTGCTTTGGGGGCGAAGTCCCGAGTGGCTGAAGGCCACAAGCTTCCTAGGGGGTCCAGGGGTATGCCCCCCAGAAATTTTGAGAAATGAATGTGCACTGAGATGCAATCCGGAGCATTTTGAGACACAATTTTGAGATAATGTTTGTAATACTCTATGTTCGTTGTCATATAGTGTCCTTAGACAGGGAATACTTACTTCATGTGCACTGACCTCGTCGCGTCTGGTTGATTTTCCCAAACTTTATTGTCTTTATTTTTTTTTTCGAAATTTGAGCTTCCAAATCGGGGGTGCGGCTTATCTACGGGTGCGGCTTATACACGGAACTTTACGGTACTTATATACTGTAATGATAACAATATTTTGGGGGGGAAAGCTGGGCATTTTGCCAGATAGAACCCTGCCTGGGGTATGCCCGGGGGTGGATGTTGAAGTTTCAAATTGATCGGGGCATACATGTAACAGATAAATTACTGCACAATAAACCTTTCTTAGACTGGTGAGGAAATAAAATTAATTTGTTTTTAGCTCGTGCACAAGGAAATTATTGAACAGTAAAGAACAGGCAAACTAATGCCCTGGTCCATCTGTTAAACCCAGGGAAATTTTACCCAAGGAGTTAACAGATAAATTACTGGACAACACTGAAGCCTTTCTTTGGCAAAGAAAATCTGCCATTTTGACTCTAGAGTTATATGGGTTTTATTTGTGTCTATTAAGCAATGCAAATATTATTCATTACTTGCACTGAGCTAGTACATCTCAGTTGAGGTTTATATTAACCGGTGTAAACCATAAAATCAGTATAATTTCTTCCATAATGCCCACCAGAATGTATTTTCCTACTTTGTAGCAAAAACTGTTATCCAACCAAGATGTTTTCTGCTCCAAATTATGCCGCACATGTAGATCACAATAAACTCGTTACACCTTAAACCTTTGTCATAATAGTGTTTAAACTTTGCTGTAAAAGCCCACTGGGTTCTGCTCTCCATGCTTTAATTGCCATTTGTAGAATTTCATTTTATCCTGCCAGAAAGATTAGAATATAATATTTTATTGAGTGACTTACCAGATATTGTTGGGGGAAATCTCACTTTACCACAAAAAAAAATGTAAAGAACTTCAGCTACTTTTTCTGCTAACACTGTAGAGGGCTCTTAAAGGCAGTTGAGTTGAAAAATTTTCCTTTCACTATAATTGTATGCCAAAATGTTGCAGAATTACACAGAGTGGAGGGATTTCTCCTATCACGGGTGCTTTGTTATATATTAGCTTTAAAAAATGGTGTCATTGTTGACAGAAATAGGGTCTCTAAGGTAATTATTGTTTTCTGATACTAGACATATCCAGCAGGAAATTCCTGAAATATATATATTTTTTTACTGCAATGCTTCTACCCCTCAAATACCCTAGATAGAACCCTGCCTGGGGTATGCCCGGGGGTGGATGTTGAAGTTTCAAATTGATCGGTGCATACATGTAACAGATAAATTACTGCACAATAAACCTTTCTTAGACTGGTGAGGAAATAAAATTAATTTGTTTTTGGCTCGTGCACAAGGAAATTATTGAACAGTAAAGAACAGGCAAACTAATGCCCTGGTCCATCTGTTAAACCCAGGGAAATTTTACCCAAGGCGTTAACAGATAAATTACTGGACAACACTGAAGCCTTTCTTTGGCAAAGAAAATCTGCCATTTTGACTCTAGAGTTATATGGGTTTTATTTGTGTCTATTAAGCAATGCAAATATTATTCATTACTTGCAATTGTGCATACAAGACTGAGCTAGTACATCTCAGTTGAGGTTTACATTAACCGGTGTAAACCATAAAATCAGTATAATTTCTTCCATAATGCCCACCAGAATGTATTTTCCTACTTTGTAGCAAAAACTGTTATCCAACCAAGATGTTTTCTGCTCCAAATTATGCCGCACATGTAGATCACAATAAACTTGTTACACCTTAAACCTTTGTCATAATAGTGTTTAAACTTTGCTGTAAAAGCCCACTGGGTTCTGCTCTCCATGCTTTGCCATTTGTAGAATTTCATTTTATCCTGCCAGAAAGATTAAAACATGTAATATTTTATTGAGTGACTTACCAGATATTGTTGGGGGAAATCTCACCTTACCACAAAAAAATGTAAAGAACTTCAGCTACTTTTTCTGCTAACACTGTAGAGGGCTCTTAAAGGCAGTTGAGTTGAAAAATTTTCCTTTCACTATAATCGTATGCCAAAATGTTGCAGAATTACACAGAGTGGAGGGATTTCTCCTATCACGGGTGCTTTGTTATATATTAGCTTTAAAAAATGGTGTCATTGTTGACAGAAATAGGGTCTCTAAGGTAATTATCGTTTTCTGATACTAGACATATCCAGCAGGAAATTCCTGAAATATATATTTTTTTTACCGCAATGCAGTTATCACATGATGTTAACAGATGTCAAGCAGAAGAACTCCCACTGAATCCTGAAAAGGCCCACGTGTAAGCTGCTCATGTATCAAAGTCAGGTATGTGATGTCAGAAAGCCTTCGTACATGCACATTTGTCAACATTGTGCATCTTGCATCCAATTCGGATCTGAACATGCAGACTTAAAAAACATTATTCCAGATATATTAACTCTGCATGAATACTTTACTGAGTGAAATTAACCCCCCCCCCCCCCCCCATCATTCATTTTGCCCAAGACTGGGCGAAATGAAGCAGCTTCTAAACAGTTATTTACTTAACTAGAACATTTAAATTTATACTAGGTCCCTCATTGGTACTTTGGCAATGTTGATCTTTCAACCTGTATTATGCAGGCCTTCTGATAGTGAGCGAAAAATTCTTTTAATGATGTCTATAATTTGGTGGAACTAAAAAAGAAATTAAAGCCTTAAAGGGCTAATTATTTTGTTCATTCTATTGCTAATTCTAGAACTTTTAATTTTGCTCATATACATTGTAATTACATGTATCTTCTTGAAAATTTTTCCCACTTCGCTTCCTATTTTTGTTCAAAACTCTCCTAGTTTCTTGACCGTCCACACCGCATGACACCAAGTAATATAAAAGCTGTCAGTTTAATGAGATATTTAGATGAAACTTTAACTGAAATACAAATTGCTTAGGAAAGTAAAACCATTTTCTTTTTTAAGGAGATCTTCATGACCTTGCAATTCACAACAGGCTTGCTGCTTCAAATGACCAAGACATGGACTTCATCTCACTGGTATTTCTTTAATAAATTAAGACAAACTTGTATTCAGTGAACACCCTCACTGCTTGCTACTGGGTGTACATGTACATGTACAGTGTAGTAGAGATAAATTATTCTTCACAGGAAATATGTACAGGTAAAAATGAATTTTGGGGCTTTCCGTAGTTCTGTCCTCTTGATAAAGGGTGTTTGTTCAATGCATTTACATCTGTATGAAATATGTACTATTAAGTCATTACATTCACAAACAGTTTAAACTTATGTTTTCTTATAAAAATGCAGATTGCTGCTACGAAAATAAAGACAGTTACAGTGCTTTCAATAAGCACCGACGGCCGATGAAAAGCGTCGGCTATTTCGCTCAGAGAAATCAGCTACTTTTCCCCTAAATTGAAGTAATTACAGGAAGATTCTTTCAAAGCCCCTGTTGCTACAGTCGGTTACTCTACTCAAACCAGCTGCCTACTTCAAATTTTATTGAAACCCCTGCAGTTAAAATAATTTTACCTGTCCTTGCTGTTTTTTCTGGAGTTTGCTGTTTTATTGCATTTGAGATCTTTAACAACAACAACAACAATTTCATTTCAATAAATACAGTACATATTGCACTGAAGGTGGACGTATTGTGAAATACATCTACTTGGAACACTTAAGATTTTATTATCAGGTACAAGTTTGGTATTAAATGAATTGGGGAGTGGAAGTCTGGGAGCTGCCATAAAGCAACAAGTGTTTACCTGGCCAGAATTTCATATTGTAGCCCTCTGTAATTGGGGAAAACATTCCAGGCCTTTTCTTGGTATTAGACTCTTAGTTTGTTATCAAGCACTAAAACAGTTTCTCACATAAATGAACAGGACCGAAATTTCATGCTCGCATGGTTTTAACTTTATTAAATTTACCAGACCTAATCCAAATGACTCTTGACTTGTAACTAAGGAAAAAGCAGCAGCCGGGACCAGAGTTTCATGGTTGCATGGTTTCGACTTATTAAATTTATCAGACCTAATCCAAATGACTCTTAACTTGCTACATCTTGAATAAACGTGTATTGTATTGTATAACAATTCACACCTTTTGGTTGGTTACATGTAGCTTGTAATGAATCAGTAAAATGGATTGCCTGCATTTTCACAGCTTCAGCGGTTTCATTCATCAATACATGTAGTTGAAAGGATCAAAACAAGCTTTTCTCATTTTCCTACATTGTACTAAAAATGTCCATGAGGGGGGAAGAGCTTTGCTTAATCAGTGACCTATTTGAGTTTAAACCAGTGACATTGAAAGAGATAAGCTACTTTTCAGTTCACAATCCATTCGCTTTGCTTTGCCTGTTGGATAAACCAACCGAAAGCCATGCACATTTCCCTTTGTTCAGTAAACCAATCAAATTACTTCCTTTCAGTTTGTTTGTTGGCTCTTTTACAAGTTCTCAGTCTCACACAGTTTTCCTAGCATAAGCTCCATGCATGTAGGTGTTAATGCGCTAGAAATTGCTTTTTACACTCACAGTCATATCAAAACAGTTTTCATTGGTCACACAGTGTTTTGTCTGTATCTTTTGCACAGCATTACAAAAATAGTTATAAATCAAGGTTGAACAGAACACCCACCATAAAGTCCAGTTGAACTGTGGTACATGTAGCACTGAAACTAAAAATTGCGTTAATGGTCCTCAAAATTAACAATCCCTGCCTGCTTTTCTTTCAAACTTTTTTTATGTTATCAAGACGTATTCATATTTGTAAAAAAATATATACATAAGTATAATGCTCAGGTCTACCATTTTTAGGGTTCCCAGGTTTTCAAGGAAAAGCTAAAACAACAATAATCTCTGGTTTTAACTGAGAACTTTAGTAGACCACTTTCTGGATTTCCAAGTTTTCATAAGAAAGAAAACAGTCATGCCACGAATTCTAAGGCCTCAGGTTCAACTCCTGGTTTTTCAAGGATTCCTAGTAATACCTTATTTACTTAGTCATTTATGCCCCAAAATCAAAATTCATATTTTCCTTACTAGCCTTCTGTATTTCCTATGAAGCATGTTTGGAAAAGTTTAAACATCAAAACATTTTATCTTTGGTGCTAGTTCCATTATTCTCATTTCCTGTATGTTTGATCAAGTACATAGAGTGATGCTAAGATAAGAAATTAAATGCCTGTAACACCAGGCACATTTATTACAAAGTGAGTTCTTTTAAGTACTCACTCCCTATAGGAGGCATTTTATTAATTCAAAACTTAATTAGCAAAATACTCGCACTGCGAAGAAACATTAGGTATACTAAGTATATTAATATGAAAGTCAGGAAGTTCTAGGTTTTGTAGAAGTAAGGTTACATGTACCAAACTAAGTTCAAGTTCCTCTCCAAACTTTTCAGAGGCAAAGTAATATCCAGATTTCCTAACCTTTAAAAAATCACACTTTCAAAGTACTTGTAACTGAAATGACAATGCAGTAAGACTGGTAAAAATATAGTAACTTTTTAAAGATTGGAAATATGGTGGTAAATCAAGGTCAGAGTTTTTTACTGGCTTTCAAAGCTTTTCAGGAAAGAACATACCTGGGCTTTACATGAAAGCCAAGAATTCCTGGGCTTGGCTTACTTGAACTGTAATAGTCAATGCAAAATTTTTTGTTCTGGGTTTCTTGGCTTTCCAGGAGTTAGCATGTCCTGCTTTTCCATGAAAGCCAGGAATTTCCACACCTGGCACAGTCATTCCTGCCTTTCCTGGCTTTTCTTGGGTTTGGTTTGTATGGACAAAATCCATGCTTTCCGCAAAAGCCCAGAGCCCTCTCCTGGCTTTCCAGGCTTTTCTTGGAAAAACATTCCGGTCTTTCCAAGAAAGCCAGGAATTTCCATGCTTTCCTGGCTTTTCCAGGCTTTCCAGCGTCCAAAAAAGCAGGGAAAAGCCAAGAAAGCCAGGGTCTCCAGGCTTTTCCGGGGTTTCCGCGCTTTTCTTGGCTTTTTTTGGCAAGGGAAATGTCAACTTAGTTTGATTTACATTAGAATCTTTAGGTGAAAAACGGGAGGGCGTTTTAAGTCTTCATTTTTCTACCACGTAAGTAAAATAGCCGACAAGAATTATAATTTAACTTTCTGGAGTAGAACAAAAAAGCGTTTTAATTGGGACAAGAAAGGCTCTGTCTTAGAACTGATTTAATGGGAAAATCGATCTCAGCCAGGTTAGCCGAAAGACTGTGATTTTTCGTGTTTTCACCCGACTTGCCAATCCGGGTAAACGGAGTCTGGCTGTCTGATATAATCGACTGCTTACAAGGAAGAGATAATCGTTGCAAGGAACATGGCTGGTATGTAAGGCGCGAATTACTCATATGACTAGTGTAACGAATTCGCTTCTTATCATATTTAATTTAATTTAACATGCGAATCTACTATGTCATTGTTCATGTTGAGTTCCACAAAGAACACAGTAACAAAAAAAAAAACACGGGAGACTGGTGAAAGGGGTGGTATTGGCGGTCTCTTCCTTTCTCCTTTTAGTCTTTGCCTTCTTTTTTCTACTGGATAGGTTCACGCGTTATATTATCAGGTTGACTTGCTGTTCTTTGCGTTATTGTCACTATCGGAGAATTTTGGAGAGAATTCAACGAACCCTCCAAATTTCCCGTTCGCTGTTTGATCTCCACATAATGCTTGACCAATCCTTGTGCGCACAGAAGATTATAACTAGTTTCTTGGTTTAGTAAAGCAATGCCACTGACCGCAGATAAATATGAAAATCCAAACTGGATTAGCTAAATGATATTTATTCTCAAACTCAGTTACCTCTCGCTGCACACCAGATGTACATCTTGAGGGAAATCTATGACTGTAAGTCTGACAAGTAACCTCAGTCTTAGTAGACTGAAGCTGCGTGTGTCAAGGTTTAAGCGAAATTCCTTTCGCCAAAGTAGATAACAGGGGTAAACAATTAATTTTTTGATTTTGTTCTTATGCTTTATTATCTTTCTATCTTTTTCTCGCTGTTTTGTAGCTCCTCTAGGCCTAGGTAACGCGAACCTGCAACGTGAAGAAGAGGATGAAAGTGGAAAAGGTATTGTGGAACAATTACTAAGCTTTTTTGTAACAACAGTTTGCTTTAACCCTCGGCGATAAGAAGAAAGTCATACCCCAATTATTATAGTTGAGGTAGGAGCGGGGGGGGGGAGGGGGGAGGGGGGGGCGCAGGGTGTGTTGATGGGCCCCTTCCTCTAGGTTTGTGTAGTGGTAGCGTCGTAGACCATCGTGAAGAAAATGGATTTCTTGGTTTTGAAGGCTGAAAAGTTGTTATCGTACGTGTACAACGTTGATAATAGGATTACAAGACAAGTGCCACTGGCCTATGATGGCCTATTGTACAAAAGTCCATTTCAGTCCGTTCTAAGCGTTCAGCGCCACTTATCGTTGCACCCCACAATCTTTTTATTCGAGAAGCTCCGGCGCAGCTAAACATGAAGCCTATGCATGCACTGGCGACGTATGTTTGGCGACCTTATAGAGTTAGATCATGACGTCACACACAAATGCTGAATGAAAAGAGAAAAAAAATCGTTAATGTAAAATAAATTCTTCTAATTAGCTGTTTGTTTCTCTAGGTGACGATGTTATAATCACCCTCGTAGCGGTTGGCATTGGGCTGGTTTCCTTTGCTATCATCGCACAGATTGTTGTCTTTGCAATCTTCCGTCGCAAGTTCAACACAATAATGCCATCATTAGAGGCTAAATGAAAAACAAACAAACAAACAAACAAACAAACAACAACAACAACGTCTGCAACTGTATGTCGTAAGCACAAAAGGCTGCTTTTCGTAAACTGGCGATCATTGTAACACTATTTTGTTAATCTAAGGTGTATATCACGGTGTATTTGCTCAGCATGTATGAGCAAAGACAGAGCAGTGTTTCGAAATGTAAAAGAAGGGAGTGTATTTTTATTTGGTGGATAAAATGACCACCGTTAAAAATAACCGTTTCCCTGCTATTCCCCTGTTACAATGCTGACATTAAGGTTTGCGAAAGGCGTTCTGTTTGAGCTTAAATAAAGAAAATGAACTTCAATGCCGTTTGAGAGCCTCTCAGATGCTCGCACTTTGAGAACATGACGTACATCTTGCGTCATTTGATGTCATCAACTCAAGTTATGGACTTCAAATTGTACACTTTACAAAGTGCTACCTGTCCTCTAAGTTTCTTTGTGACAGCTTTAATATTGTCGGAGTTAAGGAGGGGAATTCCACCCCTGTCCCCAGGCCAAAAAAAGCAGTGGTCTAAATAGGGTTAAGAATTGTTTGGACGGGGATGGAGGAGGGGGGGGGGGGGGGGGGGTGAGGGGAGGGTAATTTCTTAACATTTTAACAGTTTGGAAATCCGGACCCCTCTGTGTGCTATTTTTTTTTTGCTAATTTACCACAAAAAAGCTGAATCAGAATGCAGAATCTAGCAAAATATTTACTTTGATTGACTCGGAAATAATTATCGAATGCAATCACTACAGCCATAAATCCAGATCACTGGAATTTAAACACGTGAACCCGAAATTCTTGGAGATTAGGAGCCATATGAATGCGATATGCAGTGAGGAGTCTGGAGACCAAGATCCTCTGGGATAACCTGACATTTATACGTTTTGGTCAAAAGCTGAAAAGCTTACAATGTACATATCAGGCGGTTAAAGTAGCTGAATCCAACGGTTCTACACTTGTGTACTAAATAACTTAGTGATTACATAATTGCTACACCATTTTTCATGTTATAAAACAGCAAAGTAAAGTACATGTAGGCAAATAAAAAATGAAAACAAATTTTGTTGCTTACTATTTTTTGTTGCTTGTTGAATCTCCATCATGAAATTCCGACTTAACGAGACTCCCTTTATCCGTCCTAAATAGCATATCCAAAATCAATGAAAAAGCAAAGAAAGAAACCACATAAAAACAAATAAGTGAGAAAAACAACACAACAACAACAAGATGTCCACAGAAGCTACGAAATGGGGCACATATTAAAACTACCAAAAACATGCCAAGAAATTTGAAATTAGGTTTTTGAACAAACGTCGCTACTGTCCCATAAACCTCCATGTAATCGTCTATAAAATATTGAAGAAAAAACTGAAAAAGTCAGAAACGCTGCTAAGTATTCGGTAAGTGAGTAAGTAAGTAAGTACCGGTGTCGTCACTTACCTCTATAAAACTGTTAGTTGTCGGTTACTAACAGTTTACATCTGGATGAATTTCGTCACCTCTAAAGCTTTGGCGCGCCGCTCAAGCTTCAGATGCTACCGCCAGTGTTAGGAAATAACTTGAGGGTATCGATATAAGTGAGAAGCACAATATTTTTCTCTTTGATCAGTAATGTTCGGTATTGCACATCTGTACATTTCGAAGAAGGCTACACGTGGTATGCTTAGCTGTGGAAAAGGAAAGTATTCATTGAACAGCGTTACTATGCCCTTGTATCTATATAACAATCACAACTATTTCATATATTGTTTCCGAAGTTTAACACGCTTCTTTGCTGGATTGTTCAGGTTACATTGTTCGAATGGTCACACTTTATTGTTTTCGGTGTGTTCAACACAACAAATGAAATTTCTAATTAAATGAAGTGTTCTCCTGACCACACTTTAACGTACTAAAACAATCTCTCCCTTTTCAAACAATTTCATACAGTCAGCGGCTCGATATGTGGGCTCACACAGTTTTCATATTCGTTTAAGTGAATTAGTGAAAAACCGTAAAATCTACTATTAAGCGACACAATTTTGATGTCTAACACACATTAAAATCAAAAAGCAAGTTAAAAAGAACAAAAACCCACGTTTTCTTGTTATTTAAGCATTGCGCAATCAACAGCCATATTGTCACACTACTTTGTCACGCGAAGTCACACTGTCAGAGAAAATTCAGCCCGAAACTTCTATTCAAGCTTGTACAGCGGGCCTCTAAGTGAAATTTAAAGTTGTCATGTAAGCTGAATATAAATTGAACATTTTCAATATGGCAGCCGATGTTGAGTTCGGTGAAAAGGTTATAAATCTTTCATTTCGTCGGCATTTCTAGATGTCACGGGCTTAGGAAATCATAAGTGTTTTACCCGTTTTTCAGTCGTGGTAGGAACAGCGATGAATGGTTTGTGGGTCATATTTTTGCCTTCGAAACTTACTTTGGTGTGTGGATAGCTGATTAAGATTTCTGCGACTCGACCTTGGAACCGCTTTTCAGTGCAACCGACTATTTTGCCGTGGGACCTCATCACTTATTGTTGAAGACAGTATGGCGGATAGAATGAAGTATGCATGAAATTTTCAAAACCTGGGGGAACAGTGAAATCGTCGGCAAACTGCACGCAACATAGCTCGAAGACAACCTCATAGATGTCTATTTCAAATAAGATTTCTGCGCTTTTGAAATATTATAGTCTTAGGGAGGCACAGAACAAAATTCAACAAGGTAAGCCTGATTCTCAGTGTTTTCTCTGTAATTTGAATACGATGCGTAATAAAATCTGTCTCAGAAATGACGCGATTCGCATGCGCGGCGGCCATGATGTATGAAATTGTTCGCCATTAAGTAGAAGCATAGTGTAAGCGTGCTGTCAACTTTAGCATCAGAGTCATATGGAGAGTCACATTATAGGAAGGAAGGAAGGATGGAGGGAAGGAAAGAAGGAAGGATAGAGGGAAGGAAGGAAGGAAGGAAGGACGGACAGACGCACCGACGGACGGAAGGAAGGAAGGAAGGAAGGAAGGGCGGACGGACAGACGTACGGACGGACGGACGGAAGGAAGGAAGGAAGGAAGGAAGGAAGGATGGACGGACAGACGCACGGACGGACGGAAGGAAGGAAGGAAGGAAGGAAGGAAGGAAGGAAGGATGGAGTGAGTGAGTATATGAATGAATGAAATGATGAGTTAACAAATATTAAATGAATGTGTGGATGTGTGCGATGGATGGATGAAGGGTGAATGATTGGTTGAAACAAACATGCATTTGTTTAGTTCATCCAGCCACCTTTCCGTCTGTCCACGACGGTTTCTTGTTTGTTTCGTTTGCTTTTTCAGTTATCTTTTTTCTAACTTGCTTGCACGTTTATCTGTTAATCCGTAAAGGTGTTAAAAAGCCCTACTCTATAATCTCCTAAATTGAACATTAATACACTGTATGCTGTCAGGAGCCATAATCAGGGACGGAGACCGTAAGCGCGGGGTCCACGCGGCCCCATCAAAAAAGGCAAATGTGCTATTTTTAGAGAAAATTGCGCCACCCTCAACGTCATAAACGCGCGCGGGTACACGCAAATTTGCGTACTGAGGGCGCGATGGATATGATAGATAACCAACGAAGCGCGTAGCGCCGAAATGGTTATAATAGATTTGATGTACAGCAAGCCCGAGTAGAATAATTGTTTTTATTATTAAAAATGCAATCATTAATTGCTATTAAATCAAGAGAGAGAAACTCCGAGATAAAGGGAACAAGAATCGATCTCAATCACATGACTGACCGAAAAAGGCGCCAAAATCTTGCGAAGTTTGCAGGGTTGCAGGGTTTCTTTGCGGAGCTGAATGAATCAATGAAACTGCTCCAAAGTGAACGTACAAGCACAAGGTTTGGGAAAAATCTTCCAGTTGTTGGCTTTGAAATTTGGTACGTGTTCAATTTTTCCTGAAGATTTGTTGTAATCATCGTTCAAAGCGGGTTGAAGCTGTACGATTTCACTGTGGTAGCTGCGGAAGTTCAAATGAACGAGTTTGTAATCGATCTGTTCGCACAGCGCTAACAACGAAGCCATCATGTGCTTGTTTAATCGAACTGAGGACAGAATTAATATTTTGACTTGGACGATAATTTCTCTGCATCTCACTGAAACAAGACTACGGAAGTGAGGAACATTAGAATTCACCATCATACTGTATTAACGCAAACCACAAAACGCAGTTGTTCTCAGTTAAGAACCCGCGGACGGAATGGTAAAAGCGACACTCAAACAACTGTGAGCACGCGATTCAACGTATTTTACATGGCATCCGATTTGTATCTGAACATTTGGAGCTGCTGGAACACAAAGCTACAACGAGTACAGGTAAACCAGCGTCAACTTTGCTAATGGTATAGCCAGAAACTGTCGCCCATAACTTTCTAGTGCCAAATTTCTTCAATGCTTGTTGTTCAGACTGCTTCATGATTTTTGTACTGACTCGCCATAAAAGTGTGATAATTTTTATCAAATGCTTCTCTCCCATTTTACTGTGTTTTATTTTGTCTTGTCCCCGTATTTCGGAGTCAAAGCCTTCCGTATAAAACCTAACGATTACCGTTTGTGAAATTCTAAGGACAAGTGATTCACTTGACGATGAAAGAAATTGTAAACACAGCCGGCTAAATGCCTAAATTTCTATTTCTACAGTTTCTTTTCGTCCTAAGAAATCAAGCACTGTGAAACAACTTAGATTTGTGTCTCAGTGTCGTTCAGTTGTAATTTCTCCTTAATTTAACTTCGATACAAAGTAATTTTTCTCCCCGGGTTGTTGCGGAGAAAAAAATTAAGCTCACTTTGTCGTTGAAAACCCTTGCCACGTCCACTGCGCTATGTATCCCTTTTAGGTTCGTAAATTACCCAGTAAGTCATATTCAGTACTAGGGCAGCATGGAGTTTCACTTCATCTTTCTCCTTGTCATCGACGGAAGTAGCTTTTTTTCCTTTTTTTTTTTTCAGTTCTCTATTTTGTCCACGATTGATATCGCACTGCGAGAGCATTTGATTGAAAATAAAGCGCGCTTTTCGCTATTTTTGTCTCCATTTCGGCCACTTCGGTTAAGGCGGACATTATTTCAGAAAACATACGCTGAGAAATCTCGGCAAACGTTTTCTTTCCTGATTCGATAGTTCGACTCGGGGTTACAATTTTTATTATATATATATAGATATTTTTTTTGCAGTGAAAAATCAAACAAAGACATAATTTTTCTTCACACAGTACTTGGACATTCATTTAACAGTCTTTGCGGCTGCCCTTCAATCTCTGTAAGTCCTTAGAGGAAATATGTTTTTGGGATGTCTTCTCCCTTTTCCTGCCTGATTCGTCTTCAACTTTTTTTTTTCGTATTTCGACGCCTTTTTGCCCGCAAAACGTTTCATCCGTCTCAACGGGGAAATCCTCGTCCGACATGTCCGACGCATCTTCGCCACATGATTTGTCTAAAATATTCTCACTGCCATCATCGGAATCACTTGTATATTCCTCATATATTCAGAGTCACTATCCAGAAGGTTCTCCCCAAGGGCTTGCCTCAAATTTGGAAGTGACACTGATGACAGAAACTAAATTTCTTCATCTCCAACGAAGGTAATTTCCGACGCCATTTTGTTTGCTTTTCTTTGCGCGGAGTCCTCGCAACATACACGCCCGTCTGTCACGCGCGATGGCGCAATTTTTTCTAAAAATAGCGCATTAGTCTTTTTCGATGGGGCTAACGCCACTACTGAAAATGGTATTTAGTTGGCTCCTGATGCTGTCAACTACTATGTGCCTTTTGATTGCGTCCATTTATTGCTGATGAAAGGTGCCTTTTTTGAAACAAAGGTGGGCTTACACCAAAAAGTGAAAAAAAAATCCTACCACTTTATTTACATCGTGTTATCTTGTGACGGGCATTTGAGAGTACTTGAGAGCACAATAAAAAAGGATTTCTGGTGTCCTCAAATTCCCAAATGAGTTTGTGGCGACTGATACATGATATAGCTTTCTTTACGTTTTTATTATGTATCATTTAGGGGGAAGCGGGATTTGAAATAAAACGAGCTTTTAAAGCTCACGTTTTTCACTCAGTGACATCTTTTCTATTCTCTTGTGGTAATCTGCCTACGTTAAAGAAATTGACCGCACTTTTCCATTGTCTGCACTCTTATTGACTTCACAAAATATATCAAAACTCAAGCGGACGGCGACTGGGTTCACGGCAAAGTTTTGAACATTTTATGGCGTCATTTCTATGATCAATAAGAGTACAGACAAGGAAAAAGTGCGGTCAATTCTTTTTTGCAATAACAAAGAAAATTGCGAGCAAACAAGGCTTTCATGAGCCTTTTAACATGCGTCTTTTCGAGAAAACGCGCACTGAATGAAAAACACAATTCGGCATAAAATTAGCGCTGAGCGAAATAATGAAAAAAAACATTGCTAAAAGTTATTGCCACGGTTTGACAAATTTGTGTATTTGTAACCAACAGGAAAATTAATTAGACATTTACAATAACAAAGAAAATTGCGAGCAAACAAGGCTTTCATAAGCCTTTCAACATGACTGTTTTCAAGAAAACGCGCGCTGAATGAAAATCTCTACTCGTCATAAATTTAGCGATGTGCGAAT
This sequence comes from Siderastrea siderea, assembly GCA_964030785.1. Taxonomy (NCBI): domain Eukaryota; kingdom Metazoa; phylum Cnidaria; class Anthozoa; order Scleractinia; family Rhizangiidae; genus Siderastrea; species Siderastrea siderea. The sequence continues at coordinate 16,850,001 of OZ034975.1, forward strand.
AAATGAAAAAAATCTTGCGGGAAGTATTTAAGTACAGGAAGTACATCAAAATTACCAGACTCAGAATCTCTCGGTAAAGGTTTTATCCGGTAACTGAATTCATTAAATCGAGCATGGCTTCACAAATGCATCCAAAACACGCACAGCAAACTTGCTTTAACGAAAGTAAACTTCGGAAGCAAATCTTTGTAAAACTGACCTGTATTCCATTCGAAGAAGTGCTTAAATTCACTTATTTACTTCTCTGAGTTCGTGAAATGTCATTCTTATTCGATTTATTCCTTTGGCCTTGTAGAGAGGGTAGCTCAACAACTCAGGTTCGCCGTTCAAAAACTTTTCGTTGCCAGACCTACTGTAATACCAAATAATCTCTTCTTTTTGCGTGGTAGTTGGTTTCTGAGAAGTTCAGTCAATTGAAAGTCAAAATTTACAAATTGCCGATTGTGTCCTCAATGATTTTTGCCAGAATTGCCGAAGTTTTGTCACTTAAATTTTAAGAACCGGCATGGCACAACAGACTCGCAAAATTCATCCACAGTCCTAGACAGGTTTGTGTTACCTCTTACATCATTTCCATCGTCTGTACTCTCACTGATAATAGCTCTAAGCCAAACAGCGCGCAAGGATTTGCATAGTTACTGTAAAATCTCCTAACGAAAATGATATGTCTGCGCATAATTATACTTAAAAAAAGCGTTCCTAAACTCACAAATACTTTATTATACTTAACTAAGGAACAATTAAAAAGATAAAAATAAAAGAAGTGATAAGTAGATACATAAATAAATTGTCAGATCTCAAGTAGCACATATGGCGCAATAAGAACACGCGTCGTCGATTAGGGCAGTGAGGTCTTTGTCTTTTATGCTGTTTCTAAAATTTCCAATAGTCAGTCCCTTTCTGTCAACAGCGCTCAATCTGGTCCACAGGTAAGGGCCAAGATATCGGATGGAGTGTTTTCCGTAACGAACTGAAGAGAACCGAGGCAGATCGAAGTCAGCATTTCTGAGAGAATAGCCTCTGTTCGAATGGAAATAACGCGTAACTTAAGAACATCTTATGGTAACCGTCTCATGCTCAAAGTTGTGGCTCGGCGTACACTCAGAAGGTAACCGTTCTCATTAGAAAAATGATAACACATAAAAGTAAACAAAGAAACAAGAGAAAAAAAAACTGTCACACCGACTCTCGTTACGCTGCAATGACTATAACGCGTTACGGGCCTTTTTTGGTTTTCAAAAGAGGTTTTTAAAAAGGTCGGATGACATTTACTCATTACTGTAAGCAGTGTCTTTGTTTATTTGTTTATTCTGATAGAAATGCAAGTAAATTCATCTAGAAATGGTTGATTTTATTAATTTCGATAACCGAATGCCTTGATTATCAATTTCTACCAAACATAGTTGAATTGAAGATGACTGATGCTGAAACACAGCTTTCTCTAATTGGTCTTTTTTCTGACGAATTTCCTAGAAACAAAATGAATCAATAGCAACACAGTTAGAGCGTTTTTAATAACTATGAAAGTCATACAGCAATTTAAACTGGATCCTGTTCATGAGAAAACAAGCTAAAGAAGATGCAAATTCATTATATCATGGTAGCCGCCATTAGCTAGATTTTTGCGTTACTTTATGAGTGAAACTGCTAAAAAAACGCTAATTCATGTTGCTTAAACAGATGTGTTTAAAGGCTTTTTCTGTAGGTTCTGTATTAAACAATATCTTCCATTCTGCTCTTTGTGCAACACAGCGGAAATGGCACAAGGGACTGTTACTTTTGTTTCTCTTGTTTTCTTGTCTGTTCTGTTTTGTTGTGATCGGTTTCATCCTTGGTTAAGACAATAAATATCCTGTTAAAAACTGTAATGAAAATAATAATAATAATACAAATAAAGTACGAAATGTTAAGAAAATGGCACATGAAATAAATTGTTTTTGAGTCAAATTGCACCGTACGCCTAAAATGCATGAGTAGTTTACTTGTGTCATACCAAACATTTGATTGATTGTTTAATTTTCATTAAGTTATTACATGATTAAGCCGTATTAACTTACTGAAAATAAATGAAATTCGCGTAGAAGTGACATATTACTCTTAAATTTTATGTAAGTTGTTTTTTCTCTAATGCAAGTTTTCATGGTAAATAATCACTCATTTATTTACCCACCGCTACTGATATGAAGGTCTGCATGACAGTGCAATTGTTTGAATGCTTGTTTCTGCACCCTGGAGCGAGCTAAGCAGGCAACAAATCGTTGGCGTTGGCGTGAATGTTTGTTGACCATTTGTCGTGGACTGCGGCGTTAGCACGGTGAAATCATGACTTCCAAGGTTTTTTATTTCTTCGCTGTAACCACGATCCTCGTTTTCAAGACAGGAGCTGATGGTATGTGCTTTCTATTCCTTGCGGTCGTTGTATGTCAATACACCTCTTTAGTTGCTTGTTTGTAATGCACTAATCGTGATTGATTACCGATGATTCAAGGCGTGTTGTTAATCACAGAAACCTACAGAAAAGTACTATTTAAAAAGTTTCCCCTTATTTTGGCTTTCAGAGAGGCTAAGGTAAATTTAAGGGGATAATGTTTCTGACAGTGGCACGCATTCACATAAATTTTCATGCACAATCAATGCTCTATCTGGTTAAGCGAGGATTACATGTTATATTTCCTAGATGAGAAAAAAAATCGAAACACTCAACGGAATATGATTATCTAAAACCTAAATCCTCATACTTTTTTGATAAAGTTGTTTCTTAAACAGTGCAAGTATTGCATCCTACGCCCACACATCAGAAAGTTGTTTGGATTTAATGCGTCCACCCAGCTGCTCTTAAAACTACCTGCGTGGACTTTCCACCTCATAAAACGTCTAGTACGATGAGAGAATTCAGACCTTCTGGGCACACCGATTTTCATGCTATTAAAACTTCCACTTTTGTTTAGCAACTAAAATAAAAAAAAAATAAAATCTCTATGCATTGCGCCTTTGTAAATATTTTTGAAACTAATCCAGAGTCAATTTTTTCTCCTTAAAAGAAGTGTCTTCTAGATCTGTCTAATTAAACGCAAAGAAAGCTGTTATAAAAAGGGTGACGTTATTCAATTCGTTTTACTCCTACTAACGCAATACCAGGGACTTGGTAATAACAATACTGTAAATTCAACATTAAACGAACAAGAGTTTCAACCTACCATCAACTAAAACAGAAACACAATGGAGAAAGAAATATGCTTGAAAAAATTTTCCTGTTTCAAAATAGGCAAAAAACTTTCAGTAGCAATTAATGAGTCGTTTAAGCGTACATGCCTGGTAAAACCGAAAAAAAAAATGCGGTAGAATTATATTTCAATTTGCAGTCGGCTGTATGTAGGGTTACACTTCCTTTACATGGTCACAATCCAGATAAAACTGTGCAAGGATATTGCCTTTACTTCAGGGTTTTTTAGATGGGTGCCTCTGAAAATTCGTTCTTGTGCAACCGAAACTGAAACATTTTTTTTGCTTTCTACTTTTGTCACTAAAATATTGTAGAGTACTTATTGGTAGTTTAAATATATACTCGGCTTTAGTCATATTTTGAACAGTTTCGCGACTTCAAAATCTTTCTGCTTTTGCTTTCTATTTTTCACTTTGCGTCGTTTTCTGAAGAAGACAACAAAAATTGCGCATTGTCGATTGATCTTAGGAAACACGTGTGATGTTAAAACGAAAAAAATACAAACAAAGCACTTTAATGTTGAGAAAACGGTGTAAATAGATAGCAAGTGTGAGTGCGAATAGATGGCAACTGCTAGTAAATGCATGCAACTAACTTTCGTATCTACAGAATAGTAAAACATGCCAGCAGTTTCTTGAAAAAAAAAGGTACTGGCGGTTGTGTTTTTTTTTTTATTTATACGTGCCTTATTTATCTGTAGTCATCCCAAAGTATAGTCAAAGAAACAAGTGCTACAATCCATCCATCCATCCATCCATCCATCCATCCATCCATCCATCCATCCATCCATCCATCCATCCACCCATCCATCCATCCATCCATCCATCCATCCCATTCATCCCTCCCTCCCTCCCTCCTTCCATGCATGCATGCATGCATGCATGTATGCATCCATTCATTCATTCATTCACTCACTCACTCACTCCCTCCCTCCCTCCCTCCCTCCCTCCCTCACTCACTCACTCATTCATTCATTCATTCATTCATTCATTCATTCATTCATTCATTCATTCATTCATTCATTCATTCATTCATTCATTCATTCATTTATTTCTACTCCTTTTGGTTAAAACAGAGAAACAAACAAATGCAAAAATGTTATGCTCTGTCGTAACCATTTTGTAAAGTAGGCCTATACTTACAGACAACTAGGCGATGACGGTCAGTCATTATTTTTTAATTTAGATATCGACGACTGTGCTGGACAGCCGTGGGAAAACGGAGGAAGCTGCACGGACGCTGTAAATGACTACAGCTGCGATTGTGTTGGTGGATACACTGGGAAGAACTGCACTGTTGGTAAGAAACTCAATGATAAATGTCAACTTACTTTGATTTTCATTAGAATCCTTTAGGTGAAAAATGGAGGGTGTTTTAAGTCTTCATTTTCTACCACTTAAGTAAAATAGCCGACAAGAATTATAATTTAACTTTCTGCAGTAGAACAAAAAAAGCGTTTTTATTGGGACAACAAAGACTCTGTCTTAGAACTGATTTAATGGGAAAATCGATCTCAGCTAGGTTAGCAGAAAGACTGTGATTTTTTCGTGTTTTCACCCGACTTGCCAATCCGGTTAAACGGAATCTGGCTGTCTGATATAATCGACCGCTTACAAGGAAGAGATAATCGTTGTAAGGAACATGGCTGATATGTAAGGTGCGAATTACTCATATGACTAGTGTAACGAATTCGCTTCTTATCTTATTTAATTTAATAAAACATGCGAATCTACTATGTTATTGTTCATGTTGAGTTCCACATAGAACACAGTAACGAAGATAAAAACGGGAGACTGGTGGAAGGGGTGGTATTGGCGGTCTCTTCCCTTTTCTCCTTTTAGTCTCTGCCTTCTTTTTTCTACTGGATAGGTTCACGCGTTATATTATCGGGTTGACTTGCTGTTCTTTGCGTTATTGTCACTATCGGAGAATTTTGGAGAGAATTCAACGAACCCTCCAAATTTCCTGTTCTGTTTGATCTCTCCACATAATGCTTGACCAATCCTTATGCGCACAGAAGATTATAACTAGTTTCTTGGTTTAGTAAAGCAATGCCACTGACCGCAGATAAATATGAAAATCCAAACTGGATTTGCTAAATGATATTTATTCTCAAACTCAGTTACCTCTCGCTGCACACCAGATGTACATCTTGAGGGAAATTTATGACTGTAAGTCTGATTAGTAACCTCAGTCTTAGTAGACTGAAGCTGCGTGTGTCAAGGTTTAAGCGAAATTCCTTTCGCCAAAGTAGATAACAGGGGTAAACACTTAATTTTTTGATTTTGTTCTTATGCTTTATTATCTTTCTATCTTTTTCTCGCTGTTTTGTAGCTCCTCTAGGCCTAGGTAACGCGAACCTGCAACGTGAAGAAGAGGATGAAAGTGGGAAAGGTATTGTGGAACAATTACTAAGCTTTTTTGTAACAACAGTTTGCTTTAACCCTCGGCGATAAGAAGAAAGTCATACCCCAATTATTATAGTTGAGGTAGGACCGGGGGGGAGGGGGGAGGGGGGGGCGCAGGGTGTGTTGATGGGCCCCTTCCTCTAGGTTTGTGTAGTGGTAGCGTTGTAGACCATCGTGAAGAAAATGGATTTCTTGGTTTTGAAGGCTGAAAAGTTGTTATCGTACGTGTACGACGTTGATAATAGGATTTCAAGACAAGTGCCACTGGCCTATTGTACGAAAGTCCATTTCAGTCCGTTCTAAGCGTTCAGCGCCACTTATCGTTGCACCCCACAATCTTTTTATTCGAGAAGCTCCGGGGCAGCTAAACATGAAGCCTATGCATGCACTGGCGACGTATGTTTGGCGACCTTGTAGAGTTAGATCATGACGTCACACACAAATGCCGAATGAAAAGAGAAAAAAAATCGTTAATGTAAAATAAATTCTTCTAATTAGCTGTTTGTTTCTCTAGGTGACGACGTTATAATCACCCTCGTAGCGGTTGGCATTGGGCTGGTTTCCTTTGCTATCATCGCACAGATTGTTGTCTTTGCAATCTTCCGTCGCAAGTTCAACACAATAATGCCGTCATTAGAGGCTAAATGAAAAACAAACAAACAAACAAAAAACAACAACAACGTCTGCAACTGTATGTCGTAGGCACAAAAGGCTGCTTTTCATAAAATGGCGATCATTGTAACACTATTTTGTTAATCTAAGGTGTATATCACGGTGTATTTGCTCAGCATATATGAGCAAAGACAGAGCAGTGTTTCGAAATGTAAAAGAAGGGAGTGTATTTTTATTTGGTGGATAAAATGACCACCGTTAAAAATAACCGTTTCCCTGCTATTCCCCTGTTTCGTTTCAACAATAGATTACAATGCTGACATTAAGGTTTGCGAAAGGCGTTCTGTATGAGCTTAAATAAAGAAAATGAACTTCAATGCGGTTTGAGAGCCTCTCAGATGCTCGCAGTTTGAGAACATGACGTATATCTAGCTTGCGTCATTTGATGTCGTCAACTCAAGTTACGGACTTCAAATTGTACACTTTACAAAGTGCTACCTGTCCTCTAACTTTCTTTGTGACAGCTTTAATATTGTCGGAGTTAAGGAGGGGAATTCCACCCCCGTCCCCAGGCCAAAAAAAAGCAGTGGTCTAAAATAGGGTTAAGAATTGTTTGGACGGGGATGGAGGAGGGGGGGGGGGGGGGGGTGAGGGGAGGGTAATTTCTTAACATTTTAAATCCGGACCCCTCTGTGTGCTATTTTTTCTAATTTACCACAAAAAAGCTGAATCAGAATGCAGAATCTAGCAAAATATTTACTTTGATTGACTCGGAAATAAATATCGAATGCAATCACCACAGCCATAAATCCAGATCACTGGAGTTTAAACACGTGAACCCGAAATTCTTGGAGATTAGGAGCCATATGAATGCGATATGCAGTGAGGAGTCTGGAGACCAAGATCCTCTGGGATAACCTGACATTAAGACGGATTCCACTCAACGTTCGAGCAATAAGTGCAAAAAATATTTACCAAAAAACTACTCATAGCACGGTAACATTTTAAATGCTATTTGAAACATCTCACTCTAGTTCACTTGCCCAATTGACCCCGCGATGAAATTCTCAAGCATTCTCAAGAAAATTAATTTCAAATCTCGTAAAGGTATGCTAAAAACGGGCGCCATTTTGTTTTGAACTGACATGAAGCGTCTTTTTAATTGAAATATTGATAACTTCAAATCCAATTTTCTCTCGCGGGGTCAGCTTGGGAGCAAAAGTAGCGATAAGTTCTTCTTATCTGTTCTCAAAATGTGACAGTGCTGTAAGTATTTTTTTGGTAACTTAATTTTTGCACTTACTGCTCGAACGTTGAGCGGAAATCGTCTTAATACGTTTTGGTCAAAAGCTGAAAAGCTTACAATGTACATATCAGGCGGTTAAAGTAGCTGAATCCAACGGTTCTACACTTGTGTACTAAATAACTTAGTGATTACATAATTGCTACACCATTTTTCATGCTATAAAACAGCAAAGTAAAGCACATGTAGGCAAATAAAAAATAAAAACAAATTTTGTTGCTTACTATTTTTTGTTGCTTATTGAATCTCCATCATGAAATTCCGACTTAACGAGACTCCCTTTATCCGTCCTAAATAGCATATCCAAAATCAATGAAAAAGCAAAGAAAGAAATCACATAAAAACAAATAAGCGAGAAAAACAACACAACAACAACAAGATGTCCACAGAAGCTACGAAATGGGGCACATATTAAAACTACCAAAAACATGCCAAGAAATTTGAAGTTAGGTTTTGGACAAACGTCCCTATTGTCCCATAAACCTCCTCGTAATCGTTTATAAAATATTGACGAAAAAAATGAAAAAGTCAGAAACGCTGCTAAGTATTCAGTAAGTGAGTGAGTAAGTAAGTACCGGTGTCGTCACTTACCTCTATAAAACTGTTAGTTGTCTGTTACTAACAGTTTACATCTGGATGAATTTCGTCACCTCTAAAGCTTTGGCGCGCCGCTCAAGCTTCAGATGCTACCGCCAGTATTAGGAAATAGCTTGAAAGTATCGATATAAGTGAGAGCCACAATATTTTTCTCTTTGATCAGTAGTGTTCGGTATTGCACATCTGTACATTTCGAAGAAGGCTACACGTGGTATGCTTAGCTGTGGAAAAGGAAGGTATTCATTGAACAGCGTTACTATGCCCTTGTATCTATATAACAATCACAACTATTTAATATATTGTTTCCGAAGTTTAACACGCTTCTTTGCTGGTTTGTTCAGGTTACATTGTTCGAATGGTCACACTTTATTGTTTTCGGTGTGTTCAACACAACAAATGAAATTTGTAATTAAGTGAAGTGTTCTCCTGAGCACACTTTAACGTACTAAAACAATCTCTCAATTTTTTAAGTAGAAGCATAGTGTAAGCGTGCTATCAACTTTAGCATCAGAGTCATATGGAGAGTCACATTGTAGGAAGGAAGGAAGGAAGGATGGAGGGAAAGAAAGAAGGAAGGATTTCGGGAAGGAAGGAAGAAAGGAAGAAAGGAAGGAAGGAAGGAAGGAAGAAAGGAAGGAAGGAAGGAAGGAAGGAAGGACGGACAGACGTAAGGACGGACGGAAGGAAGGAAGGAAGGAAGGAAGGAAGGAAGGATGGAGTGAGTGAGTATATGAATGAATGAAATGATGAGTTAATAAATATTAAATGAATGTGTGGATGTGTGGATGGATGGATGAAGGGTGAATGATTGGTTGAAGCAAACACGCATTTGTTTAGTACATCCAGCCACCTTTCTGTCTGTCCACGACGGTTTCTTGTTTGTTTCGTTTGCTTTTTCTATTATCATTTTTCTAACTTGCTTGCACGTTTATCTGTTAATCCGTAAAGGTGTTAAAAAGCCCTACTCTATACATCTCCTAAATTGAACATTAATACACTGTATGCTGTCAGGAGCCATAATCAGGGACGGAAACCGTAAGCGCAGGGTCCACGCGGCCCCATCAAAAAAGACAAATGTGCTATTTTTAGAGAAAATTGTGCCACCCTCAACGTCATAAACGCGCGCGGGTACACGCAAATTTGCGTACAACGAGGGCGCGATGGATATGATAGATAACCAACGAAGCGCGTAACGCCGAAATGGTTATAATAGATTTGATGTCCAGCAAGCACGAGTAGAATAATTGTTTTTATTATTAAAAATGCAATCACTAATTGCTATAAAATCAAGAGAGAGAAACTCCGAGATAAAGGGAACAAGAATCGATCGCAATCACATGACTGACCGAAAAAGGTGCCAAAATCTTGCGAAGTGTTGCAGGGTTTCTTGGCGGAGCTGAATGAATCAAGCTGTACGACCTCACCGTGGTAGCTGCGGGAGTTCAAATGAACGAGTTTGTAATCGATCTGTTCGCACAGCGCTAACAGCGAAGCCATCATGTGCTTGTTTAATCGAACTGAGGACAGAATTAATATTTTAACTTGGACGATAATTTCTCTGCATCTCACTGAAACAAGACTACGGAAGTGAGGAACATTAGAATTCACCATCTTACTTTATTAACGCAAACCACAAAACGCAGTTGTTCTCAGTTAAGAACCCGCGGACGGAATGGTAAAAGCGACACTCAGACAACTGTGAGCACGCGATTCAACGTATTTTACATGGCATCCGATTTGTATCTGAACATTTGGAGCTGCTGGAACACAAAGCTACAACGAGTACAGGTAAACCAGCGTCAATTTTGCATGGTATAGCCAGAAACTGTCGCCCATAACTTTCTAGTATCAAATTTCTTCAATGCTTGTTGTTCAGACTGCTTCATGATTTTTGTGCTGACTCGCCATAAAAGTGTGATAATTTTTATCAAATGCTTCTCTCCCATTTTACTGTGTTTTATTTTGTCTTGTCTTCATATTTCGGAGTCAAAGCCTTCCGTATAAAACCTAACGATTACCGTTTGTGAAATTCTAAGGACAAGTGATTGACTTGACGATGAAAGAAATTGTAAACACAGCCGGCTAAATGCTTAAATTTCTATTTCTACAGCTTCTTTTCGTCCTAAGAAATCAAGCACTCTGAAACAAATTAGATTTGTGTCTCAGTGACGTTCAGTTGTAATTTCTCCTTAATTTAACTTCGATACAAAGTAATTTTTCTCCCCGTTGCGGAGAAAACAATTAAGCTCACTTTGTCGTTGAAAACCCTTGCCACGTCCACTGCGCTATGTGTCCCTTTTAGGTTCGTAAATTACCCAGTAAGTCATATTCAGTACTAGGGCAGCATGAAGTTTCACTTCATCTTTCTCCTTCTCATCGACGGAAGTAGTTTTTTTCCTTTTTTTTGTTTCAGTTCTCTATTTTGTCCACGATTGATATCGCACCGTGAGAGCATTTGATTGAAAATAAAGCGCGCTTTTCGCTATTTTTGTCTCCATTTCGGCCACTTCGGTAAAGGCGGACATTATTTCAGAAAGCATACGCTGAGAAATCTCGGCAAACGTTTTCTTTCCTGATTCGATAGTTTGACTCTAGGTTGCAATTTTTATTATATATATAGATATTTTTTTGCAGTGAAAAATCAACAAAGACATAATTTTTCTTCACACAGTACTTGGACATTCATTTAACAGTCTTTGCGGCTGCCCTTCAATCTCTGTAAGTCCTCAGAGGAAATATGTTTTCGGGATGTCTTCTCCCTTTTCCTGCCTGATTCGTCTTCAACTTGTTTTTTGGTATTTCGACGCCTTTTTGCCCGCAAAACGTTTCATCCGTCTCAACGGGGAAATCCTCGTCCGACATGTCCGACGCATCTTCGCCACATGATTTGTCTAAAATATTCTCACTGCCATCACCGGAATCACTTGTATAATCCTCATATTCAGAGTCACTATCCAGAAGGTTCTCCCCAAGGGCTTACCTCAAATTTGGAAGTGACACTGATGACAGAAACTAAATTTCTTCATCTCCAACAAAGGCAATTTCCGACGCCATTTTGTTTGCTTTTCTTTGCGCGGAGTCCTCGCAACATACACGCCCGTGTGTCACGCGCGATGACGCAATTTTTTCTAAAAATAGCGCATTCGTCTTTTTCGATGGGGCCAACGCCACTACTGAAAATGGTATTTAGTTGGCTCCTAATGCTGTCAACTACTATGTGTCTTTTGATTGCGTCCATTTATTGCTAATGAAAGGTGCCTTTTTTTAAAACAAAGGTGGGTTTACACCAAAAAGTGAAAAAAAAAAAAATATCCTACCACTTTATTTGCATCGTGTTATCTTGTGACGGGCATTTGAGAGCACAGTAAAAAAGGATCTCTGGTGTCCTCAAATTCCCAAATGAGTTTGTGGCGACTGATACATGATATAGCTTTCTTTACGTTTTTATTATGTATCATTTAGGGGAAAGCGGGAATTGAAATAAAACGAGTTTTTAAAGCTCACGTTCTTCACTCAGTGACATCTTTTCTATTCTCTTGTGGTAACCTGCCTATATTAAAGAAATTGACCGCACTTTCACAGCATCAAATGGCAGATTTACGAATCTTTAAATCGTGCGTAAAAATTCGTAAATATAAGGCCTTTGTTTACGCGTCGATTCCACGACGCGTAAAGGCTCGTAAAGTCAAAGGACTCGTACAGAGTGCGTAAAGGCCTATAAAAATACGTAAAGCATGAGAATAAAGATGAATACAATTTACAGATTGGTATTTTCGAAAACACGAAAGAAGTAAAATATTTTCGAGTCCATGCTCATTAACGATTTTCCCATTGTATTTCGACTGCATCTTGAACGCCCCTTACGCATCTTTGCGCACTGTATTGTACGTTCTTTCGTGCAATTTATTTTTACATTTTAGCATATTATTTTAAGAAAGAGAGAAAAAATACACCCTCGTGGTTCATCGACGATTTCCCCGTTGTATTTGACCATCTTTATGGAAAAGACTTGATGAATTTTACGCACGCTTTAACGTCCTGTGGCAACAAGCACACCTATACGTGCAGATTAGACAAGAAGTTTTACTGTAGATAGGGTGCTACCACTCATCTTATGAATTTCACTCATTAGTTAAAGTTAAATTTTTTCTCTCTGTAATGCTGTTGAACTAATAATCTTACAAATTCCAAAATATCCTTACTCTAAAGTGACCATCTTACTAGCATGATGTTTGTGTGTTGTGTTCATACCTGATTTACAACTTTTGGAGTGGAAGTGGGTAGCCTTTTTTATAGCAGAACTTCTTGTTTAACTTAACGCCACATTAAAAAAGGTTTTTGAAGGGAACCAGTGACATAAGCATAAATTCCATCATTGTATGACTATCCTGACCAGTATGCCTGGACTCTACTACACAGAGAATTAAGACTGAAAAACGTGACTGGAACGTACATAAGAAAGGTTTCCTTCGGTTATCTTTTGATTATTAGGAACAGCGATAATTCCTGAATTTGTTTTCTAAAAAGTTGTACGTAGGCAGCAAGTGTTTCTGTTAGGTATGAACATAAATTTACACTAGGTGTCCCCAAGCTTTGCAGGCCTTTGGCAACGCAACACTGTCTTTGTGTACATATTCTTCCCAACTTTGCTGCTTTGGGAAATCGTTGATTAATACCTCCGAGATTCTTCGAAAGCGAGGCTTGGGGTGGAATAAGCCAGTCTGACACGAACATTTGAGTTACAAGAAGAGTTTCGAACCTTGCGATGTCATGTATTTGCTCGATTGCAGCATTTTCTCAATTTTAGCACAGTTTTTGTTGCTGTTGCAAAAAGTTCTGTCTTTTCTTGACGCATTGGTTGTCAATACCAGACTGACTTGTTTGGACAATTATGAACGGCATATTTGTAAACAAAGAGTACGACAAAGTTAAGTTAGTACCCATATCAAGCCGACTAAAAATTCAATGCGTCCATTATATAGTAATATTGTCCTTTACAACGCCAGTGAGGCACCTGCCAGTAATGTAATATATTTTATATGTGTTAGCGTTTTTAATGATTGCCATGTATGAAACGTTTCAACTTCGTTTGCTTATTGTACATAAGCGACAACTTAAGTTCAAGAGTCAAAGTATTGCAATAAAATGAATTGCAAGGTAGCATTGTCTTGGTGTTTCATAAGGATTTTTCAATTGCCCAAGCTTTGTTGATTAACAATCCATCCTCACCTTATTTAATGTAGACTGGCCACCAAATAGAGAAGATTTATTGAAAAGTGCGAGGGATCCCAGGGAGCCCGCTTACGATTGCGCTTTAACTTCTTTCGATTCTATTTACTAAAAAATATATATTATTAACGTCGTCTTTACGAAATTGCGCGTATAACGCGTAAACTTCTTTTTTCCCTTCCGCGTACGGTATTCGTAAAATATCGTAAACATTACCTCAACGACTTTTTACTGCAAGTCGTATAATATCGTAAACGACATATTTACGATTTTTTACAATCAGTCGTAAAAAATCGTACACGTTGTCTTTACGACTTTTTATGTTACGCGTAAAGATTCCCTTTTATAGTCTCTCTCCGGAGTCTTTACGCACTACCGTACACAATACGCAAACACCTTCTGTACGCAATGTTAAAGAACCTCGTAAAGATACGTAAACAGGATCCTTTCGCTTTCTTTACGACATCATTACGAAAGCGTAAATTTAAGATTTCATGCTGTGTTTTCCATTGCCTACACTCTTATTGACTTCACAAAATATGTCAAAACTCAAGCGGACAGCGACTGGGTTCACTGCAAAGTTTTGAACATTTTATGGCGTCATTTCTATGATCAATAAGAGTGCAGACAAGGAAAAAGTGCGGTCAATTCTTATTTACCATAACAAAGAAAATTGCGAGCAAACAAGGCTTTCATGAGCCTTTTAACCATAGGAAACCCAAGCATAATATTTGAATATCATTAAAAATGGCGTTTCAAAATATAAGACTTTGTATGGGATTTCGAAGCGAACATTTTGAGCAATACATAACAACGAACTATCTGAATCAAGTTTATGAAACATTACATGGTGTTGTTTGTTATCCTTACAAAGCATTTTGAGCAATTTTAGGTCCATTTACTTAACTGTGTTAGTACGTGTATAATACATTGACAAGGAAGGAGTCATTTGGCCCGATTTAGCCACTATCACCGCTCGACACGTTTCGGAATTCGCTCGAATTTACCCACAAATATAGTTCAGGCTCCCATTCTGACTTAGCGACTTGACAAAAGGAAGACATACAAGTGATTTTCTCAAAACCAATTGCACATACCTCGTGTCCCAAAAGAATTATCCACTGCACAAAATCATAATTGTATCTCAAAATAGGCCGCCATGGATGCGTGAGGATCCCGATGGTCCCATTTGACAGCGGTCGGCACTGGACACCAGTCAACTTATGCCCTTATGGGGAGGGCCACGCTCGTTTTGGTCGTGTTACAATTCTGTAGTAACTATGACCCGGTGCGGACATAAGATTGTCGCTCCGACGCAGTCTGGTTCGCGTGAGAAAATCGCTGCGTGTTACAAGCGGATAGCAAAAATAAATCATTCCCATTTCTGAATTTATATCCCTTTTTAGGGTGTATATTTTCTTGTTTTTTTAATAAGTAGGTTACCTGACCGGCTTCATGCAAATATAGAAATAGATATAGTATATACAATAACAATTTTAAAATAAAACATTTTCACGCGCGTGAGGATATGAATTTAAATGAATTTGCCGACTTAGGTTCAAAAAAAAAATATCTGATATATAAAACCTATCGATGATTGAAATTGAACACATTTAATTCACACAGAGTACGTATTTAAAATTTACGCAGTAGACCGACCTGTATTACAAACGTTTTGTACATGAACGCAAATATGTTCAATTTACCACGCATGAATAGAAACATTGGAGGAAGGAGAAACACGGTTCACTTTCTTTTTTGCTTGACTCATTTTCATTTTCTAACGGCCAAGACCGTTTTAATTTCTTTCGATAACTTAATTCTCTCCACAAGGTCACGGAGTCCCGCGCAGCGATTCCAGACTACGTTGGAGCGACAATTTGTGTCCGCACCGGGCCATAGTTACTACAGAATTGTAACACGACCAAAACGAGCGTGGCCCTCCCCATAAGGGCATAAGTTGACTGGTGTCCAGTGCCGACCGCTGTCAAATGGGACCATCGGGATCCTCACGCATCCATGGCGGCCTATTTTGAGATGCTATTATGATTTTGTGCAGTGGATAATTCTTTTGGGACACGAGGTATGTGCAATTGGTTTTGAGAAAATCACTTGTATGTCTTCCTTTTGTCAAGTCGCTAAGTCAGAATGGGAGCCTGAACTATATTTGTGGGTAAATTTGAGCGAATTCCGAAACGTGACGAGCGGTAATAGTGGCTAAATCGGGCCAAATGACTCCTTCCTTGTCAATGTATTATACACGTACTAACACAGTAAAGTAAACGGACCTAAAATTGCTCAAAATGCGTTGTAAGGATAGCAAACAACACCATGTAATGTTTCATGAACTTTATTCAGTTAGTTTGCTGTTTTGTATTGCTCAAAATGTTCGCTTCGAAATCCCATACAAAGTCTTATATTTTGAAACGCCATTTTTAATAATATTCAAATATTATGCTTGGGTGTCCTGTGTTTTAACATGCGCCTTTTCGAGAAAACGCGCACTGAATGAAAAACACAATTCGGCATAAAATTAGCGTTGAGCGAAATAATGAAAAAAAATATTGCTAAAAGTTATTGTCACGGTTTGACAAAATTTGTGTATTTGTAACCAACAGGAAAATTAATCAGACATTTACAATAACAAAGAAAACTGCGAGCAAACAAGGCTTTCATAAGCCTTTCAACATGACTGTTTTCAAGAAAACGCGCGCTGAATGAAAACTCTACTCGTCATAAATTTAGCGATGTGCGAATAAATGAAAAAAATCTTGCGGGAAGTATTTAAGTACAGGAAGTACAGCAAAATTTACCAGACTCAGAATCTCTCGGTAAAGGTTTTATCCGGTAACTGAATTCATTAAATCGAGCATGGCTTCACAAATGCATCCAAAACACGCACAGCAAACTTGCTTTAACGAAAGTAAACTTCGGAAGCAAATCTGTGTAAAACTGACCTGTATTCCATTCGGAGAAGTGCTTAAATTCACTTATTTATTTCTCTGAGTTCGTGAAATGTCATTCTTATTCGACTTATTCCTTTGGCCTTGTAGAGAGGGTAGCTCAACAACTCAGGTTCGCCGTTCAAAAACTTTTCGTTGCCAGACCTACTGTAATACCAAATAATCTCTTCTTTTTGCGTGGTAGTTGGTTTCTGAGAAGTTCAGTCAACTGAAAGTCAAAATTTACAAATTGCCGATTGCGTCCTCAATGATTTTTGCCAGAATTGCCGAAGTTTTGTCACGTAAATTTTAAGAACCGGTATGGCATAACAGACTCGCAAAATTCATCCACAGTCCTAGACAGGTTTGTGTTACCTCTTACATCAGTAGTAATGGAGGTCCGTATGGCACAAATGGAGGCTTCTGATTGGTCGGTGACGTCATGACCGGAACCGGAAGTGACGTGTTTTTTTAATAGGGGGAAACCGCTGACCAGTAAGGAAAAAAGGGATCGCGGGCTCATGCAACCGGAAGTCACGTGTTTTGGAATGGGAAACCGCTGACGAGTCGGAAAAAGGGATTGCGGGCTCATGCAACCGGAAGTCACGTGATTTGGAAAGGGAAACCGCTGCCCAGGTGGAAAAATCGATCGTGGGCTCAAGGGGAAGTAAAACCGCTGAGAAAACGTGGGCTCAAAGTCCAAAGTCCAATGGTGGGAACGAGGGTGGTCCTTGAGTCTAAAAAAACAAGAAAATAAAAAAAATAATTTATTGTCAACTTTTTTTTTTCACAACAAGTGAGAGAAAACAAAGTCTAATAGGGGTGGCTTGCGACGTATTCGATGTCTTCTTAATAGGATCTTGCTCATGCTTGGCTTTCTTCTCTCTGATGCCAGCCAGTCTGGCATGACGCATGCTCCTGAAGGTGATAGGTTGTAAACACAACCCCAACAGAAATGGTAGCAGCTGACGTTTTAAGGAAGGAGACGATATGGTTTTCGATGAAATAGTGGAAATCCATGTTGCTCGCAGGGGGTACTGTGGAAAGATTTCCTTTCAATAAAGTGTCCTCCAAACCACAGATGTTTATATGAGTGTTTCTATTAATGAGTTCCTTTGAGTTCCTTTTGATAATATGAGTATTCCTTTGAGTTCCTTTTGATAATACGAGTATTCCTTTGAGTTCCTTTTAATAATACGAGTATTCCTTTGAGTTCCTTTTAATAATATGAGTGTTCCATGATGAGTATTCCTTTGATTGGTCCATGTGGTTACGAGGTGTTAAGGGCAAGGTGTCCTTTGCTCCTTGTGGTTACGAGGTGTTAAGGGCAAGGTGTCCTTTGCTCCTTGTGGTTACGAGGTGTTAAGGGCAAGGTGTCCTTTGCTCCTTGTGGTTACGAGGTGTTAAGGGCAAGGTGTCCTTTGCTCCTTGTGGTTACGAGGTGTTAAGGGCAAGGTGTCCTTTGGTCCTTGTAGTTATGAGGCGTTAAGGGCAAGGTGTCCTTTGGTCCATGTGGTTACGAGGCGTTAAGGGCCTTCAGTAAGGCTCTCAAGGCAGCAAGCAAGTAAGCAAGTCACAGCCACAGCCACAGATGCCAATGACAGCGATGGAAGTTGTGGAGGGAATAAACCGAGGGCAACGTTTCTCATTGGTATCCATAAGGAAACGTCTGAAACGTGATAGGATCCACGACTCTCTTCTCGTAGACCAACTGGTATTGTTTGTATTCTGGGAAGGTGTACAGTTGGTAGTGTTGGGGATCGCGCACAATTTGATATGATTTGACGACCTGGGTCTGCCTGGGTTTGAGGAGGGGCTTCTGGATTTCGTCCAGGACATTCTGACGCATGATGTTGTAATTCAATTGGGTTTTGCCTTCGCTGTTAAGGCGGAACCCTCGCACCTTGCACTCGACGTGCCCCTTGTGAGTTTGGTATCCATAGTTCTTGGGGCCCCCTGAGACAAATTCCACGATGTAATCCTCCTTGTCCAATTCACTCGTAAACTCGCCGAGGTAATCACCCAAGACCGGGATGGATTGATTCTCGTCTGTCCAATAGATGACGGAGTCGGTGTCGTAGTAGAGGACACGTTCCCCTAGCTGTTCCAGGGCTGCATACAGTCGGAGCCGGGCCCAACAGGTCGTGAAACATGCCACGAAGATATTGAGGTTCGGTGACACGGGGATGTCTTCGTCTTGGTACTGGTAATGTACCTCCACTAGTTGCTCGTTGATGACGGAGACGTGACGTACGTCCAACGTACTGGTATCTAGAAAACGGTGGAAGGCTTGAGGGTCGTCAAACGGTTGGACTTGGGTCTTGTTGAGTCGTTGTCCAAACTTGCCCCACATGGAATTGAGCATCATTTTAGCGAGGGTACGCAGCCCCGGGTTGTGTTCGATTTTCTCGTACTCCAATTGGATGCCTTCATGCTCGAAGTACTCTCGAAGGTATTGCTGACGTTTGGTTTCGTCGTCACCGACCCAGGATGGCCACCCGCTGGCTTCTTGCTTAATTTTTAACCAGGTGTTTACGTAGTCCTTAAAGAGGCCCTCACACGTCTCGTCAAAATGCCAGACCTCATAGATGTACTGGACTTCGTACCCGAGCTCGACGGCTTTGTTTAATTCCGGGCTACACCATGTTCCCGTCAAGGCTCGCTGTTCGTCGGTGTGCACACATTCGGCACATCTGTCTAAGGGTCGTTTGACCATCTCTTGTTCCACACAGGCAGCACAGAGAGGAAAAAGGAGTTTGGAGGCATGACGGTAAGGCAGGACAGGATGGTAGAGATGACGTGGCGGCAGGACTTGGCATTTGACGAGGCCAAAGTAGAAACTGATGTCGGTGTCACCCGGATTGAAGATGAAACGAGGATGGCCTTTGGGGTACACACAGGTCTTGTTCACCCAGGGGTACAAGGAGGTCACATCAATGTAATGTATTTGTTGACTGGGTGTCACGTGATGGTACAGTTTGACAGCATTGGTACGACCCCCGCAGAAAGCGTCACGGGGATTCAAGGGTTCTGTGAAGTCAAGGGTCCCCAGGAAAGTTGTGATGTCCAAGGAAGTGTCTTTGAGACGGGACCAATCACATTCCCACATTTCCACGACAGTGAAGCCTTGCTCTCTAAGTTGTTGGGTTCTTTGCTGGGTGGTCTCGTAGACATCTTGCATGGTTCGATTATAGTGGCGTAGATGGCTTTCGTGACGAATGGGGAAACAGCGAGGACATCCATGCCAGAAACACCCGTGAAATTCGTAGATGGTGTTGGTACTGGCATCGAAACCATCGACATGGAAGTTAGTGCCAGGGATGCAATACTCGCCGGCATTGCGGGCATGTTGAATGGTGTTTTGTTGTTGTTGAGCACACCAGGTTAACCATTCCAGGGCCACTTTGGAGTAGTTGATGCGATTGCGCCATCCTCGGACGGGTTCACTGGCAATACTGTTTGGGATCATGCGATTCATGCGTAGATCGCGGTTACAGGCAGAAGCAATGGTGATGTGGTCGAAGGGGTTGAAGCCCGTGAGCGTTTCAAACAATCGTTTGAATGTCAAACAACCTTGTTTCAAGAGACGTACATCCGATTGGCAGTAGGCCACCAGTTCTTTGCGGAAGTCAAAGACTTTGTCGCGTTGGTCTTGATGCCAGGTTTCCAAGGCTTGCTTGCCTTCGGGGGACATGGTTTCAGGCATGTAGTAATCGAGGGCCGGGATGGGTCCTACGTAGTTTTGATGGTCTGGATGATTGAACTTGTGGGGGAAGTACCCTTTGCGGAGTTCTGTCAATCCAAAGGTTTTGGGAAACGCGGACAGAGGCATCTGGAAGAAACTCAAAGAGTCGATGAAGCGGATACGGTCGTGTTGGACTTGTAAGAGTTTACACCCGTTCCGGAGCTGCTCGACGATCCTATTGTCACCATAATATTGATGAATGATAAAGTAACCATCGTACCCTTGGAAGTTATGGGCCAACACATTAACTTGGCGGGTATCGTTGACTGTTAAGGTATCCAACCATTCCAGAAAATCTCGGACGCAATGGGTGCCATGGAAACACACGGGTTGGTCGTCGTCTTCGGTTTCGGCCACCACGAGATTCGCAATGTGTTGTTCTTGGGGTTGCATGGCTTCAATATCAAAGAAGACATGAAGGGGTGGTAGGCTGTCTTCCTCCTCCTCGGGTGTGGCATCCACCCTACGTTTGGCGCGAGGCCCTCGTTGTCGTTTCCTCTTTCTTTTCTTGTCTTGAGTGGCTATTTGAATAAAACAACGATGAGTTGCGCCGTCCACGTACTCATGACAGCAGGGGCAATCCATGTAGCCACATTGATGGTCGTCCATGTGGCGAGCAGGAAGTAGGAGGAGGCATTTAGCACAGCGACGGCGTCGAAAGCAGACGGAGGAGTCTAGGTTGGTCACGGGTTTGCCGGCGTGGTCCTTGACCAGATGCATTTGGAAACAGGTGTCTCCAAAAAAGTCCCGATGGCATTGTTGACAACGTTGCGTGGCTTTCTGGCCTCGAGGGTACGCCTCCAGGAAATCAGGACAGTCTTTTTGGCAACAGGCCCTGCAATGACGTTTGTTGTTGCATCGATGCTTTCCCTCCTCGTTATAGGGTTTCCAACAATGGGCACAGACGTAACCGACCCCGAAAAAGCCTGGCAACTTGGTAATGACATCATAATGGCCTTTCTCGTGCAACAGGATCAATTGTTTGTCTTGAAGGGGACCAAAGGTGGTGATGTGATAAGAACGGTCCGCATCCACCAACAGGATCTGGTAACCGGTCAGGGAAGGAGTGGTACTGAATTGGGTCAAGGCATCGTAGCTGCAAGGGCCGAGGGGCACCTTGGCCTCGTCATGGAGGGCCAGAGCTAGGGTTCTCTGCAGGGGCCTTCCTTGGCGGATGCTGTTGTATTTGGGGTGCTGGTCCACGCGAGCTTTGGCGGTGACGAGGGCTCTGGCACAACAGAGTTCATCCCTGTTTTGAATATGGATAATGGAACGTTTCTTGGGTATTAAATTTCGTAGAGGTTGATGTCCGGGTTTCTCCTGGCGTCGGCTGCCGGTGCCTTGAGGGGCATGATGGACTTGAGTAATGGAGACTTGAAAGGAGTCGTCCATTTCAAATTGTTCATTGCTGTTGAGGGCTTGGGCTAAACGTTGGAATAAAGCCTCGACACGGTCGCCGCCTTGGCGCCATTCTCCTGCACGTAATCCCCAGCCCTGAAAATTATTATGGAGTCTGTTGGAGGCGATGGTAAAGTACAGGCGATCTTGATCGTGGAGGGGAGGTGTGGTGGTGGTCAACACTTGATTCACCGCGCGACGTAACCCCTCTTCTAGAGCTCCAGTCATGCTCTGATTGGGAATGAAATTCCCCCTTTGGCGTAAGCGGGTGTTGAAATGACGTTCACGTACTCCCAGACGGTTGCTCAAACGATCGACATAGGGTTGGAGTTCAAAGTCAAAGACACCCTTCACATTGGCATCCAAACCTCCCCCAGTTTGTTGAAGAAGATGGGTTTGAAACGCACGTTGGCGTTCGAAGCGATCCAAGGCCTCTTCACAAATCTCATCACTGTCCGCCATCTCTTCATGGCATACCAAAGGTCCCACACAGGAAGTTGTCTCGTCTTCTGGCTCTGAATCGGACATCTGTAGGCCCAGCAGGGCCAGGACCTCGCGTCTTGCGAGGCCACTAGGCCCTGCTTCCTCCTCATCTTGGCGAGAGGACATGATCAGATGAACTGACTGGAGATCGGGGCTCTGTTTTTATAGAGAACCAAAAGGTCACGTGGGAGGGGAAGGAGCCAATCACTAAACAGGGTGCCCCCCTGAGCGGGGGTGCCCTAGGGAGGGGTGGGACGAGGTGGGGGGACCCCCCTCCTCCCTCTCTAGTTAGGGTCCAGGGTGCATGATGGGAACGAATGAGAGACTATAAAACAGATCGCCCCTCGAGGCGAGTCATCTCAAAATGGACGCTGGCCCTGAGAAGTTGCTAGAAGCCTTTGAGGAGTTTGAAGTCGATTTAGAAGTTGAACAGATCTTGGAGAAAGTGAAGAGGGAGTTGGAAGAGGAGGAGGAAAGCTTTGCTGAGTTTGCCGAAAGGTTAAAAGAACTGGAACCGGAGAAAGTCGAGGCGCAGAAACGCCGAGCCGAAGAGGCCGTTCGTTTACAAGCATATTGCTACCCTCACATGACCTGTGACTGGTACATTGAGGGGCTGGATTATTGTTGGACGAACTGGCACCACCAATTTAAGCGGCCAGCCACACCTCCCCGAGCACCGCCACCCTCTCCCGATGTCCCGCGCAAGACCGTTCCGCAGCCGCCGTCACAGATCCCCCGTCAGCTACCATCAAAGCGACGACGACGACGATGACTCCACCAACGACACCGACCCCGACGACGACAACGACGACGACGACTCCGACTATGACCCCCACGACGACGACGGCGAGTACGAACGGGCAGTCCTCAGGGCGAAACGACTACGCAACATGGCCAAATGTGCACGGTACCGGGCCGAACACCGCGATGAACTGATCGCCTCCAAAAAAAAGTACCGAGAAAACAATCGAGAGTTCATCGCGGTGTCCGGCCAGTGTTACCGGGAGAAACGTCGTAAACAACTGTTGACGGCCCGCCAGAGCTACAAGGCAAGGTATCCAGAGCGCGTGGCTGAGTGTAATAGGCGTTACCGGGAAAGGAATCGAGCCATGCTGTTGGAGAAGCAAAGGCGCTACCGAGAAAGGAATCGAGCCCAGCTGGCGGAAGCCCAAAAACGCTACCGGGAAAAGAATCTGGAACACCTCCTGGAGAAGGAGCGACAATATCGGGAGACCCATCGAGAGGGGTTGATGGAGAAAGAGAGGTGTCGTCGAGCCCGCCTGCGGGAGAAAAAGAGCACTCGAGCCCGCCTGGTGGAGAAAAAGAGAACTCGAGAGAAAATGGAGGCTTTAGGAGCTTTGACACTGACCATCCCCCTGACGGATTATTTGAAATCCGTTCCTGTGACGCAGGAATCTGTGGATACAAACGGACCGCCCACGGACTCTCATACTGTGTTTGATTTGGATTCGGGGGGCGATACAAACGGACCGCCCACGGACTCTTATACTCTATTTGATTTGGATTCGGGGGGCGTGCAAGTTGCGGACTCCCCTGATTGGGAGAATGTTTCGTATTTGCAGGAGTTATTGAAAGACATGTCACCCGAGGATTGGCAGCAGGTCATGAACAATGTCGAGACTTTTGATCTGGAGACATTGGTGTCCCCTGAAGACCTCGTTCATGACATGTCATCCGACGAGGGGGTGGATTTATTGTTTGATTTGTAACCCCCTCGTCCTCTGGCAGAACATCCGTGTCAGTATTTGTGAGAGAACAAATGAACTTGACAACTCATCAATCAAAATGACACAAGTGACATTGTTTATTTTATCTGGATTGTCTACACCACAATGGGTTTTTGTCTCGCCAATGCTGCTTGAGACTACCGAACTGCAGAATAACAATGTAACATTTTTTGACTCAACATGTTAATTAAATGTTTACAATTTCAAACGTTTCTTGGCTTGCATGATTTTCTTGACCACCCGTTCCGTCTTGTTTTTCTTGCCGGGTAAGCGATCAATGGCTTGGATCATCTTGGTATCGGCTTTCCATTTATCTTGCAAATTCTTAGCACGACTGTAATCAATGTCGTGTTGCTTAGCAATCTGGTCCAAGCGATTGATGCCGGGATCCCCCCGTTTCAGACGTTTAGCCAAATGGGTGCCAGGGCCCATGTACTGATAACCAGGCCAATGAAATTCTTTGCCGGTTTTCGCAATCCATTTTTGCACATCCAAGGCTCCTCCTCGTTGGGGGCGTTTCCGTTTGATACCCCTTTTTCTCTTGGTGGGCATCTTTTAGTCACTGTCGTAATCCAATCGACGTCGTAACTTTTTGCCACGAGCCCAATCTTCCCAACCGGGTAAAGGTTTCAATCGTTCCACTTCTCGGGCAGGTCCTTTGCCTTTGCGACTCTCGGCTAACTTTTTTTCCAAAGTCTTGCGCTGTTCTCGAATGACTTCTAAACGCGATCGGCTATCCCCTCGACTGGTGGATGGGCTCCCTTTCTTGACAATCTTACTGGTAGTGGCTGCTCCTTTGCCTTTCTTGGTTGCAGGGGTAATGGGTGGTTTGGGAGTCGACGGGCTGCCTTTTATCATGCGCTTCAACCATTGTTCCACAGGTCCCGTCACCAAATCCCCGGCTTCTTCCTCGCCTTCTTCGCCTGGCGGGCCACCCGGGGCACCCGGGGCACCAACCCCTACCCCACCAGGAAATTGACGAATGCGTTTGGTTAACTTGATTAATTCTTGACTCAACGGTTTGGTTTGAGCATTAACCAGGGCGGGAGGTAATTGGGGGTTGGCTAACAACACATGTTTTTTGGCGGCGAGCGTCGCGGCTTTGTTCAACAAGGCATTTTCGGTGAGTTCTCCTTTGTAATATTGAATGAGTTGTTCCAAGTCCTTTTGGGGAATCATGTACACCTCGTCCATGTTCGTTGACTACAGTCGGAGCAAAGTTCCCCGTCTTCCTGGTCACGGCAACTCTTACAAAGACGGGCCCTCAAGATGTGTTGGTACTCTCGATACAACAGGTGATATTTATGCTTCCAATAATGACACTCGTCTTTCCACTGGTCGGTGGCCCGATTGGCCTCTTGTAATAGAGTCATCCACGTAGGGAGGGTTAACGAACACATTGACATAGCACCTCGTGAAGTCCTTGAAACAACCCTTGTCCTTTTTGTTGGACTAACCACTGACGACGTTTTTTGACGGAATGTCGACGACGTCCCAAATCACGTAGTACCTTTTTATAGGGTTGAAGTTTAGCCAGCATGGGTGGGGTGACAGGAATCTTGTTTTTTAAAAAGTTCAAGACCAGTTCACTCACAGCATTGATTTGATCGGCATTGGCATGTTGTAACAATTCTTGACGTTTGGAACCATTGGCTTCTTGTAACATGGACCGTAAAAACGGGAATTGACGTCGAAGACGTTGCATCCTTTATCGATGACGACGACGATACCGTTGATTGGCTTTTTGAATCGTGCGTTTTATACGTTTATCCGTTTCCAAGGCCACGGCTTTCCCCAATCCTGCCATAGCGGGCACCAATAGATTTAAAAAACCGCCTCGTTGACGACGGCGTCGTCTTCTCCTCCTCACCATGGTCGCCCTGTCAATAGCCGTTGAAGGGCTTTGTCTTGTTTGATGAGGTCTCGCGTCTCTTTATAACCTTGACGGGTATTGCGTTTGAAATCGGACCACCAACCCCCACCTCGTTGTCGTCGGGCATGTTGTACATTATCAGTAATGCCTTTCAAGGCTTGACCCCCTAATTTGCCTAAAGCCAGTCCAAACCCAGGGGCTGGACCTGATAGAAACATACTCATGCCATGGGCAATTTTATCCACCAAACGGGGTTTGCGGCGCATTAAAGCCCCTCCTCGTTGTTTCCTTTTTCTGCGTTGACGTCGAAGACGTTTCATTGGATACAACATTTGTTAGGTTTTTTGGCATAGCCTTTGTCGATCAACCAACTGTTGTACCCTTTGGTACCCCCTCGTCTTTTATACGCTTGATATTGTTGTTTGTACCCCGAGACCATCTTTCTCCCTTGGGCAGCACTCATTTGTGGTTTTTTCAAAGCTTTGACCAAATCACTTGTGACGTCATACCCCTTTTTCACGTCGACGAGCCAAGGTATGCCTTCTCCTTGCTGGGTTCTTCTTTTTGTCCGTCTTCTTCTTCGGGGGGCCATGGTTCTAAGAGTGTGGGACTAGGAGGGAGCGGCTTTTTATGGATCCAATAGTCTTTGGGTTTCAAGGGACGAGGACATCCATCTACATAGCATAGGGCTTCCAAGGGTTGGTACACAAAATGACCATGGTAATCTTGGAGACATCGTTTGGGTAACGGAGGGGTGAAATCCACAATGGTATCATCCAAGGTTTGCATCTTGATTAAAAATCGTTCCAGATCCTCCAAGGGAATACCCCGCACATGGGTTTTCAATTCGGTCAAGGCTTTGGCATAGGTGGTAAACGCAAATCGACTCATGGTCACTTTAAATCGGTATTGTTTAAAATCATTCCATCCTTTGACCACGGTGCTCACCGCCGCCAAACAGGCTACCAATGTACTGTTTTCCAATAGCGGGCCCGCAATCATACCGGCAGCCATCAGGAGTAAGGCCATGCCATTGAACAAGGCATTGATACACCTGTAATGATTCAACATTTTTCGATAACACCACCATTGTTGATGATAAAAAGCATACAAGGAATCCATGCGTTGTAATAATTCCGGGGGGAAGGGAAGACCATGTTGTTTGGATCCATTCAATAACGACACGACGGTTTTCATCCTCACGGCGAAACACGGGACGACGAGGTTTGTACGCTCGGTGCTCCTCCCTGTTTATAACTGGTGACAATGCTATTGGTCATGGTGACATTAGCAATTTCACGTCCTTGGGCCAACTGTTCTTGATCTTGTAACAGCATGCGTAAACGTCGTTGTAAATCCGCTTGACGCAAGGTACGAGGCTGTCTACCAGAACTCCCAGATGACCAAGATCCTCGAGGGGTAGCTGGATTGGAGGCCGGTGTCAAAGGGGAAGTGGGGGTATTTCGTCGTCGTCCTCGTATTCGAAACGGTCGTCGTCCACGACGACCACCACCACCACCACCACCTCCACCTCCTCCACCACCACCACCACCACCACCACCACCACCACCTCCACCAGCACCACCAGCACCACCAGCACCTCCACCACCACCACCACCTCCACCAGCACCACCAGCACCACGTCCACCACCACCACCACCAGCACCACGTCCACCACCGCGTCCACCACCACCAGCACCACGTCCACCACCACCACCACCACGTCCACTACGTCCACCACCACGCCCATTACCCCCAGCACCCGCTGCTGTTCGAGCACCCGTTGGTGTTCGAGCACCCGCTGCCAAGGGTACGCTAGGAGGAGTCGCAGGGGTTCGAGGACCAGAAGATGGTTGATTTCCTGGACTTCCTACCCCTGCTGGGGAAGAAGCCTGCACAGGGGGCACACCATCTGCACCGACAGGGGGGATGGATTGCATAAACCGATAGAGGGGCTCGGCTTCCATTTCCTCCTCGGCGGCGTCGAGAAGGCCTTGGTCTCCCGACCAAAATAAATCTTGCCAGGCCCTTGGGGACATTTGATTGCCGCTGACCGCCCCCACCCCCGCCGGGGACACGGTATCGTACGATTGCGGAGGTTGACGGTCATCATCATCATCGGCCATGGTTGCTCTTTTTCCTGTTCAAATGGGGTGTCGTGCCTTTATAGTCGTTTTTGATAGGTGCGAGTCCATCCTTCGTCTTTTAACAGGTGACTCAACACCCGTTGTTGATCGGAGGAGGCGGGATGTAAATCCAAGACCAAATACCCATACGGTCGTGTGGTGGCTTGATGAAACGTCTCCAACGTGTCTTTCCAGGTGGTCGGAAACGATTGAAGCATGACATTGCGTACCCCTAATTGATCTCGGGGGTTCTTGAACGCCACGATGTAATGGGCATTGCGGGATATACTTTTCGCATAGCGACCCACGGGAAACATGTCTTGGCACAAGTAGAGCACCGTCA
Source organism: Siderastrea siderea (assembly GCA_964030785.1). Lineage (NCBI taxonomy): Eukaryota > Metazoa > Cnidaria > Anthozoa > Scleractinia > Rhizangiidae > Siderastrea > Siderastrea siderea. The sequence continues at coordinate 16,878,031 of OZ034975.1, forward strand.
CCCCTTGATGATGCGAATGTTTGGTGAATAAATCCAACACGCGTTTATCGTGACTCCCTTCGTCCATTAAATCATCCAAAACCAGGACCCCCTGTCCTTCAGGAAACCATTGCACTAAGGCCTCATGATCGGGAATCCCTTCGTGAAACACCACCCCTTGATCTTGCATGCCTTGAAATCGATCTTGCCAGGCCCCATAACAATAATGCATTTGGGTCGGTGGGGTTTCAAACAACTCCGGGTTGTCTACCAAGAGTTTTTCCGTAAACGCAGTTTTCCCACATCCCGAAGGACCCACCACCAAGATAGAGGAAGGCGTATGAAAACGAAACGGTTTCCCCGTTTGCATGATGACGACGAACTACCCTTAGAAAAAAAAAGGCACCTTTTTATTGGAATCGGTGGGACTCGAACCCACGCACGACCCTCCTCATGTATCCGAAGGGGGATCCAAAGGCTCTACCCACTGAGCTACGACTCCGACACCACTTTTTTCCAACAAATTTTATTTAATGATTACATTGATGATACGGCTGACAACAAAGTTGATACCATCTGGCTTCTTGGCCTACAATCAATTGTTGAAGGCGTTGACCGGCTTGATGGTCATTACTAACATAATCATGATCCGAAAACTCATTTAAAAACGCTTGCAAGGTCCGTCCACGGGCTTTGGCTTTCAAGTACAACAAGGCGTAATCACCACAACTCTTGCTTGTAATGGCTTGGAGGGACTTGCCATTGGTCACTACATACTTCCAATGTTGGACAATCCAATCTCGTAACGGGGTCGCTTGCACGTACGTGTCCAATGGCAAAGCATAACTGTCCAGGACTTCACACACCTTTCCATCCGTCCACACCGCTAACCAATGTTGTCCCGGTTGATCGTGTGGGTCGGTATTCACAATGTACCCTTGGGGTTGGGTCTTGACAGGAGTCTTGGGTAAACGATCACAGGCCACCGTCCCGTAAAAGACCGGGTTCAATTGGGGGTCGTCTCGGGCTAAATAATCCAACTGCACATTATTCAAGGCCACATGTTCCATCAGTGCTGGTAAATGTTATACAACACGGCTCCGTTCCTGTCAATCTCCAGCAAATTCTCAAATTCTCCATACACGAGTACGGTTATATTGTTACCGGGGGCAGCTCCAAATTCCAACACCAGTTGTAAATCGCCCGTTTGCTTGGGGTTGAGGTTTTGACTGTCAGCACATCCATTGGCCACATTGTCAAACATGAACAAGGTACAATTTTTAGCTTGGCCCCAATCTTCTAGTTCTACCATATTGCCTTTCTTTTTACACCAAGCACCACTGGCTTGCAGAAAACGGAAGTAACCTAGATTATCTCGGGTGCCATTGTTGTGCACTAACTGCAGGGTTTCATAAGGGTACTCTTCTCCTCTGACAATCTGTTTAATGGACGTCAGACCAAATTTCTGGAAACAGAACGGATCTCGGGTCACATCTCCATTGAAGGCGCGGCTGTCCAGTAACCCCACAATCAATCGGTCAGGTATTCTGTTTTGAAACAGGTTGGGGATATCAAAGCGGACCAGGTTGTTTTGCATGCTGAAGGTCCGGATTTCACTGCGGACGGTCGGGTAAGCCGCCACTTGGCCTTCATTGTGTCTTTTGCTAGAGATACTCTGGTAGATGGCGTCATTCAAACGCAGTTGACAGAGATGAAACCGTAGTTTGACATCGCCTTCTAGTAATCGGCCAGCTAGACCCACTCCATTCAAAAACAAGCTGGGGCTGTTGAAATGAAATTTCATCTTGATTTCAATGCCAGGCACCAACAATTTGCCAGTGTGAAAGACTTCCAAGTGGGGGGTAAACACTAGACTGTGGGTGGCACCTCCAGCATACTTGGCCACTTCAGCTACCATGGCGGCCAAGGCTGCTTTGTGATGGGCGGGGAGATCCCGGTAGTCATTATGTGGTGCTGCACTGTTGGTATTGTTGGCAGTCCATCGGGGTGGGAAATCCACTTGATTGTACCAGCCTTGGGGTCCTAACACGGTCTTGCCATCTTCTCGGTCATAATTCAGCAAGGTTTCCAGGTAAGCTTTGTAATGATACGTGTCGGATTGTGGACTGATCAACGTGCCATTCAACTGCAAGTCAATTTGTTTGATGATGGAATGGGCCAAATTATTGACGGGCCACAATTTCTCCGCGGCGTCCAAGTTCCCGGCATCCTCCTTTTTCAAACTCAATTCCATGGTAAAGTAACTGCGTCCCAAATCCACAAAATCGTCCAACCCCGGTATGATGAATTCCATAGGATTGATACCCGTGGTGGTGGGTTGAATGGTGACCATGCGATAGGCATTGATGCTAATGTCGGTCGGTGGCACCTTGAAAATCCGTAACGCTGGGTTGACGGTCGCTTCGGAACGCTCGTGAGCCGGGGCGGTTTGCGTACTCACGTCAGGCATGTTTAACGTCGTCGAGTGGTACCCCGTCGTCGTCGTGAGGGGTTTTTATAGCGTCGTCGTCGGGCTAAACGTTGTCTCAAATCAAACCCGGGGACTCTCATCACCTCGGGACTTAACCATCCACCACGTTGTCGTCGTCGTGGCATGAGTTTCCAAAACGGATACAGTCCACCCCATTGAGACAACCCTCGATTACTACGAATCCGTCGAGGTCGTGAATGCACGGGTTCCATTAGACTCCCAAAATATCACGGGCACGTTTGGTTTGTTTGGGAAATAAGGCAGTGGCTACACGCACGGCGTCTTTCACGTTCTTATGACTCAACGCTTTCTTGGCTTGTTTGGTGATTTCCTTTTTAAGGACTTGTTCGGCTTTGCGTTTAACACCGCGTGTCAAACCCGTTTCCAAGCCTCTCTTGATATTACTAGGCAATTTTAAAGGATTTCGCGTCCTTATAAGACCTTGCAACCCCCCACGCATCAGATCCGTCATCACTCCTTTGCCTTGTTGATCATACCACTCGTCGGTTCGAAATCGTGTCAAACTTCCCCCACGCATGGTGCCTTCTTCTTCACCAGGGATAAACGTTTTGTTTAGGCTTTATGGGACTCCCCTTTTTATACCGTCATCGTCGTTTTTTCCGAAAAGCGGCTTCCAACCCTTTTTTAGCCCCGTAACTCGCGGCACCACTTGCAGCACCCAACGCCACAGCTTTTCCTCCAGCAATCAAGGCTGGAATGAGGGCGGCCAGGGGCAAGAGACCCCCTCGTTGCCTTCTTCTTCTTCTTCGTCTCATTCGACGCACTCTTGTCTTGGGCATCTTGTCATTGGGACACTCCCTTAGCCACTCCCTTTTTATGTCTTTTTGAAGTGTAACGTGACAATGGTATGGCCTTCACCAAACTTGACCAAGTCTCCTCCGGCACCAATCGTTTCAGCCACTTGAACGTGAATCATTTCCACCACCTCGTTACGAAGAGACATGTAATGAATGTGCAACGGTTCAAAATACAGGGTGCCACGTGCTTCTCGCTTGTATTGAATTTCACGTAACAAATCAGTCACGCGATTGCCTACCATCATACTGCCTGCCACGTCCGAGTACACGTGCAACGATCGGGTGGGTTCCCCCACCACGGAACGAAACGCCGTATTCAAGTTGGTGAAACGCCACCCACAACTCATACTCAATTGTAAATAATCCGGTAAAATAGAACGCACCGTCCAAAAGACCGCGTTCCCCTGACCGTCGGTGACATCCTGCCAATCGCTGTTGTTGGTGATGTCGGGGACTTGATCCCCCAGGAATTCTTGCTGTAAGTTCGGGCCCAACACCAATCCACTGCTAATTTTACGTAACCATCCCATCTTGAGCGCCAACTTGGTGTAGATGGTAAGGACTGGTGTTTTGTTCCTACAATGGCATACATTCGTGTTGTCGATGAGCAGATCGTCGCCTTCCCACTTGAACTTGACGTAGGTGTGTTTGCCTTGATCGTTGGTAAACCGGCCTCCTTGAATGGCCGTTTCCTGGCGTCGTTGTTCCAAATGGGCAATCGTGGCTTTCATGAAACTCACGCCATCCACCACCCAATCCAAATCTTGAACGTCTTGGATGAGGGTTTGCGCCGTGCCTATGCGCGCGGCCATGGTACCATCGGTTTTACCCGGGGCGGGATAAGTGATCTCCCACGACGTCGCTAGGATGTACCCATCTTTCTTCACCAACTGATACAAATTGACGCGGGTATCCGGTAAGGAAATGGCACTCAACCCCACTTGCCAACCACCCCCTGTGAGCTGTAACGGTTGAGGTAAACGAATCTTGAAGGAATTGGCTTGGTTGTTGGGAAATTCACGTCGGTTGGCATGACTCGGTAACGTCACGTAGAACGACATGTTGTCTTCTTCATACCACCACTTCCCTTTTAAAGTGGAGAGTCAGGAGGGCATGGCCTTCACCAAATTTCACCAGATCCCCATTAGTTTCGGCCATCTGGGTTTCCACGATTTCCACCACTTCGTTGCGTACTGGGATATATTGAATATGTCGAGGTTCAAAGTGGGTGGTGTTTTGAGGCTGGTACTTGATTTCTCGTAAGAGATCGGTGATACGGCCCCCTACCATGCTGCTGGTGCCTACATCACAATACACGTGCAAAGGACGCGTGGAGGGAAATTCCAACGAGGGACGAAAGGTCTGGTTCACATTCACAAACCGCCAATTACACGTCATACTCAAGTTCAGATAATCCCCATCCACTTTCCAAAAGGCGGGCTTGTTGCTGCCATCCAGGACATCGGACGGGGTGGGAATGGAGTCCGTATGAAATTCTTGCAAGAGATTGGGCCCCAATCGATACTGGCCGGGGGACACTTGTTCAATCCATCCCATTCTCAGCGCCAAGGTTCGGCCCCATTCCACGCGTGCCACTTGCACTTTGTAATCCACATTGACGGTATTCAATACCAAATCCCCTTCGGAAGTCCATTCAAAGGTCGGATACAATTTGACACCATTGTTCTCGGCCCATTTGTTAAGGGGTTCGGTTTGTTTCGCACGGGCTTGCACGTAACGGTACACCAATTGATGAAAAAAGTGCGATCCCGTCGACGAGGCCATCTCCTTTCTCATATCTCGTCCGTAGACAAAGAGTTCGCGACGTTGATGCCACCATCGATCGTTGCCTTGATCGTCTTGGGCATACACCCGTTCGTGCCATCGTACGTACAACAGAGGATGGGAATCACCCACGCCTCCTTCTTCCGTTATGACGGGAATGGTGGGTAAGGATAAACTCACCATACCCACCATCCATCCTCGTCCTACAAATCGGATGGGTTTAGGCAATCGGTTTCTGAAATGATGACTCTTGTTCCCAGGAAACTCTTTGGTACTCGCATGACTCATCAACGTCACGTAAAACGAAGAGTTGGGCACCCACGTCATTGTTTTTAGTCACGTCGTCGTCTTTTGGGTGGGCTTGTCTCTTTAGTCTTCAGTTGTCGTTTGGGTGGACTTTTCCTCTGGGGTGGTTGGAGAGCCGTGACGTCTTGACTACGAATCCAACTATTGTACTTGTCAGGCCACCCTTTCCACTTGACCAACCAACGATCTTTTTGTCGCTTAAGTACCTTTTCAATGCGAAACACCTCGGACACATGGACTTTTTGTAAATCCTCTTCATAAAACGTACCTTGGACGGGGGTATCATCCCATTCGTGAATCTTATACGTGGGCACAGATCCCGGGATCACACGATGCACCACAAACACTTCTTCGGTCCAACCGGGTAAATAGGCTTTTTCAAAGGTACGATGAATCTTATTGAGACGGACACGATCTCCGACTTTGAATGTAGGTTTTTTCTGGTCTTTTAATCGTTGGGCATACAATCGTTTCCACACCGCTTCTTCGTTGTCCCACGTCACGTCTTGAGGGGCCATACCAATACTTCGATGCCGGGTGGCATTATAGCCTTGCACCAACTCGGGTAAGACATCGTCAAAGCGTAAGGTGTTGGCCGCGGTGAAATAACGGTACAACCGTTCTTTCAAGGTGCGATTAAATCGTTCCACCACACTGGCTTTGGCATCCCCTTCGGTCGAAAAATGTTGAATGCCTTGCTCCTCCAGCCATCGTTGAAAGGTCCGATTGTAAAATTCTTTCCCTCGATCCGTTTGCAATCGATTCGGGTGACGTCGTCCTTTCAAAATCTTGTCAAAGGCATGCACCAACGCCACCCCGGTTTTGTCTTTCAACGGTTGGACCCACGCGTACTTGGACAAGACATCCACGACCGTCAACAAGTAGCGTATACCCCGATTATATTTGGCCAACGGTTGCACTTCTACTAAATCCGCGACCCATTGATCATCTAATCCTCCTACAATGACGGGGACGGTGGGAAAACGACGACGTCGTGGTTTATGTAACGTATAGGCCAAATCCCGTTCCAAGACCCGTTGAGCTTTTTTCAAAGGGAGACGATGGGCTTTAGCAAACCGTTGCACCCCACCTAAACTGCCGGGGGCTCGAGGATCGTGGTAACGCTTCAACCATGATGGGGAGACCTTTTTCTTTCGAGGGGCCATACGTTCTGGCATTCATCCCATAAGGTCGATATGGTAGGGACCGTGTGGGGGTGCGCCTTTTGAATGATTCGATACCATCGCCATGCCTCTGGGTGAGCTTTTAACCATAAGACAAACACCACCCATCGATATAGGTTACGGTCCACATGGGTTTCTTCAAAGAGGTGGAGAGGATGCGTGTCCTCGGGACAACGGGGTATGGGGATTTGGGTGCCGGGTTGATGATCATATAAGACTTGACAAAGGGTTTGATGACATTGCCATTGCCCCAGGGACAAGATAGACTCCCACGCATCACATACAGACTCCATGGTGACATTGATAAAACATTTTATTCGTTCTCTCATTTTAAAAGAGACCTAGACGGCCGTAACTGACGGTCTCTAGACCTTTCTGCCAGTTCTCTACACTGTCACTGTACTTGGGGGGTGGTGGTGCTGGGGCCACCATCATTTCTTGACGGTTCTTGAGCTCTTGAATTTCTCGTAACAATTGTTTCTCATAGTCTGTCAGGGGCCGATCCACGTCCTCTTTGCTTTGGACTCGAGGGGGCGGGATGTCATAGCCCCTCTTGGGATATCCTTGAGCATCACGGGTGGGTGCTTCAGCTTGTTGGTCGGCTTTTTTGGGAGGGTTGTCATGAAACCACGTCCAGTACTTGGGACCCAAGGGTTGATCGGCCCATCGGAAGAAGCCACACGTTTTCTTGGAACAAGTCAGAAACAACCGATCGGGGTTCTGGGTCGAATGACTCTGTTGAAGCGTAGCGGGTTCACGGCAAAAGCATTGTAAACCACCCCACATGTCCAACACTTCTACATGAGGTTGACTATACACGGCTTTCATATACTCCAGAACTTTATCTTGACCACAAAACAGCAAACACGGTTGCATGGGACATTTCACATACTTCCATCCCTTTTGAGATTCTCGGGCCTCCAAACGCACCTCATGGTAAGGACATACCATAGTGTCCACTGAACTGGGAGGATCATACACGGTCGTCAAGGTGAATTGAGGTGATGGGGGTGATTGCTCCACCATGTCATTCAATTCTTTCATCATATCTTCCACAGCAGCTCGGGTGTCTTCCACCACGTCGCACACCACAGGATCACAGTCCACGGGCGTCATATGTTGAATGCTCTTCTTCTTCTTCTTCCCCTCTGGGGGATGGGTTGATTTTCTCTTCCGATCGACAGACATCGTACTCAAAGGTGGATGTCACCCCCTACCGACCCTGCCTTTTTATACCTTAGACCCTTGACTGTCATTGGTCAGCTTCTCCTAGCCATATAAGGACTTGTTATCTTCCCATTGGTCAGCTTGTTCAATCCAAATAAGGTCCTCTTGTCTTCCCATTGGTCAACTGTCCCTATTTAAGACGGTCCCTTGGTCACTAGATCTTCATTCTCAAAAGCCATGCCCCCGGACATGATGATCGGAGAACAAGATCTCGGTGCCTTGGAACTGCAAGTGGGTCATGGCCATGTGGTCTATACAGGGGGAGCCAAAGGTACGGATGCCCTCGTGGAAGAACAGGCCAAACACTTTGGGATGCAACTAGAAGTCCTGGTCCCCCCGAACCATCCTCGATCCACTTTCATCACCCCTTCTACGGTGGAAGTCCTGATGCTGGCCAACCCCCATCTTCACCAGGCGGCGGAGAAACTAGGCAAAAAAATGCCCAGTCATTTTTACACCCTGCAATTGCTGCAACGCAATTATCAATTGGCCAAAAAAGCCCATACCATCTATGCCTTTGGCATCTTGGAACCGGATCATAAACGCGTGAAAGGAGGCACTGGTTGGACTGTGCAATTGGCTATGGATCAAGGCAAACCCGTCTACCTGTTTGACATCCCCAGTCAATCATGGTACCGCTCGGACCATTACTACCAAGTCAATGAGAATGCCGCCACCCTGGTCACTGGCAGTCAATTTGTCCCTTGGGGACCTAAAAAGCCCACCCTACATCAAAGCAGTGCTATTGTGGGATCCCGGGATGTGGACGAGAAAACCCGAGCCGAAATTCAAGCCTTGTTCAACCGCACCTTCTGTCTACCCGAGAACATTGATCAATTACGCATGGAACTGGAAGACTTTCATTTGTAATTTCTTAGTTTTTACTTTTGGAATTGTACATAGCTTTTCTTTTTTTAATTTTTTTTACTTTTTATTTTTTTTTCCAATTGTACATAGCCATTTTTATTTTTTCAAATTGTAGATTTTTCAATTGTACATAGGAACGCCCCACCCGCGTGGCAAAGAACACAGACCACCCATTGTAACATCAACTCTTTTAATTAAAAAATAAAAAAAAAAATGACATCACTGAGTTTGCACGTGGATCATAAATAAATGTCTCTTGACTCACAGTTGCCTTGACTCACAATAAAAACTCAACGGGAATAGTTCAAGGAAATAAAATACGACGCACGTGGTCCCGAATCTCCTCTCTCCTCTCTTGCTCCTCCCTCCGCCGCTCCTCTCGCTCCCGCTCCATCTCCCCGAAATACAACTTGATCCTTTGCCATGGGCGGGCCGCATGTACACGTGGCAGGTACAACTCCAGTTCATTGTCGACCTCTTTAAATTGTTCTAAGGTCATCGGCCAGCGACATTCAAAATTCGACCGAATGCGGTGCTGGTCCACCCATGGGATGATCTTATTCACCAGGGCTCCAAGCAACGCTTCCGTGATCTGGGGATGGGGCCGGCCCTCCCGATCACCATTCTCAGTCCAGACCACACACCGCAAAAACAATTCAAAAAACGCGACCACGCGCTGACGGGTGAGGGGGCGCCAGGTTTCCTGTCGTCTCTCCCTCATCAGTCTGGTCTGCCGATCCACAGCCGTTCGCTCTGGCCCCGCTCTCCTTCTCAAGTACTCTGGCCCACCCCCATTCACTGCACTGGCTAAAGAGCCCAAGGGCTTTCTTGTTTCTGACATTTTTCACTTCACCAACTGACATAAGTCGTAAAGACTGAACTCAAAGCTAGGAGTGACGTCCTGTGGCCTCGCTTGACTTATATACCCTAATTCGCGCAATGCACCATGGTCTATCTAAGGAGGGGGGAGGGGGGTCCCCCCACCTCTTCCCCTCTCAAAGCATGATGGGTCTTTTCTCTCATTGGCCTATTCCCTCCCACGTGACCCTTTTGGTTCTCTATAAAAAACCCCCTGTCCCATTCCATCTTTCACACTCAATGGATGATCCAGTCCTCAGTCCAGAAGCCCAACAAGTGATTGATCGTCTACGAGCCTTGTTATCTCGACTCGAAAAAGACTTGGAACAGATCCGCTTCAAAGCTTCTTATTTTGAACTGCTTCGTCTTCATAGTCAAAAACAACTCAGTCGGAACGAATTGGCTTTATTAACTTTGAAAAACTTCTACCGGTGGTGAATGGGAGACAAACCCGACAAGGGTCCTAGCAAGGTCAGCCCTCAAGCCCTGCACATCATTGAACGTTTGGGAGAGATCCGAAAACAAATCAAGCACCTGGTTCAACCTTTACGTTACAAGCTCACTTTTCAAGAACTGTGCCGACTCCGAAAAGAAGGGATCATCACCACCGTCGAGTTTCAACTCTTGATCAATCCACTCTTTGATCCTTTCGTCGATCCTTTTGATCAAACCACTCTTTGATCCTTTCGCCGATCCTTTCGCCTGATGGCTCAACCCCCACCATGTGTGATTTGTTTGACACCTCTCGCCAATTATACCACGTTGAGGTGCTGTGGTATTCCTTGTCATGTCGCCTGTGCCAAGCAACAGAACCATCAGCCCCGCCTATGCTCTACCTGCCACGTTCCTCTTGTCGTCCAGGAAGTCCTCCATGAAGACTGGAAAGAAGACCCGGATTTTATGCAGCATGTCAAGGACGATTGGAAAAACAATCCTATCTGGTATGGCATTTGCTATGAGAACAACCACGCCCTCCAAGGATTCTGGGGAGAACTGCGCGATCCCTATGAGCCTCACCGCAAAACCCTCTACTTTCTGGGTCACACCAAAAGCCTAGCCATTGGACGGATGAAAACCTGTATCAGCTTCGCGTAAAAAAGGACACCCCCATGTTTGGACATTGAACTCGTTTTTTTTCTACTTGTTGTCAAATGTTGATATATGATTTACATTAAACTATTTTCTTTCCCCGCGCCTGCCCATTAAGGCTCGCAAGATCAGATGAAGAATACCAGGAGGAGCATGCCAGACTGGCTGGCATCAGAGAGAAGAAAGCCAAGCATGAGCAAGATCCTATTAAGAAGACATCGAATACGTCGCAAGCCACCCCTATTAGACTTTGTTTTCTCTCACTTGTTGTGAAAAAAGTTTGACAATAAATTATTTTTTTTATTTTCTTGTTTTTTTAGACTCAAGGACCACCCTCGTTCCCACCATTGGACTTTGGACTTTGAGCCCACGTTTTCTCAGCGGTTTTACTTCCCCTTGAGCCCACGATCGATTTTTCCACCTGGGCAGCGGTTTCCCTTTCCAAATCACGTGACTTCCGGTTGCATGAGCCCGCAATCCCTTTTTCCGACTCGTCAGCGGTTTCCCATTCCAAAACACGTGACTTCCGGTTGCATGAGCCCGCGATCCCTTTTTTCCTTACTGGTCAGCGGTTTCCCCCTATTAAAAAAACACGTCACTTCCGGTTCCGGTCATGACGTCACCGACCAATCAGAAGCCTCCATTTGTGCCATACGGACCTCCATTACTACTTACATCATTTCCATCGTCTGTACTCTCACTGATAATAGCTCTAAGCCAAACAGCGCGCGAGAATTTGCATAGTTACTGTAAAATCTCCTAACGAAAATGATATGTCTGCGCATAATTATACTTAAAAAAAAGCGTTCCTAAACTCACAAATACTTTATTATACTTAACTAAGGAACAATTAAAAAGATAAAAATAAAAGAAGTGATAAGTAGATACATAAATAAATTGTCAGATCTCAAGTAGCACATATGGCGCAATAAGAACACGCGTCGTCGATTAGGGCGGTGAGGTCTTTGTGTTTTATGCTGTTTCTAAAATTTCCAATAGTCAGTCTCTTTCTGTCAACAGCGCTCAATCTGGACCACAGGTAAGGGCCAAGATATCTGATGGAGTGTTTTCCGTAACGAACTGAAGAGAACCGAGGCAGATCGAAGTCAGCATTTCTGAGAGAACAGCCTCTGTTCGAATGGAAATAACGCGTAACTTAAGAACATCTTATGGAAACCGTCTCATGCTCAAAGTTGTGCCTCGGCGTACACTCAGAAGGTAACCGTTCTCATTAGAAAAATGATAACACATAAAAGTAAACAAAGAAACAAGAGGAAAAAAAACTGTCACACCGACTCTCGTTACGCTGCAATGACTATAACGCGTTACGGGCCTTTTATGGTTCTCAAAAGAGGTTTTTAAACAGGTCGGATGAAATTTACTCATTACTGTAAGCAGTGTCTTTGTTTATTTGTTTATTCTGATAGAAATGCAAGTAAATTCATCTAGAAATGGTTGATTTTATTAATTTCGATAACCGAATGCCTTGATTATCAATTTCTACCAAACATAGTTGAATTGAAGATGACAATGCTGAAACACAGCTTTTCTAAATGGTCTTTTTTCTGACGAATTTTCTAGAAACAAAATGAATCAATAGCAACACAGTTAGAGCGTTTTTAATAACTATGAAAGTCATACAGCAATTTAAACTGGATCCTGTTCATGAGAAAACAAGCTGAAGAAGATGCAAATTCATTATATGATGGTAGCCGCCATTAGCTAGATTTTTGCGTTACTTTATGAGTGAAACTGCTAAAAAACGCTAATGTTGCTTAAACAAATGTGTTTAAAGGCTTTTTCTGTGGGTTCTGTATTAAACAATATCTTGGATTCTGCTCTTTGTGCAACACAGCGGAAATCGCACAAGGGACTGTTACTTTTGTTTCTCTTGTTTTCTTGTCTGTTCTGTTTTGTTGTGATCGGTTTCATGCTTGGTTAAGACAATAAATATCCTGTTAAAAACTGTAATGAAAATAAAAATAATAATACAAATAAAGTACGAAATGTTAAGAAAATGGCACATGAAATAAATTGTTTTTGAGTCAAATTGCACCGTACGCCTAAAATGCATGAGTAGTTTACTTGTGTCATACCAAACATTTGATTGATTGTTTAATTTTCATTATGTTATTACATGATTAAGCCGTATTAACTTACTGAAAATAAATGAAATTCGCGTAGAAGTGACATATTACTCTTAAAATTTATGTAAGTTGTCCTTTTCTCTTATGCAAGTTCTTATGGTAAATAATCACTCATTTATTTACCCACCGCTACTGATATGAAGGTCTGCATGACAGTGCAATTGTTTTAATGCTTGTTTCTGCACCCTGGAGCGAGCTAAGCAGGCAACAAATCGTTGGCGTTGGCGTGAATGTTTGTTGACCATTTGTCGTGAACTGCGGCGTTAGCAAGGTGAAGCCATGACTTCCAAGGTTTTTTATTTCTTCGCTATAATCACGATCCTTGTTTTCAAGACAGGAGCTGATGGTATGTGCTTTCTACTCCTTGTGGTCGTTGTATGTCAATACACCTCTTTAGTTGCTTGTTAGTAATGCACTAATCGTGATTGATTACCGATGATTTAAGGCTTCTAGTAAATATATTTTTAAGACGCAAAACCAGAAAAAAAAAACGTCCATTACAACACCAACAAAATATATATTTCAGATGCTGACAATAGAGACAGTTGAATGTGCATGTTAAAAAAGCAGTTATATGTTAACTTTCCTTCTAGTTGCTTGCGGAGTCTGCTCTAGTTAATATTCGTAGAATTGCGTCGGAGCTGAAGTTACGCAACAATTGAATAGCTCTTTTTGATTAAAGAAATGGAAAATTACACCGTGTTGTTGATCAAAGAAACCTATAGAAATGTCCTATTTAAAAAGATTCCCCCCATTTTGGCTTTTGTAAAGCCTAAGGTTAATTTATTGTTATGATGCTCATGACAACGGCACGCATGCACATAAATTTTCATGCACAATCAATGCTCCATTTGGTTAAGCGAGGATTATATGTTTTAGTTCCTTAATGAAAAAAAAGCTTAGCACGTAACGGAGCATAATAATCTTAAACCTAAATCATCTTACTTTATTAATAAAGTTGTTTCTTAGGCAGTGCTAAGTATTGCATCCTACGCCTACACATCAGAAAGTTGTTTGGATTTAATACGTCCACCCAGGAGGGAGGGGGCGTCTCTATTGTTTTCCAATTACGTTTCTTGACCCACTCCGCCTGCCAGTGTGACGTCACATAGCAACGGGCGAGAGCTTTGTGTCGCTTGAACAGATTCAGCGTGGGACGCCATTGAAGCAAGAACAACAGAGGTCAAGAAGAGACAAAACTCTAGGCTAATATCGCTATTGTTCGCTAATTTGATCGTAAGTGTGTAAGCTTTGTTGTTGATTTTATCTGTTTGTTTAAAGTGTTGTAGTGTTTTGTGTGCGGAATTGTGTAATTTTGTTCATTTGTGTCGAGGGCTTTGTGGCGGGACCGCCATCTTTTTTGCGGGACCAGCAAGGTCAACATAAATGAGTCACGTTTCTTCTGTAAAATACGCAACGAATAGTCTTCAGAATAGGAGGTTTTATTCACTGATCACACACGTTTAAATTGGATATATTTTTTAACAGATTGAATCAGCCGTTCTCCATATCAATCCGTTTGAGTGTGGGCTATGGTTGATTTCTTGATTTCTGTCCGAATTTCACAGCGGTGTGATCGATTTCTGTCTCTTTGTGAGTACCTACTTTCGTTGACTGTCTTCAATCTCCTGTCTGACTGTCCTTGTGTTAATTGTCTTGGTTTTCTGCTCTTAAATTTGTGGGCTTTTATACTGGTTAATGCAATCTATTTGCTTTTTAAAAAATTGATTGTGCGGTAATTCTGATCTGTTGCTAAATTCCTGCGATGTAAATATTGTAGTGGTTGTTTTGCTGTTGTTATCGTGTGGTGTTGCGCTTGCGTGGCCGTTAAAATTGTTTCATTGTTTCTTTTTAAAACAGCGTGCCTTCGGGAATAAGCTGCATTTGGTTGTCAAATTTAGTGTATATAATATTCTAAAGTCTGGTGTTGAACACACAAGTGTGACAACAAAATGACATAAAAATCACAACTTTTAATTTGCTGAATAATACAATTATTTCATAAGCAAGCAAAAAAACAAAAAATAATAGTTTTTATTACAATAAGATAGTTCTATATAATAATAATTAAAAGAAAAGTTACATAATATTGATGTAATATTATTTTAATGTCAACAATTATTATTTAGAAGAAAATAAAAAAGAAAAACATTATTGATTAATTAAAGGTATTTCTTTTAATTTTTGTAACGACAATTTTGCTGTATGATTTAGTATTTAACGTTGCTTGTTTTCTCCATGAACAATGCCATTTCTTTGTGTATCTTGTGGCATCTGTTCTGTACAGTCATGTTGTAATGGCAGCTCAGTATTTCAAAACCCTTTCCAAACATTGCAAGACTGCCTCATAACCTTTTACATCACTTCAAGTTCCCACCAAATAATTTCCAATTTAAATATGCCACGCCAGTGGAGTGGGGCAAGTGTTCATCAGATAAATTGATTCAAATTTGGGTGTGCTTCAATAGGCACTGTTACTGTTGTTATGCAACAATTTAAAACAATGCAATTTTATCACGCTCTCCTGTCAAATTTATTTTATTCAACCATTACTTTTGTTTGTGCTGTACTTACAATCATTGTCCTCATGAACTGGGAAATCATGAGCAAAACTTGTTCAAAGCACATGGTAAAGTATAGCCAAACACAAAATTATTTATTGGAGATTATCTTCTTTCCTGCTGTTGTTAATATTAAATTGTGTTAATTTGTATCTGCCTGAGCCTCTTTATAAGACTTGTTTACATTTCAAGTCACTATCCAAATTCTCCCTTGTGCAATATTTTTGGAATCTAGCATCAAAGGTTTTTCTTTCCACTGTTATGGTTACATGTCTTTTACTGCACTACAGCATCTTGTTAAATCTTGCAACAAATCAAACTCTAGTAGTGGGCCATTCTGTTCCCTTTTACTTAGCAACCACTTCTCTCATTCTGACCATATCTGCTCTACCCTATCAATTTCTGGCAGTTCCATGTTTGGTTTTTGTAACAAGAGTTGGTGAAAGCTTTGATGCTAGCTCCACTCATCCTACAGACCTTCTGTTGTTCCCTGTTTTGTACCTTTCCCTTGGTACGTTGTTAAGTATCCTTGTATAAAACTTCACCACCCTGGCATTTTCTTCAGTATGGTGTTCAGGTCAAAAAGGTTTGTTACATCTTCAATGTATTTTAGGTATAGATTAAACAGGAAAATCACACCCTTTTACCTTTGCACCATATGCAACTGTCTTTGACTTGAGATCACAAGTGAATTCCAAATTTAACATAACAAGTGGTTTATACAGGCTATCATCCAGTGGTAAACCTTTACGTGTCTTTGTGTCATTAAAAGAAATATCCAGGGCTGTGACTATGAATGGACGTTTAACTTAAACTTAAGGGGTGCAAAAATGATACAGTCACTTGCAAATTTGACAGCTTAATTGGGAGGTATGAAATTAAGTGAAGCCCTCAAGACCTAACTGGTGATATGGGAAATGTTAAGAATCTAAGGGTGTGTGATAAACACTATGCCAATTTAACATCTAGAGGGTGAAAGTTCATCAAAATCTGGAAGTGATGACTAGCGTGGTATTCTAAAGGTCAATCCATGCATTGTGTAATGTTCACAGTGCAGAAATGAAGTCTGTCATTCCAGTGACATTCCCTGCAATAAACACAGCATAAATGTACTCAACAATCTGTTTGCAGTTAAGCATGTAACTTTCTAGATGAGCAAACTGGAAAGAAAACTGATTTTCACAATGACCTTTATCAAGCTAAAGATTCAAATGATGAATCTAAAATAAGCGACATATGTGTGTCATATCAGCCATTCTTTTTGAGATCTGTCAAAACACAGGATGAGTACATGAAAGCTCAAGCTATGTTTAAAGAGACACAAAAATGTTCCAATTCATCACTTTGGTCTGACCCTGCCATCCAAGCCAAACCACACATAAGAAGTTAAGCTTCACTTCCACTCATTCAAATTTCTGATGAACCAGAAGCTAAATTTGAGTTGCCCATGATTTCAAAATTAAAAGCAGGGATTTCAACAAAAGGGTCTCTACAACTTCTGGAAGACCAAAGGCCCACAACCAACAAAACTGGGGGACGCTATGCTTCTGGAGAAAATCTCTCAGAGCCCTTGCAATCAAATGCATACACAATCTTTCAATCTGTTCTCCAGGTCATCACATCTTCAAATTTGAAAACAACTGATAACAGTCTCAAGGTTGTTCTTACTGAGCCAAATGTAATGAATGGTGTTCGAATACCTAACTGAAAAGAAATAACCTTTTCCCTTCCCTTACACCTACCAACTGCAACAAATAACATTTGCCATTTTACAGTGCACATCATGGGGAACAAAGCGGATTATGGGGAACTTCCACAGTTCATCTTTCAGCCAAACATTTTAAAACTGCACAACAAATGATACTCAAAACAACTGAAGACTTACGTGTTTGTCCTGGAATAAATGATCCAACAATGATTAACACTGCTGAAAGAAAGAACACATCTCCTTATACCAAGTTGACTCTCAAAGGTCAATTGTTGATGGAAAAATTGTTAAGTGTATAAGAAGCACCAGGTGTTCGCACATTCTAGCTAATGAATCAAAAGAAAGATGTCATTTTTTCTAAGGTCTAACATGCGGTTGCAGAAACAACCTTCTCCTGAGAGTACACAATCCAAAACAGCTCATGACTCCCATATTAAACTCAGCAGACTATCTCATGCTGAACTTATTACTAGGGCCAAAACCCTAGTACACAAAATGGTTACCCAAACCCAAAGTACAACACATACTGTACATGACTTGTACACACTAGACACCCTAACCACTGGCTTATAACTTTCCTTTGGATGTATCATACTTTACATCGGATAATGTAAAATATAGTAAAACAAAAAAATTTCAACGCTCAACAATACCTGCAATTCGGCTGCTCTTTCTGCGCTGCCACAAAACGAACTTCGAAGGGATTGAAATGGCGAAACATCGGCAATGAAGAGCTAAAATTAGAGATACTCAAAGCCTAGTATACCCTTTGATGAACCTCCTATTGCTGAGTCTAAACACCTCCAACTTGCTGTGCACTGGTCCTCGAAAGTCTGACCGGGTGATATGACTGCTCGGCAGATTTGCTCGACCATAGAAAGGAATCGTTAAAATTCATCACACTTCTGAATGTTTCATCCAACAAAGGTACCAAATTCCGGATTTCTATTACAATAGGAATCTTATTATCGCTAAATCTAATAAAATTAATCAAGTTATCCATGCGAAATTCTACAATTTTATCTGCCTCGTCGACCACGACTTTGGCCGCCATTTTGAATGTCACCGAAGCGAGACGTGACGTCATACTGGCAGTGAGGACTGAGCCAGTAGTTACCTTGGAGACGCCCCCTCCCTCCTGCGTCCACCCAACTGCTCTTAAAACTAACTGCATGAACTTTCCACCTCATAAAATGCCTACTACAATGTGAGAATTGAGACCTTCTCGGCTCACCAATTTTCATGTTATTAGAATGAAAAGTTGTCCTTAAATAAAATCTCTATGCCTTGTCCCTTTCTAAACTATTATTTTAAAACTAATCCAGAGTTTGTTGTATTTTTTTTTCTCTTTACAAGAGCGTCTCTTATATCTGTCTAATTAAACACAAAAAATAGGCACAAAACTTTCAGTAGCAATGAACTATTTAAGCGTACACGCCTGGTAAAAACGACAAAAAATACAGTAGAATTTGGCAATTTGAAGTTGGTTATACGTTGGGTTACACTTCCTTTACATGGTTACAATCCAGATAAAACTGTGGAAGGATATTGCCTTTATTTGAAGGTTTTTTAGACGCCTGCCTCTGAAATTCGTTCTTGGGCAACTGAAACTGAGACATTTTTTTGCTTTTTCCTTTTGTCACTTAAATATTGCTAGAATGCTTATTGGTAGTTAAAATATATACTCGGCTTTAGTCATGTTTTCAACAGTTTTGCGACTTTACAATCCTTTTGCTTTCGCTCTCTATTTTCCACTTTGCGTCGTTTTCTGGCAAATGATCTTTTGAAAACACATCGGATGTTAAGACGAAAAAAATGCAAACAAAGCACTTTAAAGGTGAGAAAACGGTGTAAATAGATAGCAAGTGTGAGTGCCAATAGATGGCAACTGCTAGTAAATGAGGCCTGACAACACAAAAAGGGTCTTAGGCCATTCCACATGAGTGGTGAAAAAATGAAAATTTTTCAATCCAGTGACTAGAGAATAAAATTGAAGCCATTCGACAGTATAAACATCCTTCTGTTCAAACTTGTATGTTTGGTTAAGACTGTTGCCATGGTGACTCCACAGGGGGCTCTTGCATTTTGACATTTAAGAAGGTAGATGAGACTGGTGACAAAAGCTGAAACTTCATGTTGAATGTATCAAGAGACCAGGAAAAAATCCAGATTGTGAGTGCTAATATTCTAGCAGCCTTTAGACCCAGTTTTCACTGGAGAATGAAAATTCCAGCTTTGGATTACTGCTACCAGATTTTTAACTTGTTAAAAATTGCAATGGCATCTGTTGGTAATGGTAATCTGTCAGTTATATTACTTCTGATGCTCTAATAGTTTGTTAACAGCTTCATTTTAGTCTTTCTTATTTTACTTTAATTAACTTCTTTATTTAGAAAAACAGGATGTAAGGTGTGCAAAAGAAATAATGATTAGTTTCTGTTCTGGAGGGGAAATTTGGTTGCTAAGGGGAATGCTGCTACAGGGAGGAAAAGTGTCTGAAGAAA
This sequence comes from Siderastrea siderea, assembly GCA_964030785.1. Lineage (NCBI taxonomy): Eukaryota > Metazoa > Cnidaria > Anthozoa > Scleractinia > Rhizangiidae > Siderastrea > Siderastrea siderea. The sequence continues at coordinate 16,897,555 of OZ034975.1, forward strand.
CTTATTTTTAACTTAGATGGCTGGCAAAAGAGATCATTTTCTATCACAATTTTACAGCCTTTTCTTATCTCACATCTGCATGTGCACCGTGATGGTACATTTGCACTCATGCAATGCCTTCGCAATACTGTGGAAAGACCCTTGTCTAGCTTAGATTAGGGACTCACCATGCAGTTTTAGATAAGACTTAATGTCTAAATTTTTTGGCAGGTTGACATGGCCTGCATTGGCTGGCACCCATTCTGAGCTGTTTTCCATTGGTCTTTCAGGTGAGAATGAAGGAGAACTTGCTGCTCAATGAAAATCCTTGTATAAGCTTAGATTTCTTGTCAGACTGAAGGCAACTAAACATGTTCTTGCTGTTGTTAAATGTCACCATTCTCACAAGTGAAACACTTTCAGGTGTTTTTAACCTTAAAAGGGTATCACCCTCCTATAATTATGGACAGAAATTGTTACATTTGATTTTGTTTCATGGGATTGGGTTGCAGGTTGGCAGCCTTGGGAAGGGCAGGGGTAGGCATATTTACTGGGCAGAGAGATATATCACAATGATGAACCTACTCATGGCTCCTATTGATTGAGATATGGTTTAAATTCTGGGAGTCACTCAAAGGAAAAGTGACAATTCATTATCTGGTCAATCTTACGGACTTGTCAGAAATTAGCAGGGGGGAGGGGAGTGTAAATAGGTCCCTGAAAAGGGAGTAGCCATGAAAAAATAGGCAGTGAAAGAGCTAGGAGGGTCACATGAATTTACAGTGATGTGATCATAACAGGCATTGTGATGTAATGTTATATTATGACAGGAATAGCAAATTAATATACAAAAGATCATCATTGTGATGTAATGTTATATTATGACAGGAATAGCAAATTAATATACAAAAGATCATCATCATCATCATGATAATTCTCACTCGTGGTAAAGGGCAGATTTTGCTTGATAGTGTCCTGTGCTGCCTTGGTAAACAGTCATTTGTCAGTGGCAAGACAGATGCATGGCAATATTGTTTCTTTGTTATACCACTTCTTCCTTCATAATGGAGTTGTGAGTTTGCCAATGGACTCTATACCATGCATCTTAGCATAACCCACTGACCATCTATTAGTTAATCGCACAATCAGATTATCTACACAGGTGCCGTCTACTGATCAATAGACGGCTCTCAGAGCGGTTGCTCAGATTTTCACTGAATTTTATCAACCAAAAGCTTCAATAAATCAATTCTAGCGATATTCTGTGTTTAATAGACCGGTCAGTAGGTTATGCTAAAACAATTAGACAGCTCACTCTCGGTTTCTATCCACTTTGATAGTTGGCTCGGGGCTTGGCTCCTTGCCAACTATCAGCCGATAGAAACCTCGAGCTCGCCGTCTAATTGTTAATTAGTGTGTAGTGGCTGAAGGTTGTCTACAGAATGGTGACATTTTCTTGTTTCCCTGAAGTTTCAGAGGAAAGTTTAGAAATATGGTTGGATAATTCAATTCCCAAGAAGACAAAAACACATGAATATTCACCATCGCACGAGTTTAAAACGTCAACATTACTGAATGAACTGAAGTTTTAAATGACAATTTAGTCTAAGCACGCGATTTGGCTAAGGCGGAAAGTTTAATCTAGTTCACATTGTAGAAAAAAGGTTAAAAATTATTGTTTCAAGGAAAATGAGTTAGAGTTCTACTAAAACAATATTACATTATTCACTATCGATTTCTATGAAGTGATTGTAGTTGATTCGGCCAAAATCTTAAGCTCATAATCTTATTGTTAAATATGACTTATGTTGGGGTGCAGTGGTTTCAATTAGTAACTTACAGTTTGTCGGCATTCTTGTTTTTTTAGTCATCTTGTTTTGTTGCTGTTTCTTTTTTTCTTTTACTTGGCTTAGAACTCAGATTTTTTTTATTTGTTTGGCCTTCTCCAATATTACCATCGGGAATCAGGGTATAATTGCTGACAAGAACAGCTCCTGCTATGGCATTATTGGAGGTATAATCTGTGCACATGCAGGGGGGGGGGGGGGTCGTGATGTTTGAGGCCAAGCCCAAAGGGTCAGCAAATTTCATTCCCATCAACAAAGAGGGTACTTCATTTCATTGCTCAATTTTAAATCTCAACCCCCCTCCTCCCCCTGCTAATTTCGAACAAGTCCCTTAAACATTTTTGTTTTTGTCTCTATAGGTCTCCAAGAAGAGGTTTTCATTGTTTTGTTTTGGTCTTCTGTGTTCATTGTCCTTGTGGAATAGCCTACCACCCGACATCAGTTAAATGATAATAATAATAATAATAATAATAATCACTAATACAGGTAGTTAAACATAAGACACATTATGTATGCATTTTTTTGGTTCAATAGCGAAGCGCGCGAGTGACGTCATGACTCAGACAAGACTCAGACAAACAAACCGGAATGGCGGACGGTTTTCCTAAAACACTTTCTTAAACAGCTGGTGTCCGTAAAACATTTCTTTAAAACGAAAACTTCACCTAGATTTTCTCCATTTCTTTTAGAACACGCTCATGTTGTCTGAGCCTGGGGGGAGTAATCATTTGCATTTTATTTTTAAACCCTGCGCGCTTTGCTATTAAAAAATGAATTTTACGAGACAACTCTTGTACAGCACGACTCGCTTAAAGGGAAAATTCTTGATTTTTGTTTAAATGGTTGGTTGAAGACTGCAATTCCTTAATGTCTACCAAAAATATTAGTCTGCGAGCCCGAGTTCTCCGTTAACAATAGTCAACTGGGCTGTGCCTCGTTGACTACTCACTCATGGAAAACGCGGTCTCCAACTTTTTTTATCTATTATTATTTTTTTTTTTGAGAAAGAAAGCAACATCCAGGATTTTTTGAGCAACTTTTTGACAAATTTCGAACAACCTGTTCGTGCAATTCCGAGCAACTTCTCAAACAGCCATACGCTTAAGCCCATACTTTTTTTAGTGCATAGCCTTTCTTAGTCCTTTATCACTTGGGACAAAAGTTCATCTGCACCAGAATTTTTTTAATTCCATTATCTGATTTTAAAAGCAACATTCAGCACAAAGCTGAGTTTTACATAACAATCGCATAAACGCACGTCCGATCTCTGACGCTTTAGTACATAGTTGCTGCTTCAGTGGGTCACGACTGTTCGTGTCTCCACGTTGGGGGCAGTTTCCAATCAAGGCCGTCTCTGTTTTTAACTTGTATTAGGACGTTGAAATCAAAGTAGTTCTCATCGTAGTGTTTTTGAACGTCTTGCCAATGCATTTCTTGAAGAGTCCTTGTTTCGGCGACTTCTTCTGCGCTGGTAGAATGGTTTATTACCATTTGTATGCTGTCGCATTTTCCACAAGTATCTTTTCTGGGTTTTCGGAAGCTTAGATTATAACTGAAGAAAATCTTTCTAAAAGAACTTATACTGAGGGGAGGCTTGGCAGCTGTCCCTAAAACATGACCTTTTAGTTTTAAAAAATCGTTGTAGATCTTGGTCAAATTCAGGGATGGCTCCAGATATCTCTTCTCTGGTGCTTTATGTCGCGTGTAATGTGATTGTTCCGGCTCATATGACCAGATGTGTTCTACAACCTGTGTGAGGAAAGGAAATGGGTACAACAATAAGCTCAATCGATCAAAACACAACAAGAAACGTACTGTCCCTTTACTGTGTGTGTATTGTGTTTTCCTCATTCTTTTGTTGGTGCTGTAACTAAATTTGAATATGTTTTGTAAACTAAATTTAATTTAAATTATGTTTTACGGCGATCGTGCGTTTTCTGTAGCTGGCCCGAATTTATGGAATACTTTACCTCCAGAGATTATGAAGTCAGGAAATATATTAAATAGTTTTAACTAGGCTTTGAAAGCGCACCTTTTCAAGCAGGCGTATAACTTGTAGAATATTTATATTTTTAGTTGAGACCTGCATGTAATTTTTCTTTTCAATTAGTTTTTCCTTCTGTGATGTAATAGTTTTATAAATCTTGTAATTTAGTAGTTTTATACCTATTGTAATTTAATTAGTTATGTAAAGCGCCTAGGACAAATCGTGCTTTGGCGCTATATAAAATATTTGAATTAAATTAAATTAAATTTTGTTATTGTGAGTCATGTGTTTGACCAATAGAAAAATAATAATAATAATAATAATAATAATAATAATAATAATAATAATAATAATAATAATAATAATAAGAAGCTCAATCAAGCCGGCCTCATAAAGAGCAATTTCGATGCGTCCCCCTCATCTGATTCACAGCCATCCTAAAAGTCCAACAAATAACCCCCTCACCGCCCTCCCTCGTATTCTCCGTATTCAACTGGAACTAGCGTGCAATGGACGCTAATGAGGAGGAATATCATTAAAAGAGCTTCATGTGCATTGGCTTCAATTGCAAGCTAGTTACAGTTCTACAACGAGAATACGAATATGGTCTATCGAGAAGCCGAAAAGGGTGGCCGCTTTTGATTCGCATTCTTTCCTGCAGTCACGGTCCAATCAAAAGTCACCTTCTAATTGGATTATACGAAAGAATGAAAAATTTGTTAATAGTGGTCACATTTTGGGCTCCTTGTTTACAATTGACTCAGAACAATCTTCCTGCATGGAGCCCTTACCATTACAGTTTTTACAATAACTGACAGCATTCTCGAGCGCTCATTGGTAGCAAAGTGCAGACCGTGAAAATTTATAGCGCTATTTCTATCGCTATTCAATAGCGCCTTGCAAAATTGACAACAAGAAAAGATTCTCTTAACAATATCATAGTTAAAAAGATCTGTCGGGAGAAGTTAACATACCTCTGCTTTCAGTTGAGGGCTCAAGCGTTTTTGATTACTCTGTAAGACTCGTCTATCTTTTTCTACAGCTCCACTGAATGGCCTCCGCTTTTTAAGCAACACTCTAAGTCGTTTCTTTCCGACTCCGTAAATCTTCATAAATGCTCTTTTGCATATTTGTAGTTTCTGATTCGCGTTTCCAGTGGTGTAATATCGGATCACAGTTCTAGGATTATCCACTCGGTTCTGCCTTCTCGCATTCGTGGTTTCTATACGCGCGGCCAAATGTTCGTTCTGTGCTTGATGAGCCATGCGGTCGAAATCGTTTCTTATCTGCATTACAACGTCTATTCCAATATTCAACAGACAGGTGGTACTGCAACATTCCAACCGCATTTCACGAACAAATCGAAATGGTCTGTTTTTCCTTGGTCTGATTTTCTTTTTGATGACTTTAAGAATAGGCTCTCGGCGCCGGCGCGTTGCAAGTTCGTCTGCTCGTTTTCTCTCCCGGTGGGAAACCACTTTTTGTTTCTCGAACTTATAGTGAAAACCTTGATCCATAACGACGACGAAAAAAGATTCGACGGACGTACGTAGCAGAAAAAAGATGACGTTTCAAAACCGCACACGTTGTAATTGCTGTTGCCGTGCGCGCACTATAGTTACAAATGGTTTGTTCACTCGCGCGAGACGCCTAAAGCTACGCGTGCGACTTAGAAATTAAAGCTTGAACGTTAACAACGTTAACCCGGGGAAGAAAAGATGTCACGGGCGTCAAATGAACCAACTCATGGGGTGTCAGTGTTTCACATGGATTTCCACAAGAATGTAATGATTCCTAAGCTGACTGCCCAACAAACGTACTACTTGCGAAAGATTAAATTGTATGCTTTTGGGATCCACAGTGCAGAAACGAACAAAGGGACGACATATGCTTGGAGCGAATGCACGGCTGAGAAAAATCCAGAAACTCTTGTATCCTGCCTCGATTTACATCTACGTCAGACAGAATCCAACAATCGCAAGTGGAACATATTTTGGGCTGATAACACAAGGTCCCAGAACAAGAATCACACGGTCGTTTTTTATTTTGACTATCTCGTGGCGAGTGGATTCCGTGAGAGCATCGATTACAAGTTCCTCGAAGCAGGCCATTCCTTTGGCGCCGTAGATCGCGATGGTGGCTTAGCGGAAGGCTTGTTCAGAAATGCAGAACATCTAGAAACACCTGTGGACTACGCAGGGACAATAAACAACAGTTCTTTGTTTCCAAAACTAACCTGGATTCTCCCACCGCAATCAGCGTTCAAAAGTTACGCCACGTGGCTTCGTAAAACTTACAGAGTAAGGAGGAAAGACATTTTCAATCAGGCCTACCGATTTAGCGACACCATGTATTTTAATTTCGGGATAGGCGAGCGTGTTGATCCTACGGACGGGATCGTCAAAACTTTCAGGCACCCCAACTGCGTTTGGCTAAGAAAGACGCTAGATGATCGAGAACAACCTATCGAAGTGGACTTTAGAAGACGAACTTTAGAACGAACTCGCTTCCGCGAAGAAGACCTCTCCGCCTTAAGTACCGTTTCCATCAAACCAAATGAGAAAACCTGTCAGGACTTAGAAAAAATGTTACCATATCTTAGACCCGCTGGAAAGGCTTACTACAGTAGTATTTTGTCTTCAGACTAACCGGTGATCAGTGACATCAAAAGGTCAGCGCGAATTCTTTTAGTGCAAAGGCGCGTGACGATAATCAACATTCATTTGTTAAGTTCAGTAGATAATGACAACATTACAGTAGAATCCCGATCACGGGGTCGAACCCTCGTTTCCCTCTGTAATTTTACCCCCGATTTCTCGAAGAAATTTCCATTTCCCGTGGAGGTTCGAAAAATCGGGATTCTACTGTATTTGCGACAACTTCCTTGTGGTTCCATACTGCAAGTTAAGACTGAGTCCCATTTGTATACCTACGGTGATTTTATTTAATCCGTGAATCGACATCCAACAGATTAATGAGTAATAGTCCAAACTAAACAAAAGAAATCAATGGAATTAGTGTGTAATAGTATTTGAAAGTTTAGTCACTATTTCACGGGTTAAGTAAAACCAGTCTATTTTCATGAAATGGAACTGTTACATTAATTGTGTTTGCTTTAACCGACGGACAGAGATCGTGGACTGCGGCTCAGGTGACGCCTGTCACATCTTTTCTTCCTAGTTATCCAACGTTGCGAATTTCTTTTTTTTTTCTTTTTTTCGCCTAATAGTTTTTTATTGCAAGACACGTACACGTTACATTACTTACATAACGGTATGAAACAAAACACTAAATACATTACATTACATTACATTACAAATCCTACACAAGAGCGCTAGTTATAGTATAACACTTGCATTACTCCACTTACAATACTCTATTCTAATTGCACTTAATGGATACGATAATAATACTTTTTTTTGTTTGCCCTACACAGTGACACATACAAACCATGCAGATGCCCAATTAATTCCCTTACAAGATTAAATAGCAATTTCCTAGCACAAAAAAATATTAAAAACTTAATTTACCCGGCGGACTTCCATTTTTTTCCTTGTAGTAGACTACTATAAGATTACAACAGAAGCTCCCATCTTGTATAAAAATTGCGAAGCTTTCGGTTCTTAATAGCAATTAACTTTTCAACTTCTTGTTTAGCTTCAACCTTGTGCAGAAACAATCAAAATTTCGGAAGGTACTTATTTTTTCTACTCTCCCAGATAGTTATCTTACCAAGAATTATCAAATAATTTAATAAATCGTTCCTCTAAAGAAAGCCAATTATGATGTCTTTTAAAGACAAAGATAAATTTTCACCACTTATACCAGACCACCAGACTGTAAAACTATTCCAGAACACCTGCACAAAGGAGCAGTTAAAGAAGAGGTGGTACAAATCTTCCGTATAGGTTCCACAAAATGAGCACTTATCTGAATCGCTTAAACCTATTTTGAATAATTTATCATTTGTAAACAAAATGAAATTCAACAATCTATATTGAAAAGACCAAACATACGTTTCGCTTGCAGCTAGATACGGAATAGAAAAAGCATCTTGTGGATTTGAGAGTTTAAAATCAGCTATCAACCTTTCAAAGCTATTCGGAGTTTTCGCTTTAGTTGATATCATCATTGAATAGAATTGTTTGCACTTTGCCGTATACACATTAAAATCTTTAGCATTATACTCAAAATTCATAGGATCGAATTTTCCCACTGTTAGGAGATTGGAAGAATTTTTTGAATTCATATTTATGATAGCAGACCTCAATGCTGTCCATGTAAGGAAATTAGTATTAAGACCTTTTTGTTTAAAGGACTCAAAAGAACGTACATTATCAATATTAAACTGTAAATCATTCAAATAAATTATGCCCTTATCAAAGGACATTTTATAAAACACTGGTCTGTTATTTATCCTTATGTCCTTATTTTTCCAGATAACATTTTGGGAATAATTAACATCGGAAAAGGAACTTCTAAATTCCACCCACCTGTCCACCTAAGGAGCTCTAAGTAAAAGTTACTAACGCTTAAATCAAGGTCATTGACATCATAATTGCATCTAAGAACCCCTCACCCTCTTTTTTCCATTCCTCTCAGTAACTTTTCTTTCATCTTAATTTGGACAAAAATTTTATCGGTCAATATCGAAGTATTCATTTTCCAAAACCCTGGGCCTCGCTTGCATTCCTCAAGTTCCTGCAGGTGTAGAAGAATTGCCGAGTGATCAGTTCTAATTGCAGCAATAATATCAGCGTCTTTAATTAAGTCCTGAAGTGAGTTTGAGATAAGCCAATAGTCTAATCTACAGAAAACAAAAGGAGACTTTTGTGACCAAGTAAAGCTTTTCGTTTGAGGGTTTTTTTACACGCCAAACATCATGTAAATTAAATATTGTTTGTAATTGTTCAATGCGATCAGTAATTTTTTTCCTTGCTACCAGTATACCGCCTTGTTTGTCAAGAAGTGGATAAAGGGCAATAAAATTATTACCCTTCTTAGCTGTCCGATCAGCCTTGCAATTGGTTTTTTGTTTTATTCAACATTGCTGATCCTGATCTACACCAAGATCCGGCTTCACCTCGCTACTGTTTGTCCAAGTGGTCCTTGCATCGAGTTACCTGATTTGGCGTTATAACATACCATTGAATAGCTAATTGCATCGCACTACACAAAGATACGCAAACACAAACACAAAAACACATACACAAAGTACATATTTTACGCTGGAAAACAATTTTAAATTTCAAATTTTTCTCCTCTTTCCTGAAGGAGTGCAGCATTCTTCCTCTCTCCCTCAGCCGTGCCCGCTCCTAGCCGATACACATTAACTTAAATACGTTGAAATTGAAATATATATGGCTTCTTATAAGTCTATCTTTGCCAATCTACCTACCAACAAGGTATTTAAGAGCAGCACTCGACTTAAAAAATGAAAGCTAAGTATTTAACAATAAATAAATAAATAACGTGTGCAAACCATTATATGGAGTGAAGGTTAAGTTTGCGGCAATAATAAACACGTTGCGAATTTCTGATACCCCGTCTTTATAGGGTAGCGTAGGGTTTGTGGGCGGGGGGGAGGGAGGGGGGAAGGCGAGTATGGAGTCGTGACCCGACCAAGTCCAGGGACAAATGTTTATAAAATCCGCGTGCCAAGCACAGAGTGATTTCATTTAATCCGTGAAACAATATCTCACAGTGTGTAATAGTCCAAACTAAAGAAAAGAAAACAATGTAATTGGTGTCTAACAGATCTAAAAGTGTAGTACCTATTTCACAGGTTTAGTAAAATCACTCTACTTTAACATATTTAGTTTAACTCACGAAACACGTTTCTCTTCTAGCTTATATCTCCACGCGTCACGGTCTATTTTTCTCTGGGAACTTTTGAGGAGGGAGGGGGTGGGGCTTGCCGGAGCGAGGGACAGGTTTATTTAAAATCGTGTACAGATACAGTCATATCGAGTATCAGAGTTTTGGCCATCAATCACGTGACTTCTATATTTAGAAACCAACATTTGCGAAAAACATCGGGTTGTTCCAAAAAATTAGTATCAGACAAAACAAACTATAATAAGTAAACGTGGTGGATGATTGCCTTTAAGCAATTAAGTTGGAGGTGAGCGTGGCCTAGTGGTTAGGGTGCTGGACTTGTAATCTGGAGGTCCCGAGTTCAAATCCTCCTCCCTGCCACTGGATGAATTTGTCAGTCGGTGGTCCCGAATTTAACTCCTCCACGCTTTGTAGCGGAATGTTGATGTTCACCAGGGAGCTATTAGCCACGTGCACATGGTCTGAAATTGATAAAGGCGATAATCTGTCAGAATGACTGTGCAATCTCGACAAAATTTTAGAATCTTGCCATTTTCTAGTCTCCTACGCAGCCGGTTTTAGATGTTTTGGGAGCGTTGCGTGACGCCACTAAAAACGGCTGCGTACAGGAGACTGGCCATTTTCTTGTATTTTTAGAATCTTGTCAGTTGAATTTCTGTAGGAGAATGAAAATTTGAACAATATTTCATTTATTCTTTCTTATCCTTGATATATCTAAGCTGCAGGTCTTGTTGGAAAGTCGTTGTAAGTATAAAATAATATGTTTACTTTTCAGACAACAGTCCCGCACACAAGCCCCAAGCGCAGTCGAAAATATTTAATTACAAGACTACAAGCTTATATGTATTCTAGGTATACAACTGAAAAGTTAACCGCGTTCACAAACATGTATATAAAGAAGATTTTGAAACTATTCAGCAAAAACAACGGCCGTTTCCATTTATCTAAGGTTTTCTTTGTCCGCTTCGCGAAATGTAAGTTCTCCAGGGTCATAGGTCGCGCACCAAGGACCCATATGCGAAAATTGTTGATATTTTTCGACAGTCGTTAAAACAAAAGTTTTAAACTCTGCAGCAAATTCCTTCACAACCACAGAAATTGGTTTATCTGTAAACTTCTTTTTCAAAACAACACGTCCTCCCGTTGCGTTTTATCTATGCACAAGCTAAGTAAACATGACCATGTAATTTACGGAGACGCAAAAGTAGAAAGACAAATTGGCCTACTGAAGTGTTCGATAAACCTTCAAGGACAGTTTCGTCTAAATACATGGTACGACAAACCCAGCAATGGTCGTTGGTTGTTTGTTCTTGCACTGACTGCAAAAATATATAAGCTTGCTGGACATGACAGAACAATTAATTCGGCCGGGTGAGCAAGTGAAGCCACCGGTTGCAGAGGCCTGGGTTTTTGCCCCAAACGGGGCAAAAACCCAGGCTCTCGCTGCCAGAGCTTAAAATAGCGATGATAAGGCCCGGGACTATTCAGAGCTAAAAATACCACAAAGTGGGACTTTCCATGACGCATGGTTTAGCTCGCAACAAAATCCAGCTGCGAGCGTTGAAAACCATCATCAAGACCAAATTCCCTTTCACTCTGTGAGTGGCTTAAACGATGCAGTTACTAAATTGGATTTTCTAAAATTTTAATTATCTCAATGTACGTTAGCGTCCATAGCAACTTTGGCTTCCAACGGCGAGCCAAAAAATACTCTATGAGGGTTCTCATGTTGCCAACAAACTTGAATTCCCCGCCTTCACCAACAGCAGGAAAGTCGAAACATCGTCATGTGGAAGAAGACTAATCAATAAATCATCGGATACATTCGGTTTTTGTCGCGGTTTTTGTCGCGAAGTTTGTCTCCAATACATATATTCCCACAGTTTTTCAAACGGCCACAATAAAACCCCTCTGAGATATAACGGTTCAAAGTTGTCAAACTCTCTCGTTCCCAATCCCCCTACACCCTACGCGAGCACTGGAGCCCAGGCGCTACACCGCCAAACATATGAAGACTGTCATTTTGGAAACACTTCAAATATGGCCATCTTTACGCCATGATTATCTCCAAACTACACGTCCATTTCCGCTTCAAACACCAGTTTCGCTACGAAGAAACATTACCCATAGTTTTTCGCCGATCCGGAAGACCTCCAAGGAAAATGACAGCTGTCCAAAGATTACCGCTTGTGACGGTATGAACTGGGTTTGTTTGTTTTCCATCTCTTGATTCCATTACACAGTTCCATTTCTCCTCAACAAGCTTCCAGCTGCAAGTAGCTACGTGCTTACATCAGAACAAGCAGGTTTTCAGGTAAGAAATGGGTCTGGAAGAATGACAACGACGGAACCTGACAACACAAAAGGGGTCCAACAGAATAAGACCCTTTTTGAAAAATGACGCCTCAAATGTATGCAACTAACTTTCGTATCTACAGAATAGTAAAACATGCCAGCAGTTTCTTGAAAAAAAAGGGTACTGGCGGTTGTGTTTTTTTTTATGTATATGTACCTTATTTATCTGCAGTCATCCCAAAGTATAGTCAAAGAAACAAGTCCTACAAGAACGCAATGTGATCAGGAAAATAGTGATTGTCTCAAATTGCAGTTTTTCATTTTATTTATTTCGGTAACCGAATGCCTTGATCATGAATTTCTGGCCAGCATAGTTGAATTGAAGATGACATTGCAGAAATACAGGTTTTCAAAAGTGGTTTTTTTTTCTAAAAAATTGTTAAGAAAACAAAATGAATCAATAGCAACACAGTAGGAGCGTTTTTAACAACTATGACAGTCATACAGCAAATTAGACTGCAGCCTGTTCACGAGGAAACCAACTTTTGCAGAATGATGCAAGGCCATTTTATTATGTTAGTCGCCATTAGCTAGATTTTTGCGTTATTTTTTGAGAGACAAATGCTGGAAATCCTAATGTTGTCTGAACAGATGTGTTTAAGGACATTTTGTGTAGGTTGTGTTTAAAGTAATATCTTGGATTCTGCTTTTTGTACAACACAGCGGAAATTGCACAAGGGACTGTTACTTTTGTCTTCTTTTGTTTTCTTGCGTTCTGTTTCACGCTTGGTTAACGGCAATAAGTATCCTGTATACAGCTATAATAATACTGCTAATTATAATACAAATAAAGAACCCAAAAGGTGGCAAAAAAGAGCGCATGAAATAAATTGTTGTTGTGTTTTGTTGCTTCAAATTGCACTGTACGCCTAAAATGAGTAAGTTACTTGTATGGCATGCAAAGCATACGATTGATTGTTTAAGGAGGTGATTACATGATTTAAAGTCGCCCTTACTGAAATTACATGAAATTCGCGTAGAAGTGACATAATACTCTCGAATTTTATTTTAGTTGTTTTTTCTCTATCGCAAGTTTTTATGGTAAATAATCGCTGATTTACTTGCCCACTGCTAGTGATATGAAGATCTGCATGACAGTGCAATTGTTTTAACGCTTGTTTCAGCGCCTCTCAGCGAGCTTAAAGCAGGCAACAAAACATTTTAAATTTCTGGCGTTTTAATGTTTGTTGACCATTTGTCATGGACTGCGGCGTTGGCAAGGTGAAATCATGACTTCCAAGGTTTTTTATTTCTTCCCTGTAATCACGATCCTCGTTTTCAAGACAGGAGCCGATGGTAGGTACTTAATTCTACTCCTTGTGGTCCTCTTCAGTTGTTTGTTTGTAATGCACTAATTGGGATTGGCGTTTAGTAAATATATTTTTAAGACGCAAAACCAGAAAAAAATAACGTCTATTACAGCACTACCAAAATATATATTTCAAATGTTGATTATAAGGCAGTTGAATGCGCATGCTAAAAAAGCAGGTATATGTTAACTTTCCTTCTAGTTGCTTGCGGAGTCTGCTCTAGTTAAGAGGGGATGTCCACTAACATCGAGCAAGTGGCGGCACATGATGAAAAATAAAATTCCCTCATAAATTTTCCACGGATACCCTATGGCAATCTAAGAAACGTGGTGGCATTTTTTTCTTGAAAATTTTTTTTAAGCCCGAAAAAAAATTTTAACATGTTTACGCCACACGTGTCCTGTAAACACGCGAAATAAACGTGTATCATACCTTCTCGTAAACTTCGCTCTGTTTGATTTGCACCACAGAAAACCCCCATTTTAAGCGTGGAAGTTTGCTTTTAAAGTGTGTAGGAAGTAATTGAGTCCTGTTTTAGATCTGTGAATTAATCTTCAAGGTCATGGCGAGCTGCTGAAAATCACTAAAATTCGCTTGCTTTGAATTGTCAATTTGGCACAGTTTTTCAAGAGAAAGTTTTCCTCCCCGGTAAAACACCAAATCAGTTGAAATTCAGAATTCTTGAAAGACGAAATACCATCCTAAAATCAGGTTTAAAAATTAGTTTCGGGCTTTTTATCAGCGCCGAGTACAAACGCTCTCAAAATTCCGATAATCACAGCATTAACCTATCAACCAGTACAAACAATAGGCCCGTGCCTCCGACCGAATAGCCGAAAACTTGGAATTTTTTCCTTGTTTCCTTTGGTCATATCTAGCTTACCTTGAATAAGATTTTGTCTAAATGCCAGGTTTTGTCAAGTTTTAGGTGTACTGTCCAAGGGCTATCTTGACGCGTGGAATCGACCGTTATCTCCTGGTATCTCCAGATTGACTTTCAACTAATGAATAACGACTCCGCCAACACATTCACATCCCTTAACGAATGGCAAATGAATTTTTAAAATCTCCCAGTGTCAATTCCCTGAAGAAACTAAATAACTTTGCAGTGATCTCCACATTCATCTCAGAAACCGCACTATTATTATGGTCTGATTTAACTAAATTTGTCTGTCACGCAACGGGTTCTGGTCAAGTCACAGGTTTTGGTGATGGCATTGCAAAAATGGGAAAAAAAAGTGGAAAGATTAGGACGTCTGAAATAACTTAAGCTATGAAAGAAATTATACAAGATAGAAGGCAATGTAAATAGTGAAGGGGTTTGTTTCAGCAACTCGACCGGAATGACCGTTTCCCGTTTTCATCCCACATGCCGGACTACCTCAATGTAAAAACAAAGCGCAGAGATAGCTCAATTTTTTTCCATGATTTAAACTAAAGCATATCGAAGGCTAACAAAGAAGGCATCCATTTGTTTTTTACAAGTTTCCTGAAAATTTTAAGTTCACTTTTCTCTATAATCTGCGTAGCACTTGGCTACAACTGTGTTCGTTTACTCACATTCCGTCCTCCTGTTTGGTGTCATGTTACACTGCCGAAGTTATGCCTGAAATATCTTTCGACTAGTAAAATAGAGTGAGACTACATATGACGGGACTATTCACCACACAATTCTGACCTGTGCAAAACAAGTTGCAGATTACACAGATGTACATTTTGTGACGCTCTGGCGAGAGGAAAAAATTGTCACGTGTTCACTAGAAGCAGAAAGTATCAGCTTCCGATAGTCTAAAATAGCAAACATTGATATATTTTTTTATATCTTATGCAGAGCTCGACTTTCAAGAGTTCGACTTTTCAAGTCTAATTAATTTCACGGTGAAGGATTTCAATATTATTTGCAAGCCACCAGTGTTGCGTCGAGGAAGGCACCTCGAGAAGCTGCCATTTGCGGAAATAATTTTCTTGTTGGAAATCAGGCGTGTGAGAATTTCAGGTGCGGCATTATTGGAAACTAGACAAAATGTCTTAAGTGCGGATCGGCTTTGAGTAAATGTTCAAAAACTGATAATTTTCTTTAAAAAAAAAAGGAAAAAAAGGAAAACGCCAGATTTAACACGCAGCAGTTGTAGAGCGCTTCCTCTATATCGCGCCACTGTAAAAGGATAGGTTCTTTGGAGTTCTCGCAGTCAGGACCCCTGTCACCAAGTACAATAGCCAATCAAACCATTATCTCCCTTGGCTGCAAATAGAGGTCACTTATTCTTTTCAGAAACTAGTTGCAGGCGTTTGCGCCTCTTACAAGCGATATGAACAAGCAGTTGCTATTCTAGTTGCAAAAAAAGACTTTTCGAGTCACACTTGCAGTATCGGAATCAGCGATATCCACTCAGAAGTTGAGCTTCGTTGATTTTCTCTTAGCACGCGCAAAAGTATTTTAAATTAGTATTCTTAACGTGGACCATTTGCCCAGCCCATCGCTCTTGTCTGAGAAAAGCGCAGAGGGAACTAATCGACGTTGGTCATGTTGAGTTCTACGAGGGCTGCCTAAGTATGCCTCGAACGGGAAAGTGAGAAAAGCAGACCGTGGAAATGGCAAGTCGGAGTCCAAAGCTATTTTGCAACACATCGGTGTCTTCCCTCCAGTGGGCTCTGGTAAGTACACTTTTTTCTCATACCCACTTTCGTGCATTCCTCGCTGTGATGGCAGACGTCATTAAGCAGATTAACACTACCATACCAGCCCTGAAGACAGTCAACTTCCCGGCGAGACAGCGCTGGCTGCTACCACTGCAGGGCCTGCA
This sequence comes from Siderastrea siderea, assembly GCA_964030785.1. Classification (NCBI taxonomy): domain Eukaryota; kingdom Metazoa; phylum Cnidaria; class Anthozoa; order Scleractinia; family Rhizangiidae; genus Siderastrea; species Siderastrea siderea. Next base: position 16,913,675 of record OZ034975.1, read on the forward strand.
GGGCCACCATAGTTTGCGCAGGAGTACTAGGAGCAGAGCTGGGCGTGGTGTTCAAACTCTTGGCTCCCTTCCCTCCCCATGGAGGGAAGGGAGCCTGCGATCGCAAGGCCGGCGGAGACTAAGTCGGATACATTTGTCCTCCTAAACTCCGGACACGATATCAAGATCCCGGTGGAGAACCATCCTTAAGTGTCATCCGGTGCGCGTCCATTGCAAGCCGTTTAGTTGCCACTTGGAAGATCGATGGTGTGAATATACAGTTTTCTAAAGAAGGAATCCGCCTGTGTATGAAGAGCATATGGCGTGGGACCTATAAGACCAATATCTGCGCTGAAAACTAAGGCCCTGTCATCTGGTGGTCTACCGTCCATAGCAGTGCTCTAAGCGAAACCGAGCTCGTTCTCCTCAACCGTGAGAAGACGGAGAAAAATCGCACAACCAACTTTCTCTTGACAAACAAGGGGGTTAGTTTCTAGAGAAACTGTGGTGCTGCGTCGGTGGGGAAGCGAAACACAAGACTTTGTATTTATCAACTGAGTTAATAAGGTAACTTGAGCCACCGTGAAGAGATTGAAAGCTGATGTTTCGAGCGTTAGCCATTCGTCACAAGGATGGTTCTCCACCTTCGTCACCTGCACTGCCCAGAAGATCAGGCGGAAAGCGACAAAGAGCCCTAAACATTAGGACTCCTTGTCATGATGAGTTTCAACATGAGTTGAGTTTCAAACTCAACTTAATTTCGAGTTTCATGTATAAAATTGTAATCCGCTAGGTTTGCCATAAAATGGTTTCACAAGCTTATAAAGAACGAAAAGGACGGTTCCGGCACCCCTGGCCACACCCCTGGTTTGGGCTTGAGTAAACTCAACATACATTTTTACATTCTCACTCCTGTCTTGACCAATTTTTGAAGACCAATACATAGAGAACTAATAATAGTAGTAACAGGCAACGTTTTGGCAAGGCTTCACTGTCTCTAATGATACTGATAAATACATAAATACCGTTAACTGCCACTTATAAGCCCAACCGCTTACAAGCCCTCCCCCCCGGTTATAGGCCCATCTACCTGTAAACAAAAAAATACATCCGGTGTAAGCTCCACCGGATATAAGTCGCCCTCTAGTTTTCCCTGTTTCCTTAATATTAAGCACTCTCACAGAACACTGCGAAGATGAACTCTGAGCTTCTGTTTTGTTACGTTCCGGTTACGTTCGTGTTGTTACAGATTTGATTTTATTGTTAAATTAAATTGAAATGAATTCGATTTATTGTGACGTTTCAAAGGTTAATTAAAAACTGGTAAATTAAAAACGTATTTCGATCAACACTGCTGTGGCTCATTTCGAAACTTATAAGCCCCCCCGGATATAAGCCCTTCCGTTTATAAGCCCACCCAAAACCCCTTACAAAGATGTATAAGCCCAGGGCTTATAAGCGGCAGTTGACGGTAATCGGTCCTTGGGTCCACAGGTTTTCAAAGTTCTCATTGCTTTGTTTTTGTTTCTTTGTTTTTGCTTGCTTGTTGTTGCTGTTTTTGTTGTTGTTGTTGTTGTTTTTGTTTCCTGTGCATTTCCCCCTCCAAGTCAAACCCGACGTCAGGTAAAATCAAGTGCGTGACATTTTGTCGCGTGACTCAAACTAAACAGGCTTGTAAGCTTTCGGCAAGAAATTATCGTTTCGAAATTTTACAACGAATACAGATCAAGAAAAGACGTCTTATAGGAGAAAACTCTTTTGAAGTTCAAATAAGGAAAAATCATTTTATTCCTGAAGGTTCTTCATTTTAACAAAAGGAGGCGGGATGGAAATAAGTCATTTGGGTTGATTGCCAATACACGATGCTTCAGTGCTGTTGTTGACCCCGCACGCCAAGATGGTTATTATGAAAGAGTACGCACAGAAGCTGATATTTAGACAATACCATATTCAGGTGAGCTAGACATTACCTTTCTGCTGTGGATTACAACCGAATACCAATCAAAATAGAAGAAATGTCCATGGTCGGAGGTATGTGCCAATTGTTGACGTGTTAATGTTGTAATTATCGGGATTTTGAGAGCGTTTGTACTCGGCGCTGATAAAAAGCCCGAAACTAATTTTTAAACCTGGTTTAAGAACGGCATTTCCTCTTTCAAGAATTCTGAATTTCAAGTGATTCGGTGTTTTACCGGGGAGGGAAACTTTCTCTTGAAAAACTGTGCCAAATTGAGAATTCAAACCAAGCGAATTTTAGTGGTTTTCAGCAGCCTGCCATGACCTTGAAAATTAATCCACAAAAGAATAATTTGACTCAAATTACTTGTAAACTCTTCAACAGCAAATTCCTAAGCTCAAAACAGGATTGTTCCATGACGCAAATTAAACAGAGCGAAGTTTACGAGAAGGTATGATTCGCGTTTATTCGGGGTGTTTGTAGAGACACGTAGTGCGGTAACGGTTTTTTAATTTTTTGGAGGTTTAAAAATAGTTTCTCAACTAAAAATGCCACCACGTTTCTAGAGCTACCATAAGCTATCTCTAGGCGAAAAACGGAGAATTTTGATTTTTCATCATGTGCCACATATTTTCGATTTCGCTCGGTCTTAGTGGACATTGCCTCTTAATATTTCTAGAATTGCGTTGGAGCTGGAGTTTTCATTACACCGAAATCTTGATCACAGAAACCAATAGAAATGACCTATTTGAAAAGATTCTCCTCATTTTGGCTTTCGTAGAGTCTAAGGTAAATTTAAGGTTATGATGCTCACCACAACGGCACGCATTCACATAAATTTTCATGCACAGTCAATGCTCTGCTTGGTTAAGCGAGGATTATATCTTTTAGTTTTGTTAATAAAAATAAAATTCTCACCTAACAGAACATAATTATCTAAAACCTTAATCATCTTACTGTATAAGTAAAGTTGTTTCTTAGGCAGTGCAAGTATTGCATCCTACGCCCACCCATCAGAAAGTTGTTTGGATTTAATGCATCCACCCAACTGCTCTTAAAACTACCTGCATGAACTTTCCATCTCATAAAAAACTAGTACGATGTGAGAATTGAGACCTTCTTGGCTCACCAATTTTCATGCCAGTAAAAGTTTCATTTTTGTTTAGCAGCTAAAAGGAAAAGTTGTCCTTAAATAAAATCTCTATGCCTTGTGCCTTTGTAAATAATTTTTAAACGAATTCGACTTTGTTGTTTTTTTTCCTTAAAAAAAGTGTCGTCTAGATCTGTCTACTGATATTAAATGCATAAAAAGCTCTTATAAAAACAGTTGACGTTATTCAATTCGTTTTACTCCTGCTTGCGCAGCACCAGGGCCTTGGTGATTGCAATACTGTAAATTAAATTTTTAACAAACAAGAATTTAACCCTACCATAAACTTAAACAGAAACAAAATTAAGAAACAAACATGCTTGAAAAAATATTGGACGTTAAAACGAAAAAAAAAAATACAAAGCACTTAAATGGTGAGAAAACGGTGGAAATAGATAGCAAGTGTAAGTGAGAATAGATGGCAACTGCTAGTAAATGTATGCAACTAACTTTCCTATGTACAGAATAGTAAAACATGCCAGCAGTTTCTTCCAAAAGAAGTTTTCTGGGTTCTGTGTATATTTGATGTATATGTGCCTCATTTATCTGCAGTCATCCCAAAGTAAAGTCAAAGAAACAAGTGCTACAAAAACGCAAAGTGATCAGAAAAAAAAGTGATTGTCTCAAATTACAGCTTTTCTTACGTATACGGGATCCTGCTAACATTTGTTAACCTGGGGATGTGTCGGGTAAGAACAGCTGGTTAAAATGCCCATTGGGCTTTCTTGTGGTAAAATCCTACGTATTCTTACGAAAATGTCTGCAGATAAAAAAAGCGTTTCTTAGTGAACGTTTCATTCTTGTCGAAGACAATGAATCGTATTTTTCTGCAATTCACTCTTGATAAAGAATGATTCTTTTGTAGCCACTGCGAGCGTGCGCGGCTTTTCGTGTATGCGAGAAAGAAAGTAATCTATGATAACCAACAATAATTAAAAACAATATTATAATTATAATAAGAACCTTCCCAGAATGCTTTGCACCACAAAAATTTCAATGCAAAATAACTTAGTTAATTTGTGGTCGAAGAGAATGCTGTGCCATGTGTTATTTAAGACTTTGTGAAAGTTATCCCTCATATTAACGTTAGGGTGATGACGTCATTATTCACGTGACTATGGCAAAAAATATGTTTTCGCTCACTGCAAGAACAGGCCTCCATCAATTCAAAAGTAGATAACGTGCCCTGATAGTCATTGGAATGGGCAATATGGAAATTGCCAGTTGACATCTGGCATTTGAAAGTTAAGGTGGCTCTGTACAGGAGCATTTCCCAGGGGGCTGGTAAGGAGTCAGTAACTATGGTAGTTTAAGGCGGAGAGAAACAAAGCTTGGCTGGTTAATAGAACTTTGCATGAAAGTAACGACCATGATATGCTCACTGTTGTGACGTCATTGGCCACGTGACCAGAGCGCACAGAAAATTCAAATCACTTTAAAACTGCTTTAAGCTCAATAAATTCGTAATTTCTCACAGCAATATTGCAGAAAAAATTGCAAGTTATTCAAAAACGTCCATTATTATTTTTCCTTTTGAAAAAAAACACGACGAAAAATGAACCTTAAACTTTTGATAATCCCCTCTTTTGTGAGGTTTTAATATAAATGTAAAAACGAATCAGCGTATTTGGTTTCAAACTATGCTCTTTCTAGCTACGTTAACAGTTTTTTTAAAAAAATCGTTTTCATATAGCTCAGGGATGTGAATTTGCAGGCACGCGGAGTACTGGGCACCAATGTCACGGATTGCTCAGGAAGACTGGTGCACGTTTTAGGCGCGGCGCCATAGTTAGCGACGAAAGCTGAACACTGCAAAAATTGGGACCTTGTTTTAAGTGAAAAAATGGGCTTTTTTTAAGTGCGCAGGCACCTTATAGTTAGGTCCCTCAGGTAAGGGGCACTTGCTTTCAAAGCAAGGGTCCATGTCTTTTTTCATGAACTCATTTTGAGATGCACAACACTCTTAGAACAAGGCTTCTATGAGCTCAAATAAAGAGACAGAGGCTCCTTAAAATGAGGTACTCTGCACTTACATTTATACAGTTTTGACCTAAGTGTGAGGGATACTGGCAACTTCTTTTAAGGGCATCCTGCTTTCAAATCAAGGATCAATTTATGCTTCTTGTAAGATGGGAGTTGTCCCTTAATATAAGCGTACATGTTTCTTGTTGCAAGGGGGCACAGTCATCAGAAAGAGACATTCAATCCCTTAGATGAAGGCAGTGGCAAAACTTCTAGCTAGGAAAAGTTGGTCTCAATTCAAGGACCCTACATAAAATATTAAGCCAGACATAAAATTAAAGCAGAAATTTAAATCAAACTGATTCTTTAATTATTACATCTAAGCTTACTTAACAACATTTAAATAAGTATGCATTTCTGAATGGAAACCTTTGAATTTTACTAAACAGTTGTCAATCACAAAAATGCAATATTTTTCTTTAGAAAACAATATTGTTTACAGCAGCTGAGTCAGCTGACATCCAGTTACTTTCTGGAGTTACATGTACCAGTAAAACATGAACCAAGACATGATCATATTATGTCAGACAATTTTCAACAGCCACTAAAGTGGCACTTTTACAAGACACTGTAGTAAGTCATGCCTTTCAGTGTTGGGAAAGATGATGGAAGATGTTGCTCATGATTAGTGTTTCAACACAACTGAAAAACGTTTCTGACATGCTCAAGATATGCATATATGAATTATTAATTCAAATGTTCTCAGAGACATATTTCAACATGAAAATAAATAATAAATTGAAAGTTTCCTCAGAGGCCAAAATATTACTCCAAAAACACAACACTTTTTCTTGGCAATAGTCTGATATTGCAGTCACTTCAGCTGAAATGTTTTCAGAGTCAGTATCTCAACATGAAAATAATCATGGAAAACTTTCTCTGAGGTCATTAATAGTACTACCTTACAATGTCAATTCGTCGCATTTCATGGCAGCAGTCTGATATTGCACAAGTGCAGCTGCATATTTGCTTGGCCGGTTCTTTGCATAATCATTTAACAAATATTCTTGGAGAAACAAGTAGGCTCCCTTTGCCTCAGGAGGATAGTTAAAGTTAAACAGATAATAGGCTCCAATTAAAGATGCCACACCACAACTGATACTTGTAGCCTCCATGATGGACTGTGAACCACAAGCCAGGAATATTTGCCATCCAGGCAGAGCACCTTTCTTGTTGATCACTAAATACGGTGACGTTGAAGGTGGTTTCTTCATGACCTCTCCGACAGATGTGCAATTCTGAAAGCCAAAGCAACTTTGGTTTAGTAAGTGCTTTAAATGTTAGTTCTAATTGGTGTGGTATGTCTAATGAACATGAGCCTTGGAGACCTTTTTGCTATTATGTTATGTTATTGTCAAGGGCCTTCACAGGATTCACAATGTACTCGTGTTAAACTTAAATTGAATTTTTGAGAGAGTAATCTCACCTCTGTAACAACCACCACAAATTCTGACAATTCAGCTTTCTTTGTTTTCTTGACCCCAGGAAATAACTTTGTGAGATGGTTAAGGGCTTTCAAGTCGTTTTCTGTTGACAAACAAATTCACACATGTAAGAATCAATGACAATGATACTCTAATCAACATTCAGAAAAAGAATAACTTAGTTTACAACAGGTGTGTATAATTTTTTCTACATCCACAGGTGCTGCATATGTTTTCCATGAACAAGGATATTTTTCCCTCCTCATTATTTTAAATACTAGAGAATTGTTGGAAATATTGTTCATCACAAAGACCAGTCAGTCTGGATGTTAATTAGGGACCTAATTCAGCGGCCAAGTTGACAAAAACAACTATAAGAATCATTTTTTAAGTGATGACATGATCATGGTCATTGCTTATCACCATCAGGTGAACAACGGGGTTTTGCATTTGAGGAACACTAAAAACTAGTTGGCAGTAAGGTTCTGTCAAACATTTTAAAAGCATATAGCCCTGAGTCAAGAAAAAATAACATACCGATTTGATGTTCCCTCTTCAAAACTGCCAGGCCATTTTCTACAATCATCCAAGCTTTATCCGAGAATAACCGCTTTAAAACTGGCACAATTGTAAGTTCATTCTCTAGAAGTTCCCATTGCTGAGGGATGATTTCTAAAAACTCCTCCTCCAGTACAATGTGTTTTTTGATGGCATCTCGTGCCTTGTCCTCTTCCACAAACTTGCACAGGATTCTGAACACTTCCTCGTCGTTTGGCACTACAGCAAAACAATTGTCATGATATTACAAGGCTTAAGGGAGCTGTTTCTTACACTGTATCAGGTTCATGTGCAAAAGTCCAGGTCCAGTATTTTGTTTAATACATGTAAGACTTTATTTAACAATACAATAAAGTAATAATCCAGATATTACTATTATAGTTGGTGGCCTTTAGTTGTTGGAAATCATTAAAATGGATGTTAGTTTTTTACTGTACGTCGTCTGGAACACAAGTTAATCAACTATAAAACACAGTCTCCCTTCTCCCCAATTTTTCCTGAGGGGGAAGGGTTAGGGCTCCACACAGGCTGTGCTCTGGTCTTTTTTAAAAGACGAGTATTTAAAAATACTCACAATGGTCCAATGAAGTGTGAACAGCATCACCATCATCAATCATGCACAACAGATTAGGGGTGACTTTCTTCCAGTTGTCCTCAATGTCACTGAACTGTGTGACAGGTACTCTGAACAATGACAAAGCTCTTGAAACCTCCTCTTTAAACTAAAAATAAAAAAATTAAAAGTCACTTAACTGGGATATTAGTTTTTTATTGGTACATTTCAGATAAATGCAGTGTTCCAGATAAGAGTGGGGTATCAGGTCAAAAATCCAATGAAGCTGGCCAACTGACCCTGCAAATTATAGGGTAAACTTAAGAACATACATGTATGGAAAGATACCCGTGTAATGACCTCTTGAAATTTGTTCCTGACCACCTGGCCTTTAAAAGTTACCTGGAACACTGACAAATGTATAACAGTTGAAGCTGAGTCACTTGAAGAGAGAAGAAACAGTACCAGATACCTGAACAATGCTTTGTCTTTCATTTGAAGGAAATAAAGGTACAGAAAATGTCTAATTGAATGATGGGCTAGAAATATCAAACAGTGGATCAATTAACTTACATGATTCTCTTCACCAATAACAGGCCAATCTTTAAGAGCCTGTGCAACACGGGTTTTCCCATCTGCCACCTCTTGCAGTTGATCATAGCGGGTCTCGAAGGTAACAGCTAGAAGGTGTTTTAGTACCTTCACATCTTGATTTCTCTTTTTACTCTGTTCCTCTTTCAACCTCTTTATGTTTCGCTCCACTACAGCTGGATCACTGTCCAAGTCATCTAAATACCAAAAATTATGGTAAACATTACTTGACCTAGTGAGATTGACTTAAAGCTGTGTTTTGGCTAGTAGAAATTAATCTTTTGTAATATGATTTTAGTTCTGACTACCTTGCCCTGATTTAGGATATGACATAAAAAATTCATATACAGGTATGAATATTAGTTATACTGGAAGACAATGTTTTTCAGTTGACATCAAAGAACATAACTGATACTGAATGACCTAGATTAGCCAGTGAACAAAGTACTTAATATAAAATTGAAAAAGATAAGGATGGAAAGGCTTTTATCAGAGACATCATCACTTGTAGTCGAAATAAGCGTCACTGTAGATTCTGAAATTGGAGGTCAAGGAAGTGGAGGCAAGAGATTTGTCCTTGCTAGGTGTACTAGTTGTACTAGGTCGCAATGGCAACATATGTGCAACACCTCCAGTGGCCATTCATGAATACAATGTTACAGTTGGTATTAGGACATTTGGAGTTGTTAGAATTAGAGACAATTCGAGAATTAGACATTCAGGACATATTAACAGCTGTTTTGCTGCCAAAATGTTAAAAAAGAAAACATTTCCAATTTTTTGGCGTGTACCTTCAGCTGTCTTCTTTTTCTTTGCCTTTTTTTCCTCAAAGTCAGGACTTCTCTTGTTTTCCCGTTACCTCCAGTTCTCAAACTTTTTCTGGATTGCCTTTTTGAGTGATTGCTATTTGAAAGAAAAAAGGAGAATTAATAGCTGAAAAGTTATATGTCATGTCCACAAATTGGAAGTTCTGAATGAATGTCCATGACATGTTTTTTTCTATTCCTTACACATGTAATTAACCTCTTAAGTCCTGATAGTGCTATGCGACACACCATCCTGTCATTTGCTCCTTATTTGGTAATTGTTCAGATTTTTTTTTTGAGAAAAACAAATCTTGAAAAATTTGTTGCTTGGAATTATTAATACTGCTGCCATTCCTATTGGCATTTGCCTCTAATTCTGTACTTACTTTAGTAATCAGACAGCACTTTCCATTCAGCCAAAAATTCCAGTTTGAATTCCCAGAAATGGAACAGTATTTTCCAGTTGACTGCTCAATTCGTAGTTTAAGAGACTAGGCCAACTAAAAATGGCAAAGGGCCCTAGCTTTTTCATTTTATCCAAAATTTCTGAAAAAAAGACAATCAAGACCATTTCTAGAACTTTCAGTTCAATGGTTCACATTTTGGAAATTCAACAGTTTTCTGAATTTCTGGAATCTTTAACAGGACATTTTCATAACATTCCCTCCCATTTTGAAATTTCAGAATTTTTTTGCTCAAATGGAAAGTGCACAGAATGTCAATAGAACAAGGGTTAAGAACACGTAAACTCCTTATTAGGTCAGCATACAATTCACTAATCTGAATAACTAATCATAAAATTTAGGTCCAGTGTATCACATATCAGTTGTCTCACCCAGTACTTGAAGTTGTCATTTGATTTCCGTTTTTCCTCTGGTAACATGGAACGTGGGTCAGCATCACTCAGGATAGGATACTTAGAAATCAACTGCTTTGCTAACCATTCACAACACTGTGGGGACGGCGAATCACTGTAAACCAATACACATGTTGCAACAGTCTTGATGACCTTTGCTCTATCTACTTCAGATATTTTGCCACTTTTTAGATTTTCATCAGTGATTTTCCCAAATCTGGTGGGGATACAAAAGCCAGCAGGGAGCTCTTTTGGTCGGTAATTGTCAGAAGTACATTTGAGTGCTGCTTTTGTTAAGATAGGACCACTCTTCTGTGTGGGTGACAACTCATCAAGGCTTTTGTCAGAGACATCATCACTTGTAGTCGAAATTAGCGTCACTGTAGATTCTGAAGCTGAGAAGTCTGATTCACAATCACTGAAATCGGAGGTCAAGGAAGTGGAGGCGAGAGATTTATCCTTGCTAGGTGTACTAGTTGTACTAGGTAGCAATGGCAACACATGTGATCCCACACTGGAGATGGAGTTCTTTATCTAGGTTAGCAAAGAATAACAAATATAATCAGTTGACTGTTATTATTATAATCCTCCACTAAACATGACACACTCAAATTGGTCAAGAAATGATATTAATTCTGTCAAGTAATTGAAAAATTAAGTACTGAATTCTTTCATATACTTCACTGGTCATTAATTTTGTTGTTAAGCTTTCAGTTGTATGTCTGGCTCGAATTATGAATTATGTTGATCTGTTTAACAATAATGCACAATATACATCTTCCCAACAAACTGAAACAATGGCCTTGGTTTCATGTGTGCTACTGCAGACTCAGTTCTTTGAATACCCAGAACTAAATAGAACAACTCACTTCTTCCTGAACACCTCTCATGATCTTCCTGATAGAGTACTGTTGAAAAAGATCTTTCAAGTCCCGATCATCCATGCCAAGAAAGTCATTGCCAGTGACAAGTTGTTCTAAGAATAAAAAGAAATCAAACATACATGTTGGTGCTAAGGCAATGTACGTGAAATAACTGGTGGTCCTGCCTTAAATACAGTAAATTAAATTCACCCTGCTCCCTACAAGAGATTTCCAACACCCTTGTCTGCATTTAGCTCCCTTCCTCCCTCCCCCCACACCCCCCGCTGAGAGTGAGGTGCGGGATTGCGGAAAATTAATTCAGAGTTTAAAAGAACGAGGCATATAACAAATGTGCTATTTTGTTATTCTTTTGTTATCCAATGAGATGCAAATGAGTGTGAGGCGTTTTTCTGCAATCCCGCACCTTAGAGCCCGCTGAGGTGTTCAGCCTGTCAATCACAAAATTCCCAGTGAGAAGATTTCATTGGTTGGAAACTGAAATCAACTACCGTAGCTTACTTTGTGTGGCGTGATCTGAACTGAACTAGTTTTCTAAAAATATAATTCAATTCACAAAGAAAAATTATCTAGCTCTCGTGCATAACATTGCTGAATTTGTCTTTAACGTGCAAACAAATGGTTTGAAACTCGAAATCGGCCATTTTTTCATATTCTGACGCTGTCTCGAAAAAATCGCCAAAATATTTATAACGGTCTGCTTTCCCTGCTAAAAGCCATTCGATATTTTCCTCGTAGTTTTGCGGGAGGATTTTGTGTACAAATAAAGTATAACAAAGTAAGACTTAAGTCTTAATATTAGTACAAAATTGCCCTAAAAACAACGGTTTCCAACCCCAGGCTTTTGGCGGCAAAACGAGATCAAACCTTAAATAAACCCTCGAATTCAGTGTATGCTTCCACAACTTTATTATTTTAGGTTATCTTCGGCGAAATAATAAGCTTATTGCAAATTCTGACTGTTTCACCTTCTGCCGGGAAAATATTTTGGCTTACCTTCAAAAACCGACAAAGCTGTCGACGGACAGCAAGGAAAATTTCTCTTCAACCAAGTCACCAACTCATCAGCCCTCTGAATTTCTTTACATTCATTCAACAAGCTGGCCATTAGGATGGTTATAAAAACGGAATAAACGGAGAAAGGGATCGAAAACAGGCACTTCTATCACTTCTATACACGTATCCTCAACATCCCTCGTTCACGAAAAGAATTTCGGCGGGAAATAACAACAGCTCATCGCCCATTGCATTGTGGAATGTGTCACATGATTGCCGAGAGCCAATGAACGATCGCGGTTCTTACCGCGTGATAAAAAATCTCCAGGAGAACTGGCCGCTAACCATCCAGAACGAAAATGGCTCGCATGTGGACTTGTGGACTGTGCGTCGGATTTGCTTCCTTGCTTTTAAGCCAAATGTTAAGTCATTTACGCCTAGTTCATTCTGATGATGACAATTTTAGGATTACCTGCGGTATATTAGATTGCGACAAGTCCTACAACAAGTACGACAGTTTCTATCGGCACGTCAAAAGTCAACACCACGCCTTTCTGGAGATACCTACAACACACTTAGGTCTCGACATTTCCACTGCTCTGAGACCCTCAAATGTGGAAGAAGAAAGATTCCAAGAAAGGTGCCCTGAGAAATGGCAGGTAAAATTACATTCTGCAGTATTTAAAAACAAATTCTCCCAGAGAAGAGTAATCATAAATGCTGGTGGTGGTCGGGGTGGGTAGGCAGAGGCAGAGGCCTGGGGAAAAGTGAAATGTATCCAAGCATCCTTTAAGGGACAGACAGATTCAGATTTTCAGATTTCAGAACAGAACAACTTTTTACAAGCTAGTAAATTTTAAAATCATCCACAAAATGACAAGTAAATGTCATTTCTCAATTATCACTTTATTTTTAGTCTGTTAGTTCCATAATTAAGTTTTGCTGTCACTCAAAAACCTTCAGCAGGTTCAGTGAGCTAGATATTTCACTTTTCCTGCTCAAATACTATGGAATTCTTGCTTTTCTAAACTTTCAGAACCTAACCTAGAAAAAGGAAAAGTAGTGCTAAATTAAACTTGAAGCTGGGAAGAATTTATTAAGGACAGCAACACTTGTAAGCCTCTGAGGCAAAGCTCTTATGAATGTGTTTGAAATAATATCTTCATCTGCAGGAATCCGATTCATCCCAAAATGATGACACTCCTCCAATTGCTGTGGAAAATTCTGCTGATGAAACCACCATTTCAATAGAGGAGGAAGATACAAGATGTGATGACAGGAAAAAACAAGCTGCTTTGTTCCTCTTACAGCTAAAGGAAAAAACCAAACTTCAGGAATCTGTTATTAATAATGTTGTTGAAGGTACAGCTGATCTTTTAAGGAACTCGGTACAGCGTTTGAAAAGAAAAGTGTCAAACTTTCTCCAGTCCAATGGACAAGATGCTATTGTCTCATCAGATAATTTTCAAGATATATGGAAAGATGAAGTCATGCCATTTGAGGGGTTAGAAACCTTCCATCTCCAGGAGGAGTACATGAAAAGAACCTTTCCTTATGTGGTTAGGCCAGCATTACCTTGCTATAATAACCTTACTATATAGCTTACTGTATATGGCCATTTGCTATAAAAGGTGTCTAGAGAAATGGACCTATCAATGTTTTATGTTAAGCCCGGCGGGGTGGAGGTGGCGGGAAGGGGGGGGGGGGGGGGTTGTCATATGTGGGGATATAATTTTATTGAAAAAAGTATTGTAACACCAGAAGAAAGTGGCTACCTAGACTTTTGCAGTTATGCACTTTAACATAATTTTGTTTATCCATCTGTGGACAACCAGTATGTGGTTCAGATTTCTCAAAAAGTCCAGTAAGGTCTAGATGTGGTGAGATGTGGCAAACCTTTGAATATTTACAGTTTTGGAGTATGACCATTGTTTCTATTATTACAGGAGCCTCGGTGTGTAGTTCTGGGCAAGACTCTCAGACCAGTGGGATATGGATGCAAACGTAGAATCAAAGAGATGTCCGACTGTTTTTACTATATTCCAATTTTGGAAACACTGACTGTCTTGATTAACAACAAACAATTTTTGACACAATTGTTAAAGGAGCCACATTATAGGAGGGATGGTAAACTCGGAGACTTTGCTGATGGTGCTGTTTTTGAAAACCATGACATATTTGGCAATGATGTACAAGCCTTGCAGATTATCCTCTACTATGATGACTGCGATCTCTGTAACAGTGCTGGCAGCCGAGTGACAAAACACAAAATAGCATTGTTCTATTTCACCTTGGGAAATTTACCACATGAGTGTCGCTCTAAACTTGATGCTATTTTTCTCTTGGCTGTTGTTAAGACCTCTCATCTTAAAAAATATGGATTTGATGAAATATTAAAGCCTCTTCTTTGGGATTTAAAGAAATTGGCCACAGATGATGGAGTCTACTTTGCTGTTGGAAACAGAACCATTCCTCTGAGGGGTGCTGTTTCAGTATTTTGTGGAGACACACCAGCTGCCCAGCTTGCTGGAGGCTTCAAAGAAGGTGTTGCATTTGCATTGAAATGTTGTAGACATTGTGAAGCAAGCCAGGATGACATGCAAAATATATTCAGTGAAGATGACTGTGTATTGAGAACTGAGGATCGCCTAGAAAGCCAGTTTAGCAGAATGGAAAACATCCCAGAGCTTGCTAAACATTTTTCAGTTAACTATGGTCTGGATAGAAGAAGTATTTTAACTGAATTTCCTGGATTTAAAATTACTGAACAACTACCACAGGATTTAATGCATGTTCTTTTAGAGGGTGTAATACCATATGTTGTTAAATTTCTCCTGCAGCATTATATAGCAGAGGATTTAATAACCATTCATCAGATAAATGCGAGATTAATGGAGTTTCAATATGGTTATTCACAGGTCAAGGACAAACCAGAACCAATTAATCCTGAGTCTTTAACGGACAAACCTGGAAAACACATTGCTAAAGATGCTGCTAAGATGTGGCTGTTATTCAGAATACTTCCTTTTGTCATATATGACATAATTGAAGAGAGTGAACAACATTTTGCAGTGTTTGAGCTACTTATGAAAATTTCTAGTCTTCTACTGGCTCCTGTCATAAGTTTGGAATCTGTTTCATTACTTAAAAGACTGGTCGAACAATTTCTTTCGGATTTTATCAATGTTTTTGAGAAGCCATTAACTCCAAAGATGCATTATTTAGTTCACTGCCCTAGACTTATCCTCTTATGTGGACCATTGGTTAGGCTTTGGAACATGCGATTTGAAGGGAAACACAAAGATTTTAAGAAAATAGCTAAGAATGCAAGTTTTAAGAACATCACTCTTTCCCTTGCCAAAAGTGAACAGCGATCATTGATGGAAAAGTTGGCCAACCCTGCTAGCCATGCACTCTTCAGTGACATGCCTTTGCAAAAAGGGCCCTCAAAATACCTTACAGGTGAAAGCCTCGCTTCAGCCAAAGAACATTTTCGTAGGGTCAGTGATGTACCTAAAGAGTGTACTGTCTATGTTTGTGATTGCAAATGGGTCACTCTCCATGGTACAAAGTACATTTGTAATGAATGTAGTTTAATTCTGAGGGCTGAAAATGAAAAACCAGTTTTTGGCGATCTGTTAGGAATATGGATAGCAAATGATACTGATGTGCTATTTAGGGTAGCTGAGCTTGAAACACTTGGATTCAACGACACCCTTAACTCCTATGAGGTTGAAAAACTAGGGCGAGCTCAGGCAGCATTGAACATTGCTCCACATAACCTCCTATCCTATGAGGTGGTACACAAATGGGAAGTTGACCACAAAGTTTTTATCAACACCAAGCATGATCTTAGTGACTTGTGCGACTCCTGATTGCTAGGTTATTTTTTCTACCAAGTGTTGTTACTTTTAAGGGGTCATTTTGATATTAGTTTATGCAATACAGAGTCATTTACGTTACCAAGTTCCAAAGTGTGTGTTTTTTTCATTTTAGTCCTGTATATAATTATGACTGTTAATGTAAGTGATAAGGTTACTCAAGTTGAGATTGTATATTAGCTGCTATGAGCCTAGCTTTGAGCACCATTGATCCTTGAATTCTTATTTGGAGGGAGACACCACTTGAATTTAGGAAGATGTTCTTGGTTCTACCTTGTTTTAAGTATCATGCTATTTTTATATTCTCAGTGTAAGGGTTACTAACTTTAATGTCCACTAATTTTAAGGTGGTAGGTTTGATGATATGCTTATATTGTAATTAAAAGCCTCATTACAAGTTTTGTGACTCTTATCTTGAGTTCTTAAAACCTTGTTTGAAGTATCATGCTGTTTAAATCCTCTCAATGTAAACGTAACTAAATGAAATGCACACTTACTTTAAGGTGGTATGTTGGATTGCATGCTTATATTCAAATCAAAAGCCTCATTACAAGCTTTGTGACTCTTATCTTGAGTTCTTAAAACCTTGTCTTAAGCTTATACCCCTTGAAACAAGATTGTCATTTATTGGCTGTTCTTAAAGTAAGCATCCCAATTTTTGCAGTGAAAAATGGGGTGAAAAGGTGTTTTAGCTTTCTGTGGTCCATTTCTGCTAAAGAATTGTTAATGGTTTCTCGGAAAGAGGACAGCACTTCATTTTCCGCTGCATTGCTCATGTCAGGTACGTGTAATTATAGCTTTTTATTGTCTGCGGTAAACATCTTAATATATTAGCAGGGCTTTACCGATCGATCATTATAGTTTAATGTTTCATATTTATCGTTAGTCCAGTGCTTAAACATTTTTGCCATTTTCGTTCCGGTAGCAAAAAGCCGAAAGATAGACACTTAGGTTGGTAACTAAAGTTTATTAAGTTTCGTAAGTCTTAAAATAAACGTTATATGAAGTGACGTAGTTTTTGTAGACTCGTCTGTGAATCGTATGTTATTTGTTGGCCAAGTAAAAGTGTAGCATCACATCCTTTATGTTTTCAGTAACTTCAATTACAGCGTTGCTGTTAAAAATAATGTTTCAAACAGCTATTGCTTAAAGCAAGAAGGTCAGGCTATTCTCCTAATGTTGGTACTGGCAGATAAGCTTAAATTCTTTTGTGTAGCATCATTTAAGCTTACGTGTTGTAAACATCTCATAACAACATAACAGAACACATAACATACTTTATTTAATCTCCAACTCCATTTGTTTATTAGCTGGGCTTTTCCTCACTGCTTGCAAATTATTTATATACATCTAATGACTCACGAATGTTTCTTAGATTAAGTAAGGTTCAAAGCTATAGTTGCATGATTTGATGACAAACAACAAATTTAAATTTCGAATTAGGTACATGTGAAACTTTTATTAAAAGTTATGTGTTGATCACTTTTGGGAAAATATGCTTAAAATAATCGAGTTCAAAGCAGGTGGATGTAATTTTTATGTACATCTCATTGTCTACTTTTACTGATTAAGTTATTCCATAATTTGCAGGGTAAAAAATGAACTTCAGTGCTTGAATCATTGAATTGCAACTCGGGCCAGTGTCCTTGAATTCCAACCTCGTCCCCAGGGTCTTTTCACTTGCTCGCTTAGTATAGTGGACCAGGCCATTTAGATAAAGTGGCTTTCACAATCCTCTAGCCTAAATAAAAAAAATTAAAACGATATTTACTTGAATAGACCCCTCCCAACCCGGGTGAGAAGTAAGTCTTTTATCCAGGGATTTCGCCAATAATCATGTGGAAAAAGTACCACATACTGTAGAACTCTAAGTAAGACTGGAGTCACATGTCAATAAAAACAAACCTCAACTTTTAGTGGCCCTGGTCAGTTTTAAATTGCTACTGGCAACCAGGAGACTATCAATTTTTAGCCCTGAAGTTGTTGTTTCCTCTGATCCTTTTTTATCTATACTAGGCATGTATATGTCAGCAGTGATCAGTGATGTAGCTTTTCTTACAGTGAAGGTATGCACATGGAAGATATCAATCATATAATTATCCCAGCTTACGTACTATCTCACTGTTCAGTAAATTAAAAAATGAACTGGGTCAAATGCAATGATCGGTTTAATTTGGGTTCGGTAGTTGAACACAATTAAACCAATAATATGCATACAGCAGTGTTTGCTTCCAATTGCTGAACCCAGTCAAACATAATTAAGCACAGTTAAACAGTTTTAAAATCATTCAAATATACCAGATATTTAAACCATCTGCCTTTAAGTGTGTGAGAACAAGCACAAATTTCTGTAGTGTGGAATTTGAGCATGATCTGTTTTATATTGTCGTGTAAACACATAGAAGACTGGGTGGCTAAAACAGCCTTTTCGGAAAAAGAAAATTTGGCAATCCTAATACTCACAAAGGAAAATAAAAGTTGAACCAACGATAAAATTAAATCACAACATTTACACGAGTGTTCCATCAAGACTTCCATTGGGGTAGGTGATGAAAACCTTATACCCACTTAAGTTACAAAATCCATTTTTCACGGTGATGTGAGATTTATTCTTGATAGTTAAAGGGTTAAAACTTAATGCAGGAATCAAACAGTTATACCATGTATGGGTTTCCGTACCACAGTGATTATTGTGACCCAGTACCACTACTGGGGCAAGCTCACACAGATACATTTGTATGACTTGTACAGTTATGAGATTTTGTGCTGCAATCACTAAACAAATACACAGAAACAAGAGGAAATCGGGAGGAACTTGTACCAGAATGAAAATCATGCTGGTATTATGTAAACACCCCCTTAGCCTAAAGTCGAGCAGCTCTCAAGAATGTTTAACAACATCCTCATAGACCCAGGGGCAGTAACGCCCTGATTTCATGAGATTGGTGCAAACTCAGACTGGTACGATTTTGTTTACATGAGACCGGTCTGAAAGTCAGACTGGCATGAAGTGTTTACCTGAGACCAATCTAAACTCTGTTTGTGCTAATATTGTCCGCAACCATCCCATCCTTAAAAATCCAGTTTATCTATTATCCAACAGCTTGGAATGCTCCAATGCCACTTATTAAACGTGCATACCCGAAACAAATACCTCAGACCAATTGGACCCTGTTCATGCTTAAGTGGCACCCCAGTCTGATTTCAAACCGTTCTGAGTCATTCATATTGGTTCAGCAGCAGTGATGAGTTAAACCAGCCTAAGGCCCTGTTTACATGAGTGACTTTATCCCGGGATGACTTTTATCTCATCCCGGGGTGACTTTCATTGCGGTGTCTGGTCATTTACATGATTTGGAGCTGACATGTGTTCACCCTGGGACGATTTCATCCCGGTCTTCAGCACTGGGATGAAATCGTCCCAGGGTAAACACCATTTCAGCTCCAAACCATGTAAAAACTTACAGGTAAATGACCAGACACCGATATGAAAGTCATCTTGGGATGAAATCACTCATGTAAACACAGCCTAAGATGACAATTACTTTATACTAGCTTCATGTTTCGTACGTTTCGTGTAAACAGAGGTAAGCATTTGGAGTCGATCTGAAGTCGTACCGGCCCAAGTTGGTACCATACTCATAGACTACGAGCAATCTCTCATTTTTCTCTGGCGCGTGCACACTGACTGTCCAACTACTGGTAATTGCGATAATTAAAATCTGCTTTGTTTTTCTTACAGGTTTTTATTCCATCAACCTGATGTCAGGAAAATATGGCAGTTTATTATTAAGGGTTTGGTTAAGAAATTTGTACTTTTAGCTATATTCCCAGACACACTTTATCAATTCAAATAAAACATTTGAAGAGCAGTTTTGAAATAAGGTTATATATTTTTTGTCTTTTTCTGCTTAACATTTTGATGTCATTGATTAGTTTGACTGACCCCTCAGTACTACTAAGTGGATGATATATGAAAATGGAATGAATCCTGGAGTACACCTTTTAGGGCTCTACTTCAAAATATCTGATGAGCACACCCTGCCCCATATCTTTTTTTGGGGTAGTATCCCCCCCCCCCCCACTACTATCCCAGGAATGAAGAGTAAGACCTATTTGATTGAATTCTCTTTATGGGGAAAACTGTATCGATTGACTGATTCACCACAGTCTGATCCCTTTTTGTCAGTTCATTGCCTGTTAGGTTTCAGACTATTCTGAAATGATTTAGGAAGTGGCTATTCCTTTTGTTTTTCTTTGGTACCAGATTATGGCAATCAGTAACAATGCTTAGTGATGACAAATTATCAAACCAAAAAGAACTAAAGTCTCGAGATCTACTGCCATCACGGTCTGGGGTAGTAAGAGAGTGAGTCATAATCTGTGCATCAAATAAAGTCACTAGTCATTACTGGACCATTTGTTATTCGCATTGGCAACACTGAAGTCACAGATTGATTTATTTATTGATTTATTGATTGACTGATTGATTAATTGATTGATTGATTGATTGATTGATTGATTTTTTAATTGGCTGATTGACTGATTTATAAGCCAGTTGGTTGAGTGGTTGATTGATTGACTGATTGGTACTTAAAATAGATGAATAAATTGATTCACGTGAATTACATGTAAGTAATTACATGCATAATGCTGCATTTCTTCGCATCTTCCTCTGGCAGTAAAATAATACCCGGCATCAGTCGAAACATAAAATAATTTTCAAGCCCCAATGTCATGACACAATTGTAAGCAAATAATTTATTTGTAATTAGCAAGTAGTAGGTAAGAAGGCGTATTAGAGAGCAGGACTAGTAGAGCTTTTACAGTAATTTAAATTATATTTCATATTAACTCCAGTAAGCTACTCCTTCTGAGTAACTACCACTATTGGACAGTCAAGAAAGAAAAATCAAGCAAATCATTATCATTCAACTATAGCGTCATTTTACCATATAAGGAGAAAAATATGAGTATGAGAGCGTCTTACACTGTAGAAAACGTATTGCACTATAGTATCCCGGTTTCAAATCACTTATTGAATAAAGCATTTAAATTGCTTAGATATTTAAGTTTATATTACCTACAACAGAGGCTTATTTAAAATTTATGAAACACTGGTTCTAATTTGATAAGAGGTGTATTACTAATGATTAACTAATAATTATAATATTGTTTTCCGGTCTCACTTGTAATAATAATAATAATAATAATAATAATAATAATAATAATAATAATAATAATAATAATAATAATAATAATGGGATGAGCCGTACAGAAGACTAAAGTTGTCATTTATTAAGTTGCCCTACTTTGGTGCCAGTATCAGAGTTGACTAACATTTGTGTCCACCAAGTCTAGATTTTTACCACCCTCAAAAATAAGGCCAAACGGTAAACCTTCTCATCATACATTTGATTCGCTTCTTATGCAACCGAGCTCGTCATCAACCATTCAAAATGGCTGCCCAGGTCAAATTAAAAACGTACAAATTTGTAAGATTGCGGTTCAAAGGTCGCAATCATTGTCGAATGATGATGGCGCTAAATACAGCAACAAATTTATTCGAGTAACAGGTTCTTGAGGCTCATACAGTCCCGCACGTTCCTCGGTTTTCGCAGTTACACAATCTGCCGATTAGTGACACCCTGCCAGCAATATCATAGGCGTGTGAAAGTGCACCTACGAATTTGCGGCAAAACAGTCTGAAACAAAGGCCTTCTAAGTAGTTAGAGAATTAAAAAAAAAAAAAAGAATGCCTCACATCATGCCTTCAACAAAAGTCCTTGTATTAAAGTGTAAACCAAAAATACACTTCTTTTTTTTTTGTTTGTTTAATTTTTTTTTAATCAGAACGTCAAGGCTGCTTACAACATGTCAAGATGGTACACACGCTGAGATTTCAGAAACTATGGCTTTTCACGGGAGCTTTTCATGCAGATTTAAAGAAAGCTAATGCTAAAAATAATATCTGAGCTTACTTGTACGGTCTTATTGAGCTCAAATACTACAATTATATACATACTTATTAAAAACTGGACTAGGTATATTGGATTTCTAGCATTTTGATTGGCTGAACGGAGCTAGGCTATCAGCTCATATACCTGCTGTGACCAAATATGGTCAATGAACGCTCAACAACAAGTGAGCTGAGAGCTTTTTTTCCCCGTGAGCAACCCGGCGAAAAAAATGGACGAGAAAAATCACTTTAGAGCGAATTTCAGTTAAACAGAAATTCCAACAGCGTCACTGACACACAAATCAAAATTCTCCCGGAGTGCCTGACACCTTAGGACGACAAGAAACTATGTACAGATAGAAATTTAAGCATTTTGCATTGTGTTTATCATTAACATTTTACAAACGGTAAGTTTTGTTAGGAAGGGTTTCTATTTCGAAATATCAAGACAAGACATACAATAAAACACAGTAAAATGGGAGAGAAGCATTTAATAAAAACTGTCACACATTCACGACGAGTCAGTACAGAAATCGAGAAGCAATCTAAACAACTACTGAACAAACTACCAAGAAGGAAGGAAGGGCGACATTTTTTGGGCTATACCATGACGCAAATTTGACACTGGCTTACCTGCACTCGTTGTATAGCTCTGTGTTCCAAAAGCTCCAAATGTTTAGTTACAAATCGGATGCCATGTAAAACGAGTTGAATCGCTTTCCCAGTCGTTTGAGTGTTGTTTTTACCATTCCGTCGGCAACCTCTAAACTGAGAACAACTGCATTTTGCGCTTTGCGTTTAACAAACTGAGGTTGTGAACTCTGACGTTCCTCACAACGGTGATCCTGTTTCTGAGCTGCATAGAAATTGCCTGTTCAAGTTCAAATTCTGTCTTCAGTTCGATGAAGCAGGCACATGTCGACACATGATGGCGCCTTTGTGCGAACGGATTACAAACTTGTTCAGTTCAACTCCCGCAGCTAATATGGTAAAATCGTACAGCTTCAATCCGCTTTGAACGATAATTTCAACGATGTTTCAAGAAAAGTCAAACACGTAACACATTTCAGAGCCAATAATTACTACCCAATAATAATTTTTCCCCAAAACTTCTGCCACTTCGTTCACATCGGAGCAGTTTCATTGATTCATTCAGCTTTGGAAAGAAACGCTGCAACACTTCGCAAAGTTTTGGCGCCTTTTTCGCTCAGTCATGTGACCGATTCTTGTTTCCTTTTTCTCTCGTTTCTCATTTTTTTCTTCCTTTCTTTATTTTATAACAATTACAGTGGTTGAGTTTTTAATAAAACAATTATTCTACTCGGGCTTGCTGGATATCGAATGATTATAACCAACTCGGCGCTACGCACCTCGTTGGTTATCTATCATTCGATATCTAGCGCGCCCTCGTAGAATAATTGTTAAATATAACGCCGTTTTAATGTTCTTTTGCGTCTGAAATACTATAGTGCTGATATATTTCTTTATGTCTGTAATAATGTAAATAATGTGTAACTTAAGAACATCTTATGCAAGAATGTCTTCATGCGCAAAGTCCTGGCTCAGCCTACACTCATAAGGTAACCGTTCTCATTAGAAAAATGATAATACATAAAAGTAAACAAAGAAACAAGAGAAAAAAACTGTCAACCGACTCTGGTTACGCTGCTATGACTATAACGCGTTACGGCCCTTTTACGGTTTTTAAAAGAGTTTTTAAAGAGGTCGCATGAAATTCACTCATTGCTGTAAGCAGTGTCTTCGTTTATTTGTTTATTCTGATAGAAATGCAATTAAATTGATCTGGTAAAGGTTCATTTTATTAATTTCCATAAGTGAATGCCTTGATTATGAATTTCTACCAAATATAGTTGAATTGAAGATGACAATGATGAAATACAGCTTTTCTAAATCGTCTTTTTTCTGACGAATTTTCTAGAAACAAAATAATCAAAAGCAACACAGTTGGAGCGTTTTTAATAACTATGAAAGTCATACAGCAAATTAAAGCGGAACCTGTTCACGAGAAAACGAACTAAAAATGGTGCAAATTCATTATATCATGGTAGCCGCCATTAGCCAGATTTTTGCGTTACTTTATGAGTGAAACTGCTAAAAAACCCTAATGTTGCTTAAACAGATGTGTTTAAAGGCTTTTTCTGTAGGTTCTGTATTAAACAATATCTTGGATTCTGCTTTTTGTACAACACAGCGGAAATCGCACAAGGAACTGTTGCTTTTGTTTTTCTTGTTTTTTTGTCTGTTTTGTTTTGTTGTGTTCTGTTTCACGCTTGGTTAAGACAATAAGCATCCTGTTAAAAACTGTAATACTACTAATAACATAAATAAAGTACCGAAATTTTAAGAAAATGGCGGATGAAATAAATTGTTCTTGAGTCAAATTGCACCGTACGTCCAAAATGCATGAGTAGTTTCCTTGTTTGGCATACCACACAAGGAAATGTGCTATGCTAAAAGAATCGTTAAATGTTAATGCGAAGAAGAATAAAGAACGCATGCACCAAAGTTAAAACAATTGTTTCAAATTGTTAATTGTGCACATGCTGGTAAGCTGGTGTGTAGAAATATCTGAATGGTTTGTACAATCAACGGACAACAAGACAGTTTCCTTGTTTCACAACTCAGCTTTTTTATCGAACTGTCTATTTACGTAGGGATAAAAATTGTTCTGTTTGAGCATGTTTTGCTACTTGTCCGCAGAAATCTATCATTTTCTTTATCGATTAGTAAACTATGTTTTTACAATGCTGGGTACAAGTCTAGATCCTGTAAGCATTGGGAAACGTTTGCCCACAACATTAGAACAGTTAAAAAAGATCATTTTCTTATAAAAAAAAAGAGTTAATCACATTTCTTTGTTGCCGTTGTCTGTTGTTCGCGGTGTAAACCATTTATTCAGATATCACACACCACAATGTACGTAATTTAAAAATTGAAACAATGGTTTTTAACCTTGGTGCGTGCTTTCTTTATTGTTCTTCGCATTAGTATTTAACGGTTCTTATCAGCATATAAGAAACGGGGTTTGTGAAATCACTCTATTACATGATTAAGCCGTATTAACTTACTGAAATTAAATGAAATTCGAGTAGAAGTGACATATTACTCTTAAAATTTATGTAAGTTGTCCTTTTCTGTTATGCAAGTTCTTATGGTAAATAATCACTCATTTATTTACCCACCGCTACTGATATGAAGGTCTGCATGACAGTGCAATTGTTTGTATGCTTGTTTCTGCGCCCTGCAGCGAGCTAAGCAGACAACAAATCGTTGGCGTTGGCGTGAATGTTTGTTGACCATTTGTCGTGGACTGCGGCGTTAGCAAGGTGAAGCCATGACTTCCAAGGTTTTTTATTTCTTCGCTATAATCACGATCCTTGTTTTCAAGACAGGAGCTGATGGTATGTGCTTTCTACTCCTTGTGGTCGTTGTGTGTCAATACAACTCTTTAGTTGCTTGTTTGTAATGCACTAACCGTGATTGATTACCGATGATTCAAGGCGTTTAGTAAATGTATTTTTAAGACGCAAAACCAGAAAAAAAAACCGTCTATTACAATACTACCAAAATATATATTTCAAATGCTGACTATAAAGACAGTTGAATGTGCATGTTAAAAAAGCAGTTATAAATATGTTAACTTTTCTTCTAATTGCTTGCGGAGTCTGCTCTAGTTAATATTCCTAGAATTGCGCTGGACTGAAGTTACGTAAGAATTGAATAGCCCTCGTTGATTAAAGAAATGGAAAATTACCCCGTGTTGTTGATCACAGAAAGCTATAGAAAACGCCTATTTGGCTTTTGTAGAGCCTAAGGTAAATTTAAGGTTATGATGCTCATGACAACGGTCCGCATTCACATAAATTTTCATGCACAATCAATGTTCTATTTGGTTAAGCGAGGATTATATGTTATAGTTCCTTAATGAAAAAAAGAAAAGCTTAACACTTAACGGAACATGATTATTTAAAACCTAAATCATCTTACTTTATTAATAAATTTGTTTGTTAGGTAGTACTAAGTATTGCACCCACGCCTACACATCAGAAAGTTGTTTGGATTTCATGCGTCCACCCAACTGCTCTTAAAACCACCTGCATGAACTTTCCACCTCATAAAACCTCGTACGATGTGAGAATTCAGACCTACTCGGCCTACCAATTTTCATGTTCTTAAAATGAAAAGTTGTCCTCATATCTCTATGCCTTGTCCCTTTGTAAATAATTTTTAAACTGATCCAGACTTTATCGTATTTTTTTCTCCTTAAAAAATTGTCTTCTAGATCTGTCTAATTAAACACAAAAAATAGGCACAAAACTTTCAGTAGCAATAACCTGTTTAAGCGTGTACGCCTGATAAAACCGACAAAAAAATGCAGTACAGTTTGTCAATTTGAAGTCCGTTATATGTGGGGTTACACTTCCTTTACATGGTTACAATCCAGATAATGAAAACTGTGGAAGGATATTGCCTTTATTTCAAGGTTTTTTAGATGTGTGCCTCTGAAATTCGTTCTTGCCTTGGGCAACTGAAACTGAAAAATTTTTTTTTGCTTTCTCCTTTTGTTACTCAAATATTACTAGAGTACTTATTGGTAGTTTAAATATAAACTCGGATTTAGTCATATTTTGAACAGTTTCGCGATTTCACAATCCTTTTGCTTTTGCTTTCTATTTCCACTTTGCGTGGTTTTCTGAAGAATACGACAAAAATTGCGCATTGGCAATTGATCTTTTGAAAACACATGGGATGTTGAGACGAAAAAAATGCAAACAAGGCACTTCAATAACCATTCAAAATGGCTGCCAAGTAGAATTAAAATCGTACAAATTTGTAAGCTTGCGGGTGAAAGGTTTAATCATATTAGCTGCAATCACTTTCGAAAGGTGAAAGCGATAAATACAGCAATACATTTATTCGAGTAAGAGGTTCTTGTGGCTCATAGAGTTCACACATGCCACAGGTTTCGCACTTACACAATCTGCCGATCAGTGACACTCTGCCAGCAGCATTATAGGCGAAAAAAAAACCACAGCTATTCACGGGAGCTTTTCATGCGGATTTAAATAAAACTAAAGTTAATAATATCATCTTAGCTTATTTGTACGGTCATTCTGAGCCCAGATACTACAATTATAGACATAGTAATACATATAGCGGCGGTTTTGATCGACGCGTTAGGGTCCTTTTTTGCTTTTTGTTGCTACATTTCAAAGAGGTAGGATGAAATTCACTCATTACTGACTTCAAGCAGTGTCTTCGTTTATTTGTTTATTCTGATAGAAATACAAGTAAATTCATCTGGAAAAGGTTCATTGTATTAATTTCGATAACCGAATGCCTTGATCATGAATTTCTGCCAAACATAGTTAAGTTGAAAACGATAATACAGAATTACAGCTTTTCCAAATGGTCTTTCCTGAAGAATTGTTTAGAAAATAAAAATGAATCAATAGCAACACAGTAGGAGCGTTTTTAATAACTATGACAGTCATGCAACACATTAGTCTGGAACCTGTTTACGAGCAAACGAACTTTCACAGAATGATACACAGCCATTTTATTATGTTAGCCACCATTAGCTAGATTTTTGCGTTGTTTTATGAGAGAGAAATGTTGTTTGAACAGATGTTTTTAAGGGCATTTTGTGTAGTTTCTGTATTAAATAATACCTCGAATTCTCCTTTTTTACAACACAGCAGAAATCTCACAAGGGACTGTTACTTTTCTTTGCTCTTGTTTTTTTTTTTTCTTGTTCTGTGTCACGTTCAGTTAACGGCGATAAGTATCCTGAGTGTTGAAAACTGTAATGAAAATACTACTAATAATAATACAAATAAAGTACCGAAATGTTGAGCGAAAGAAGCATCAAATAAATTGTTCTTGTGTCGGTTATATATTGCTTCAAATTGCACTGTACACCTAAAATGAGTATTTTACTTGTAAGGGATACCGAACATTTGATTGATTGTTTAATTTTATTTAAGTTATTACATGATTACGCTTTCTTAACTTACTGAAATTAAATGGAATTTTCGCAGAAGTGACATATTATTCTTGAATTTTATGTGTTTTTGTTTCTATTGTCAGTTTTCATGGTAAATAATCACTCATTTATTTGCCCGCTGCTACTGATATGAAGGTCTGCATGACAGTGCCGTTGTTTTAATGCTTGTTTCTGCATCCTGCAGCGAGCTTATAAAGCAGGCAACAAAACGTTCGTGTTGGCGTGTGAATGTTTGTTCACCATTTGTCGTGGACTTAGGCGTTAACTCTTTTCCGTCAAGAGTTGTATTTTCCCGACGTCAAAGTCGGGAACCATTCAGCCACTTGTGACGTCATCATTTTTGACGTCCCCAGATTGTTTTGATAAGCAGCTAGCACAGCAAGGACAGATCCATCCATACGTGTGTCCATTTTGAATATCGACCAAATCCTGGCAGAGCTATACCAGAAAAACGTGTCCAATTTTGGCTGCAAAGTTGGTGGTAAAATAGGCCAAGTCACCTAGTTGATCAATGTTCCATTTCCAGGTTTTTAGAAGGACTGAGGCCAAAACTTTTCCAGTGGATAGAAAGGTGATAAAGGGTAGAAGATAAAGAGAAAAGAAAGGGAGAGAAAAAGGAAAGCAAAAGAAGCGAGAAAAAATTAGAAATGAATCAGCAAAAAAACAAAAAAAAAAAACTTTGGCTTATGCGCATGCGTGAAACCAAAATAATGTACAATTTTCAATAGAAGCTGGCTCAAAATTGAGCTAAAATGTAAGAAAACGCTTTTGTAGCAAAGTTTAGTGGCATTTGGCACCATAGCACTTCAAAAACCGCTTTAGCGGTAAAAAATGCGTTTTTCTAAGGGAAAAACGCTGACGGTAAAGGGTTAACAAGGTGATATCATGTTTTATAAGGTCATTCGCTTTTTTGCTGTAATCCGTCACGATCCTCGGTTTCCAGAAGGAGCTGTTGGTAGGTGCTTTCTATCCCTTGTAGTCGTTGTATGTCAATAAACCTCTTTAGTTGCTTGTTCGTAATGCACTAATCATGATTGATAACCTATGATTTAAATCGTTAAGTAAACTATTTTTAAGACTCCAACAAAGAAAACTGCCACTAAAAATGTTTCAAATGCTGACTATAACGACAATTAAATATGCATGCTAAAGATGCGGTTAAGTATTATCTTTCTTTCAAGTTGCTTGCAGAGTCTGCTTTTGAACATTTTCCTAGAATTGCGATGGACCTGAACTTTTGTAAGAATTCTATAGCCTCTTTTCGTTATAGAATGGAAAATTATGGCAGGATGTTTGTTTATTATCATTTTGGAAGTAGTTCAAGGTTATCTTGTAAAACATTTCTCCCTAGCTATAGGTTGGCTTTAATGGAGTCTAAGGCGAATTTAAGATGATAATAATAATGACGACGACACACATTCGCACAATTTTCATATTCTTTCAAATTCGCGCGATCCGTGCCCTATTTGGGTAAGGTTACGTAAGCGCAAACAGCAAGTTGTGTATTCTATATGAAATAAAAAAGCTTAACACTTTACGGAATAGTATTTTCTAAAACCTAAATTACTGTACTGTATTACGCCTTCACATCAGAACATTGTTTGGATTTCATGTTCAGGCCACCCAACTGCTCCTAAGACTACCTGCAGAAAGTCTTCCACCTCCAAGAACGCGGCTTGATGCAATAATCCATACCTTCCCGGCAGCACCAATTTTCTTGCTAATGAAACATTCTTCTTTACTAGCCATTAAAATGAAAAGTTGTCACTAGATAGAGTTCTTTGCTGCTTTTCCTTTGAAAATTACTCTTTTTTAAGCTGTCTAATTAAAATTTTTTTTTCGCACCTCGTCGGATCAGTTACCGGATCCGAATACTTTAGCTTCTATTACTGGCATACTATAAAGAAGGCTTGATAACAAACACGGCACTTGCTACTTGCTTGGCTTTAGAGCTGTTCACAGAAAATGCTTTAGCAACTGATGGAGGATCTTTTTTTAAAGGTTCCGAAACTGGTCTTGCGTTTATAAGCTTATAAGAATAGTTCGTTTACGAACTAAACCATCGTTCTCAAACGTTCCTTTGATCAGCTGATGATCAAATTTTTTACCTATATAAGGCAGAACGCCTTGCGCCGGCTGTCCTCGTGTTCAAGTCATCGTACACATGCAGACTGATTGTAACTTAATCGAGAAAGGCAAGTGGCATTAACCCTATTTTACCTGGGCTTTTTTTTTTGAGTTTCTGAGCCTTGGGGGACGGGGGGGGGGGGCGCAATTTGTGCTCCTCTCCTATAGATCTCGAAAGGCATTAACGCTCTCGTGATGAAACTTGACACGTTATTAGCTTAGTTTAGCACGTCATTAACTTAACAAATTGGGTTTATGATGTATCAATTATGACGTAACATGACGTCACGATGACGTCACGAACCAGCCATTTTGAATTTTGAGGCCGCCATCTTGAATCCCGAGCCTGCAGTCATACAGCTAACAATGATGGCATCGAAAAAGTATGAATTAGTTCTAAGAAACATACTTAATCAAAACAAACACACAGAAGTAAAGGATTATTCTCTTCTTACAAACGAAGGGGAAAAACTGGGAAAAAAAGACTGAAAAAAAATGAAAATAGTCAAAATAAACTTCTTAGTAGACGGTTGCTATGAAAACGTCAATCATCATAGGCACGTCATTGACAAAGGAAAATTTTCTCTGATAAATTTTAGGATAGGTCACGAGATTTGGTGATTACTCGTTTAAAGTCAGCGCGGGGACAATGTGCTCCCCCCCCAGGCTAAACAGGGTTAAGTGATGTTATAATGTCGCCTGCTAAATTGTTGGCTGCCAGTTACACTTAATGATTCTAAATCCTTCCAGCCAAGCGACAATCATATTAAAAAGAAACCAATTCCATGCTAACACTTGAAAGATTCGCTCTCAGAAGGAACTTTTTAATACTGATCCTTCGATCACTTATTTGCAGTTTTCATAAATAAAAGAATTTTTTTTGCATTTTTTACTGATTTTTTAATATAGGGATCACACTTTATCCCTTCAAAGCATCTCTTGTACCAAGTTGATCTCTAAAAAGCGCCAATCGAACGTAGAAGCTGAGGACTTGAGAGCTTTACTAAAGTTTTAAGATGGGATACTGACGTAGTGCTATGGACTTTTTTGGTGATTACCATTCGGCAAATTAAATATTAAGAGCACCAGAGTTTGCATCATTACCTAGGAATTTCAACCTACTAACAGCTTCAAGGGAAACATAGAAAAGAAAGAAAGAAACAAAATAGCCGAACCGACAAAATGGTGTTCCAAAAAGAGGAATATAGAAAGGAAAACAAAGCTTTCCTTTATTTACATTTTGAAATGAGGGGTATGATCTTTGCAGAGAGTAGCAATTTAAGCAATTGCTTTTTACCCGGCCTGATCAATCGATGGTAATCGATCATCGGAAATCCAATCGATCACTCGATAACAATCGATGACAATTAGTTAATTGCTATCGATTGCTATCGGCCAATCGATGACCAACCGATAATCATAAGCTCGAGTCCTCTAATTGCTATCGATTGTCATCGATTACAATCACCCCCATAAGATTTTCCTTGAAATTTTCCAAGACGCATAATCATCTAGACCTGCCGTTTTCAGTAAATGTGCATCTATTCCTAAGACTCATTTTGACATAGGTTTGGTGAGAATCAGTTACTATGGTTACGAGATATGATGTCATACGTAGCAGGTGGTCGGCCATTTTTTAAGAAAAATTCTTGTTTTTTACCCTTTTTAGGTGAAAAAATATGCAAAAAATGTCAACAGAAAGCGGCAGAATGTTTACTTAGGTGATATTCTACATGTCCAGCATTAACAATTTCCAATTTGTCACGTTTTTTATCGATTTCTAATTTTCGGAAAAATCCCAGATGGCGGCCAATATAGTGGCCATCTTGAATGACGTAACAGGCCCCCCCGGCACCGTGGCATCCCATAATTTCTTCCTAATTTTGTAGAACACGTCACAGACTTTCTACTGAAGGTGAAATCTTTTCAAAATATTGTAACATAACGAAAACCCAGGGGTGGGGGGGGGGGTCCATCAACCCCCCTTTGTACCACGGTGGGGGTATAACTTTGCTTGTACTTCCGAGGGCTAATAGCGCAGTTCATAGATTTGTCTTTCATATATTAATCACGTCAATTTACATTTTGCAATGAGGTTGCGGGGTCGTTGTGTTGAGAGTTTTGTGCTGTCTTCTTTCTTAGATGAGCGAACGACAACAGTAGTCTGTTAATGGCCCAAATTTGCCAGCATTTCTTTTCATTATTTTACCTGTTCGTGTACTATACTTGATACTTCTTAACATCCTAAAAATCTTTTTTTCTGTTTTCAAAAATAGACGCAAAACTTTCGTAGAATCGACTGGTTATCTGTAGGGTTACACTTCGTTTTCATGGATACAATACAGATAGAAATGTGTGAGGACATTGTCTTCACTTCAAGGTTTTCCTATGAAAATCCCTTCCGATGAAACTGAAACTAAAGCTTTGTTTTTGCTTTCTGTATTTGTGAATCGAACATTTCTAAAATGCTTATTGGTAGCTTTAATGGTGGGCTTTAGTCATATTTTGAGTTTGTCTCACTAGTGTACAACGCTTTGCAATATTTAAGATCACAGCAGGTAACACATCTAGGCTACCCTCCAGTTGCATAGTCTTGTTTGCGGAGTAGATAAGTCTCATCTCTTAGGCAGGTGGCTGCTAGAAAATATTGCAAATAGCACGTCACGGGATGTGACGTCGTTGGTCATATTTGATCATTAAAGAGCAACTGAGAACAAAAAGGAGCAGCATTTTTTAGCGTAAATCAACACCTACAGAACACTTTCAACTGAAAAAAAACAGTTAAAAAAGCTAGTTCATTCGTTGCTGCTGCGGGTCTCTGTCTCAGCCTTCATACTTCGGAGCGGTCACATGAAAGCAAGTAAGACTGTATGCAGTGTTTTCGTTTTTTCTTGCTATTTTTCTCTATCTTGACTTTTTGGGAAGAACACGGGCAAATTTGTTTTATGAAAACAAGTCCATTGTATTGTCTCGACCACCGAACGCTCTTTCATGTTTGCTATAAAAATAGACAAATTGAAGATGACCCTGCAAAATTAAAATACAACCTGTTTTAACCCGGGGCCTTTATCTACAAAATTGTTTCGAAAGTAAAATCAAACAATACCAACGCAATGGGAGGGATTTCAATTACTATCACGGGTATATCACCGCAATAAGGTAAACTAAGACTAAGACCTGTTTACGTGCAAACGAACTTTACTTTTTTCTGAAGGATGTGTTTGCGACATAACCGTGTTAATATGCTTGTTACCATCAGCCAATTTTGGGGCTATTTTTCGTTGCTTTTCGAGACAAATTCATATGCCTTTTTTTTCGAACAGATGTGTTTGAATGCATAGAACGCAGGATCTGAATCAAATATTACCTTGTTTCTGCTTTTTGTAATAACACAGTGGTAATCACACATTGGTGCTACTTTTGTGTTCCATCCACGTTACCATTTTTTGTAATTAACTATAAGCATCCGAAATGTTAATGTTGCAAAAAGTAAGTTAATTTTTAACGACGATTTTCCGGCAGCCTTTGAGGGAACAGTGACAATTAATTGATATGCATCTGAAAAAAAATGTATATGTAGGGGGCGCTGAGATTAGAAGCTTCTGTACAGTTGCAATTCCAGAGTCTGTCTACTCAAAATCCAATGCTTTTTTTCCATTTTTTTTATTATTATTTCCTTCCACTTCACATTACAATATCAACATTAATTACTAAAGCGTAATTAATTAATTAATTAATTAATCACATATACCAAAAACAACAAAAAGACTAAACAAACAATGCGACAAAACATGTTAAAAGTCAGCCAGAAAAAACTGTATTGCTGCCATTGAACGAATCGAGGTGGCAAAGTTACTTGACAAACATTAAAGACTCGCACAACAGCTAATACGGTCTTTCCGAAAAATAAATACTTTGGCCATAAGATAACCAGACTACAGCTGTATTATGAATGACAACCTAAATAATCCTTTACAAAGGAATCAATAGTCCGACTATGTATAATTTGTCCGGCTCGGTACGACTTAAAAGGCACGCTTACTATTAATTCCTTACGTCAGAGAGTTTCTTCCCTTGGTCTTTTCTTCGTCGGACAATTTCTCTCGGGAGATCTGCAGATATTCCATAGCCAGTGTCTTTCAAAACTCTGGCTTTTAAAAAAAACAAACTCTCTATCACCGTAGCAAAGAAAGCGAGCAATTGTTGGTCTTGGGCGTCCATCATCATTTACTTTGCCTACTCTGTGGACTCGCTGGAATTCGATGTTGCTATTGTTTCGACTTGAAGTTTACTCTCCAAGAAAGATGTTAGGACGCAGAGTGAATCTTCCTGTTCGCCTTCTTCTTGAATTCCGTAGAAGTGCAAATTTTCACGCCTAGGGTAAGCTTTGGCGTATAATAATTTGTCTTCGGGAGTTTTATACTGTGCTTTACATGTCTTCTCGCAATTTTCTTTCACTTTTTCGTCAGCTGCGTTAAGTTTTGTTAAGCTCACTCAGGCCATCTTCCATGTCCTTCACTTAATATTTCGCTCCTGCTTCAGACTGATGCGCTTCAAGTTGATGGACTCGAGCATCCAGCTTGTCAAATTTCTTCTCTAAACTGGAGACAGAGGAAGTAATCTGTTCCAGTTTTTTGTCCATTTGCACTATTTGTGCGAGAATGCGATCGATTTTTCACCCAAGGTTTCCGTGGCGTCTACAATTTCGCCAGACGAGGAATCAAGTAATAAACAACTCTCACTCATCAGAGAAGCTTCTTTGACCTTTTTCTTCCCCGGAGAGCGTAACTCGTAGTCTGACGCACTTGAAACGCTTGACTCGTCTTTGTGGTTTTTCTATTTGCCGGACATAAGTCGTTTTGGCCGACATTTAGTTGTTTAAGAAACGGAAAGTGCGGAGAAGCTTAATCTACACGTCTACTCCCTCCGCATGCCTCGGCCCCCTCTACTCAAAATCCAATGCTACCGCTGGATGGTTGTGGTAATAAGTTTTAAACTATTCTTTTAGAAACATGTACAACCACAAAGTGATTTGTATAATACGTTACACACATTGTGCGACGGAAATTTGACCTATGGAAATAAACAGCTGTCTTTATAGAGAGAAAAATAATTATAATAAAAAAGAAATAAATGACGAAATGTGAAAAACGTCACATGAGACAATTTGATGTGTTTTATTATTAATAACAAAATGAATTGAAGTAGGCACTGGGGTCCTAAAATGATCATTTGTCTACTTTATATGATTGTTAGTTGTAGTTTTAGGGGACTTAAGCCACCTTTACTTAATTCAAATGAAGTCGGGGTAAAAATGACGTAATATTCTAAAATGTTATAAAAGCTTTCACTCTTCTGTCCACTTTGCTTTCATGGGATCAACGTAATTATTCTTACTAACGTTTAAGGAGAACAAAACATGCTAATACTGCATCCAAAGCACTCCTTTAGAACCACTTTTCATTAAGGCGAGACTGTGTCGAAAATAACAAGCATCGAGCATAAAACTGCGACCGACTGCAGCCATGTTGAACTTGTCATTGAGAAATGGCGCGAACGAGATGTTGTTTTATCTTGGTATTGTCAGTCATTTTTTTTCTCCACGATAGTAGCGATCATACGGAAAACGCTCAGTAATGAAAAGTCGCAGCGATCGCTTAACATTTTTGTAGCGATCGTAACGTAGCGACCGTAGCGATCACATGGAACCAGCCTTGATATTACGAAATTGGAGGTCCCTTTCACAAGCTATAGAAAGGCATGAGTTTTTTGAAAGTCTAAATGAATTCTTTCCTGAGAAATCTTCATGGTTATTTTGAGGTGTGTGCGTGCGTGCGTGTGTGTGTGTGTGTGTGTGTGTGTGTGTGTGTCGTCGTAGAATGGGAGGGCTGTCGTCGTTCGTGACATGTTCGTAGTTCTTCAGAAGGCCACGTTTGACTTTTATACTTTTATTAGGCCGGTAAATTATGACTTATATGTGCCAATTACAACGAAAAAATTCCCCGCATGTAGGAAAATTATATAAGTCAAGTAATCTGTTACTATACGAATATCAATTCCCTTTACTTCTTAACAAGTTCCAGATCCAGTTGCCTTTTTCCCTTTGAATGGCATATATGGAACTAGAGAAATCCAAGATCGAGTATCCCAAGGCAGCCAGAATGAAGTGTACCTCGCCCCAGGACCAAATGGACACGATAACGGTTCCTTTGAATTTTCTGGCACCAGTGATAGCTACGTAGAGTTTACCAACAGCGCCTACGGAGCTTTGGACGTGCGTTATTCGATAACGTTGCTATGCTGGATATACTATGATGGCCAAGACGGACCTCTCTTCCATTACGGTATAGGTGAAAGCGGCATCTGGGCATTAGCATTTTGGGTATGGCAAGGAACACCCTCTGTCGCCATCTTTTCACGGGACTACGGATTCATACAAGAGACACACTCTGTTACCTATCTTGCGGGAGAATGGAAGCTAGTTGGTGTATCATACGACCACATGTCAGGCGAATTGAAGCTATGGATCGATGGATTCGTGGATACGACAGCTTACATTGGAGTCGGGTTTGAGCTAGCAACGCAGGTCGGTGTCAGAATGGGTGCAATACTCAATGACGGAAGATACTTCAGAGGCAGAATCACCCAAGTTAGAGTATACAATGTAGCTTTGACGCAGGAGCAAATACAAGAAATAAGGGGTAAGAATGTCAGACAGAAATGTTACTCGCCCTTTTTAATTTCTTAATTAAAGCTTAATGTTCAGACCAGGAGGGGGTAGGGGGAGGCGAATCCGCTCTCTATAACATTTTAAATGTACAGGACAAAGCCACCAGACTTGGTACTGCATCGGTGGGGAAGTGAAACAAAAACCTTTGGATTTATCAACTGAGTTGATAAGGTAAATTGGCTACCGTGAAGAAACTGGAGGCTGACGTTTTGAGCGTTAGCGCGTCACCCTCTGTTTTGCAACTTCCTGTTGCAACATGTTGCTAAGAAAGCGGTTTTACTCACAAAACGAAAATTTACGATGGCGGAAAGGTGAAGTTTTAACGCAAAGATTTGACGTTGGCAAAGTTAGTGTATCTTGCTTCCTGTCGATAAACATGTCGGATTACATATATATGATGAGTGCCGTACAAGTTGTGCGGTGCTAAACTATTTAGCAATAAAAATACCAAGTCTAATCTTCAGTTGACTAACTGCAGACAGTACTTTTTTTTTTTTTTTAATTTTTCAAGAATTTTATTGAGTTAACCAAAGTTAAAAATGTTTACAGATTGCGCCTAGGTAGTTATGCAAAATACACTAGTCAGAGCTAAATAAGTATCTGTAAGGACCGCTGATCATAGGTACAAATAACATTGTGAACAGTCCACAACTGGATAAAATCAGGGCGCGCTGTGAAATTGAAAGCGGCCCACACACGAGTGCGAATTCGGCTCTTGATTTTCGCGATAATGGTATCACCACTAAGGCGTTTAGATTCGAAAGTTGCTAAGTTCCTAGCACTCCACACCTCATTAAGTGCAAGTTTACAAAGAAATGCTGCGAGCTTGTTAGCAGTCGCGTTATGTTTGCCCCCGGGTAGCCCGTGACAAAAGAGAGCTAAGGCTGGGGTAAGATTAATGGAAGAAGGGTACAGTTGATTGAGGAGCGACGATATCCACCTCCAAACAGGCAGAGCCTGAGGGCAGTCGTAGAGAGCGTGGGTGATGGTTTCCACCCGCCCACATATCGCGCAGAACTCAGTCATGTTTGCAAGTCCCCAAGCCTTGAGATAGGCTCGCGTCTTAAGGACTCCATGAGCTATTTTCCACGCGATATCGCATTCCCAATTCGTACTCAGACCCCCATATAGATGCGACCAGATTTTAGGCCAACTTAATGATGTGGCTAGCCTGCGGTCCCAGGCTGTGGTACACGGGAGACTCGGAGGGGTAGGGTAAGCGAGCCTCTGGTAAAAGGTTTTAACGAGATCGTCGGGGAGTAGGTCGAAATCAAGACCGATTCGATCTACGGCCGTGAGGAGATGCTGGTAAACTAAAGGTTTATCATCACCAAGGTGGTTTGTCGCCGTGTTCGACCGTAGAAAGGTACAGTTTTTCATTTTGCGGCTAAGGGGAAAACCTATCCAATACCGGGCGACGTGAACCCACTTGGCCGTGTATGTAAGATCACCAATATAACGGACCCACCGAAGTTTGAGAGCGCGAGACTTTTCGAGCGCGTGAACCACGGCGAGACCTCCGCTATCAAAGGGAAGGCGGCAAGTGTCCCTCTTGACTAATTCAGCTTTGCCACTCCACAGAAACAGGCCAACGGTCTTTTTCACCCGAGAGTGGACCCATTTCGGTAAGGGAAGGACAGTATCGGTGTACCAAAGGCCAGAAGCGCCAATAGTGCTGATAATCATTGATTTGCCTTTAAGCGACAACGTGCGAAGTTTCCATAGATTTAAACATTTCTCAAATTTAGCGACTCTGTCAGCCCAATTCGCATCGTCGAGGTTACCTAGTCCAAAATAAATGCCCAGAATTTTAAGTTTATCCCCGACCCAGGTAATGTGGACGGAGCCGCTGACACGGCCGGCGCAGGAGCCGATCCACAAACCTTCGGTCTTAGAAAGGTTTAGTCGGGAACCCGAACCGTGCTCACAACGAGTGATCACATCAAAAGCTCTAGTGATGGAAAATTCGTTAGCCAGGATTAGAGTGGTATCATCCGCATACTGGGAGACTTTACTTTGCTGTGAACAGCCAGGGAGGTTAATGCCTTCGATAGTACGGTCTCGCCTAATAGCTTGCCCTTGAGTTTCAGCCACCAGACAGTATAACAAGGGGGAGAGCGGACAGCCCTGTCTCACCCCTCTCGCGAGGGGAAAGGACGAAGAAACCCACCCGTTATTTATAACGACAGATGAAATATCATTATAAATAACTGCGATCCAACGTGTGAAATCGGGGCCAAAATTGAACTGAGAGAGAACTCTCTGTAGAAAAGCATGGTTCACGCGATCGAAAGCTTTTTCCTGATCGAGGCTTATGATAGCAGCCGGAATGTTCTTGTAATGAACATAGTCGATTGTGTCTCGGATGAGAAAAAGGTTTTCAAAGATACTTCTCCCCAGAACGCCGCATGTCTGGTCTTGGTGAACTAACAGCGGGAGGACGGCGCGCAACCTATTTGCGAGAGCTTTAGTGCAGATTTTATAATCTATGTTAAGCAGCAAGATTGGCCGCCAATTCTTAAGTAACAAGGGGTCATCCTTTTTATATAGAAGTCGAATAACGCCCCGGCGTTGGGAGTTGGAAAGGAAACCGGCAGCGAAAGAGAAATTAAGCGTTTCGACTAAATCAGCTCCTAAAAGTCCCCAGAAGCGACAATATAACTCTACAGACAAACCGTCGCTCCCTGGGGACCTCGCAAAAGCCATTTGAGACAAGGCTGCGTGACATTCGTCTAGCGTGAGTTCGCCTTCGCATCTAGTTTGATCCTCGGAGGATAAAGCTGTTTCAAGTTGTGAGAGGAGCCACTGTTGGCTTTCGTGGTTTACTGGTTCGGCGGAGTAAAGATTTCTATAAAAAGCCCTACATTCCGCGAGAATCTCCT
This sequence comes from Siderastrea siderea, assembly GCA_964030785.1. Lineage (NCBI taxonomy): Eukaryota > Metazoa > Cnidaria > Anthozoa > Scleractinia > Rhizangiidae > Siderastrea > Siderastrea siderea. The sequence continues at coordinate 16,953,055 of OZ034975.1, forward strand.
TACCGGAACTGACGATTGTGTCATCCGCCCGCCTTAATTTATCTATCGCATTTAGCCTGCGTAGCAGGCGTAAACGGAGAAGGGGAAGGGGAGCGGGAGAAAAATGGGGTTCTGGGAGCTAGGGACGAGGGAACGCCTGCTACAAAGACCCCATTTTTTCATCTCCGCCCACCGATTTTTATGTAATCCAATTAAGTTAACTGTCAATGCAACCACCAATGAGAAACAGGCGCGCGCTTTTTTGCATGACTGACTTCACGCAGGAATTCAATGAAGCGTCTAAAAATAAAGTTAGGATGAGAATTCTTTTTCAAATCAAAGAGCATTTTATGTAATTGAACAACACTCAACGGCGCTTATTTTCGAAATAAGAGACACAAAGCTTTTCACAATAGAAAGATGTATTAAGATAAACTCCCCTTTGCTTCTGAAAACCAAACGCGTTCAATTTTCGCTTCTAGGAAAGGTAAGCTTATTTTAAAACACGCAAGCGAAGAACCGCGATACATTTTGAACGGCATTAAATTGACTGAACTGCATGTTTTTCAAAAGATACGCGAAAGCCATAATATGTAGAAACGTCGGGCAATTATAAAAATAAATATTTCAATACAACTTACAATCAAAAATGTAGTTTACTTTACCATGGATTCCCTACAAAGTCAACAGCTTGAGTGATGTCTTGCAACGGCAGATATCTCCTTAAAACAACCATCTGTTCTCAAAGAATAATTTCTTCGCTTATAGTGTTGAGCATTTCTTAGGGGCTTCTTCCGATTTATAGTTCTCAAAAGGTGAGTCTTCATTCCGATAACGGGATATTTACAATGCCTTGAAATTCACGCGTGAAACGGTGCAATGCTTGTTTAAAATCTTCTCTGACAATTACAAAATCTTTTCTTTCTAGGACTTTAACCCGTTGGCAAAACCGCTAAAACATCTCTTCCCTTCAGAAGAGCTCTAAACTCCCGTTTCTCGCTCTGGTTTCAAGATAATTTCGCTACCAAGTTGAAATTACGTCAAATTACGTGATTCTCGTGGGACTTGTTGTCAATAATTAACCAATCAGAATTTTGCCGCCGCTGGCGGCCGCAGAAATGAAAAAATACGGGTCTTTGTAGCAGGCGTTCCCTCGTCCTTAGCCCCCAGTCCCCCATTTTTCTCCCTTGTCCTCGCTCCCCTTCCCCTTCCCCGTTTTCGCCTGCTACGCAGGCTAATCGCATTACGCGATTGCTGTTGATTCTCAAGTTGATAAAAATATCGGGTAGGTTTCTCCCCTAATTCAGTCCAGCGCTCGTGGCTACGGATAATATTCCCTTCTACCAATTCGTCCTCGATTGCTTTCAGTCTTTCTTTAATCTCTTGCAATCGGGAGTGATTGGACACGGAATTCGGGTTTCCAGTGGCCTGGAGATTGCGAAATTCAGTCTCCAAAAGAAGTTTGTCACGTTTCCGCTCTGTGGCTTTATTGATACTATGTCTGACGTCGGCAATTTCTTTAAGTTGTAGTTTTCCAGCATCCCACCAAATGCGGGGATCAGAAAAAGACGGCTTTAAGCTCTGCCATTGAGGCCAAAAAGATTTCACAGCATCGCAAAAATCGTCTGATTTCACGAGCTGTGAATTAAATTTCCAAAGGCCTCGCCCTCTAGGATTTGTTGTCCCGAGAGAAAAAGTAAGGATAACCAGATGGTGATCTGAGTACGCAAAAGGGTGGCAAGCGTGGCCACGTATTTGCGATCGCCAGGTGACCGGAGTATAAAATCGGTCTAAACGACAACCTACCGAATGCGGGCCGTTGAACCAGGTGAAAAGTTTGTCGTTAGGATATTTGACCCGAAAATAATCTTCCAGCCGAAAGGAGTCCGTGAGCGCATGTAGTTGCGTGACTCCTTTGTCACCAAGGGTGTCATCGCCTCCCCACTTGTCTTGTTTCACATCCGGGATGCAATTGAAATCACCGGCGATAATAGTTTCGACATTGCGAAACATGTAACGCCACAGGTTATCGAAAAATTGTACACGATCTGTTTGGTTATTGGGAGCATAAACTGTGGTACATTGAAAATGTTGTGTACCTTGTTTAAGTTTAACAGAGGCTACCCGGCCCGCGGTGTCGAATTTATGGCCAGTGATTTCAATTGAACACCGCGGATGAAGTAAAATACCCACCCCGGCCGATCGATTGGTACCTGGCGACCACAAGGCGCGACCACCCCATTGTTTAGCCCACAACTCACCTTGACTGACCGTCGGCAGATGAGTTTCCTGTAAGAGATAGACTGTATCGTGGTTTAAATCACGTAAAGCTTGGAAAACCTTTAGGCGTTTAGGCTTTTCCGCAATGCCGTTAACATTAACAGTCACCACGGAAAGAGACATAATGTATAGAAAATAAAAAAAACTATCATCATGAGTTCACTCGTGGAAAAGAGTGTACGCCCGGCGAAGCTCGTCGAAAACTCTGAGGAGTTCAGCGTAGGCATCCTAATGGATGAATCCCGCTAAGGATTTCCAGTGTTCCTGTTCGACATCGTTAGCATGTTTCTTATTCTTTGCGGTCGTTTTGGTGAAATCGCCGTATTTGTGCTGTAAATACAAAGCACGACAGCGATAGTATTTAGCGGCAGGAATTGCTGTATTAAACAGTTGGAAAGATCCTAAAGATGTAGGGTCAAGAACAGTTTTCTTGGTAACCGCGACATCATCGTCGCTCAAAGGGGCCGAAAGCGAGCTTTTTCTCTTCCCTTGAGGAAGGGGGGTGCTCACCCCGGTTCCCTCTGAGGACGGCAGTTCTTGGGAGCTAAATAATTCCTGAGTGTGTGTTGCAGCCGATAAAGTAGGGGCGGGAGGAGCGTCCGCAGCCGGAGAACTGGCAGAAGTAGTAGTTGCTTCGCTCGAATTGTGGAGTTCGATCGGAGAAGTGTCCATGCCGGCCTGACCTTCAGGCGTGGTGGAAGGGGGTGGGGGATTAGGTGGTTCCCCCCGGTTAGAGTTTCTCACTGGTTTGGTACTTAGGCACAGTTTAACAAGGCGCTCGGTGGAGCCACAACGAAAGCAGGTATTCGGTTGTCCGGAGTATTTCAATCCAATAGGAATCCCGTGAGCCACGATCTGCTTAGGGATATCCTTAGTTAAGCGGGTAAATTCTACCACGCGGGCGCCGTTCTCTAAATGTCGTAATCCTTCGTCCTTGAAGAAACACCGACGAACGTCTCTGTTTTTTAACTCCCCGTACTGTTTTATGTCTTGTCTTGATATTTTGAAGTGGAAATCCTTTCTGATAATACCTACCGTTTGTTCAATTTCAATGATCGACGTGACGATCGATGAAAGAAATTAATTGTAAACACAAAGCTTAATGCTTAAATTTCTATTTCTGCACAGTTTCTTCAAACAATTTTGACTTGTGTTAGACGACGCTGTTGGTGATGCTTGTTGGTGACGTTGTTGGAATTTCTGCTTAATTTAAACTTGCTGGCAAGTGATTTTTCCCGTCCATTTTTCTCGCCGGGTTGCTCGCGAGGAAAAAACTTTCAGCTCACTTTGTTGAGTGTTCATTGACCATATTTGGTCGCAGCAGGTATCTGAGCTGATAGCCTAGCTCCGTTGAGACAATCGAGATGCTAGAAATGCAATATACCTAGCCCAGTTGTTAATAAATAAATAAATAAATAAAGAAATAAAGAAATAAATATATATATATATATTTATTAAAAACTGGACTAGGTATATTGAATTTCTAGCATTTTGATTGGCTGAACGGAGCTAGGCTATCAGCTCATATACCTGCTGCGACAAATATGGTCAATGAACACTCAACAACAAAGTGAGCTGAAAGTTTTTTCCTCGCGAGCAACCCGACGAGAAAAATGGACGAGAAAAATCCCTTGGCAGCGAATTTAAATTAAGCAGAAATTCCAACATCGTCACCAACAAGCATCACCAACAGCGTCGTCTAACACAAGTCAAAATTGGTTGAAGAAACTGTGCAGAAATAGAAATTTAAGCATTAAGCGTCGTGTTTACAATTTTAAAATTTCTTTCATCGATCGTCACGTCGATCATTGAAATTGAACATGGTAGGTTTTATCAGGAAAGCTTTCCACTTCAAAATATCAAGACAAGACATAAAATAAAACACAGTGAAATTGGCAGGAGCATTTAATAAAAACTATCACACATTCCTGGCGAGTAGGTGCGAAAACCATGAAGCAGTCTAAACAAGTACTAAAAAAATACAGCGGCAAACTACCAAGAAGGAAGGAAGGGCGAGATTTTTTTCGCCTTTAACACGCCAAATTGACACTGGTTTCACCTGCACTCGTTGTAGCTCTGTGTTCCAACAGGTCCAAATGCTCAGATAGAAATCGGATGCCATGTAAAGGGAGTTGAATCGCTTTTCCAGTTGTTTGAATGTTGTTTTGAAGCTTACCATTCCGTCCGCAACCTCTAAACCGAGAACAACTGCATTTTGCACTTTGCATTTAACAAACTATGATGGTGACTTCTAATGTTCCTCACTACAGTAATCTTGCTTCTGAGCTGCATGAAAATTACCTGTTCAAGTTCAAATTTGTTCTGTCCTCAGTTCGATGAAACACGCACATGATGGCTCCGTTGTGCGAACAGATTACAAACTTGTTCAGTTCAGTTCAACTCCAGCAGCTAATATGGTGAAATTGTACAGCTTCAATCCGCTTTGAACGATGATAACAACAATGTTTCAGGAAAAATCAAACATGTACCATATTTCAGAGCCAATAATTAGAAGATTTCTTTCCAAAACTTGTGCTACTTTGTTCACTTTCGAGCAGTTTTCATTGATTCATTCAGCTTTGCAATGAAACGCTGCAACACTGCGCAAGGTTTTGGCGCCTTTTTCGTTCAGTCATGTGAGCGATTCTTGTTCCGTTTATATTTCTTTTCTCATTTTTCCCTTTCTTTCTTGATTTTTTTTAATAGTGGTTAAGTTTTTAATAAAACAATTATTCTACTCGAGCTTGCTGGATATCAAATGATTATAACCAACGAGGCGCTACGCGCCTCGTTGGTTATCTATCATTCGATATCCAGCGCGCCCTCGTAGAATAATTGTTAAATATATATATATATATATATATATATATATATATATATATATATATATATATATAAATATATAACAGTTAATGGTTGCCTCAGGCCAACATAGAATGCCACTGCGTCAGGAGGATCAAAGATTCACAGTCCAAGCCTCACTGCATCGAATTAAAACTCGTTGAAGGAAAGCGAGGACGGACAACCTCTGGCGACTAAAAAGTTAAAAAATTTAATAAAAAATGAAAACGTTTCGGTCTTAGACCTTCATCAGTTACATGAAAAATTGAACTTATAAAATCTACCTTAAATAAGATTACAATACAAAACAAGACGCAAAATACAATTCAAAGCTATGAGTTACGTAACCGGCGTGATTATAACAATACTAAAACGAGAATAAGTGACACTAATCAAAAACATTCAAAAATAAAAACAATATAATTAAACGTAGTTACAAGGTGTAGATACAGGTACAACACTAAATAAATGAACGATACAAGCCAAAAATTTAACAATAGATTGGAAATATGCTACTTTAAAAATAATTAACAAAAGATGACAGATAAGACTAAAAACTAAAAACTACTACTTCAGATAAGATGACATTTGCAATGCGGCAAAAGAAAGAGCAGTCAAAAGGAAAGCAACCTACGTTTACGCAAACATGGATCATAACAAAATCCCAAATCGAGGCCTTTGGAGCCCCAAAGGGCTGATAGACAACAAAATCCCTGGGGGGGGGGGGGGGCCTTAAACAATAATGACCGTAATAAGTTCCCCGGACGGGGCCTTTGAGTATACCCAACACCTAAGAGGCTGGCAAAATCCAAGAAAAGGGCCTTTGAACGGCCATATATCGCGAACGAAGAATCGCAAAAAAGAAAATTAATTATAACAAATTCTATTCCAAGAAGGAAATTCTTTTCTTTTATTTAAACCATGAGGTGCCAAAGAGAACAGCTGAGCACTCCAATAAGCCTCCTTTGTAATTAAAAGCCTGTCGATCTCATCCGAGTTGTTTGGGGCCTGCACCTGATCAATACATTGAAACGAAAAATCATCTAAAATGTGTGGATTTTTTGTTGAAATGCACTGCTACTTTACAAGTTGTTTGTTTGTGAGCATAGCAGACTTGTGATTACGAAACCTAATTCGAAAATCAGTGGTGGTAGATCCTATGTATTGCAAACGACATTTCTTGCAAGAAACCAAATAAATCACATTTTTAGAATCACAAGAAAGTCTTGAATGAATGGTGTATTTTTTGCCCGTCTGCAAGCTAAGAAATGATTTGGATTCAACAAAGAAATTTCGACAAAGATCGCATCTATTCCTTTTGCATTTGAAACAGCCATTGCTATGCTCAATTATTCGTTATATAATCGATGTACTATATTGTTTTTATTTTTGAATGTTTATGATTAGCGTCACTTATTCTCGTTTTAGTATTGTTATAATCACGCCGGTTAACTCATAGCTTTGAATTGTATTTTGCGCCTTGTTTTGTACTGTAATCTTATTTAAGGTAGATTTGATAAGTTCAGTTTTTCATGTAACTGATGAAGGTCTAAGACCGAAGCGTTTTTATTTTTTATTAAATTTTTAACTTTTTAGTCGTCAGAAGTTGTCCGTCCTCGCTTTCCTTCAACGAGTTATATATATATATATATATATATATATATATATATATATATATATATATATATATATATATATATTTATTTATTTATTAAAAACTGGACTAGGTATATTGGATTTCTAGCATTTTGATTGGCTGAACGGAGCTAGGCTATCAGCTCATATACCTGCTGCGACAAATATGGTCAATGAACACTCAACAACAAAGTGAGCTGAAAGTTTTTTCCTCGCGAGAAACCCGACGAGAAAAATGGACGAGAAAAATCCCTTGGCAGCGAATTTAAATTAAGCAGAAATTCCAACATCATCACCAACAAGCATCACCAACAGCGTCGTCTAACACAAGTCAAAATTGTTTGAAGAAACTGTGCAGAAATAGACGTGTTTACAATTAATTTCTTTCATCGATGGTCACGTCGATCATTGAAATTGAACACGGTAGGTCTTATCAGGAAAGCTTTCCACTTCAAAATATCACGACAATACATAAAATAAAACACAGTGAAATGGGGCAGGAGCATTTAATAAAAACTATCTACTGGCGAGTCGGTGCGAAAATCATGAAGCAGTCTAAACAAGTACTAAAAAAATACAGCGGCAAACTACCAAGAAGGAAGGAAGGGCGAGATTTTTTTCGCCTTTAACACGCAAAATTGACACTGGTTTACCTTCACTCGTTGTAGCTCTGTGCTCCAACAGGTCCAAATGCTCAGATAGAAATCGGATGCCATGTAAACGGAGTTGAATCGCTTTTCCAGTTGTTTTTAAGCTCACCATTCCGTCCACAACCTCTAAACCGAGAACACGTGCATTTTGCACTTTGTATTTAACAAACTATGATGGTGACTTGTAATGTTCCTCACTACAGTAATCTTGCTTCTGAGCTGCATGGAAATTACCTCTTCAAGTTCAAATTTGTTCTGTCTTCAGTTCGATGAAACACGCACATGATGGCTCCGTTGTGCGAACAGATTACAAACTTGTTCAGTTCAGTTCAACTCCAGCAGCTAATATGGTGAAATTGTACAGCTTCAATCCGCTTTGAATGAGGATAACAACAATGTTTCAGGAAAAATCAAACATGTACCATATTTCAGAGCCAATAATTAGAAGATTTCTTTCCAAAACTTGTGCGACTTTGTTCACTTTCGAGCAGTTTTCATTGATTCATTCAGCTTTGCAATGAAACGCTGCAACACTTCGCAAGGTTTTGGCGCCTTTTTCGTTCAGTCATGTGAGCGATTCTTGTTCCGTTTAAATTTCTTTTCTCATTTTTCCCGTTCTTTCTTGATTTTTTTTAAATAGTGGTTAAGTTTTTAATAAAACAATTATTCTACTCGGGCTTCCTGGATATCAAATGATTATAACCAACGAGGCGCTACGCGCCTCGTTGGTTATCTATCATTCGATATCCAGCGCGCCCTCGTAGAATAATTGTAATAATAATAATAATAATAATAATAATAATAATAATAATAATAATAATAATAATAATAATAATGTTTAGTACTTCTATAGCGCTTTTTACATTTACATATGATCAAAAGCGCTTTACAAACTTCAAAAAAAATCCTCTCTAATAATAAATTACATGATTTAAAATGTAATTTGTTATTTATATTTAACAATTATTCTACGAGGGCGTGCTGGATATCTAATAATCAATATCTATAATCATTTGATATCCAGCAAGCCCGAGTAGAATAATTGTTTTATTAAAAACTTAACCACTATTAAAAAAATCAAGAAAGAACGGGAAAAATGAGAAAAGAAATTTAAAGAATACGTGATTGCATATGTAGTTCAGGTAGGCTTTATCACTGTAGCATATCTCCGAACAGATGAGGTCGGAACATTCTGAGGTGGATAACTTAAATAAATGTTACTTTGTTAATCACAGATGCTGGTTTTTGTGCTGGGAATCCATGCCAGAATGGTGGAAGTTGCACAGATGAAGGCAATGATTTCCATTGCGATTGTGTAGCAGGATATACCGGAAAAAACTGCAGCCTGATCGGTAAGGACCTCAGCCTCATCCTGTTCCAGAGCTCCCTAACCCGCCCTATGCAGTACATACAATCACATTCGGGGTAGAAGTGGTACAATGCTACACAAATTATATTGATGCACGCTCAAAGAGCGCCATTCAAAAAACAACTGAAATCAAAGTTATCGGGAAAAATGCATAACCTGTACGGATACTGTGAGGACGAAGGATGTTTATAACCGAAAATCAGTAAAAACGCCGCCATCTTAGAGGACGTAACCAGCGCTAGCTGTCTGAACTGATCTAACGAGCCAACTGGGAGCTGATCATTTTGTTACTTCTTAATAAACCCGTGAGTGATGAATAAACGAATTATATATTTGAACTGCGGGATTTTCATATTTTTGAACTGCAGGAGAAAGAATAAAGATGTGAAAGATCATCGCAGTTTTGTTAACTTTGCAACTTAAGCAGTTGTAAAGAAGGATATCTGAAAAAAAAAAACCCGGCTTGTTAGCTCAGTTGATAGAACACTGCACCGGTAACTGATTGCCGAAACTTTATAGGGTAGCCTTCGGGGAGCTGGTGATCCGTGCATTCTGTTATTCCTAAACCGGAATAGGAATACACAGGATAGTGACAAATTATGTGCGTTAACCTGTTTTGTTATCCCTCGACACATTTTCATACGAATCCGGAGAGGTACAAGCCTCGACGTCTTTGGATTCTTAAAACATCCTGCCCCCCCCCCCCCCCTTTTTCTTGACCCTTAATTTTCACTGCAACAGTGTTTTACGTGTTTATTGGAGTGCTTTACATTTATCCGAGCTGACCTTCAGAAAGAGAGCAGCATAATAGAACAACATATTTTTCAATCAAACTTGAAAAATGTATTCCAAATCCAATTGCAATACTAAGTTGCTTGCCTTTGGTTCTCAAAGAGATCTTTTTCCAACACTGAATTCCATTTTAAGGCACATTGACGGAATTTTTGATGCAATGGAAGCCATTTTCTTTTAATGAACAATACTTCTGGAGTTCTGGAGATAAAATAATCCTGTTATCTTTACCAAATGAGACAAGTATGGACTGTGAAATAATTTTGTTTAAAAAAGAGATCCTGGAAATGGATGCTTATCTTTTCTCTGTTTCCTAGTCGTAGATCCCGTCGTTTTCTTTCCTTTGAACATCACGTATGGAACCAGGGAAGTCGACGACCGAGTACCCCAAGGCATCTCCAGTGAAGTTAATCTATCTCCAGGACCTTACGGACAAGTAAACGGCTCTTACGAATTTAAAGGAACTTCGAATAGTTACATTGAGTTTTCAAACAACGCTGGGGAAGTTTTGGACGTGCGTTACTCAATAACAATGCTTTGTTGGGTGTACTATGATGGTCAAGACGGCCCACTCTTCAACTACAGGACAAGCGGAGACTGGGGAGTGCACTTATGGGCAATAGAGGGAAAACTTTTTGTCCGCTTTACTAAACGCAATTACTCATTTACAGACGCATTGTTAAACGGAAATCTTACCGATGGATGGAAGTGTGTTGGCGCATCCTACAACAACGTTACCGGGGAAGCTAAGTTGTGGGTGGATGGAGCCTTTGTTCAGACATTAAACGTCGGAGTTGGACTTGAACTGGCAACACAGGACAGTGTCAGAATGGGAGTGAAGAGTGGTGATGGGAGGTATTTCAAAGGCAGAATCACGCAAATGAGGGTTTATGATGTAGCTTTACCACAGGAACTTATACAAGAAATACTAGGTGAGCCTGTTCTCTTCAAATAATTGAGTGAAAAATAATAAAAAAAAATCAATAAAAAGATAATCTTACCGGCAACTAGCTAAGAAAGCACATGTTCTATCACCTGGACTTCAAAACGGTTTCTTCAGTAAGAAATTGAGAAGTAGTTCAAATTACAGTCCTTTCCTCTAATTAAAGGACTCTGTCACCTATATTTGGTAACAATCTAAAATTCCCCTAGTCAGATTTGCTTTCATGATAACCACAAAAAGGAATAGACTCACTCAGCTGGTGCAGTGAAACTATTGAAAAGTGTCTTTGTCCAGAGACAGATTAACAACTAGAAAGTTCAAGTTCTGCGGTTGAGTGAAAAATCTTAGTATAGTTTACTTCCCTTGCGAAAACATTATTGATTTCGTCCTCACGGTAAGCAATTTAAACGTCTATAGTTTTAAGTTATTAAAATAGAACATCTCATGTTTTGCAGAAGAGTTTTGAAGCAAAACGAGCTTAAAACTACTTTCGCAGATATGGGGAAGCTATTCCGTTGTGTTGTATATAATAAAGCAATAATTCCCCCCCGCAGTCCGTAAAAATTGGTGAATATCTCCATTGCTACTTCAATTTGCGAGTCGGTAACCAATTGTTAACCAAAACCCACTTTAAAGCAATGAACTGCCACTTTTCCTAGAAAAATATGGACAGTTGTTTTGGTTTCGGACTGAGTAATTACAATGTTATGTAGAATACTCCCCTCCCCCTCACCCACTTGGTGAAAGTTTATAAAATTTTATCACACACATTCCCATTATTTCAATATGACAGCGTGAACAATTAAAATACTATAAACTTAAACAATTTCTTGTCAATCATAGATATTGATGTTTGCCCTAGACAGCCATGTGAAAATGGCGGAACATGTCTGGATGGAATGAAAGATTTCAGCTGTAATTGTGTCGCTGGCTACACAGGAAAAACTTGCAACATTGGTGAGAAGTAATTAAAGAAACGGGTTCAGTATTTATCCTCAGTTTTACTTCAACACTTTTACTACTTGCAAAGCCGGATTTATCTAGAAATATCCTGAAAGAGAGAAACCAAATAACATTTTTTTAATGGCACTTTTTTTTTCTGATCCACCCCGGCTACCCAACTCCACTTGGTGAATTTATTTTGGCAAATAAATAAATAATTTGATTTATCCTTTAACCCATACTGCATATATATATGACCAGGTCAGCCTCTTGTGGCTCAAAACCAGCATTACACGGGAAATGATCAATTTACTTTAGTGATTATATGATTTGGGTCATGTGCATTTACAGCTACTGGTACGGAAACAGATTAGAAGTATACATCAACTGATTGATTGATTGATTGATTGATTGATGGATGGATGGATGGATGGATTGATGGATTGATTGATCGATTGATTGATTGATTGATTGATTGATTGATTGATTGATTGATTGATTGATTAAAATCGATCAATAGCTTTTTTAAACACAATATTCCCTTCAGGAAAATAAATGTCAAAACAGGGAATAGGTGTACATCAAGTATTTATCACGTTGTTTAACTGACTGATGACAAAGAAAAGGTATTAATCGATCAATCAATTAATCAATCGCATGAAATTATGGACACGTAAAACCACCAAAGCATGTAGCGACCAAACACCATCAACGCACTCTCTAGCCAATGTGTAAATTCCTCAAATTATCAACAAATACAAGGAAATTTGCGTAGCGCTACTGTAGAATTCAGACAACAACAAAGCCGTACACAGAACGTAGTTTCCATAGTGCATCACTTTCAAAAAATATGTTGTCCAAGTGAAGACCGCTCCAGCAATACAAAATAGCGCAAAGTATGTGTAAAAGATTCAGTTCCCTGTTCCGGTAGTTTTAGTCAATTCGTCCGGCTAGTTTTCATATATTTCAGAAAAAAAGTGAATTTGGCGACTTCGTTATATTTTGGTGCTGAGTAACGAGCGCAGAAATTCCATACTGATGATGCGTCACTACCCAGGTCTAGGTAGTGCTTCTGATTGGTTGAAACGCGAGGTAATTTCGTTTCAACCAATCAGAAGCACGACCTAGATCTGGGTAGTGACGCGTCATGAGTATGGAATTTCTGCGCTCGTTACTCAGACGTCGTTTTGCGAGAACTCAAGTGGCGACCTCACGAGAAGTCGGCTGTTTTTTCAAGCTAGCTGATTCTAGAAGTTCAAACCAAATCGTACAGTACAACTTTGTTAGAATAGCGTTTTTTTCAAAAAATCCTTCTCTGTCGGTCACCAGCATTCCGAACCGTATAAGAGAGTTGTGAGGACACAACTGTGGTAGAGTTTCAGCTTGGTGTGACTGCTGTAGGTGGAGGAGCACTATACCTTGCTCACCATGTCAAGAGAGTTTCTGGCCTTGTTGAGACGGCTCTGGATGTCCATGTCTGCTCCCCCTTTACTGCTGATGATGCTGCTAAGATAGGTGAATATGTCCGTATACGGGAGATCTCTATTCTCAACCCGGACTGGGCTTCTGTTGGTGGTGTTCAGTGCCATAACTTTAGTCTTCTTGCTGCTGATGTTGAGACCGACTTCCTTTGCAAAGACTTTAAGTCGCCCGGTCTTCTCTTGGATGTAAGATTGGTTGTGATAATAGCGCTAAATGGTCAGCGTAATCTAGGTCTTCCGAGTAAGAGAAGGGAGTCCATCTGATGCCCTTGTTCTGATCCTGTGTAGTGCGCTGCATGATCCAGCCTACGACAAGGTTGAAGAGCACTGTAGACATAAATCACCCCTGCCTGACACCAGTCTTGACCTCGAAGAAGATGTCACCGTCGCCAACAGAGCAGGTAAAGTTGGTCTCAATGACGTGGGAAGGGTTTCCCTACGCTCCTAGAATCCGACGAAGGCTGTCCCGATGAACGCTGTCGAAGGCCTTGGTGAAATCCGCAAAGTTCACATACAAAGATCGCTGCAACTCGGTACATTGTTCAATGATGTTTCTCAGCGTAAAAATAAGATCGATACAGCCTCTTCCGATCCTGAAACGTGCCTGTTTCTCTCGAAGCTTAAGGTCCACAGCCACTGACAGGCACTTCATAATGACTTTCGCTAGGATCTTGCAAGGGATGGATAACAGTGTTATGCCGCGCCAGTTGCTCACTTCTGACAGAGCCCCTTTCTTTGGTATCCTGATGACAATGCCTTGACTGCAGTCATCAGGAATTGTCCTCCTGTCCCATATGGTGTCGAACGGTGGCTGCAGGATGCTTCCAGTGGTCACAGCGTCAGCCTTGAACAGTTTGAAAGTGAGGCGGTCTTTGCCAGGTGCCTTGTGGTTCTTCAGGGACTTGATGGCAGCAATGAACTCTTCTCGCCTCGGTGGTCCGGTTTCATTGCTAAGGTCCTCTTCAGCTTCTGGTATCTCGGGCTCCTCTTCTAGTGCTAGTCTGTTGAGGACTTCCTCGAAATGTTCAACCCATCTTGCTTCTTGGCCTTTCTCAGAAGTAGAAGTTGCCCCTGATATTCTCGTACGGGGACATTCCTGTTGCTGCTGTATTTCCCGCGAACCAGTGTCGTGATTTTGTAGACATTCCTCTGCTCCCCCTTTCGTGCTCCTCCCTCAGCTTGCTTTGCCAGTTCTTCGACATAAGCCCTCTTATCGGTTCAAATCTTCCTCTTGACACGCTTGTTGGTCTCTGCGTACTCCGCCCTGTACCTCCCCTCTAACCTGGCTGATCTGCTGTCATTTGTCTTCTTCTTTAGTCGGCGCCTCTCCTCGATATCTTTGGTGTTTCTGGTGTTATCCATTCTTTCCTCTTCCTTGTCTTCTGTCTTCATGTCTTCCTTGTCTCCCCAGAGAGTTCTTCTCGCTTCGTTGAAGATGCTCCTCACTTGCTTGCACTGTTGATTTACGGGGTCCTCTTCCTCCGCTTCTGGCTCATCCATGAGGCTCAAGGCTTGGAACCTGTTCTTCAATTGTAGTACAAAAGGCACTCTCAATCCTAGGGTCTTGCATCCGTTGATGTCGTATATAGGGTTGATCTGCTTCTTGGGTCCTGCCGCCCTAAGCTTCAGTCTGACGCGTGCAGTCACCAAGTGATGGTCGCTGGCCACGTCAGCTCCTCTTCTCACTTTGACGTCAAGCAGAGAGCGACGCCACATGCTGTTCACCATGCGATGGTCAATCTGGTTCTGGTCCCGTCCATTCGGAGAAGTCCAAGTGAGTTTCTGGTTGCTACGGTGCGGGAATATCGTTCCTCCGATGATCATGTTGTTGAACGCACACCATTCTGTGAGTCTCTCCCCGTTGTCATTCTGTACTCCACATCCTTCCTTTCCCGTCACTCTCTCATAGATTACATTCTCAGAGCCAACCTTTGCGTTCAGGTCGCCCATCAGCAGCAGCATGAACCTACGCCATCTTCTCTCCCTTCATTCTCCCAGATCTTGTCCATCTACTTTCGCTTATGCCCAAGATGTCCAGCTTGTAACGTTTCATTTCAGCAATAACTTGCACCATCTTGCCTTGCTCGTTCATTGTTCTTACATTCCTAAAGCTAATCAGTTTAGTTGTTTTGGCGCTGACGGCTCCCATAATCATGGCGTGGCTTCCTCCTGGCTTTGACCACTGCCAGTCATGCGAATCCTCCTGTTGGCAGAGTTCCTGGTGGCTTCACAGTCAGCAGTCATTCTTGTCCTTGGAGAAGATTCCGAAAGCCCGTCCTCCGCAGATGTCTAGTTTCTCGTTGCTCTTTCCGTAACATTTCGGTTTTTAAATGCCAGGGTTGTTAGCCCTGTGCAAAACCCCCAACCTGGAGGACCGGTAGATTGCTCTTTGTCTGGCCCCTAACTTTCTACCTGTCTGGCATGGTTGACCCTACCAGGACCTCGAGAGGTCCAGCCAGCAAAGCTCTCAGGCTCCTTGGGGCACACAAGCCTCCCCACCGCATGGAGGTGGTAATCTAATTGAGGAGGAGCATGAGACTTTGCTACAAGTTAGACCGCTTCTTATCCTAGAGACCTGTTAAAATAACAGCTTTATAGAATGAGTGGTTCAAATGGCTTGTCAGGGCTTTCGAGAAACGCGTACGTGGACGGCGGTAGTAAAGACAGTAAATAATAATAGTATATAAAAAAGGTTATCTATTACATAGACAGTGAACAGGTAGAGAGGAAAGCAGTTGCAAAGGAAAAACCCAAATTAGACTAAATTAGATCTGGAAAGATGTCGATGCATTACTGTAAAAAATTCTTTTGTGATTTTTTAGGCACTTTATAGTAAAGGGAATTTTGGTTTGTGTAAGGCGTTGGTGACACTAACAATGGAGAGATTCATAAGGGAAAGTTTGGAAGGGGTCAGACTTTAAAAAGTGTTAAACATCGTGTTGTGACCGTTTGGAAGCCGATTCTGCAAAAAATAAATAAATAAATGGATCGAAGAGTTATGTGATTACATAGGGAAGGGTTTTTTATGGATCGCTACAAGCAATTGCAAAAAGGCTTGAGACACTTGCTATATTTCCGGTGATTTCTGACATTCTCATAGTCAATGCAAATCTACCCCTCCAATGACATTCAAAGTAACAAGCAAGAACATTGTAAACGGGAAGAGGGCGGGGGAGAGGGGTAGAAATGTAACTGAGGTTTCCATTTGTTTTCAAGAGGGCGTTTTTAGATGGGAAAGTGTCTTAACAATTTTGCAATTGCTCGTAGCTTCAGTTTCAGCTTCAGTTTCTGTGGAGGGGCATCTTTTGATTAATCTCGTTTCATATTGGATTCACAACTCGTTCTTTTTTCTTACTCTTTTTGTTATCTTGTTGTGGTTTTTGTGGTTGTTGTTTGCAGGTTTTCAAAACTTGTTTTTAACTCTTGTTTGTGTACAGTAATCTTTGGTTGAATTTCTTAAAACAACTACTGGTTGGTTACTTCAGTTTTGCATCTATCGGTGAATATCTCCTTTTTATTTATAAATCAGACATTGATGACTGTGCTGGACAGCCATGCCAGAATGGTGGAAATTGCACAGATGAAGTGAATAATTTCCGTTGTGATTGTGTCGCCGGATACACAGGCAAAAACTGTTCAATTGGTAAGGAAAATTTTACTCACTATTGACTTCTTAAAACTTTCATAACTCGTTCTCTCCACCTTTTTACTTGCTTTTTGCTTCGCTCTTTTTGTTGTTGTCGTTTTTTTTGGTTTGTTTTATAAATTTTTTGTTATGTTTTCTGTACAGTTTAATTATCCTTTAGCTGAATTACTTAAAATGACTTTTGGTTCATTATATTAGTTGTGAATCTGTCGGTAGACGTCCCCTTTTTAAATTTAACTCAGACATTGATGACTGTGCTGGACGACCATGCCAGAATGGTGGGAATTGTACAGATGAAGTGAATGATTTCCGCTGTGATTGTGTCGCTGGATATACGGGGAAAAACTGTTCAATCGGTGAGCAAAAAGTACATTTACTACTGACTTCTTGAAGCTATTCCCAACTCATTCTTTCCTCTTCTTTACTTGCTTTTTGTCTTGCTCTTTTTATTGTTTTTGTTGTTGCTTTTATCAAATAGGTTTTATAATACTTTTCTTTACCTCATGTTTTGTGTACAATTGCCTAAAGCGACTATTGGTTCGTTATATTAGTTTTGCATCTATCGGTCAACATCCCTTTCTTATTATTTTAACTCAGACATTGATGATTGTGCTGGACAGCCATGCCAGAATGGTGGAAATTGTACAGATGAGGTAAATGATTTCCACTGTGATTGTGTTGCCGGATACACAGGGAAAAACTGTTCAATCGGTGAGGAAAATTTCTCTTTACCAACGATTCTTTTAAGCCTTCACAACTCGTTCTTTTCTCTTAAACTTGTTTTGGTTATTGTTTTTGGCTTTTTTATGTGGCTTTTATTTAACTTTTCTTTACACGGTGTTTTTTGAGTTTAACTATTCTTTAGTTTAATTGTCTAAAACGACTATTGGTTCGCTATATTACTTTTGCATCTTTCCGAAAACATCCGTTTCTTATTATCTTAACTCAGACATTGATGACTGTGCTGGACAACCATGCCAGAATGGTGGAAATTGTACAGATGAAGTGAATGATTTCCACTGTGTGTGTGTCGCTGGATACACGGGAAAAAACTGTTCAATCGGTGAGCACAATTTATCTTTCCTATTGGCTTCTTGAAGCTTTCACAACTCATTATTTCTTGTTGTTAACTTACTTTGTTTTTTTTTCTGGTTTTTGTTTTGTTTAGTTTTTCTTTTTCTTTGTGGGTTTTCTAAAACTTTTTTTTATTAGCTCATGTTTTTTGTACATTGTAGATATTATTTGCTTGAATTAGTTAATACGAATTTCCTATTGGTTTTTCATATTAGTTTTGCATAGGTGGATCAACATCTCCTTTTTTTCTTCTCTTTTTTTGTGTTTTGTTAAAACTCAGACATTGATGACTGTGCTGAACGACCATGCCAGAATGGTGGAGGTTGTACAGATAGAGTGAACGATTTCCACTGTGATTGTGTCGCCGGGTACACAGGGAAAAACTGTTCAATCGGTAAGGAAAATCAGACAAATTTTTAACCATCTTCAGTTTTTACATCTCGTCGATTTTTCTTTTAGACTTTTCTTTTCCTTTTAATTATGATTGTCTTTGTAGGTTTTACAAAATTTTTCTTTAACTCAAGTTTACAATTGACTTTTTAAAGCCTTCACTAGTCGTTCTCTCCTTTTGTTTAAAGTGGTACTATGATCAAAAAATCACTTTTATTTTTTCTTCGGATTTCAAAACTATGTTTATTAAACACTCCCCAAGCGAAATTATGAGCCTTAATTTTGAGAAGAAGACCGTTAATTTAAACTGCAATTTTCCGTTTTAATGGTCCGCCATTATTACACCAGAAAGGATACAATGACGTCATACACTCAAGAGATGTAGAATGCAGTGGGTGTGAAAGTGCCTTATTTAGTATGCAGCACGGGAGTTTTGAGCTTTCACACTCTCAAACTCGTGTTTTGCATAATTTGTAAGCCGCGTTCACACACTACATTTTACAGCTCTTGCGTGTATGACGTCATTGTATCCTTTCTGGTGTAATAATGGCGGACCATTAAACCGGAAAATTGCAGTTTAAATTAACGGTCTTCTTCTCAAAATTAACGCTTACAATTTCGCTTGGGGAGTGTTTAACAAACATAGTTTCGAAATCCGAAGAAAAAATAAAAGTGATTTTTTGATCATAGTAGCACTTTAAATGATTTTTGTTTCCCTGTTTTTTTTCTTTTAGACTTGATAAAAACTGTCTTAACTTTATGTTTTGTGTACAGTTTAACTAGTCTTTGGTTGAATTTCTTAAAACAAGTGTTGGCTCGTTATATCAGTTTTGCACGTGCCGGTCAACATCGCCTTTTTTATCTATACCTCAGACATTGATGACTGTGCTGGACAGCCATGCCAGAATGGTGGAAATTGTACAGATGAAGTGAATGATTTCCGCTGTGATTGTGTTGCCGGATACACAGGGAAAAACTGTTCCATCGGTGAGGAAAATTTCATTTACTATTGACTTCTTAACTCTTTCCGGTCAACAGTCGTATTTTTTCGCCGTTGGAGTCAGGAGACATTAAACCACTTGTTACGTCATCATTTTCTGACGACACCACATTGCTTTGATAAGCAGCCAACGCGGCAAGGACATATCCATCCATACGTGTGTCTATTTTGAATATCGACCAAATTCTGGCAGAGCTATTCGAGGAAAACGTGGCCAATTGTGGGTGCAAAATTGGTGGGAAAATAGGCCTAGTCGAGACCTGGTTGATCAATGTTCCATTTATAGGTTTTTTTGAAGGGCTGAGGCCAAAACGTTTCCAGGAGATAGAAAGGGGATAAAAGGTAGAAGATAAAGAGAACAAAAAAGGAGAGAAAAAGGAAAGCAAAAAAAGCGTGAAAAAATGGAAATGAATCAGCTCCCCCAAAAAATCCGGATTTTCACAATTTACAACAAAAGCTGGTTCAAGATCTAGCTAAATTGTAAAAAACGCTTTTGTAGCAAATTTTAGTGGCATTTGGTAACATAGCACTCACAAAACCGCTTTAGCAGAAAAAAAATGGCTTTTTTTAAGAAAAAAAAGTCCGACGGAAAAAGATTAAAGCTTTCCTAGAGTTGTTCTGTTTTTTTAAACTTATAAAAAGTTTTCTTTTCCTCGATGTTTTGTAAACGTCTGTTGGTCAACATTGCCTTTCTTTATAACAACTCAGACATTGATGACTGTGCTGGACAACCATGCCAGAATGGTGGAAATTGTACAGATGAACTGAATGATTTCCACTGTGATTGTGTCGCCGGATATACAGGAAAAAACTGTTCGATTGGTGAGGAAAATTACATGATTGTATTATTGACTTTCTTTAAGCCTTCATAATTCGTGCTTTCCGTTTGCTTGCTTGCTTTTTGTTTTCTTGTTTGTGTTGTGGTTTTTTGTGTTTTGTAGGTTTATAAAAACCTATCTTTACTTCATGTTATGTGTACAGTTTAACTACCTTAGTACATGAGATTTTCGCGACTCGTATATTTCGCGATTTTGAGGTGTGCATATTTCGCGACACGTTTTCGCAATTCTGAGAAAATTTTGTGTTTTCACTTTAATTTCGCGTTCTTGAGTAAGACACAATTTTTTTCCTTGGCAATGTCTTTTAACATGTCCTTGAATTAAACAAAACGACTTTGTCAAAGGCACAATAACGTCAAAATTAACAAAAACGCAACGGCTGGCTATATGTCAACAGTGACAAAATAACATTTCTCACAATGTCTAAAAGCAGTTCATGCTTGTACGTGAATTATTGGTTTTCAGTCGATTGACCAGAATACCAACTTACATTAAAAATTCCTTCCTACGGACTCCGGAAAAAATGATGCCGCTCAGTAACATAATGCAGTTTAGAAACATATATACAAGTGCCACGAATCATTTGTGTAAATGTCTTGATATGGATCAACAGGCGGTAATACTTCTCTTACAGTTACTATACCCCATATTCCCGCTTTCTCTCATCCTTTCAAGACATGAATACCCCCCCCCCCCCGTGCGATGGTGAAAATACGCCATTTCCACTCACAATTTCTTCAAACCTACTATACGCCGGAAAAGTTCCAGCTTTCCCAACATTTGTCACCATAATTTGTCACCATATTTTCAGCTTCTTGTACCTGAAATCAAATGTCGGTATCCGACCGCCGACCTCTGCGCACAAATACATGCAAATATGCTAAGTAAATCGTACACGACAAAATCTTCTGTGTCGCAGAGGCGTGCACGGTGAGCAAGAACATGCAACACGCTTCAAACATGAAATGTAGCACCCCAACACAGTAGCTTTTCCTATGTTCGCGTTATTGTGCGAATTGTCTAATGAGACGAGAACAGCGGGATGAAATTGGCATATTTGCATATATTTGTGCGCAGAGGTGACGGCAGTCGAATACCAACATTTCATTTCAGGTGCAAGAAGCTCAAAGGGTTGCCGTTTATGGTGTCAAACCACAAACGTTGTGAAAGATGGAACTTTTCGGGCGTATAGCTGTTTCTCGACTATGGATTCATTCAGATTTGAGGAAATTGTGGGTGGAAATGGCGCATTTCAAGAAATAGATCATTTAAATGCTTGGTGCGGGTGAATTGTGTATCACCTTTCATAATTTTTCAGAATTTCTACCCTAGATAGCAAGTACGTAAGATACAAACAAAGAAACACTGTTTGTTTCCTAAAATTTTATTAATTTTCAGTCATAACTAAAGCTTTGGCTACCTGTGCACAAACAAACGAACGTCCACCATATTTGTTTCACATTTAGATTGGTTAAGTGCTGACTACATTCACAGTGGGCTCAAATGAAAAACAGTTAATTTATCGCAAAAAGTGTTCTGCAGTCTGCAGTCTGCAGTCTGCGTTTTCACCCGACCGCCTAAAAGTGCATCCTTGGAACTACTTTTGCATTTTTTATTCGTTTGAGCTCAAACTTTGCAGGATGGTAGAACTTTGTATTCCAAAAAATTGTATGTTTTCTGTTTTTCGATTTTAACGGTTTTTGGCGGGAAAATGACGTCACAAGATTGACAGCAGAATTTAAATTAAGTTATGGCAAAACAAATAAATAATTTTGAAAGAGCGTGACGTGATAGAAACAAATGTGAAATTTTTTTCGGAAAAGGTCAATTGGTTAAAGAGTTATTAAGCTTTGATTTTTGAATTTTCCGCCATTTTGTTACTATTTTTAGAAACATAAGTACATTTCAAGATGATATATCTCCTAAAGCAATTGAGCTTTTCCAAAAGTGTTTTCACATTTGTTTCTATCACGTCACGCTCTTTCAAAATTATTTGTTTGTTTTGCCATAACTTGAAATTTAAATTTTGCTGTCAATCTTGTGGCGTCATTTTCCCGCCAAAAACTGTTAAAACCGAAAAACAAAAAACATGCGATTTTTTGGAATACAAAGTTCTACTATCCTGCAAAGTTTGAGCTCAAACGAATGAGAAAATGCAAAAGTAGTTCCAAGGATGCACTTTTAGGCGTCCTATATGCCCACGGTGACGTTTCAGATTACTGACATAATAATTAATTTTCGCGTCATGTTATGCTCGCGACACTTATTGTTCGCGTCACTTAAATTTCGAGATTTTTTTTAAATTGCAAAATTCGCAAAATTAATGACTGTGCTGAACAGCCATGCCAGAATAACGGAAATTGTACAGATGAGGTTAATGATTTCCGTTGTGATTGTGTCCCCGGTTATACAGGCAAAAACTGTTCCAACGGTCAGGGAAATCACATTTGTTATTGACTTCTTGAATCCTCCACACCATTTTTTTCCCTCTTGTTTTCTTGATGTTGTTGTTCTTGTTTTGTAGGTTTTATATAATTTTTCTTTGTTTTATGTCTTGTTACAGTTGAACTAATCTTTGGTTGAATTACTCAAAACAGCTATTGGTTCGTTGTATTAGTTTTGCATCTGTTGGTCAACACCCCCCTTTTCGTTATAACTCAGACATTGATGACTGTGCTGGACAGCCATGCCAGAATGGTGGAAATTGTACAGATGAAGTGAATGATTTCCGCTGTGATTGTGTCGCTGGATACACAGGCAAAAACTGCTCTATCGGTGAGGAAAATCACATTTGCTATTGCCTTCTCTAAGCCCTCACCACTTTTGTTTTCCTGTCTTGTTTTCTTGCTTTTGGTTATCTCGTTGCTGTTGTTGTTGTTGTTGTTTTCTTTTTGTAGGTTTTACAAGACGTTTCTTTACCTCATGTTTTGTGTACAATTTGACTAATCTTTGGTTGAACTAATTTTAACAGCTATTGGCTTGTTATATTAGTTTTGCATCTGTTGGTCAACGTTCCCTTGTTTATTTTAACTTAGAAGTGGTTTTATTATTGACTTTTTCCACTCTTTACAACTTGTTCTTTCCTCAAGTATACTTTTTTGTATATGTAACTGTCTTGGTATGTTTTGAAAAAACTTATCTTAAACTACATTTTGGAAACGTCTTCTGTTTAATAACTTCAAACTAATAATGGTTGTTTACGTCAGTTTTGCATCTGACGTACATCTTTCCTCTTTTATTATTATTATTATCATTATTATTGTAACTGATCAGACATTGATGACTGTGCTGGACAGCCATGCCAGAATGGTGGAAATTGTACAGATGAGGTTAATGATTTCCATTGTGATTGTGTTCCCGGATACACAGGCAAAAACTGTTCCATCGGTGAGGAAAATCACATTTATTATTGACTTCTTGAATCCTCTACGTCATTTTTCCCCTCTTGTTTTCTTAATGTTTTTGTTGTTATTTTTGTAGGTTTTACAAAATTTTCTTTGTTCTATTTTCATGAAAGTTGAACTAATCTTTGGTTGAATTACTCAAAACAGCTATTGGTTCGTTGTATCAGTTTTTCATCTGTCGCTTAAAATCCCCTTTTTTGTTATAACTCAGACATTGATGATTGTGCTGAACAGCCATGCCAGAATGGTGGAAATTGTACAGACGAAGTCAATAATTTCCACTGTGATTGTGTCCCCGGATACACAGGCAAAAACTGCTCCATCGGTATGGAAAATCACATTTACTAGTGCCGTCTCCAAGCCTCCACAACTCGGTTTTTTTCCTGTCTTGTTTTCTTGCTTTTGGTTATCTTGTTGTTTTGGTTTCTTTTTGTACGTTTTATAAAACTTTTTCTTTACCTCATGTTTAGTGAACAATTTGACTACTCTTTGGTTGAATTACATTCCCTTGTTTGTTATAACTTAGATGTGGTTTTATTATTGACTTATTCCAGTCTTTACAACTTGTTCTTTCCTCAAGTATACTTTTTTATACATGTAACTGTTTTGGTATGTTTCGAAAAAAAAATCTTTACCTCACATTTTGGAAAAGTCTTCTGTTTAATTACTTAAAACTTATAATGGTTGTTTATGTCAGTTTTGCATATTACCTACATCTTTCCTCTTTTATTATTATTATTATCATTATTATTGTAACTCAGACATTGATGACTGTGCTGGACAGCCATGCCAGAGTGGCGGAAATTGTAAAGATGAGGTTAACGATTTCCATTGTGATTGTGTTCCCGGATACACAGGCAAAAACTGTTCCATCGGTGGGGAAACTCACATCTACGATTGACTTCTTGAATCCTCCACACCATTTTCCCCTCTTGTTTTCTTAATGTTTTGTTGTTGTTTTTGTAGGTTTTATAAAACTTGTCTTTGTTTTATGTTTCGTGAAAGTTGAACTAATCTTTGGTTGAATTACTCAAGACAGCTATTGGTTCGTTATACCATTTTTTCATCTGTCGGTCAAAATCCTTTTTTTTTTGTTATTACGCAGACATTGATGATTGTGCTGGCCAGCCATGCCAGAATGGTGGAAATTGTACAGATGACGTTAACGATTTCCGTTGTGATTGTGTTCCCTGATACACAGGCAAAAACTGCTCCATCGGTGAGGAAAATCACATTGGCTATTGCCTTCTCGAAGCCTCCACAATTCTTTTTTACTTTTCCCCTTGTTTTCTTGCTTTTGGTTTTCTTTTTGTTGTTCTTTTTGTTGTAGGTTTCATAAATCTTTTCTTTACCTCATGTTTCGTGTACAGGTTGACTTATCTTTGGTTGACAAAATTTGGGATTTATTAACTGAGTTGATAAGGTAGATTGGCCACCGTAAAGAGATTGAAAGCTGACGTTTCGAGCGTTAGCCCTTCGTCGATTTGCTCTGACGAAGGGCTAACGCTCGAAACGTCAGCTTTCAATCTCTTTACGAAGGCCAATCTACCTTATCAACTCAGTTGATAAATCCAACATTTTGTGTTTGACGTCCCCACCGACGCAGAACCACAATTTCTTTAGAAACTAACCCCGTTATCTGTGGTTGAATTAATTTTAACAGCTATTGGCTTGTTATATTAGTCTTGCATCTGTTGGTCAACGTTCCCTTGTTTATTTTAACTTAGACGTGGTTTTATTATTGACTTTTTCCAGTCTTTACAACTTGTTCTTTCCTCGAGTATACTTTTTTGTATATGTAACTGTCTTGGTATGTTTTGAAAAAACTTATCTTACACTACATTTTGGAAAAGTCTTCTGTTTAATAACTTCAAACTAATAATGGTTGTTTACGTCAGTTTTGCATCTGACGTACATCTTTCCTCTTTTATTATTATTATCATTATTATTGTAACTGATCAGACATTGATGACTGTGCTGGACAGCCATGCCAGAATAATGGAAATTGTACAGATGAGGTTAATGATTTCCATTGTGATTGTGTTCCCGGATACAAAGGCAAAAACTGTTCCATCGGCGAGGAAAATCACATTTATTATTGACTTCTTGAATCCTCTACGTCATTTTTCCCTCTTGTTTTCTTAATGTTTTTGTTGTTATTTTTGTAGGTTTTACAAAAATTTTCTTTGTTTTATTTTAATGAAAGTTGAACTAATCTTTGGTTGAATTACTCAAAACAGCTATTGGTTCGTTGTTTCAGTTTTTCATCTGTCGCTTAAAATCCCTTTTTTGTTATAACTCAGACATTGATGATTGTGCTGAACAGCCATGCCAGAATGGTGGAAATTGTACAGACGAAGTCAATAATTTCCACTGTGATTGTGTTCCCGGATACACAGGCAAAAACTGCTCCATCGGTAAGGAAAATCACATTTACTAGTGCCTTCTCCAAGCCTCCACAACTCTGTTTTTTTTTTCCTGTCTTGTTTTCTTGCTTTTGGTTATCTTGTTGTTTTGGTTTCTTTTTGTACGTTTTATAAAACTTTTTTTTTACCTCATGTTTAGTGAACAATTTGACTACTCTTTGGTTGAATTACATTCCCTTGTTTGCTATAACTTACATGTGGTTTTATTATTGACTTATTCCAGTCTTTACAACTTGTTCTTTCCTCAAGTATACTTTTTTATACATGTAACTGTTTTGGTATGTTTTGAAAAAAAAAATCTTAACCTCACATTTGGGAAAAGTCTTCTGTTTAATTACTTAAAACTAATAATGGTTGTTTATGTCAGTTTTGCATATGACCTACATCTTTCCTCTTTTATTATTATTATTATCATTATTATTGTAACTCAGACATTGATGACTGTGCTGGACAGCCATGCCAGAATGGCGGAAATTGTACAGATGAGGTTAACGATTTCCATTGTGATTGTGTTCCCGGATACACAGGCAAAAACTGTTCCATCGGTGAGGAAAATCACATTTACTATTGACTTCTTGAATCCTCCACACCATTTTCCCCTCTTGTTTTCTTAATGTTTTGTTGTTGTTTTTGTAGGTTTTATAAAACTTGTCTTTGTTTTATGTTTCGTGAAAGTTGAACTAATCTTTGGTTGAATTACTCAAGACAGCTATTGGTTCGTTATACCATTTTTTCATCTGTCGGTCAAAATCCTTTTTTTTTGTTATTACGCAGACATTGATGATTGTGCTGGCCAGCCATGTCAGAATGGTGGAAATTGTACAGATGACGTTAACGATTTCCGTTGTGATTGTGTTCCCGGATACACAGGCAAAAACTGCTCCATCGGTGAGGAAAATCACATTGGCTATTGCCTTCTCGAAGCCTCCACAATTCTTTTTTACTTTTCCCCTTGTTTTCTTGCTTTTGGTTTTCTTTTTGTTGTTCTTTTTGTTGTAGGTTTCATAAATCTTTTCTTTACCTCATGTTTTGTGTACAGGTTGACTTATCTTTGGTTGACAAAATTTGGGATTTATTAACTGAGTTGATAAGGTAGATTGGACACCGTAAAGAGATTTAAAGCTGACGTTTCGAGCGTTAGCCCTTCGTCGATTTGCTCTGACGAAGGGCTAACGCTCGAAACGTCAGCTTTCAATCTCTTTACGGTGGCCAATCTACCTTATCAACTCAGTTGATAAATACAACATTTTGTGTTTGACGTCCCCACCGACGCAGAACCACAGTTTCTTTACAAAATAACCCCGTTATCTGTGGTTGAATTAATTTTAACAGCTATTGGCTTGTTATATTAGTTTTGCATCTGTTGGTCAACGTTCCCTTGTTTATTTTAACTTAGACGTTGTTTTATTATTGACTTTTTCCAGTCTTTACAACTTGTTCTTTCCTCGAGTATACTTTTGTATATGTAACTGTCTTGGTATGTTTTGAAAAAACTTATCTTACACTACATTTTGGAAAAGTCTTCTGTT
Organism: Siderastrea siderea; assembly: GCA_964030785.1. NCBI lineage: Eukaryota > Metazoa > Cnidaria > Anthozoa > Scleractinia > Rhizangiidae > Siderastrea > Siderastrea siderea. The sequence goes on from OZ034975.1 coordinate 16,980,275, forward strand.
TAATAACTTCAAACTGATAATGGTTGTTTACGTCAGTTTTGCATCTGACGTACATCTTTCCTCTTTTATTATTATTATCCTTATTATTGTAACTCAGACATTGATGACTGTGCTGGACAGCCATGCCAGAATGGTGGAAATTGTACAGATGAGGTTAATGATTTCCATTGTGATTGTGTTCCCGGATACACAGGCAAAAACTGTTCCATCGGTGAGGAAAATCACATTTATTATTGACTTCTTGAATCCTCTACGTCATTTTTCCCCTCTTGTTTTCTTAATGTTTTTGTTGTTATTTTTGTAGGTCTTACAAAAATTTTCTTTGTTTTATTTTCATGAAAGTTGAACTAATCTTTGGTTGAATTACTCAAAACAGCTATTGGTTCGTTGTTTCAGTTTTTCATCTGTCGCTTAAAATCCCCTTTTTTGTTATAACTCAGACATTGATGATTGTGCTGAACAGCCATGCCAGAATGGTGGAAATTGTACAGACGAAGTCAATAATTTCCACTGTGATTGTGTTCCCGGATACACAGGCAAAAACTGCTCCATCGGTAAGGAAAATCACATTTACTAGTGCCTTCTCCAAGCCTCCACAACTCTGTTTTTTTTTCCTGTCTTGTTTTCTTGCTTTTGGTTATCTTGTTGTTTTGGTTTCTTTTTGTACGTTTTATAAAACGTATTTTTTACCTCATGTTTAGTGAACAATTTGACTACTCTTTGGTTGAATTACATTCCCTTGTTTGTTTTAACTTAGACGTGGTTTTATTATTGACTTATCCAGTCTTTACAACTTGTTCTTTCCTCAAGTATACTTTTTTATACATGTAACTGTTTTGGTATGTTTTGAAAAAAAAATCTTTACCTCACATTTTGGAAAAGTCTTCTGTTTAATTACTTAAAACTAATAATGGTTGTTTATGTCAGTTTTGCATCTGACATACATCTTTCCTCTTTTATTATTATTATCATTATTATTGTAACTCAGACAGTGATGACTGTGCTGGACAGCCATGCCAGAATGGCGGAAATTGTACAGATGAGGTTAACGATTTCCATTGTGATTGTGTTCTCGGATACACAGGCAAAAACTGTTCCATCGGTGAGGAAAATCACATTTACTATTGACTTCTTGAATCCTCCACGCCATTTTCCCCTCTTGTTTTCTTAATGTTTTGTTGTTGTTTTTGCAGGTTTTATAAAACTTGTCTTTGTTTTATGTTTCGTGAAAGTTGAACTAATCTTTGGTTGAATTACTCAAGACAGCTATTGGTTCGTTATACCATTTTTTCATCTGTCTGTCAAAATCCTTTTTTTTTTGTTATTACGCAGACATTGATGATTGTGCTGGCCAGCCATGCCAGAATGGTGGAAATTGTACAGATGACGTTAACGATTTCCGTTGTGATTGTGTTCCCGGATACACAGGCAAAAACTGCTCCATCGGTGAGGAAAATCACATTGGCTATTGCCTTCTCGAAGCCTCCACAATTCTTTTTTACTTTTCCCCTTGTTTTCTTGCTTTTGGTTTTCTTTTTGTTGTTCTTTTTGTTGTAGGTTTCATAAATCTTTTCTTTACCTCATGTTTCGTGTACAGGTTGACTTATCTTTGGTTGACAAAATTTGGGATTTATTAACTGAGTTGATAAGGTAGATTGGCCACCGTAAAGAGATTGAAAGCTGACGTTTCGAGCGTTAGCCCTTCGTCGATTTGCTCTGACGAAGGGCTAACGCTCGAAACGTCAGCTTTTAATCTCTTTACGGTGGCCAATCTACCTTATCAACTCAGTTGATAAATCCAACATTTTGTGTTTGACGTCCCCACCGACGCAGAACCACAATTTCTTTACAAACTAACCCCGTTATCTGTGGTTGAATTACTTGTAACAGCTATTGGCTTGTTATATTAGTTTTGCATCTGTTGGTCAACATTCCCTTTTTTATTATAACTCAGACAGACTTTTTGCAGTCTTTAAAATTTGTTCTTTCCTGAAGCATACTTTGTTTGTACATGTAACTGTTTTAATATGTTTTGAAAAAAACTTATCTTTACCTCACATCTTGGAAAAGTCTTCTGTTTAATTACTTAAAACTGCTATTGGTTGTTTATGTCAGTTTTGCATCTGACGTTCATCTTTCTTTTTATCATCATCATCATCATCATCATCATCATCACCATCATCATAATCATCATCATCATTATTATTATTACTGTTGTTGTTGTTGTTGTAACTCAGACACTGATGACTGTGCTGGACAGCCATGCCAGAATGGTGGAAATTGTACAGATGAGGTTAATGATTTCCATTGTGATTGTGTTCTCGGATACACAGGCAAAAACTGTTCCATCGGTGAGGAAAATCACATTTACTATTGACTTCTTGAATCCTCCACACCATTTTCCCCTCTTGTTTTCTTAATGTTTTGTTGTTGTTTTTGCAGGTTTTATAAAACTTGTCTTTGTTTTATGTTTCGTGAAAGTTGAACTAATCTTTGGTTGAATTACTCAAGACAGCTATTGGTTCGTTATACCATTTTTTCATCTGTCTGTCAAAATCCTTTTTTTTTTGTTATTACGCAGACATTGATGATTGTGCTGGCCAGCCATGCCAGAATGGTGGAAATTGTACAGATGACGTTAACGATTTCCGTTGTGATTGTGTTCCCGGATACACAGGCAAAAACTGCTCCATCGGTGAGGAAAATCACATTGGCTATTGCCTTCTCGAAGCCTCCACAATTCTTTTTTAATTTTTCTCCTTGTTTTCTTGCTTTTGGTTTTCTTTTTGTTGTTCTTTTTGTTGTAGGTTTCATAAATCTTTTCTTTACCTCATGTTTCGTGTACAGGTTGACTTATCTTTGGTTGACAAAATTTGGGATTTATTAACTGAGTTGATAAGGTAGATTGGCCACCGTAAAGAGATTGAAAGCTGACGTTTCGAGCGTTAGCCCTTCGTCGATTTGCTCTGACGAAGGGCTAACGCTCGAAACGTCAGCTTTTAATCTCTTTACGGTGGCCAATCTACCTTATCAACTCAGTTGATAAATCCAACATTTTGTGTTTGACGTCCCCACCGACGCAGAACCACAATTTCTTTACAAACTAACCCCGTTATCTGTGGTTGAATTACTTGTAACAGCTATTGGCTTGTTATATTAGTTTTGCATCTGTTGGTCAACATTCCCTTTTTTATTATAACTCAGACAGACTTTTTGCAGTCTTTAAAATTTGTTCTTTCCTGAAGTATACTTTGTTTGTACATGTAACTGTTTTAATATGTTTTGAAAAAAACGTATCTTTACCTCACATCTTGGAAAAGTCTTCTGTTTAATTACTTAAAACTGCTATTGGTTGTTTATGTCAGTTTTGCATCTGACGTTCATCTTTCTTTTTATCATCATCATCATCATCATCATCACCATCATCATAATCATCATCATCATTATTATTATTATTACTGTTGTTGTTGTTGTTGTAACTCAGACACTGATGACTGTGCTGGACAGCCATGCCAGAATGGTGGAAATTGTACAGATGAGGTTAATGATTTCCATTGTGATTGTGTTCCCGGATACACAGGCAGAAACTGTTCCATCGGTGAGGAAAATCACATTTATTATCGACTTCTTGAATCCTCCACACCATTTTTCCCCTCTTGTTTTCTTAATGTTTTGTTGTTGTTTTTGTAGGTTTTATAAAACTTGTCTTTGTTTTATGTTTCGTGAAAGTTGAACTAATCTTTGGTTGAATTACTCAAGACAGCTACTGGCTCGTTATATTAGTTTTGCATCTGTCGGTCAAAATCCCTTTTTTTGTTATAACTCAGACATTGATGATTGTGCTGAACAGCCATGCCAGAATGGTGGAAATTGTACAGATGAAGTGAATGATTTCCACTGTGACTGTGTCGCCGGGTACACAGGCAAAAACTGCTCCATCGGTGAGGAAAATCACATTTACTGTTGCTTTCTTGAAGCCTCCACAACCCCTTTTTACTTTTCCCCTTGTTTTCTTGCTTTTGGTTGTTCTTTTTGTTGTAAGTTTCATAAATCTTTTCTTTACCTCATGTTTTGTGTACTGGTTGACTTATCTTTGGTTGAACAACTTGAAATAGCTATTGGCTTGTTATATTAGTTTTGCACATGTTGGTCAACATTCCCTTTTTTATCATAACTTAGACATGGTTTTATTATTGACTAATCCAGTCGTTACAACTTGTTCTTTCCTCAAGTATACTTTTTTGTATATGTAACTGTTTTGGTATGTTTTGAAGAAACTTATCTTTACCTCACATTTTGGAAAAAGTCTCTTTTTTAATTACTTAAAACTGCTATTGGTTGTTTATCTCAGTTTTGCATCTGACTTTCATCTTTCTTTTTCTTTTCTATTATCATTACTACGCTAATTGATGATTGTACCGCCTGATACACAGGCAAAAACGTTTCTGTCGGTGAGACAAATTACATAAATTATTATTAACTATTTGCAGTCGTTCACAACTCGTTCTTTTCCCTGCAGTGGCCTAAGGGACTTGGGGTGGAGGAAGGTGGGGTTGAGAAAGGCAGTGTTTATTAGTCACTAGGGATCTCTTAAACTAGCTCATAATTCATAATAAGGTAGCATAAGAAGCGAAGTTTATAGTGTGACGGGCCTACCCGTAGACACCAAAGAAACCTTTTCCACAAATTAGCCTATCACAGCGTGAGAATTTTTCTTGACAGGCATGCCTCCAGACAGTATTGCAAGCGTTGACAAACTTATTTGGTGCGTTTCGTTTGTTTCAACAAAAGAAAAAAAAACCGAGAAGAATAATCAAACTCAAATAATACCGCATGGCGAACAATTTCATACAGTCAGCGGCTCGATATGTGGGTACACACAGTTTTTATATTCGTTTAAAGTGCACCTAACCCCTGAAATTTTTTTTCGGCTAAATAAATTCTGTTATTATCTGGAACATTTCTTCGCAAAAATTTTTTGATTTGGTTAAATTCTCGATTTTCTGTGCCCTGTTAAATTCAAGAAAAATTTGGTTCACGTCCGAGTAAGAGGAACCTGGCGGGAGCCCGTACTTGTGACGTCAGATCAAGAACCAAGAATTCCACGCCGCTTAGTCTCTGACTTTATTTGTTCATCGAAGCCTTCTGACCTTCTAGCTAATTCGAACAAAAGCATAGTATGACTAAAGTTCCAATGTTATAATCCAAAGCAGATACTGAGACGAGCTACGCGGATTCTGCTGATTTGTAGATGAATTTTAGCTCTGAATGCGAGATAGATGCGGAACACGAAGTCGACAGTACACCGCCAAAGGATGAAGAAAGTGCCGTCCTGCCCATATCTGCTAAAAAGCCGCTAACCAACGAAGAATGAATTGCTCAATGCAAAAAGGAAATAAAGGCAAACTAAGAACTGGAACAGCAAATAAAGCAACTTACGATTGGCCTTGGAGGGCCGCGAAGAAACCGGAATGCTGAGCTTCGCCCGTGAGTGTTTACATTTTATTTCGCACGTTCGGTCTTCACGTTTGCTCTTGGTTTTCCTGCTCTCTGCTTCTCGCATTTGAGATTTATATTCAAGCTGAGGGAACTTCTTATAGAAATGGAGATTTTAATAAGGCATTCCTTTCTTCATTTATTTATTTTACATAGAAGTAAATGTGGAAACTGCGATATTACTTACGTCTTGTCCATTTCTGTAACCAGCATTAACAATAACAACAATTTATAACACTAGTGAATCGGGAAGGCAATTATTTTCTAAAGGACATTGGCCCGATTTATACTAGAGACGGATCATCCGTCTGGGACGAACTTGGGCAAAGAACGGTAGTTCGTCTTATAATTCGTCTGTGTATAAATACGGGCTTTCAGACGGATCATCCGTCCAGACGAACTATCACGGTAGTTCGTCTTGACAGACGAACTACCGTGGATAATTCGTCTGGACGAATGATCCGTCTGTCTGTATAAATACGGGCAGAAAACGAACTACTCAAAAATCAGGATCTCGTTACCTAAAGCCAGCGGTCGTCTTGCAGTGAAATACAAACGAATTGACTTGTACCCATGCCTTTTCGTCACGCTTAGACGAATTAACCGCCTAGTGTAAATACGGGACGAACTACGAGACGCAACGATAGTTCGTATCATAGTTCATCCCGTGTTTATACTAGATAGATGATTCGTCTTGACGGATGATCCGTCTGGACGGATGATCCGTCTCTAGTATAAATCGGGCCATTGACGAGAATTATAAGCACGAGAGTTTGTTAGTATCGGTTCAACTGGGATTATCTTACCAATCACTTTTCTCGCGTCAACGTGCAAGCAATTTCCTCAGATCCCAGCGCGAGCGGAAATGTACAAATTATGTCAATCAACCGGCCCTCGCTTAACTCGCGACTCGAGGCTTCGCCGCTCATCGCTCACACTTCGATCTTCTTGCGGCCTTTTGTCGCACAAAACATGGTAATAAACGAATTAAGAAAGAGACTGCTTTTCCTCTACTTCAACGGAGGATATGAACAAGGGATCTCTGCACAGTAATGTTTTGTTATGCTCGAGTGATTTGATATGACTCAAGCTAAAATTCTCATAGCGAGGCACGTTCATAGACTAGAATAAGGAATAATGGCAATGGTTTGTTATTGTACGTTGTGGAGAAAGCGCGTTCGGTTCTGCTGAAGGAGGACTTTCTATAAATACGGTCTTTAATTTTAAACCCTTCGCTGTTTTGGGCACCGCTTACATGTAATTATTTAGCGCTTACCGTGTAGCCAACTTGAATAATTCTCAAAGGTAATAATTTTCTGCGTACCGCGTATCGCGGGTATTCTGTGGTTAATCGGCCGTTGAATCATTGAAAATACACAAAAAGCTATCGTTTGATCGGATACTAAAGTTGTTCACTTATTCATACCTTCTTCTGCGACAACAAATCTTTGCTTAAAATGCATCGAGCGTAGTATTGAGTGCTTGGAAGGCTGCCGCTTTGCTCGCTATTGCTTTACAAAATCCACTCATTTAGTCCCTTCGCCTCTGGTCGCTCGTCCTCAAAAAATGCTGTATTTTTGTAGTGATACGTCTTGTGATTCGTTTCTTTGGTTACTATGTCTCGGAGCAATACGAACGGTCGACAGTTTTCTGTACATCTTCGAGAGCTCAAGAGAAATATAGCTCCGATAGAGATAGCGCGAGACTGCGGGTTCTTGATTTGACGTCACAAGGTGACTAGTCCCATGCCCTCATTGCTCGACCCTGAACCAAAATGGTGGCTATTTTCGGCCGATTTTCCGTACTTCAACCGCGCACAGAAAATCAGGGATTAAACTAAATCAAAAACTTTTTGTGATGAAATGCTCCAAATGATAACAGGATTTATTTGACGGAAAAAAAAATTTAGGGTTAGGTGCACTTTAAGTGAATTAGTGGAAAACTGTAAAGACTACTATTAAGCGATAAAACTTAAGTGTCTAACACACATTCAAATCAAAAAGGAAGTTCAAAAGAAAAAAAACCTAAGTTTTCTTGTTATTTAAACATTGCGCAATCAACAGCCATATTGCCACACCGCTTTGTCACAGGAGGTTCAGCCCGAAACTTCTATTCAAGATGTACAGCGGACCTCCAAGTGAAATTTAAAGCTGTCATGTAAGGTGAATATACATTGAACATTTTCAACATGGCAGCCGATGTTGACTTCGGTGACAAGGTTTATAAATTTTTCATTTCGTCGGTATTTACGGATGTCACGAGCATAAGAAATCATAAGTATTTTACCCGTTTTTCAATCGTAGCAGGAAGGAATAAAACAACTTGTAAGGCAATATATTTACGATGAATTGAAGGGTTCGTGTGTAAACTCTACAAACAGAATTTTGGACCTTGACCAGCACCTCTTAAAAGGAGACAAGCTGAGAATGTTTTACTCGCACTCTGGCCGCGACAGGAAGCGAAGTATGGAGAAGTTGGCGATGTGCCGTGCATGGTATAAATTAAAGTTATTCAGGAAGCATGAAGAAGCTTCAAAAGCAATAATAATACGGTTGTACTGTTTCTAGATATAGTCGTCTTCGTTTTAAGACTTTTGGACCCTGGAAATGTTTCATTCTTCTGACTTGGGAAGGACGAAAAAATCAAGGTGCGACAAAATTCCACTTATATCTTTGTTGAGAATTTGATCGCCTTTTAAAATCTAAACTGAATTTGGCGGGTGTGCCCCGGCGCGGCGGCCAAGATGTATTAAATTGTTCGCCATGGAGAACGCCAGAACACTCGAGATGTAGCATTTTATTCAAGTCTAGCTTCACTTGCCATTCGTTTTTTTTTTTCTTATCGTAACTATAGAAGCAAAATCACCTGACAATATTGAACTTGATGAAATAATCGACACCGAACAGCTGAACTAACGTAGCGTTAGCTGATGTATTTTATATGTCACTCTAAAATTCCTTCTCAACAGATAGTAAAGCCAGCAAACATGCTGACATGGAGAATTTTAAGTAATGCTGGTCAGTGTCTATATACTCTGTTTGGTTGTTTGCAAAAGAAACGTCTATTTCCTTTGATTGATTTTCATTGTTTTCTTGTGTCGTTGGATACATAGCAAAAGAGTGTACCGTCAATAAAGTTTGTTTCGCTTCTTATGGAAAGACTTGTCATGTAAAAAAATAACAAGTTTTTTTTCAGTGCACTTTTTCTGCGATTTTGACCGTCCGTGCGCCAGGGGAAATAAACAATCAGCGATCTATGTTATTCTGTTTAGAAAGAGACATCCTAGTGAGAGAAACTGTTAATAATATAGGCTATCGACACTGTTAACGTGGTGAACTAAAGTTTAATTTTTCAAAGACATAATTGCGAACGTTCGCCCTTGCTACCAACTTTACGCCAACACCCTTGTAGAAAAATTACGCAAGGACCTATAAACAAGAGGGCACAACAACATTCGAAGTCAGCGCTCCATTCATCCAACTGGCCATACTTGACATACTTTTCAAGTATTTTGCAAATGGATGGGAAGAAAAAAGATTAAAAGGAGGTCTTCAATTCCCCGTATTGTTTGCAAGGGTCAGATCATGTGACATCCATGCTTGCTTATGCAATACACAAGCTTACGGAGGAGGTCGCAAAAGATATTACGAATGCAACAGCAACAACAACAGACTAACAAGCAAAAGCAAAAGAGGCTTTTAAATTATAATTCCCACTTTCCCCCTCGTGGCTCTGTCTATATTTCTGATGAGTTCTTAGTCTTTCTTATTTATAATTATTTATAATAGTTAGTGCACTAACAAGTCCTCCCCCAACAAACAAGCAAACAAACAAACAAAAACGAAACCAGGCATCTTATGTCAGTTTAATA